>JAWNND010000211.1:0-1200000 GCA_035043265.1 Drosophila testacea
GCCATTGCTGGGTACTAATGTAAGTACTTAATTAGTACCATGTAGTTACTAATGCTATACTTACTAAGGTACCTATGGGTAGGGTACTACTAGGTACTATGATGAAGGGTACCATGGGTACTACTGCAGTATTTACCCATGCATATAGGTATTTCAATGTATATTTACCTTGGCATCATAGGTACTTCACAGGGTACTTTTACCTGTACCCAGAAATACTAATGTAGGTACTTACGTAGGTAAAAAAAAAAAAAAAAAAAAAATAGTACCCAAAAAAAAAAAAAAATGTAGGTACTTACACAGTGCCCATGGTTTACTAATAGGTCTTACGAAGTACTAAAAAAAAAAAATAGGGGTAATACATGATATGGGTACTTATGTTGGTATCCATGATAGGGTTACTAATGTAGGTACTTACTAAGGTACCAATGGGGAAAAAAAAAAAAAAAAAAAAAAAAAAAAAAAGCATGGGTAGGGGTACTAATGCAAGTACTTACCAAAAAAAAAAAAAAAAAATTACTTAGGGTATTAAAAAAAAAGGTACCCATGGGTAGGGTTACTAATGTTGGTACTTACCTAAGGTACCCATGGGTGTGGGTACTAATGTTAGGTACCCTACCTAGGTACCCATTGGTAGGGTTATACTAATGTAGGAATGGGACTTACTAAGGTCCACCATGGGTAAGTTGTGCCAATGTAGGTACTATACGGTAGGAGCTCACCCATGTGTAGGGTTACTAATGTAGGTACATTCCCTGTGTACCGCACGGTAGGGCTACCTAATGGGGGTACTTACTGAGGGCACCCATGGGTAGGGGTACTAATGTAGGTACTTTACCTATGGTCCCCACGGGTAGGGTTACGAATGTAGGTACTTACTAAGGTACCCATGGGTAGGGGTACCAATGTAGGTACGTACCTGAGGTAGCCCATCGATTGGGTAGGTACCCACGTAGGCACTTACCCTTGGTACCCATGGTAGGGGTACTCGTGTAGGTACTTACTAAGGTTCCCCTTGGTAGGGGTACTAATGTAGGTACTTACTAAGGTACCCATGGGTAGGGGTACTAATGTAGGTACTTACTAAGGTACCCATGGGTAGGGGTACTAATGTAGGTACTTACCTAGGTACCCATGGGTAGGGGTACTAATGTAAGTACTTACCTAGGTACCCATGGGTAGGGGTACTAATGTAGGTACTTACCAAGGTACCCATGGGTAGGGGTACTAATGTAGGTACTTCACCTAGGTACCTATGGGTAGGGTACTAATGTAGGTACTTACTAAGGTACCCATAGGTAGGGTGTACTAATGTAGGTACTTACTAGGGTACCCATGGGTAGGGGTACTAATGTAGGTACTTACCTAGGTACCCATGGGTAGGGGTACTAATGTAGGTACTTACCTAGGTACCCATGGGTAGGGGTACTAATGTAGGTACTTACTTAGGTACCCATGGGTAGGGTTACTAATGTAGGTACTTACCTATGGTACCCATGGGTAGGGGTACTAATGTAGGTACTTACTAAGGTACCCATGGGTAGGGGTACTAATGTAGGTACCTACCTTAGGTACCCATGGGTAGGGGTTACTAATGTAGGTACTTACTTAGGTACCCATGGGTAGGGGTACTAATGTAGGTACTTACATGGGTACCATAGTAGGGCTACTGTATTGCACTGACCTAGGTACCCATGGGTAGAGGTACTAATGTAATGTATTTACTAAGGACCCATGGCTGGACTAATGTTAGTAGTACTTATGCACCTCATAGTAGTACGAGGTGTACTTATGTAGGTACTTACATATTGGCACTTCATGTGAGGCTACAAAATAGACGATATTTCACCTAACACTCACATGGGTAGTGGGTACATAACGTGCTATGTTCAACTTTTTAAAATTATTCTACATGAATTGGGTTCCTAAGTAATTTTCACTAGTAACTTGTAAGGGTTAAATTGGAGGTACTTACTATGGTTCCAGGTTACTTGAAGAAAATAAATTTCGCATTACAGGGTTAATGTGACCAAGCAGCCAGGGTAATACTACTCACTGTTAAGACCTACAGTACTATGGGTAGGGTTACTAATGTAAGTACTTACTAAGGTACCCATGGGTAGGGGTACTAATGTAGGTACTTACCTAGGTACCCATGGGTAGGGGTACTAATGTAAGTACTTACCTAAGGTACCCATGGGTAGGGGTACTAATGTAGGTACTTACCTTGGTACCCATGGTAGGGTTACTAATGTTGGTACTTACTAAGGTACCCATGGGTAGGGGTACTAATGTAGGTACTTACTAAGGTACCCATGGGTAGGGGTACTAATGTAGGTACTTACCTAGCTACCCATTGGTAGGGGTACTAATGTAGGTACTTACCTTGGTACCCATGGGTAGGGGTACTAATGTAAGTACTTACCTTGGTACCCATGGGTAGGGTCACTAATGTAGGTACTTACCGTAAGGTACCCATGGGTAGGGGTACTAATGTAGGTACTTACCTAGGTACCCATGGGTAGGGTTACTAATGTAGGTACTTACTAAGGTACCCATGGGTAGGGGTACTAATGTAGGTACTTACCTAGGTACCCATGGGTAGGGGTACTAATGTAGGTACTTACCTTGGTACCCATGGGTAGGGGTACTAATGTAGGTACTTACTAAGGTACCCATGGGTAGGGGTACTAATGTAGGTACTTACTTAGGTACCCATGGGTAGGGTTACTAATGTAAGGTACTTACCTAAGGTACCCATGGGTAGGGGTACTAATGTAGGTACTTACTAAGGTACCCATGGGTAGGGGTACTAATGTAGGTACTTACCTAGGTACCCATGGGTAGGGGTACTAATGTAGGTACTTACTAGGTACCCATGGGTAGGGGTACTAATGTAGGTACTTACCTAGGTACCCATGGGTAGGGTTACTAATGTAGGTACTTACCTAGGTACCCATGGGTAGGGTTACTAATGTAGGTACTTACCTAAGGTACCCATGGGTAGGGGTACTAATGTAGGTACTTACCTAGGTACCCATGGGTAGGGTTACTAATGTAGGTACTTACTAGGTACCCATGGGTAGGGGTACTAATGTAGGTACTTACCTAGGTACCCATGGGTAGGGTTACTAATGTAGGTACTTACCTAGGTACCCATGGGTAGGGTTACTAATGTAGGTACTTACCTAGGTACCCATGGGTAGGGGTACTAATGTAGGTACTTACCTAGGTACCCATGGGTAGGGTACTAATGTAGGTACTTACCTAGGTACCCATGGGTAGGGGTACTAATGTAGGTACTTACTTAGGTACCCATGGGTAGGGTACTAATGTAGGTACTTACCTAGGTACCCATGGGTAGGGTTACTAATGTAGGTACTTACTAAGGTACCCATGGGTAGGGGTACTAATGTAGGTACTTACCTAGGTACCCATGGTAGGGTTACTAATGTAGGTACTTACTAAGGTACCCATGGGTAGGGGTACTAATGTAAGTACTTACCTAGGTACCCATGGTAGGGTTACTAATGTAGGTACTTACTAGGTACCCATGGTAGGGGTACTAATGTAGGTACTTACTAGGTACCCATGGGTAGGGGTACTAATGTAGGTACTTACTTAGGTACCCATGGGTAGGGTTACTAATGTAGGTACTTACTTAGGTACCCATGGGTAGGGTTACTAATGTAGGTACTTACTTAGGTACCCATGGGTAGGGGTACTAATGTAGGTACTTACCTAGGTACCCATGGGTAGGGTTACTAATGTAGGTACTTACTAAGGTACCCATGGGTAGGGGTACTAATGTAGGTACTTACCTAGGTACCCATGGGTAGGGTTACTAATGTAGGTACTTACTAAGGTACCCATGGGTAGGGTTACTAATGTAGGTACTTACTAAGGTACCCATGGGTAGGGGTACTAATGTAGGTACTTACCTAGGTACCCATGGGTAGGGGTACTAATGTAGGTACTTACCTAGGTACCCATGGGTAGGGTTACTAATGTAGGTACTTACCTAGGTACCCATGGGTAGGGTTACTAATGTAGGTACTTACTAAGGTACCCATGGGTAGGGGTACTAATGTAGGTACTTACCTAGGTACCCATGGGTAGGGTTACTAATGTAGGTACTTACTTAGGTACCCATGGGTAGGGGTACTAATGTAGGTACTTACCTAGGTACCCATGGGTAGGGTTACTAATGTAGGTACTTACCTAGGTACCCATGGGTAGGGGTACTAATGTAGGTACTTACTTAGGTACCCATGGGTAGGGGTACTAATGTAGGTACTTACTAAGGTACCCATGGGTAGGGGTACTAATGTAGGTACTTACCTAGGTACCCATGGGTAGGGGTACTAATGTAGGTACTTACCTATGGTACCCATGGGTAGGGGTACTAATGTAGGTACTTACCTAGGTACCCATGGGTAGGGTTACTAATGTAGGTACTTACTAAGGTACCCATGGGTAGGGTTACTAATGTAGGTACTTACGTAGGTACCCATGGGTAGGGTTACTAATGTAGGTACTTACTAAGGTACCCATGGGTAGGGGTACTAATGTAGGTACTTACCTAGGTACCCATGGGTAGGGGTACTAATGTAGGTACTTACCTAGGTACCCATGGGTAGGGTTACTAATGTAGGTACTTACTAAGGTACCCATGGGTAGGGGTACTAATGTAGGTACTTACCTAGGTACCCATGGGTAGGGGTACTAATGTAGGTACTTACCTAGGTACTCATGGTAGGGTTACTAATGTAGGTACTTACTTAGGTACCCATGGGTAGGGTTACTAATGTAGGTACTTACCTAGGTACCCATGGTAGGGTTACTAATGTAGGTACTTACTAAGGTACCCATGGGTAGGGGTACTAATGTAGGTACTTACCTTGGTACCCATGGTAGGGTTACTAATGTAGGTACTTACTAAGGTACCCATGGGTAGGGGTACTAATGTAGGTACTTACTTAGGTACCCATGGGTAGGGCTACTAATGTAGGTACTTACTTAGGTACCTTTGGGTAGGGTTACTAATGTAGGTACTTACCTAGGTACCCATGGTAGGGGTACTAATGTAGGTACTTACATAGGTACCCATGGGTAGGGTTACTAATGTAGGTACTTACGTAGGTACTTACGTAGGTACCCATGGTAGGGGTACTAATGTAGGTACTTACGTAGGGGTACTTATGTAGGTACTCACGTAGGTACCCATGGTAAGGGTACCTATGTAGGTACATACCTAGGTACCCATGGTAGGGGTACTAATGTAGGTACTTACGTAGGTACGCATGATAGGGGTTCTTACGTAGGGACCCATGGTAGGGGTACTTATGTAGGTACCCTCGATAAGGGTAGTTACAGAGGTACCCATAATATGGGTACTTATGTAGGTACCCAAGATAGACGTATATATATCAACCAAACTCACATATTGTGTGTGTCATAAACATGTCTTATGTTTAAATTTGCACGCAACTAATAATTGCGTATACAAAATGCAACTTCCAAGTATTTTAATTAGTCCACTTTTTAAATTATTGCTTTTTCTTGCAGCTTCTATACTTGAAGAAAATCCATTGGTCGTCATTATAATTGCTTAAAATGAAAGAGCCAGGTATACTTACTATCACTTTAAGCCTACATATATTTTGAAAAACCCAATAAAATGCCAGTTGATCTAAGTTTTCACTCCTAATGTATATTTTATTATGAATTTCGACGTTTTTTGCTTGCAACTTCTACAAAGGAACAGAAAAAACCAAAAAAAAAAATGTTATGAAGAATGTGCTTAGAATACTAAAAATAAAACTCAACTCATCATCACCATCAGCTGTGAATGCAGTGTATAACTGAATGTGTATGTGTGTTTGTGTTTTTTCTTTGTGAGTGTGTATGTGTGGGTGCCAAGTCTTAGAAGGGAAAATTGCGGCGACTTTACTTCTTCAGCGCCTGCACAAAGTTGCCCAGATCGTATTCTTCCTCATATTGGTGCTCCGACCAAAGCTCCGGCAAGTTCTCAATAATGGTGTTCATGGACATACCACCGCTACCGGCAGCTGTTGCCGCTGATCCAGTGTTGCTGCCGTGGGCTTTGTTGTTGCCTTGTTGTTGTTGGAACAGATCAAAAATTTGTGAGGTGCCCATTGTCTGCAGCGAGGCATTCTCAGCACTCACCACCGTATTGGCAGTGAGTATTTTAAACTTTTGCAGGCTCATTATCTTCTCCTCGAGCGAGTTGCGTGTGATTAGGCGATATACGTTGACAACCTTCTTTTGGCCAATGCGATGTGCACGATCCATGGCCTGCAGATCCTTCATTGGATTCCAGTCGTGTTCCACAAAGATCACCGTATCCGCTCCGGTTAGATTCAGGCCCAAGCCGCCTACCTGTAAATCAAAGCAAACTTTTAGTTAAAGTGCACAGATTACAAAAGAAATTTTATTATAAAACTTACCAGCGTAGTTAACAGCAAGACATCGATGCTGGGATCGCTGTTAAAGTTGTTCACAATATCCTGACGCATTGAGGCTGCTACGCTGCCATCTAGGCGTAAATATGTAACACTGGGCAAATGCTTGCGCAACAAATCGTGCTCCACAATATCCAACATAGCCTTCAGCTGGCAGAAGATGAGCGCACGATGCTGACTAACAGACTCTGTTTGCACACCAATGCCACAATCCAACAACAATTGCCTGTAAAATTAAGTTACAAGATTAAAAATAACCACATCAACTATCTCAATTACAATATAAACTTACTTCAAAGCAGGCAGCTTGGCCGAATGCTCAATATCGTCAAGGGAGCTATGACTTAGGGCAAGCTGAGCGGCAATATTTCCGCGCTCTTCGTTGGATTGGCGTAGCACCAGCTTAGGATGATTGCACACGTTTTGCAGATAGCGCAGAGCCTGGAAAATGTGCGTTTTGGTGCCGAGATTCTCCGTATCGTCCAACTTATCCAAACAGTCTTTCAGATGTTTATTGCTAAAGTCTTCATAGAGTCGCAGTTGCAGAGGACTGAGTTCACAAAGCAGATCCTGCGTAATTTTGGGCGGCAAATCAGTGAGGACATCTTCCTTAACGCGCCGCAATAGGAATGGCAACACCTGGCGATGTAGCGCTTCCATGGCCAGCACACCAGCCTCCTGTTCTTTAGGTGAGCTCTTGGCATCGCGTGATGCCAAAATAGGACGCGAATAGCGCTGAATGAATTGTTTCTCGGTGCCCAAAAATCCAGGCATAAGAAAATCAAAAAGAGACCACAACTCGAGAACATTGTTCTGTATGGGAGTTCCTGAAAGGATAATCCTGTGGTTCGCTCTCAGCTGCTTGATGGCTTTTGAGCTCTTTGTCTTGCCATTCTTGATGATGTGTCCCTCGTCCAGTACACAGTAGTTGAAGTGAATGCCACTAAAGTAGTCAATGTCCTTGCGTATGGTATCATATGAGGCGACCACAAGATTACAACTAGTCCCAATTTGACTACGCAGTTTCTCACGTCCCACAGGGAAGCCAAAATAGTGTAGGGGACGCAGCACCGGCGATTGCGACAGAAACTTCTCCACCTCGTATACCCAATGGCCGGTCAACGTTGGCGGACAGATAACTAGACTGGGTAAAGGGGCCAACTGTTTCTCCTGGCGTTGCACATGATCACCGGCCAGTATGCAGATGGTCTGCAACGTCTTACCCAGACCCATGTCGTCGCAGAGGATGCCATGCAGATTGTACTTGTTGAGGAACCACAGCCAATTGATGCCCGCCTGTTGATAGCCTCGCAGCTCCACACTTAACAACACTGGCACATTGTAGTCCGGTATGGTTTTGGGAGCAAATAGATAATCAAGAAATTCACGATCCCGTGTCTTGCGCTCCTGCAATGGTTCACTCTTAAGTTGTGGTGCAGTCTTGGCATTATCACCGTTGTTACTGTCCAGGGGCATCAGTTGAATTAACGTGGCAAAAGAGTGCGTTGCCAACAAACGCACAGATTCATCTGGATCGCTCATGGAGCCCAGCAAGGGCACCACCAACAGCACAATATATGGCACAACACGAATTTGTAATCGATTCACAACACGTTCAATAGCCTCCACAGCACCCTGACGTTCAATGGGTCGCTCGATCTTGAGCAACAGTTCAAGCAATTCCGTGACCACAAACTGCATGGTGCGGCATGCATCAATGTCTGCCAGGGCGGCAATGCAACGCGCAGCCATGTGACGCAACACCTTCAACGGATGCCGCACAATGAATCCCAGATGTGGCAGCAGCGCAAACAGTTGTGAATGCAATGCTTCGTGAAGATGTGGCGACGCCGTTTCAATTAGTTGCAACGAGCTGATCAGCTCATTGCATGCCGTCAGCTCTGGCAATGTGCTGATCAGAGTGTCTGTATCCACACTGGTCACAAACTGCTCCAGTTTGCCAAACATCAGTTGCTGGAAGATGGGCACCTTGTCCACAATGCGTTCGCCAAATGTGCTGCAGAGTCTCGCAATGGCACAAGCGGCGCCCGACCGTTGAATCCGACATTGGCGTGCTTCCGCTTCTTTGGCCTGTTGGGTGCTGATCTCGTCGGTTGCCGCAGCGGCTGCTGCAGCGGCCAAAACTTCACTGGCCGGCGGTCTGCCAGGTCCACGTGGTGTGGGCGTCAAAGGCGTGACACCAGCTCGTCCACTATTAGAGCTATTGATGGAAGCACTGCTTACTGCCTGCTGTTGCTGTGTGAGCGTGAGAATCCCGTAGTAGTCGCAGGTGTTCGCACTGGGTCGTGTCTCCAGTAACGTTTGCACCGGCATATTCTGTAAATGAGACAATTAAAATAGATTAGAATTGGATATGTCAGAATTAATTATTGGCGTCAACTGCTAAACAACTTACAAGCTTTGGTGTGTGATCTGTGTCGCTGCGCAGCAACGTGCACAGATTGTTCAAGATTTTGTTGTTAGGACTAGGATTTCTATCACAAACTTGGTCCATGAGATGCACCAAAAAGTCGGCGGACAACTGCTGCAGAGGAACACACTGTTCCCGCTTGATTGACTCCATCAGTGGCTTGACAACGGGATTGAGTTTGTCGGGAAGACAGTGCAGGGCACAAATGGCACCGGCCAATGCCGCCTGGGCGCTGACATGGTAGGCACCCTGTTCACTGGTCGTCTGCTGATAGGAAGCCTGCAAACTGCGTCTTCGCTCCAACAGCATGTCCAGCACCTTTGGTTTAAGCGCATAGCTACGTAAATTGTCACTGAGTGTGGTGGCCACTGCCTCGATCTGGTCGAGCGTTAGAATCTTAGCATTATTGAAATCATTAATGGGTATTTTGTTTTGCTTTAGGGTCGCTATAAAGTCCTGTGCCTCCTGCAACAGACGCGTTAGGGACATGGCCACTTCGTCGTAATAAAAATACTCCGACACGCACTGATGCAGCTTCTCCTGGAGATTTGGTGGACCCGGACGCACAGGCTCATCGTTAAGTGCCCAAAAGGCAATAATCAAACCACACACAATCCGCTGAACCGCCGAACGAGCATTCAAGTGTCCCAGCAACACCTTTGTATAGCAATCTGTAGGACTCTCCACTTGAGGCGTATATAGCACACCAGGTGCCGGCTGCACTAGATAATGTGAGAGTGCTCCCAACGCTCTCGAGGCAGTGATGCGGGCACGCACAAAGTTCGCCTCGCGTAGCTCCGGTGGCGTCGCCTCGCTGCCGCCCAAATATAACTTCAGCAAGGCATTCGAGTGGGCCAATGCAGCACCGCCCAAATCATCGCCAATTCGTGGCGTTCGGCGACGTGTACTTGGAGTTGTTGATGCAGCATCGTTGCCACCAACAGCTCTGATAAGTACACCCGGATCAAAGGCTAGACGTGGCGGTTGCATGGCCAGACATATCCAGGATGAGACATGCGGACAGGCGGCATGCAAAAGTGCTCCCAAATTAGCATACTCAATAACATTGGCCCACACCTGATGAGCCAGCATCTGTATGTCCGCCTGTGGTTCTACCAGCATACGTTGGTAGATGTGACGCAACGCCTGTTGCAACAGATTCCAGCTCCAGTCGACGACACCAAAGTTGAGCTTCAGTGCTTCCTCTGCTTCCTGCTTGCCATTGGCATTAGACTTTTCTATTTCCATTTTAATCTCGCCAGCTTCCCGCTTAACGACAGTGTCTCCACTGCTCGTCAGGGTCAGGAGCGTCTTCAGCGTGGACCGTCGCACCGAGCTGGTGCTATGTGACAGAAAGGGAAAGAGACGTGGCACTAATGTCCCAATGGGTTCCATTTGTATCCAGCTGGCAGCTTTAGGCAGACAAAGGATGGCCGCCAATAGACCCATGAAGCTGTTGCAGGCGGAAGTTAGTTCATCCTGATCCAACAGCAAGTCCCACAGCATTTTCACAATTGACGAGACCTGTGTGGCATTGAGTAGCTTTGGAAGCCACATGGCCACTGGTATCAATGTTGCCGCTGCCACAGCGCCAACATCATCGACAGCATCCAGAAGACCGAGCAGTATATCCGATATGGATTTGGGCAGGTAAATGGGAAGCAATTCTTCACGTACCACAAATACATACTTCAGTCCCAGCAGACCACCATGACGAACTTCCCACTCGTTTTTGTGGCGTATCAGCTGCAGCAAAATGTCCACAATACGATGCACTTTGGTCTCATCAATGGCCTTGACAAGGGTACCGAGTACTTGGGCACAAGTCTCTCTTACCGGTGCCACAACCTGATCGGAGACAAAGTCCCCGAATCGATCAAGGCACAGCACACAGAGCAATCGAAGCGCTGCATCCTCCAGCCATCGACTGTGTGCCTCGTGCATTTGTTCAGGGGTTTGATAAGCACACTTCCCCGCCCCCTTGCCGTGTTGGTTAATAAGCTCACGCAGCGCTGTGGCTGCTCCGTGACGCACCTCCCATTTGGCGTGAAAGAGATCAATGAATAGACGCGCACAAAAGTTTTCCAATGGCCAGGAGACGGCGTCGACCCACGTGCCCGTTGCATCCGGCACAGCGGCTGCAAATTGCAAAATAAACTGTTAATTAAATATGTAATTAACGGATGTCTTAATTAACGTAACCTCAAGACGCACAGTGATTTACAATTAACCTAATTGACAGTGTTTGTGCGTGCAGTTATAGCTCACGTAAATTGATTAGAGAAAATTAAGTATATTTCTGTTCAAAATGAATGAAAAATGCAGAAAATCTATGATTAAATTAATTATTATCACTGATACTTAGTCATTACAAGAAACTTTCTATAAAATATTAACTAAAAACTACAAAAATTGTATGCCAACCTTAACAATTCAATTAAATTGAAAAATATTAATATAATATTATTTCCATATCGTTTAAAACTCGCTTGTCAACTTCCAAATTGTTGTCTAGTCATAAAATGTATTTTATATAAATGTCCTATAACAGAAAAGGAAATAAATCTAACACTCAAACAATCTGACAACCATTTAGCGAGTATTATGAAATTAGCATTTATGAATTAGACATTGAAAAATCTTTACAGATTTATCTAATCGACATGCCTAAATATAAACTGTGCGTCAGTTAAGATTACGCCGTAAATATCTCCAACTGTCGGCCCACGCACCATTTAAACTGTAGAATATTTCATGCCTGTCGTTTGCCTTCATTTTCTTCTTCTCTGGCTCATCAGCTGTGTTTGTGCCATTGTTGCTGTTGTTGCTACAGCTGCTGCCGCTGCTGTTGCTGCCAGCACCGATGCCAGCTGTTGAGTTGCGTCGACTGCAGGTGGGCGTGACTGTGGAGGCGGCGCCAGTGGAACTGCCCTGACGTGCTTTACGTTTTGCCCGATTCATTTCACGACAGCTAAGCTTTTGACCTGTTACACTTCCTCCTCCTCCATTGGCTGGCTTAATATTCAGTATGTGCTCCACAGGCAGTTTCTCGGCATTGACATTGTAGCTAGTGCCACTGCGAGTCAAAGCCACATCCTCGTCGGTTATCATGTCAGTCAAATTGACGCCCAACTTGGCGGCGGTGGTCAGTCCCAGTTTATCATTGAGGAGTGCACGCTGTCGAATCAAACGAGCTGCCACATTCTGATCCTCGGCACCGCCACCGCTGGCCGGTTGCTCCTCTTGGACATCAAACTCGTTGCCCTCAGACCCAATCAGACGAGCGCCCTTCTGCAGAATCTGCTGTAGATCAAACTCATCAAAGCTAAGCAATCGCTCGCTGCCTGGCGTTGTTGTAGTGGACGATGAGGCATTCGATTGGCAGCTATCCTCCTCGGTGGCATCGCTCGCCTGGCGTTCCTTCTTTAGATTAATGGCCCCCAATTGCAGTTCCGGCTGCCAGGGCGGCACCTGTTTCAGTATCGCCTCCACCGACTGTGCTGCGGCAATGCGTGTCTCCCACGAAGAACTATGCAAATATCCCACAAGGCGATTGAGAAGCGCATGCAATTCATGTGGATAGAGTTTTTGCACTTCTCCTATCTGTTTGGCAGCCGCATGTCGTGTGGCAGCCGTGGACCCGGACTCGAGTAATATGAAAAGACGATCAAGTCTGTAGAAACAAAAATAAATTAATGTGTTTTTTTAAAACACAGTTACCAAGCAATACTTACCGGGATGTCATTCTTTCATTAAGATTTGCGATACTTTTCGTTTGATTGTGCAATCGGATCACTGGATTGGTCTAATTCCTATATGTAACTAATCTGCAAAATACAATTCAAAAAAACAATTGATTTAGTCCTTAGCCTTTTATTGTTTGATGGAAGTAAAGATATTTTAACTTAGCAATTCAATAAATTGTATAACTAGCATATTAATAGATAGTTTCTGAATGACATACAAGTTTTAAATTAAGCAATAACGAATTTTACACTTCACGCTAAAACATTGATTTAATGGAGTTTGTCAGATTAGGATGAAACACAATATAAAACAATACAACTAATTACGAGCTGGAAATGCTTGCTATTTTATACCCTGTGCATTTTGAAAATGAATAAGAAAGGTTAATGCACTTGAAGCACATTTGTGTAACAACAAAAAGACATGTTAACCAACTAAGTGTTGACATGTTAATCTATTGATGGTTGTATCACAACGACAAAAGTTATTGTGCTGGAATATCGGAAGGGTATCTTGCAGTCAAACACTCTCTACTGCTTGCAAGCTACATAAACAAAAAATTCAGGTTAGCAAGTTACTGGAACAGAA
The DNA here is from genome assembly GCA_035043265.1 of Drosophila testacea. Lineage (NCBI taxonomy): Eukaryota > Metazoa > Arthropoda > Insecta > Diptera > Drosophilidae > Drosophila > Drosophila testacea. The sequence continues at coordinate 13,252 of JAWNND010000211.1, forward strand.
TTGAGCACGGCAAGAACCCTTTCAGTTTTGTCAGACTATCTGTAGACTCGTATAAATATGTATATGAATGTACGTACATTTATCTGTATATATGTATGTATATGATGTCCATATATAATCCAGCAACAGAAATACATCTGAAACGATAGCAAAACTTGTGTGCGGCGAGTTCAACAAATCTATTTGTTTCTTTGAATTGTTTCTTTCTATTTCTTTTTCTCTTTATTTGAATTTTTCTTGTATTTATAAGAAGCTCAAGCTCTATATCAACCTTGAATATTAATCAAGTATTTATACAGCTATGTATGAATGTTTATATCAGTTTTATTTTTGTTATATTTGTTTGTTATGTTTTATAGCAAGCGCGTTGGAAGCAAAATCAAAAAAAAAATATTACGACAATTTTTTTTTATTTTTTGGCATACAGTTTTTGGACTGAGCTCGTAAAACACGCAACGAGTCGACAAACAAACGACACATGGAATATGATGTTCAGGGTAATTACGGGTTGTACAGTGTACACTATAAATATGATTATATTGTGGGTGGCTATTAGGGGCGTGTTAAATAAACAGTACTGATAATGACTTAACTCGCTGTAGGAATTTTAATTTCATACACTATTTAGTACTAGAAAACAATTGACATTATCATAACCACAGACTCCTCAATATTACATGCTTATATTACGAAGTAATACCCTGTACTATAACTTTTGCATAACACTTGTTTTAAAAAACTCATTGTTGAAATAATCTGAAACTTGGTTTTTAAATTTTTTTGGGTAAGTTTTAAATTTCTCAAATTGTTGGCCATAAACTTGATTCAATACAATGCATAGGGCATGAATAAATATTTCTAGAGAAATGACGCGATTTCGATCTTGGAAATGCCCATGTTCTTTCCATTTGATTTCTATTTTTACTTTTCTAAGAAATCTGCCAGCAATAAGTACTCCTTGGTTGAACTTTGATCGAAAAGAAGTTTTTACCGTGCTTATGACCATATTTCAATTTACATCTTTATTTTATTGATTTTTAAATGATACTAGTTCTCATGATATTTTAAATTTTATATAATTTTATGAAGTTATTCTAGCAACAAATCTTATTTTATTTGCTCGCAGTAATACATTTAATTGCTTAGAAATTTTTTCACTGCCGGTTCACAAAGTTATCTAAACTTGTAATTCCCATATAAGGCAGAAAAACGTCAAAGTTATTTGTGATTCACCCATAAGAATGAGGACAGTTCATAATTCACTAATTCTGCTACTTTAGTATTGAAAGTGACGTGAAAATGAAACAGCTTTATTTGTATTATCTGTCGTTAAGATTCATTATACTATCATACTGTTGTCTATCATGTGACACTTGTTTTACTTTTATTTATTACATTTGCATACCTGTATTTTAGCGTTAAATTACTGACCGTAATATCGAATTCTTTAACATCAGGTTCCTAACTCTAAATTAAATAAAATTTATTTACATTCCAAGATGAGGCATCTGTTTATTTTATAATACAGAAAAACTATAGATGATTCATATGCAATTTCAACTTTTTTTTAACACTAATATCTATTGAAAAGGATGAGTGACACTTGAATTCAGAATGGAACGTGATATTTATGACATTTGTAAAAATCTAAAGAATTTCATGAAATCCAATATAGCAATATAAGCAAAATAATTATGCAAATGAGTTTATAGTATAACGACAATAAACTGCAGATTTTATAAGAAAACAATGTACGCAAGTGCATATCTTCAATGTTGAATAAATGTATTTCTGGACATTATCAAACTTATTATGGCGTCTTTCTTTTTCTTAGCTTATCTTTTGAATGTTTTGTTAACACCCAGGAAAATAGAAAGTGATAAGAATTGATAGTTGTGCGGCAAAAGAATTTTTAATAATGAATATGAATAACTAAGCATTTGTAAACATACACTCATACATGCACACACCCGTATAAATATAAAGGGTTACTGAACCCAAAAAAAAATAATAATAACAATAAAAACAATAAATCTTATCACGTCATTCGTGTAAATTATCCATGGAAACGCCAAACAAAGTGCAATAAAATCTCAAGATTACATACATAGATAATGGTTATCGTTAAAGTTATAATGAAAACATTTGTATGACATGAGAATAATCAATTGTCGGCTATAAATAAAATGTCAACCGACAAAAACAACAACAGTAACCAAATGTACATTCATATCTACTTATGTAATTATGAATGTATCTCGTTTTGTCAACAACCTTGATTGTTTGATAGAGAAGGGGGCAGGAAGGGTATATAATCATTGAATTGAATGAAAAACTATGACTTTCGATTGGCAATAACTATTTAAATGAGAGCTCGCATTTGATTACCCAATATAGATTGAATATAAACCATCATTATTCATTATTCATACACGTTTTTTTTATAAATTCAAAATTCATTTTCTAAATTGCAGATGAACCGTGAAATATTCTCAAATATATGGCAACAAGCAGGAAAATTTAATATAGTATTTATGTACATACTGTTCTGTTGTAAACTTTAACTTTTCTGAATGTCCAAAACAATTCCAAATGGTAACCAGTCGTTGGATGCCACGTTGCCTTCTAGAATGAGTCTGTCTGTTAATAACCCTCCAGTTCCTCCCCATTTACATTAGTCACCATATTCTATCGATTCTAGATTAGCTTAGGTGCCTTAATGAAACGTCTCCTTATCGATAATCAAATTGCGATAAGAATCATGTTTAAACGATTGACTACGATTTATTATAAAAATGTCAAAAAATTGCGTAGAAATTATATTTTAGAAACCGAGATTCTGTTCTTTCACTGTTTGACTCCAGCATTTAAAAATAATTGAGCACTTTTTAACATTGGAAAGGCTTGGAGATTGACGATTGACGTAAATATTGACCCACACATCGTTATAAGTATATATTTTAGTTATCTTTGATCAAAACTTGTTATAGTTGTCTATTCAAGTTTGTTGCAATTGTAAAACTTTGTAAACTTTTCAAATAAATTGCTAGACTTTTACCTCATATCGATAGGCATCGAAACGAACTTTCCATAGGTCGTGTGCTCGATTTCATGCTTAAGAATTTTGCACAAATGGAAACACAAGTGTGTTTGAATATTAAACAGCTTCTTATTTACATAGACACAATGTACAATGCTAACCACATTTGGCAAATATTATACCAGCTGCTGTTGCATATTTCATTGCACACTGTGCGTTAAAAACAAGAAGAGATGAAGACGGAATTATGGACTCGTATCCGATATTCGGTAAATACATACATGTATACATGTATGTATAAGGCTTATCTTGACGGCATGCACTGAGAATAAATTGTACTGGAAACAAGTCTTTGAAGAAATAAACATACACGTGTGTAACTGCTCGACACTCGGATCCCCTGTATACAATTTAACACAAAAAATTAAGGTAAGCGGATAATAGGTATTTTTAACTTCGGGTCGAGGAAAGAGGTTTGCTCCTGTCCTGCACTAAGCAACAGAGGATACAGAACTTTGGAAGGTCAATTCATCACCAAACTAAGCAAAAGGAGTTTTAACTTTTTTTTGTGTCCAACAAAGCTTTTGAGTCTTGTCTTATTTGAAAACTAATTTTCTTTTTAAAAAACGATATTTTATATATACACACTATCGACAACAAAAATGTCAAAGCTATCGATAGATCGATAGGCAAGTGCAGTTTAGCACCTGAATATATAAAACAGACCAAATATACTACTAAGTATGCATGGCATATAACAGCAAATAATAATAATAAATACGAGTAAATAATAATATGGCAATGGCATCTCTGGATGCCATATACTAATGTATATTTATATATATATATATATGGAATAATGTACATGCATTTGTATGTTCAGCCTAAACTAGTTCAAGTGCCCTACCCCACTAAGAGGCGCACACATACACATGTGGGCAGGTATGGAGGGAGGGAGAGAGAGAGAAATGGGGAGCAACTGAATCAGTCGACAATGTCGATTACGGTAGCAGACCATAAAGTAAATACAAATGCCGCTTGCTGCTTGGGCCGTCGTCGTCAACGTGGACAACACATGTAGAGAGACTGGGGAGTTCGACAACGACAACGACAACGCGAACGACAAAACGAAGGCACTTGAACGGTAAAGCAAATGCTCGTATTCAACATATGCATATACACATGCATGTATGAATGTGCTTATGTTTGTATGCATGTTTGTGTGCTGTTATATCAATTGGTTCGTTGGGCGCGAGCATCTGCCGCCCAAAAAGTAAATGAATGAATGGCATACGGCAGTAGAACGATCAGATACAAATACATTAGCAAAAACCCGAAAAACAAAACAAAAGGCCAAAAACAACTATGAAAAAAATGTATTGAGCAATCGTTGAGACTAAAAATACAATGATGGGCGGAATTTCTATCGTTAGAGCGTTGCCAAGAATCAACAAAAACAAATACTCCACAGTAAAATAAAATAGCCTTAAAAGTAATCAAAGTAATGAATAAGTATAAATATTTTTGTAATCAAAGGAGTTGTCCATCGTATGATCCTACACGTGCTTTTATTTTTATATACTGCCCATATACATACTGCCTGTACATATTTGAATATGTATACATAAGCAAACTACAGGGTACACGTATATATGTATGTACATACACAAATAATTTCATAAATGAACGCTTATCACAGCTTAACATGGCCCCGTTGCTCCCCTTGTTGTTGGGCGCGCTGACGCAGCAAGAAACGTAATCAGAAGCAGCGCAATCACAAACACACACACATACACGCACACACACATTGAAAATTGCAGTGGAAGACGGGTCGGCAGGAAAGTGAGATGAAGTAGAAGGTAGTAAAACGGTAAATTGAAAATGATTGAGAGACGATGTCGATAAGAATCTAATTTTAAAACTAAACCATAGGTGGCGATTTTTGTTCAATAACAGACAAAAACGCCACCGTTTTAAAACATGTGGCACCCTTGGTTTTCAGAAAAGAGAAGAATCCCAAAAAGACTATTAAAACGAAATTGTTCTTTTTTAAGTACAACTAATATATTACAACTTCAACCTTCAGTTATTAATTAAACATTCGATAAGATGATCACTTTTATTTTATATAATTTCTAATTAAATTAATTTATTTAAATTTGTTCCAATAGTTTAATTAAACAGTTGTTTTCATTTAAAACACCGGCGCAGTCGACGCAAGCAGCGACTCGCTCAAAATGTTTGCTATCTCTTTTTAGCCTCTCTCTCTCAGAGAGCGAGTTGAAAAAAAAAATGTTACGTGAGGGGGGTGGCATTGACGACGACAACAAACACAACAGCAATAAGTGTGTTCTTCATTTTGTGCATTTTAAGAACTTACCATAAATTTAGTTGTTTAGCTGTTAAGAATCGTCCTGAGCAGGCGGGCCACACAGCAACAAATCAGTTGATGCATTTTTATCCACTTTTCACCACCAGCTAATGATTGATGAAAAAAATGCCTATTTATTGATTTGTTTATTGCAATTAAATTGTACAGTTCACAGTTGCTAGCGTGTGTATTTGTATTGGGGCTCTTTGCTACGCGTTCACTTATTTTTCTTTCTTTTTTTGCAAGCGTCACAAAATTGTTCTTATTCACTCGCACGCGTAACCAATTCGGTCCATTGATTTTTCACGCACACAGACACACACACACACCGGTGTAGGAGGCGTGAATACCGCAACGGATTCGATTTATGTCGCAAATGTTGTTTTAGCCACAAAGTCAATATTTTAATTTAACATTTGGTTTGACACAGACACAAATACTCTCAGTTTGCCCTATATTCTCAAATTTTCGGATATTAAAATTACCAGGGAAAGCCATGTTCGCGGCGTTCAAGTCACATTTATACTGTGCGGTGCTCGATTGGCGCATGAAATAAAATTCAAATAGAGTTGCCGCTGATCACTTCATAGTAATTTAATGCCATAATACATTACGAAAATCAATTCATATTTGGGTAGATAATTTAAAATTTTATTGCATTTCACAGAATATTTTACAATTCAGTACAAATCCTTTAAACATTTAATATAAGCCTTTTTAATTAACAACGTGTTCAACTTAAGCTAATTGACAACACTACGCATCTATAGAGATGGGAAATTGGTTAATGAACTAGTATTCGTGAACTAATAGAAAAACGATTCAACTTTGAGTGTCAACAATGCGAAACTGTTAAAATATGCAACGCAAAACACTTTAAAGATATATAGTAAATATTTTATATAGTGATGGTGTTTACTCTTTATGACACTTTATGAATGATATGTTTTGTTTGCTCTCTTGTCGTTTCGTTCTGAATAATTTCAAGTGAACGGCTCATTAAAATGAACGAATGAACTTTTTGCAGTTGGTCGATTGTTCAGCATCGAATGAAATCCTTTAAGTAATACGCATTTGTCATTTAATCTAATTAAAGTCCTAAAATAAATTTTATGTTGAACAAATTGACTGTTTTTATCAATGAACGATTGAAATAGCTGAATATAATGGCCTTTGCATCGTTCATCGTTCATGAACAGTTGACCAACTAAATAGAAGGATTTGTTCATCGTTCCTTTCCAGACTTCAATAAGAATCTAGTTCTAAAAGTAGACAGCGTATAGTTTAGTGGGGGCGCTAGTAAGCAAAAGCACACTTCAAAAATTTCCAGAATTTATTAGATTTATTAGACGTTGTTTAACGGAACTAGGCGCCTCCCATTGGGTCTACATAAACGAAACATGTACTTAAAGAATCCGTTATAATTTATCTTATTTATAGTTTTTCATTGGTTTGTTTCCATTTGATCTTAATTTTAATTTAAACAATTTTGTTTATTTATTAGATGACTTAACAGAGTCTGTCAAGTTTAAACTGATAATGTTAAATTTAACAGCGGGCTAGTGCCGCCGATAGTGACGCTCACCATCGATAGTGTAATGTTGCCATCGATAGCGAGTATGCGATATATCGATAGCGCCATCGATAGTTTTGCAGCTCTACACCCTGATTGTGTGCGTCTATTGCGGTTGCTGCATTTTATATATTCGTTTTCGTTGTGAAACTGTGAATCTAATCATATAAAAACATAAAAAAAGTGTTGCACGATGAACACACTAGGTCCTAAAAAGGACGGAAGTCCTAATATTGATTTTTTTCAATCGCCAGAAACGCTGCAGGGATTTGAGTCGATACGCCAATGGCTACAAAAGAATTGTAAAAAGGTGAGTACAACAACGCCATCGCCGCCGTCGTAAGCGAAAACAAAAATGGCGCTTCACACAAATAGAAAACACAATACAATTTACATGCATTATTGTTGCAGTATTTGGCGCACAGTTCGGAGCCAATCACAAAGGAGTCACTTGCACAGTTGCTGATACTCTTTCTGCAATATGTGGAGGCGAAATTGGGCAAAAACTCGGCTGAACCGCCGGCTACGAGAATCCCGGTAAGTGTGTGTGTGTGTGTGCGAAGGGAACAGGGTGTTTTGGGTGTGCAAAGTGTTTTGTATGTACACGCGCGCTAGAGATGTGCGCGTGCTAAAATGCTAAGACACGGCCTATCAATAAATCTGATGTGTGTTTACTATTTATAAATTCGCGCATATTTGGTTTTTGTTTAAAATCAAATTGGAAACTAAGAACATTAATTAACAACTAAAATAAATTATATACAATTAAAAATTAAGTTTTAAAGTTGACAAAATTAAATTAAATGTGTAAACGGTCCACTGCTAATATTTAAAATATAAGCACGTTTGGGTGAAAACTAAACACTTTCAAAAACTGATTGAATTTAAATCTGTCGTTGCAGATGCGCTGCTTCCTGGACTTTAAGCAAGGTGGAGGTCTGTGCATCATATTCTCTACCATGTTTCGTTTTCGAGCCGAGCAACGTGGCAAGAAATTTGACTTTTCAATTGGCAAGAATCCCACACGAAAGGATCCCAATATACAGCTACTCATTGAGATCGAACAGGCACTTGTAGAGGCAGATCTTTATCGCATCCCCTATATTTACATAAGGCCAGAGATTGAGAAATCCTTTGAGACGCGACTGCGTGAAATTCTTGACAATCGACGGGTAGAAATTGTCACTGATGAGGAGGATGCCACGCACATTGTTTATCCAGTGGTGGATCCACATCCAGATGAATATGCTCGGCCGATATTTAAGCGTGGTAATCATGTCATGCTTCATTGGTATTATTTTCCCGAGTCCTATGACTCGTGGACACCGAACAGCTTCGATTTGCCGGAAAATATACCCGAGAATCCGGAATCGCCAGCGGAACGTTGGAGGGTCGCTGCCTCTTGGATTTTGGACCTGGAGCAGTACAACGAGTGGATGGCAGAAGAGGATTACGAAGTCGATGAGCAGGGCAAAAAGAAGACGCACAAACAACGCATGTCTATTGATGACATTATGTCCTTTGGGGATGATAAAAAGAAGCCCACAACCAGCAGTGGAACTGGCAAACAGAAGCGACGACGTTCTCCTTCACCCACTACATCCACGTCCACATCGAAACCGGGGAAACGGAAGCGGTCTCCGGCAGTCATACATAAGAAATCGCGAAACGACGATGAAGATGAGGATCTGACTCGTGATCTTGACGATCCGCCGGCAGAGCCAAACATCCAAGAGGTACATAAAGCAACGCATTCAGCGCTACAATCGACAGCCAGCCCAGCGCCAGGTGGCAAATCAAGAGCTGACAACGATATGATGCCTATCAAAGGTGAGTATTCCATATGGCACCAATCTACCGAATAGTTTTAACATCATTTCGTGCTCATTAGGTGGCACCATGACCGATCTGGATGATGAAATGACTGGCGGCAGTGCCGCCCAAGCGATGTCAACCGGTGATGGTGACAATTCTCAAACGGGCAAGACAAGCGACAACAGCAATACACAGGAGTTCTCATCATCGGCCAAGGAGGACATGGAGGACAACGTGACCGAGCAGACGCATCACATAATTGTTCCCTCATATTCGGCCTGGTTCGATTACAATTCAATTCATGTCATAGAAAAGCGCGCAATGCCCGAGTTCTTCAATAGCAAGAACAAATCCAAGACACCAGAGATTTACATGGCTTATCGCAATTTCATGATTGACACGTACAGGTGAGTTTTACTTCAGTTGTTGATGGGTTGTCCGAAATGAATACTATTTTAAGATTAGGATTTCATAATAAAAGTATCCTAAAATAGGATTATTTTCCTACTAATTGTAAATAGGATTTTTTGAAAAGAAAAGTTAATCCGAGCCATGAAAATCAAACCCATTTTTATGTGAACCGTCACTTTGGTCATGATGATGATCTATAAATTGATTCAACGTTTAACAGCAGTTAATTTTAAAAATAGCTTTTCAAAATTTTTAACTTATCACCACTATTCGGTCTTTTACATATGTACAAAAAAGTTGATGACAAAGATATTAAAATAATGGATAACCTTTTGCTTTTGCAGGTTGAATCCCACGGAATACTTGACCAGCACGGCATGTCGCCGTAATTTGGCTGGAGATGTGTGCGCCATAATGCGCGTTCACGCCTTTTTGGAACAGTGGGGCCTGATTAACTATCAGATCGATGCTGATTTGCGCCCGACGCCTATGGGTCCGCCGCCTACCTCACACTTTCATATATTATCGGATACGCCATCAGGTTTGCAGGCGATCAATCCGCAAAAGACGCAACAACCTTCAGCAGCCAAAACGTTGCTCGATCTCGATAAGAAGACGCTGGGCAAGGAGGGTGGCGTCGAGTGCGATAAGAATGCAGGGGGACTGGGAATCAAGACGGAAACACTTGAAAATGGCGCTGCTGGCGGTTTAGCTTCTGGGGTCAGTCAGTTTGGCCTAAAACTGGATCAGTATGCCAAAAAGCCGGCGGCTATGAAGAATCGTACAGCGGCAAGCATGTCACGCGAGTGGACCGATCAGGAGACGCTGCTTCTGCTCGAGGGTTTGGAGATGCACAAGGATGACTGGAACAAGGTATGCGAACATGTTGGAACCCGCACTCAGGACGAGTGCATTTTGCACTTTTTGCGTCTACCCATCGAGGATCCGTACCTTGAGGATGATGGTGGCTTCTTGGGACCTCTGGGCTGTCAGCCAATTCCATTTAGCAAATCTGGCAATCCAATAATGTCAACAGTGGCATTTTTGGCTTCAGTTGTTGACCCACGAGTCGCTGCTGCAGCTGCCAAGGCGGCCATGGAGGAATTTGCCGCAATCAAGGTGAATTTCTGGAAAAAAAGAGAAATTTGACCTTTATATATAAATTAATATCATTTAAGGACGAGGTACCAGCCACTATTATGGATAATCATATGAAGAACGTAGAGAAAGCCTCAGCTGGCGGCAAGTTTAATCCCAACTTTGGTCTGGCGAACAGCGGAATTGCTGGCACCGGCAACGATAAAGAAGATGATGAATCAAAAGAAGGCAACAATAGCAGCAGCTCCACAGCGCCCACAAACGATGAGGAAATCAAGGATCCAAATAAAAAAGACGGTAAGTAATTCAAATAAATATAAACACTTTCTCATACTATGACAATTAAATTGAGTCTGGAGTTTTTGAAATTTGAAAAGTCTGTCCCAATAATTAGTTTTAAGTTCATTCGGGAATCGGCAATAAGGAATGAATGGGAAAATCCCATATATATTCCTCGGTGTACTAAAGCAGTACTACTTTAAATTATTAAAAAAAAATTATAAATATTTAAATTTTAATTGTTATATTGGGACAGATGAATATATTCAATACTGAAATTCGAAAAACAGCCGTCTGTCTCATCTGCTTATGTTGTAAGGCAGTTTAATTTAGTTTTTGTTCTTAAATATGTTAAATTTCGTAATTTTCCGATTACAATTGTTAATTTGTTAATTGTTTCGCCATGTATCTTATGTTTTTATTAATGTATCTTTTATTTACAAAATTATGAACCATTAACGATGACGTTTATTCGGCCTATTGTATTCTATTGGGTTTATTGTGTTTGCGTTTGTTCACATTAAAGCCACAGATGAGGCAAAGTCCAAAGACAAAACGAAATCGGATAAGATCAACACAAACACAGACTCAAGTTCCACATCAACATCATCAACGCCAACAACAACAAGCACATCAGCAACAACAATAACAACAACGCCCATTACCAATAACACAGATCAAAAATCTAAAGAATCGTCGTCGTCCGGTGGCGGCGATAAAGCCAACAAAACAGATAAAACGAGCAACGCCTCAATCAAATCGGCTTCCAACTCCTCACCCACAGAGACTGGCACCGGTGATGTGGAGATCAAAACGGAGGAAACCAGTGGCGATGGCGAAACAAAGGATGGTAGCAACGATGCCAGCAGTGGTGCTGTTTCAACTAAGGAGGGAGCCTTCAGCGAGAACAATATGCAAACGGCGGCAGCAGCGGCACTTGCATCGGCAGCTGTAAAGGCGAAACATTTGGCAGCGTTGGAGGAGCGAAAGATCAAGTCATTGGTAGCATTGCTGGTGGAGACACAAATGAAGAAGCTGGAAATCAAGTTGCGACACTTTGAAGAGCTCGAGGCTACCATGGAGCGTGAGCGCGAAGGTCTTGAATATCAGCGACAACAGCTCATCACGGAACGTCAGCAGTTCCATCTGGAGCAATTAAAGGCAGCCGAGTTTAGAGCTCGTCAGCAGGCGCATCATCGCTTGCAACAGGAACTACAGCAACAGGGACAGGCAGCCGCTGCTGCTGGTACCATAATATTGCCACCCCAACAGCAACAGCAGCAGCAACCATTACCGCCGCCGCCACCACATCATCACCAACAACCGCCGCCGCCGCATCAACATCAGCCACAACCGCAGGTGCTAGCAGCACCTTCGGCGCAGCATCAACCGTTGCCACCGCATATAGCCCCAGCAGGGGGCGCACCACCCAACGGAGCACCCTTCGTCGCACAGCCAATTGTCCCTCCCGTGGTCCCAGCGCCGCCAACACCGGCAAGTGAGCAACCTCCACCTGTGGCTCCATCTCAGGCACCTACGCCAATGGGTAAATAAAGATTTGCTTACGTTAGACAATGAAATAAATAAAATTTGTATATTTTAGATACTACACCGCCAGCTATTGCACCACCTGTTGCCGAAGCCGCCAGCGTGGCAGCAGTCGCTCCAAGTGCTGCGCCTGCTCCTAGCATTCCAGCGGCCCCTGTTGCTGCAGCTGCTGCACCTCCTCCTCCTTCAACTTAATTCTAAGTGTAGGCATGAGAAATACGTTAGGTATAAGTTGCACGCTCTCAGTACGTATTGTATACTCTTCTCTCCTCCAACCTTTTAATGTCAACTCCCGCTTCAAATCCCTTTATTAGTGTACTTATGTATTTTGTTGTAGTCCCTCAGTGGCGCCTGGTATGTCATCTATGTCCCAACTGGGCGCCCTTTCAATATATACACAATTTTGAACCAAGTTTCAAACTCAAAGCCCGCATTAAAATAAAGTCTATTCATATGTATGAAATTATTCAATGTTTTATTTAAAGTATGTATAAATCGATGAGTAGTAAGCTGTCGACAAGTTTAATAGATGGAAAGTTAGATAGTCCGGACATCTCATTTGTATTTTGGGTGCAGAGGAAAGGAAAATTTGTACAAGAGCAGGTAACATATGGATATTAATTCTGTTTTGTCTACTAATTGAATAACTATTTAGTTTAGTCAGCGCAACGACAGAGAAAGCGACATACTTTCCATTTTAATACTGCATAGTTTATTTAAATGTTAATTTTAATTTTAGTGCAATTAATATAATTCACCTACAATTAAAAACATTGTACTGTACAATATAAGTAGCGTAATCTACACACTACAAAAATGTAAGAACAACATTCGGGTTCCAAGTTCTTGCCACATCCTCCGCTTACTGAAAGGTTGTGCGTCGTCTTAGAATATTTGGTCGCTTGCTGGATGTGGGTTTGCCCAGCTCATTGTTGGACTGGGCACGTTTCAGATTCACTGGAGTCGCCAACTGAGTGATTATCTTGGCCTTGCATCCATAGTACGTGCAAATGCGAGGCATGGCTACGGGGGACACAAAGACGTTTGTCTTCTGAAGACGCACATTGTTGCTGATATCCTGCAGGGGTCGATTAACCACGGATGTTGGAATTGAGTCAGAGAACTGCTCGCAATGCAGATCTCGTGCATAGTCGGCCATACGTCGAACATATTCTCGATTATAGAAGGTAATTATATCAGTTGGAGGTTGCCCATCCGTGAGGTGTACAGCTCGATATATAGCACTCCGGGCATGTGGCTGACGTCGGTACTGCTGGATGATATCGCTAAAGCTGATGCGAAGGTTTGCTCTGCGCACACACAAGTACACTGCACACATTAGCAGCTGGTCAAGATCACGCTCTTGCAGCAGCTCGGCACCATGCACTATAATTGAGTGTTCCACAATGTGCCAGATTTGCGTGTACCTGGCTAACAGCGATAAACCTTTACAGAGGTAGGTAAGTCGTTGATTGGCCAGGTGATAGAACTTACGCAGGCAAATGAGTGTTGAGCCTGATGTTGCTCGGGAATTCTCTTGCCCAGAGCTCGACTGTACGTCCTGGCAGCTGGGCAAACCTTCACCCGCATGTATACGCCACAATTGTGAATCCTTGCGCCAGATTAGTGATGTTATGCATTGAGCCTCCACCTCACGCAAATGCTTGATGAGATCACGGGTAAGCAAACCGCTTTCATGGCGTACAACTAACTCGAGTATCTTCTGAAACTCAAATGAATCAATATCAAAGCAGTCAAGAAGCCAAGGAAACTCCAACTTCGTCTCTTGTGTCTCAAATATGTGCAACACCAGTTGTAAACAGCAGGCAATTAGGTTGATATTAAATGTGCTCTGAAGTTGCATCAGCATCTGACCAATTTTAATTGTTGGCCTAAGACGTAACTCGGCCTCCGTAATCTTGTCCAGCAGCATGTAATACAAGCCACTTACAAGTTTAAAGCGACACTCGGCAGCATCCTTATTTAATTTCGCTGCATCCTCAAACTTGAGGCTCATATCGCGTAATGAATTTTGTAATAAATTGACATCGTTTTTTCCAAGGACCTTGCTAATATATGCTGGTAGAGTTTGTGGCAGATCGTGAATTACCAGCTGTTCAAGATTATCGCGTTGTGTTTCGTCTACCAACTGATCGGCAAATGAAGTGATCATATCACAGTTGGCATTAGACAACTTTGTCTCTGTTAGTTTATTTTTGGGAGACTGAGGATTATGTTTCAACAAAACTCTCTCGTCAATTTCACTAATATCAGACACATGAATTGCGTAGCTGCGATTAAGGGATGCCAAATTCACCTCCAAAATTCCATCTTTGATCAATTCTCGCATGCATCGATCGTTACCCAATAGACGCTGATCCATAAATAATCCCAACACAGCCTTGTGAAAGAAGGCATTCTTCATATTGCATACGCCTTTTTCTGGTAGCTCTGGTATAAGTTTACATATAGCTTCAATGGCACTGTACTTCTCCAGACAGTCAATGTCATAGTCACTATTACCCCAATTTGGTGGAACACCTTTAAAGTCAGTGTTGATTATGTCCGATTTGTGAACCTCAAGTGCGTTCAGAAAAACCAATTCGATGGCACAGACGATCACTTGACAACCATTGATGATGTTGGTAGTGGCAAAAGGAGGCAGTTCATTGCGAATCACCAAAAAAAGCAACCAGCCAAATTCATAAATCATATGATAATGCGCCTGACTCTCTGTCGACTCAGCCAGTACATAAAGCTGGTTAAAGATACGCTTGTAGTGCTGCAGAAGGAGTAATGTAATGCCCAAACGCCGATCCAGATCACTTATCTCCTGTTGAAATACTTCCGAATTCTGTGCCATCCAATTCCAATGCTCCATTCTTTTCAGAAATTTCCTAATGTTTACTTTAAAGATGCGCAGCACTTCAGTCAGTGAAATGTTCCAGCTATTGGAGCGTGCCTTCTTTTCCCATGACTCCAGCTCTTCAGCATTGCAATTTTCGATTTTGTCCTGACGCATGTCCTTCATTTTGGTCATCTGGAGCTCACTGTATATAGCGCAGCAGAGCCAGTCGTCGGCATCATTGGATAAAACCCCATCTACATTTAATTTATGAAAGGTTTTTATCGCATTCTTGCTGATCTCGGAATCAATTCGCAATGTGCGACAATTTGCACCAAAGCGCTGAAGGATTATTCCACTTTCCTCTTGCTCCATCATTTGTTCCATCTGCGTGCTGCAAGATAGAGATTCAGGTAAACTACCAGCACAAAGTGTTAAGTGCATAAAAAGATTACCTTATATTTAAAAAATATTTGTGAAAATATTGTTCTCATCTAATTTTCGGCGCGAATATTAAAATGCGACGCAACGCTTGTAAGTCTATGTTGGTCACACTTTTGTTTTTGTAAGCCGACTGCAAGTTGGTCCAAACACAACTTAAATGTTACACAAATTTTACCCAAAAAAAATTGAATCGCTTTAGAATGACACACGCTACGGTTTACTTTACTCACAATATATTAAGTTACAGTAATTGTTAAGGTTTCCCAGTTCTAGCCGAGTTATCTTTGACTTTTTCAACTAATAATATCGAGCAAATATATCGATAGCGATATTAACAGCAGATACAACCTATCGATATATTACTATATTTTAACCATAAAAATGCTATTTCATTTTCAAATAAGCTAGATCTAGCCAATCTTGCAACACTGATGTTTATGTTTAATCAAAATAAACTTGTGAAAAATGTGGCAGTCCAATCGTGCCCTCCAAAAAGAACAATCTGATCTATATGCTATAGAAAGAAAGATAGTTCAGATGCTTCCTAAGGTGCAGGAAGCGTTGAATTCACTTAAGGTAAAATTTACTTTAGCGATAATTTATTCTTGTGTTACTTTATTAACAAACTATTCTTTTGTAGGTGGAGGAGTTGCATTTAAAAAACCAGGCGGTAAAGCAAACCCCATCGCAAGAGAACAAACCTAGCTTAAATGTAAATATTGAAAGTGCTGGGCTCTCAGAAAGCATAATTATTCCAGACGCTCACATTAATCAACAGGATATTGATTTGGACTTGTTTGTAAATAGATTGCAACCGTTTGATGTTGAAACCGATTCCGACTGATTTACAGATAAAAGTATTATTTTAATGTCATTTATTGGTATATATTTCTGCTAATTTTGAATGCAAATCGAGATATGATTTATGTATGTATATATTAAAAGTAATTAAATAAAATCGGTTTTAAAATGCCAATTCTTGTAATCTTGGTAATAACACCTGAAATAAGAGTAAACTAAACTACTAAAGCTATGTACGTATTATATGCATTATTAAAATTACATTAGTATAATTTTATTGTTGTTATTGTTATGTTGGGCTCTCACTGGGTCACCATTTCACAATGAATTTTATGAAATGTTGATTAAAATGTGTATCTTAGCGAGAGTTGACTTTGAATTCAGCCTCAATTCGTCAAATAAGTTTAATTTTGTTGAAATTTCTGCCACTTTGTGAATCGTAGTGTGCCGCTTTATGACCCAGCGTGAACCCAGCATCATTCGGGACCGCATTATACATCCTGTGCACCGTCATCAGACGATTCACCTGTGCTATCGCGGCGTTTCTTCTTCTTGGGTGCTGCCGAAATTTCCTGTTCATAGGCGCTGTCACTGCTTTTGCTGCTGGAGCTGGAAGCATCGCTTTCGCTGCCGCTGGAGGAACCTGATTCACCATCTGAGGAGCTCCCATCATCGTCAGAGCTAGAACTGTCTGAATCGTCGCTGCTGCTTGAATCCGAATTTGATGAGTCCGAACTCGAATTTGAGCTATCTGATGAGCTCGACGATGAAGAGCTTTTGCTAGACTTTCGTTTGCGCTTGGTACGCTGCTCACGATCGATTCGATTCACTTCATTACCGGCATCCAAAATACGCGTCACATTTTCCGCTGCATTTGCACTTTTCTCTGCCAGATGCTTGCTTAACTGCTTTGTGCGCGAACTACGATGCACATATTTTCGCTTTTCCTTGCATTCATAGCTCCAATGTCCAAAATTCAGGCACTTTTGACACCGAACACCATTTGGAAAAGCCGCAGCTAATTTTGCAGACCTGTTTATACAAATTTTAATTTTAATTCATTTTTGCATATGATTTATTTACACTAGCAACACTTACCGCTGCTTTTGAGCCAGCTTTCGCGCCGCCAACCCCACCAAAGTCATCCTTATGTAATAATCTCTGAGTTTGTGTTTGGAGCCAATTTTGACTGTGGCTTGTCAAAATTCTTTACAACAAAATTTTATAAGAAATGGTTGAAAAACGTTTTGTTAGCACTTTTTTGTTTTGTTGGTCTTTTTTAGTGTGGTCGTAAATGAAGAGCCTTAAAATACTGAATAGCGCCGAAATACATGTGATAGTTAATAAAATACTGTTTTCATAGATGCAATTTTAAAAATATTTCAAAAACATATTAAAACATGTAAAAAATTCGATAATATTTACTTGAGCCAATTATAGTCTAACTAAGGGATAATCGTATACAAGAATAACAAGAAAGAAAAGATTCATTTATTAGTGGATCAATTTTAGAAATCCATCTCTTGTCTGGCGGAACAACACAAGCTGCCATCTATGGTTCAATTGCATAAATAGTACTAGTGAGGAACTAGTGCTGGTAAACTCATTCAGGTGAACATAAGCAACCCAACACTTCTCTACAACACAACTCCCTTAATTTATTTTAATTTTAAAATGATACAATTGTAGTTTATTTATGTGAAATTATTCATTATTACACACAGCATTAGTTAATAATTAAAACTAGTTGTTGTTGCACGTGGGTCAATAAAGGCGTTGATTTGTTGTTACGATTTGTGCAAACAGTAACCAAAACAATAACAAAGTCTTTCAGTGACTAAGAAGCGAAAGCTGAAGTCCAAAGCGATTCACACAGATACAGGCAAGAGTCTACTAAACTGCTTAAGTATTTTTTAACAACGCTTTTCTAATCACAAACAGTAGCTCTTCCATAATGAGCGAAACGGATTCAATTGTCAGCACGAGGCAAGCAGGTGGCACTCGTTTCATGCCACCCGAAGAGTTAGCTATGCAATCGCTTACCAAACAACTGTTGAAATCGCGATTGTTTCGAGGTGTATATCTTGAGCGTTGCTTTGTGGAGCAGGTTGGTGGCTTCCGTGATGTTATATCTCTACAATGCAGTGAACGTGACCTAGAGAAGCAGTTACTTAGCAGCGCATCCCAATTACAAATGTTCTACCAACGTTTTGTGCCAAATATGTGGATTGGCATCACCAAGGGTAGTTTAGGTAACTACAAGCACACACCACATCCTGCGCAGCTGGATACCTGTATTTGGACCGAGCTCAATGATTTGGCATTTGGAGAATACTGGTTCAGCATTAAAAGTCTACGCTTTCGTGCCCAGGAAGTCCAACTAAAACTCAAAATGGTCCGTTCAGTTGAGGCAGAAAAAACCTTGCTGACCCCAAGACCTTCCATATCACTGAAAAGGAGTAGCCCCAGCAGAGTAGCCGCTATAACCGATGGTAACAGCGCTGAAGTGGCAGATGCAAATGCTGCAGGTATTGTCACAGATGAACAACAACTGCCGGCAATTGGCTTTGCAGATTTTGTAAATGTTCTACAGCAATGGCGACAATCAGTTATAACGACAATTTACGAATTTATGGCTAACGATGTAAACAAACGCAATATAATGGGTACTATTCGGTTTCTGGGTCTGCTCATCTTTTCGATAATCAGCGGTGCTGCTGTTGCACTCCGTTTTATGGGCATCCTTGCGGTACGTCTTCTCTTTGAGATTAGTCGCTTCACACACACCGCGACACCAATCGTTTTTAAACTGATTGAATTTGTAAATAAGATTGTGGGAGCGTTTTTCATTTTACTTACAATGATTTGGAAAGATTTAGTGGTAAATCGTGGTGGATCTGTTCCCAGACAACCGCTGGAAGCAAGCAATCGATTCAAGAGTCTCACTTATGAACATACCGAGCCGCATCGACGCAGTTCACGCTACGGATCATCAAGTTATCGGTAATCCAGTTGTATTTGTAACTATTTGGTCAAAATTGTTTGCTAATACTACATCAGCATTTAGTCACTAATGTAGGTTACGGGGCAATGTTTTCCTTTTTAAATTGTGTTATTAGTGTTAAAATAAATGTGCCCATCAGTCCCTTGGATTTCGCTAGTGTTTGTTTTGCAAACCTTTTGGAAATTTCAATATTTCTCGAGATGCGAAAGTTATTTAAAATTTTTTGTACTTTTAACAATCGCGCTCTTATTAATTGAGTTTAATTTAACGTGTATTGTTTAGAAAATTTTTAGTGTAAATTTTAGTAAATTGTGTAAAATTTGTTGGCAATAAAGATGTTAAAATATATCAAAAGTTTATTGTTTTTATTAAGCATCCGAAAAATGTAAAACAATAGCAACAAAAAATGCGCATAGAGCGAGCAGAAGATCCTTTGATAATAGTGATAAGATACAAACCTTACATGGTTAGCAATAGCAAGGCAATGTCTGTTCAATTGTGATAATAGAAAAGAAATTTGTATTTTTTTTGTTTTTTGTTTTTTGTTAGTTTTAATAGTTATACACTTTCATTTTATTACTTTACTTGATGTTATTCTCATTAAATTGTTGTCATATATATTTATGTGTCTATATATGTATACTAGAATAATTTGTCGGTTTGTCACTAAATTTTACACAAATGATCTTATTGTGTTTTGGTTTGTTTAGGGTTGTATTGATCTTCAAACGTTTAAATGGGGCTTGTGTGTACCGGAATTCCATATTATTTGCGCTCTATGCATTACTTGACTTACAATTTTCTATGGCATTTAATGGGCTTTGTGTTGTATTCATTGTGTCAATCTCTTGCAGTTATTGTTAACTCCGTTTTCTCTGTCTAAATGTCATTGTATAATCAATAATATCTGTTTTTATTATTAGTCAACTAAATTTTACATTATTTTGGTGATATAATTTAATTAGTACATATACATACATATATAGTGTTTCGCTTTCAATTTGTTATTATCTTGCAATGTTATTGTATATTTATGGAAATTACTTTGTGTTCTTTATGTTTATATTTTTAATTCTCGTATGCAAATGCTTCAACAAACTTTGCTCATAACCCTTTAATTAACGCTTTTTTTTTGTATTTTTAATAATAAGTATGTAAATTGTATGCAGACATTAAAATATGTGTTAATGCTTGGATTCATTTTTTTTTCGAGTTTGATATACTGTAAAACACGTTGTCAACATTACATTATTTGTCATTCCTTGTTTATTATTATTTTTAATTTGTTTATATTTAGTTTAGTTTTAGGTTTTATTTGCCAACTTGTTTAAAAACGCACAAAGTAAATATAAATTTAAAATATGTTTAGTTTAACACTTGCTTGTTATGGTTGTAAATACTTTGCATTTGTTTAAAAGTAAAATATATAATATACATACAGCTTCAGTTAAATGTCATAACGTGCCAATAACTTTGACTTTTTCTTGACCTTCAAGTATAATTTGCTAACAAATAATTACACATTTATAGCATACTTTATTTAACATGTCCTTGTCTGCTGAAAATAATTTGCTTTTTAACAATTAGTTAGACATTTAGAGCAAAAACATTGATAATATAGATCGTTTTCATTTTTTATTCCTTCCTTCTTTCATTTCATTCATTCTTTATATCTTTTTTTTTTCGTTTTGTTTTTGTTGCTTTAGTGTTTATGCATAAAAATTTGTCTAGTGAAATATATATGTAAATATATATATTTTTTTTTAAGGTTTTGAACTGCTTATTGTTTATAATTGCGATTTTGTTATTTGTATTCTTTCTTAATTGCATTTTTCATTTCATTTTCTTGAACGTGTTGTTCCGATTTGAATTATTATTGTTTTTGGCATTCATATTTAAAGGAATACATATGTGTCATTTTCTGAATAGAATAGATAGTTAATGTGGTAAAAATATATGTACGAAGAACAGGAAAAATCATAACCATTTTACTCAAAGCATTTCAAAGTTTAGCAATAAATATCCTAAGCAGTAAATATAAATCAATTTAATTTATTCCTTTAAACAAAAATATGTCTAATTTAATAAGCCATTTTTAGAATTCAAATCCAAGTTACAAAAGAAAAACAGAACTTAAAAACAAAAATTTTGAGTTATTTTATAGCTTCGTTTTTGTTTTTCTTTTATATTATTTATTAAGTATTTTATATCAATATCTTTACATAGTACATATAGTGTATATATATATATATATTTTATATATATTATATATCTATATATTTATAATAATAATTTTTACACATTAAATTCAAATGCATTAATTTATCTGTATCTGTATATATATATGTATATATATAATTTATTTATAAATATAAATAACAAAATGTTTCCCTTTTAAGCTTTTTTTTATGTACCATTTCCATTAAATTGTTTTTATTGAATATTTTTTCACTACTATGTTTAAAAACAATTTTACGGTTTTTAAATATAGTTTTACCATTTTCTCGGTTGTTTTTAGCTTGGAATTTTTGTATTTTATTTATTGGTTTATTTATAGTTAACTGTTTGCCATTTTTCGTGTGCTGAACAATTGGCGAAAGTTCCCGACACGTTGGGCCACTCATCACCCCATCGTAGGGTGACAAAAGAAAAGGAAAATCTTTGCATTTGGGTTGATTGATTGATTTGAATTGCCAATAATTTGAATTAATGCATAAGGTAAGTATACATATATGTATATATATATATATATATTAGGGTTTAGTGTCTTATATCATCTTTAAAGGTAACTGAATAAAATTCATTGCTTTTGGGACAAATCTCAACCAACTTTTCCAATAGGACCCGAGGCAAATTCTATTTACATTTATGAATCCTTTACGCCAACATTAGAAGAGCGTAAAGAAAGCCTCGTCTCATTGATAGCCCAACATTGTGCGTTTTAAGCACTTCAAAGTTCTGTTTGTTGATTATTTGTTTGTTGGATGCGGTAAATTTGTTGGTTGTCGATAGTCGATAGAATACATACCGAATAATGAGAGTTATACAAAAGAGTTAGGTAGTAAGTATAAAAGAAACAAGGGGGTAGAAAGGAATGGAAAGAAAAGTTAAGTTATAAACTTAGATCCAACTTAGAAGAAACTACGATATAAGCTCTTAATTACTTTAAATCATCGGTGTCCTCAATTAAATCGGCATACTCCTCCCAATCGTTGTTAGTCGAACGTGTGCGCAAATTCGATATTGTTGGTTCCTCATCCTCATCTTCCCCTCCATCGCCGTGTTTACTGCGACCTCTGCCAGTGCCCCCTTCGTCGACAACTTCGTAGTCCTTGAGTTCAGCTTCCAAGTCCTTTTCCCATTGTTCCTCTAAGGAAGATTAATCAAACTAAGGATTACTATGTGCGTGGCTTACACTTATAGACTTATGTATACGACAGATTATATACTACTTATATACCATACATAAATTAAACATAAAGTATGCATATGTAAGTATATAAGTTGTTGTCGATTTTGGCATACGTAAAATTGGCATATCATCATATCATAAGTAAGTAAGTCTTATCAAGCAAGCATTTGTAGTTTTTTTATTTTTTGTTTAGTGACGACTTCCCAAGCAAGTACATGGTTTTTTAATTATTTTTACCTTCAAAACTAATCGCGATGCATATTCATATAACTAAGGCAAAGATTTTCACAGACCGTTATTCGCTTTGGTATTCGCACTGTAACTGAAAAGTAATCGTCTACAAGAGTTGGAAATTTCTTTTTAATATAAGTAAGTTCTCGACAATTAAGGCCAATACAATATTTAACTCCTAACTCCCTTAGTTAATCAACTAATAGCGTGCAAAACCAACGCACCAAATATGTATAATAGTGCAAGCATAATATAATATAATATATTATGTATGTACATATACGAGGATACATTCAGTTTATCCTCAGCCATGACTTGCTTGTTGTCCTTACACCAAATCAAGTGCCAAAGTTGTAAATCTCACTTGTGACACAGTAAATATAGTATTTATAATTAATTAAGAAAATATTATGAAATAAATATATTGGTGTGTATTTACAGCATATGTAACACATAAATTAAAAGCAAGCTAAATATAATTTTTATTATACCATAAATATTTTTGGAATAGAAATATTTATTTTACTTATACGAAGCACGCAAATATATAAACGTATCTGAAAGCTTTTTAAAGATTGCAATAATTATTAAAGTAAATAATAACAAAAGCACTTCTGTACATTAATTGAAATTGTTAATGTGTTTGTTCGTATATGGACAGACTGACTTACGTTGCTAGAGAGGACAGATTTATTTAATAAATCCATTTCTCTGATTTTGTGTGGTGAGTTAACACATATAGTACTATACATAAGTAGTTATAACAAATTTGTAATTCGAATTTCTTAAATTGAAACAGTTGACTTTTGTGCATGTCTTCTTGTTGAAGTATTAAGATTTTTTTTTGATTTACAAATTTGAAAAAGTTAGATTTTAAGGTATTGTTTTAAAATAAATTACAATAATAAAGTATACAAACAAATGAAGTCTTGCATTTAGTTTTAGAAAAGGAACAACAACTACATACATAAATTCTAGTTAAATATTTCTTTTGAAAAAAGAAAGAAAACTGAAAACGGATACGAATACGAATAGCAACAAACATATGGGGACACAACGATCTTATAAAGTATGTTTACGGACATTGACAACAGCGATAAGAAATAAAATTGATAGTTTCGACAACTATTTTGCAGAACACATATATTATGCAATTGAAAATCAACAACAAAACATTAAAACATTTTATTGTTTTTGGGTTCTTTTTTTTACTTTTTATATAAGTGAAAATTTGATTGTTTAACTAACAATTTCTAACTTACCACACAAAATTTTTTGTTCAGTTTTTTTAAGTAACATTTTTGTTTTGTTTTGCGTTTTGTTTAAATTTGTTGTCAAGTGATTATTTTATATATGTATATAATTTGGTTTGTTGCATTTCGTTTTTCTTTTTTGTTCTTTTTCAAGTTGTATTTTTTTCTGTCATGTGGGCAATTTTGCTTGCGTTTGGGTTTTATTTTGTTAGTTTTAGTTTTAATTGTTTTTTGTTTTGTTTTTTCTTTTGTTTTTGAATTTAGCGTTTATCCATTCAATCTTCTGCAAGATGATTTGAGAATAAATTAAGAAATACATGAAAAAATAATGTTTGTTAAATGTTTTCGGTAGAACAATTTATATTGTGACTAATATTAAGAATTTTGCTGTTCTTCTTATATATTTTTTTTTCAGTGTTCTGTGTGTCTGGGAGCAATTATTGGTGGGGTGGTGGTTGTGTCATAAAGGATATCGCGGCTTAAAAGGGTAAGTTTTTTTTTTTAATGGAATAAGACCGAAATAGTTGGGAGAACACTAAGTATGAAAATATAAGTAAACGAATATAATAATATATTTACTTGTTGAAATTACAAACATTTTATAATTATAAAAATTTCAATAGCGAATTGTATAAAGTAAGTTTGAAATGCAATTGAATAAAAAAAGCACGAAATTGTAAAGAGTTTGATCCATAATAATAATTTGTATTCATTTTGTTTATACTCAACTTGTTCAAAATTAATTTGTGGCTAATGCACGAGTTATTTGATTTATATTTTACGTTGTTATAAGTATAAGTAGGTCATAGATACTTAAGTGAAAATTATAGGATTGTATTTTGTTTATAATTGTTTTAATATTTTGTATGCTAGTTAGAAAATAATGGCAACAACAGATTTGACTAGATTTTAGTTGTCTGTTTGTTACTTTTATTTCAAGTATAAATTTAATATTTGATTTATAATAGTTTATTATCCATAAGTTGCCATAGGTCTGTTATATACTCTTTTATGGGGTTGTTGTTGCTTTCATTTCAATTGATATTTTTGTTATATTTAATAATTAAATGCCAGAGCTTTGGATTGTATTGTTAGTATTTCGACAATAAAGAAAACGATTTGACAATAATGTAATTTACATAAAAGAAAGAAACAGAGCAGAGGAGAAAAAAGAGAATTGTTTGATTTTTACACTTTGTTTTGTACACACATTTTTGTTAAGAGTTTTAGTTCGTTTGTTGTTTTTGTTTTTATGCGATTTAAATACATGTACATATTTATATAGTTATTTGAAAGTTTCGATTTGAGCAATATTAAAAATGAATGGCAATAAATGAAACTAAAACTGTTACACAGCCAAACACAGTTGAAATGTGGCAAAGGGCAAATGACGAAAGAAATAATTCTGATACTTGTATGGTAACTACGAGTTCTAGTCGATATACATAAGTATTTATGACATGACACAATGGAGCATGTAATGATCTAAATAATTATGCGAATTAAACTAAATGAAATGACTTGCACTTTCTGCTCATAACTCTGTAAAATTAACATGGAATATATTAAGGAAACTTTAGAAGTAAAGTTAGATGTGCCATTCTGAAACTATCTTTTGTGAATCTAAGGACCTACTGACCTACAATATCTCATTACACTGAACTCTATTTTATTAATTTTGGAGAGCTCCACAGCTAACTATTCATTTCAATTAGGCACTTGATGCGACATGAAAATCAATAGATGTACTACTTATTATATATGTATGTGTTTGAATGTAAATGTTTATGTATGGATGGGTTGGATGCAGCCTCAATGGAATTTGCAGCTTAATGAATAATTAAGACAAATTTCAGAGCGAGTGCATGGAGCCCAAAATGTATGTACAAAATGTTGAATAAGCCAAATTAAAAAAAAAAATTAAGAAAGCTCGATTATGCTACGATTATACCCGCTGCCTTAATTTAGAAAGATTTAATCAGATATGGAATTTTTTGGATTCATATAATTATGTTCTAATTAACGAGGCATTGGGCATAATTAAAAATTGAAAGTTATCAGTACTTAATAAATATGAAACTCAACCAAATTATATTTATAATTAACTTAAGAAAATTATAATAGAATTTGCAATCTAAAACCTCTTACCATCGTTGCTGGCAAGCGCCTGTTGGGTCATACTATCAATGCCCAACTTGCGCATACCATCTTTTATTTCAGCCAAATCAGTTTCATTCGATGTTTGAAATTCATCCGAGACGAACTCAGATTCGGAGATTTTCGTTGTTATAGTTTTCTTGTCACTCTCTTTAAGATCTTCGGCAGCCTTAATGTCAATGACAGGCTTTGGTTGGTCAAAGACAGCTCCTTTGGCTTCTTTGATCTTAGTGCTTGTCTCACTTTTGACTGTACTCATATTTTTATCAACATTTTCTTTATCTGGCTGATTTACGGCTGATTTAAGGCAATTTAATTCATCGCAGTTGAGTTTAAGTTTGAGTTTTTGTATAATTTATATTTTATCAATTTTGTGTATAAAATAATAAAAAACATGAAAAGAAAAGAAAATATAAGAAATAAAGAAGACATTTTTAGGTAACAAATAACAGACGCTTACGAAGTGAACGGCGTTTGAAGGGCAAATAGAGGAAATTGAGTTGATTTTTTGATTTCGATCGATTTTGAGAAGATTCTGAATACGCGACGAAGTGAAAAGTGAAATGAGAAGATGACAAACGAAACGATACTAAACTCAACTAAATTAGAAATCGGATCTTTGGCTCAGGCGACAAAAGCCGGTGCAGTTGAAGGACAATCACAAATTAAAATCCAAACAAACTCAACGGAACTGAGAATAACAGAAACTTAAGGTTCAGAGCATTTACTTTAAGGCGGTGTAGTACAGACGTTAGCCGAAAGATAGTTAAAGGACATAACTAAAAAAATAGTTAGGCGTGTCTCAAAGTAGAACTAGTTGAGAATTCTAAATCATAAGAGAACAGGCGCGTGTGTGAAACAAGAAAAGAAACAACAAAATCATAAATGGAAACTTAGACTTAGATAGACAGGTTAATAGAGATTGATAGACAGTAAAGAGCGCGTGAGTAGCGAGTGTTTGTATGTTAGAGATAGGAGAGAGAGAAATAGAGATTGAGAGGAAGAGCGAAAGAACTAGACAGAGAAATATATACTGAAGAGAGACAAGCGCAAGGAAATCATAAACTTGACTGCTTTTGCGCCAACTCGCTCAATTATGGACTGTTTGTTGGGTCATCTGTGTGAAAGCTGTGAAAGCTGCTCAGGGACAATCAATGTCAATAAACTTACCGTCTTCACCGCTGGAAGCCTGGCCAACACCATCAGCGCCCAAAGTGCCTAATTCGGCGGCCTGAATGATCAGTGAGACGCGGTAGAAATAATTCCGCCAGAAGTTTTCCTCAGTAATGCTGTGCATTCGATGAAAGATTCATTTAATTAGATATAATTTGAATTGAAAATGATTTAGAAGCTCTCACATCTTGGGCACCAATTCAAAGCGCATCGTTTCGAGCGCTTTATCCTCGGCCATAATGGCTATGGCAGTGGGATATGCGGTATCATAACTAAAATCAAAGTCCACTCCGGCTGGCGGAGCACGCACAAAGTTGCGACGATCCTGTGACAATCCCAAAATCTCCTCCTTAATCTTTGACTCATTGGCATGACCAATCCAAGGGGCAGCACCATTGCCAGCTCCGCCTTGACCCTTAATGAATGCCTCTTGCTCCTTGTTGAATGAGTCCAGAATGGTCTGAAATTTAAATATAATAATAAATGTGATATTTGTAGATTTAAATGTTTAAGTGTTATTACTCACATTATCCTTGACTGTTTCCTTGATTTTGCTGCCAGCCTTGCTGATGGCCGATGACAAGAATGAACCAAAGTGTTTGGCCTGTTGAGTTACTTTTGTGGTAACTGTAGAAGCGAATAAGAGTTTTAATTAGATAAAACATAGCAATGGAATCTGGATTGGTATTTAAAAAGGTTGCAACTAGCTAACGCAGTCAACCAAAATTGCAAGACTACAAAGTAAACATGAATGGATGTGAGGGTTAACAGACTAAGTGACTAATTGTAAGTAAAATAGAAAATACAATTTGATATAATGGGAGAATAATAGCTACGGGTATTAAATTCTGTTTAGTAACCTGTCACCGCTTTCTATCTCATATTTGTTTCTTATGTTTTTTTTTTTTTGATTTGGCAAATTGCAATTTAAGTTTTCAGTTTCAGTTGACATTGAATCGACATTTATAATGTTGTTTTTGTTACCAATCAAACTGTGACACGTACTTTTTACTTCATCTCCCTTACCCTGTCCAATTTGACCCTCTTCGCCAGTGGGCGTTCCTCCGCCAGATGCTGGATGCGAATCGGCGCCCTCAGTAGCACTGTAATTAGAAATTGCGTCAGCGTGCAAACGAGAGAGAAGAATCAAGGAGAAAGAGAAATAGAAATGGAGAGAACAAAATAAGCTTGTGTCATTTTTAGAGGAACGTTTATACATAAAATACACATTGGATATCTGGTGTGGTTATTGAAGTTGGACTTATTGCGCATGCAACATGCAACACCAAAAACCAAAATCCAATGATTTTGAGTTCTATTTCCTTAGAGGCATTCCGACAATTCAGATATTGTTTTTATGCATGCGCTTTAAATAAACTTTGTGTTGTTATAGACAAAATCAACAGCAGTTTTTGAAAAACAAAAACTGTTGAATTGGTCTATAATTTAGAGCGGGGCTTTGGATTTTTTAATTATATTTGTAATTCAATGAAGGCTTTTGTATATTTACACGTTTTTATAGATTTGATTTGAAGGACAATTAATATGAAAATTATTCATGATGACTGTGATTAAAATGCAAATGCTGATCAATTTTAAATGAATGTTTAACGATTGATGTCATTGAACAAAAGTTGGGAAACGGAAATCAAATAGGATAAAATAAAGAACACACAAAGGCATGCACCAAGAATCGTATCATTTACTAGGATATAATTGTTGTCTTGAGTTTGTCATGAGTCTTCACTCTAGAAGAAGGTACACTTAGAGAGCATATTGGAAAGGAGCATTGTCAAAGAGCTGACTAGGATATATAGACGCTACGATATTGAAATGAAAGGGTAAAGTAAAGCATAAAATAAACTGGCACAGGAAGAGCTACACAACAACACAGAGAAATCAGATGGAAAAAAGAATGAAATGAAATGATAACAACTAGTAACAACAATTAGTTTTTTTTGTTTTTATTATTTATTTTATCTACTGCGTAGCCACAAAATAGTTCCAGATCTGTGTGGTTTTACTTAAATCCTTGAGGTTGTTTGATGGGCCGCTCAACAATGATGGAATCTGATACTTGAATGCTCATTAAAATTGGGCAAAATATGCTTTCTGTACTGTTAACTAAATATTTCAACGCGTTACGTTTTAAAATCAACATATGATTTGAAGTAAACTGTGAAATCAAATAATGATGGGAATAGTGAGTAAATGTTGTATGGGAAATGTGGCATGGGGCATGGGAAACTTATGTTGGCTATGTTTTGATATGAGCTTAGCTTGATTATGAACATTATGAAATGCGTTTTACAGTTCTATCCAAAATTGTGTCCTTTTACAAAGTGGTAAATCCAGCTATTTACAAAAACTTACCTTACATTTTAAATGTGTACTTTTATATTAATTTAAATGTGTTTATGGATTTTTACAATTTGCAAACGGACAAAATTCGGAATGATCGTTTTTGTTTGGTTTTTGTCATAATTTATAGTTTAAAGTTTCTTGCTTATAAACATACAAAACGTATAGGGTGATATATATGTGGTTTTGTATTTAAGTATTTGTATTTGTTTGTACAGTTTTAAGATAAAGTTATTCAAAAGTGAAACTTGAATTAGAACGAGAAGTGTGTAAGAAAATTGAGTAAAGATAAAGTCAGAAAAAATATAACTATTTGTTAAAGGTTTAACCAAATATTTAAGAGCAATTTGCGAAAAGTTAGACAGTAGATATAGGATATATTCAGGGTAACTTGTGTTTAAGATATGTATGTATTTATATAGAGTATTATTGGTTGTATATTATTGTGTAAAGGCATTTCAAATTGGCTAATAGGTCAAGGGTTAGCAAGAAAAGTAAGAAAACTGGTATTGTATTTTCCTTGTTTTTGTTTTCTTCCCAAAATGAAAAGTTTGCTCTTATTTTTTGAGGTGTAACTTAATAATTACAAACAAAAGCCGTTGCCAACTAAAGTAAAAGTTGGGGAAATAGCTCAAAATGAAACAAAGAGCTCTCACAACTGTCATAAAAAGTTTACCAAAAACTTTTTGTTGAATTGAGAAAACAAAAAAAAAACAACCAAATGAAAAGAAAAGAAACTCAAAGACAAACGCGATCTCTTATGATTTTTAGTTTCACTGCAGCCGTTTAAAATGTATAAATTCCGTCATTCTTAAGCATGGGCCCATACCTAATATACCTCGACTTGTCGTCTTCTTCGCCACCACTCACAGCACCCGCAGCACTGGCATCTGCAGCGCCCTCGGCCCCCTCAGCCCCATCGGCAGCTCCACTCTTTCGTAGTCCAGGAATCGATGGTATCGATGGCATCGCTGGCATCGAAGGCATCGATGGCATTGCCATCGCCGGCATTGATGGCATCGAGGCATTGCCTAACCAGCCCTTGGCGCTACCAAGCCAGCCACTGCAAAATATAAAAAAAAAGAGAGAAAGTCGATATAAGTTAGTTGATAAAGTGGCCAAAATCCTTGCACATTTCGTAATAATCAAACATCCTAACTGACAGACAGACAGACTGACAATCAATCTCTGGCGTAATTTGACACTATTCATTGCCTCGCTGCTCACGAGCAGGCGTCATTGATAATATCTATGTGTGTAGAATTTATTATGTATTTCATATTATGTATTATGTCAAACAATGAACAGTCGCATCAACTTGACAAACGCCCTCTTCACACAAGCACAAAGTACTTACTTATTGACAGGGTGCCACAACATTGAAGCATTCAAGTAAATCTCAAGAATGCGACAAATACTTGAATGCCATTTAGCTCACAGTCCCTTATACATATATGTATATCTATATATATGTATATGTATATTTAAATAAAAGAATACCTTTTCTTTTAACTTAAAATTTAGAAATAAAATTAAAGGGAAGTCTCTATTATTTATGTATATCCTCTTTTCAGATAGACATAAGAAAATAGAATTTGAAATAATGTTCTACATATAAATATTACGAATATTTATCTTTTGGTTTAAATCTCTTCAAGTGTTTGTAAAATTTCAAAATTAATGTATATTTTTTAATTGAAATGAGCACTATTAAAAATAATTAAATTAATCTGTACTCAAAAATGATTTCAAGAACAATAAAAGGAATCATAATAATTGAATATGTAGGTCACATAGACATTGAGGTCATGATGGCCTATATTAATACTAATGCGAGAGTGTGCAATTTTCATGGGTTGATAGGTTGACGATTTATTGAACCTGCCATTTATGCAGTCGTTTCCTTTGTTACGCGCTTGCTGTCATAAATAAAATGTCACTGACAAGCTCATTTAATACGTGGCGTATGCGTAATATGCGTACTACGTGCAATAGGGAATACGGAAAAGCGTAGAAATGTGAAGCTCAACACCTAACATCAAATAAGGCTTTGTCATATACTTTATAGTTAGAGTGATTGACTTGTAACATTTGATAATAACTACATACTTAGTAAGGAAACTTTATGTTTTATTAAATATATAAATTTGTTATAACAAAATGAATACTTCGGAGGATTTGTGTGCAATCTGTTTAGGCCGCAAGCGACGCCCTGTGAGCCCTCCGTGCCATCATTCATTCTGCAAGAAGTGCCTCAAACAGGTTTACAGAGATTGTGACTCCAAGACGTGCCCCTTGTGTCGTGCACCCTTTGAGTATTATGTTGTAAGTAGTTTGGATAATTGAGCTACTTGCTCATACATATATTTGATTAAATTCAGTAACTCCTTAATCTCATACTTAGCGAGAACGTAAAAATTCGAACATAAAAATTGTATTTTTGACTTAGGCAAAATTCCGTTAATTTGTTTAGTTTATTAAATTTTACTGTTTCTTTTGTTTTCGTTATAGTTATAATGTTTATCTTTTATGTTCCATTTTGTTGTATAACCCAAAAAAAAACAAAACAATTAAAAACTTTTAGTAAAAGAAAAATTAAATTAAAAGACATGTATAAATAGTTATATCGATTTATGTTACAAGGATTTAATAAAATTGAATACTGCAAAATGTAAATTTAAATTTTCCTCAGTGGAAGCCAGGTGGGTTAACTTTTGTTTTAGTTTTAGTTATGTTTTTAAAATTCTATAAAAGTGCAGATCTATAAACACACCACACCAGCTGGTAAATATATAAATGATTAAAGTGAGTCGTAAACGAGCCCTGGCCGAAGACTTGTGGTAAGGAGTAAAGTAAATTTAAGTAGTATCATAAAACAACTTAACTTTATTACATTCAGTTACGGATAGTTTTATGTTATTATTGTTTAAATAAGTGAAGACCTCCGAAATTGACAGCACTTTGTGTTATTAATGGTGCTCAACTTAACTTGTTGTAAATCCCATGACTGATGTCCCTCCCGCCGTGTTTCTGGCCACAACAAAGCCCAGTCAGAAGACCCTACTCCGCCCAACTTGTGTCTGTCAAGCGGGCAACAGCAATAAGATGAACAACAATAATATAATCGATGCGATTGCATTCTGGGCACATGTTGGGCCAGGGCTAGCATATTGAAATATTGAGTG
The DNA here is from genome assembly GCA_035043265.1 of Drosophila testacea. Lineage (NCBI taxonomy): Eukaryota > Metazoa > Arthropoda > Insecta > Diptera > Drosophilidae > Drosophila > Drosophila testacea. The sequence continues at coordinate 46,253 of JAWNND010000211.1, forward strand.
TTAGTACTGTGGCAATACAAAGGAAAAGAATTGACTACGCCCACAACCACGCCCCTGCCCCCGCCCGCACGCTGCAGTTGCTTGTGCATATAAAATGATGAGACATCGGCACACGTTAGACCAATTGAAGGGAAAAGGAATTGAAATAAAATTGACAAGCAAGGTTTTTTTCTTTCTTTCAGGATTGCAGCCCGAGCTGATGTTCTATTTTATTATTCTCTATTGGCGAATCGACAAGGCAAGGTTAAAGCCAGGGCTGCATTATTATAAAGTGGAAGGTTGCATAATAATAGTGCTGCATAACGCATACGCCCCGACAGACAAATGTGACAGCCGCTTAGTAAAGCGCCAAAGTAGTAAGGACTGAACTCAATCGGACAAAAAGTGGCCATAAATTGATGCAACCTGATTTCATTGCATTGCAATATTTATTAAATTACGCTCTCTTTTTATGTATAACGCTCTGATGGCCTTCAATAAACTCAATTAAAAATGAAATGCAGCATATGCTATACACGAGCATATTACGTATACGCCATGCTGCTCTCAATTAGTGAGCAAACCTCATTTTGCAGTTTGTGAGGCAATCAAGAGTTAGCAAAGCGTTGTAGCCTCAGCTGATTAGGCAGCTATATAACTATGATTAGCATTTTCCATCTCATCCAAGCCAAATGCCTTTGCCTTCTTATTTTTGATGTGATTTATGCGTTTTGGCGAGAAAGCAAGAAACGCTTTTACGCAATTTTGTTCGCCTGACAGACGGCAACAGTGTTTATTTATGGGTCGCTTAGGACTATCCAGCATTCGCCTAGCTCTGGCCAGAGCCTGATAAGTGGCATACTTAAAGATATGCTTAAGTTGCGTTGCACTTAAAGTCGTGAGTCGCGCTGTATCCGGGGAATAAGAGAATGTGAGTAGATAAAATTGGCTACAGCCCGACAGTTAGCCAACAAATTGGCATTAACATTTTTATATACGATTCATGATAATGATATTTTTACATTTTATATGCCTATGGAAAATACCTTAAATATCTTACAAATTGACTATAAATTATGTTCATCTGTTTACTCACATACCCTATCTCACAATTTCATTGTTTGCTGCCGCGAAAACCTGACAAAATTTCCCGTGGGCAAACATGAAATTTTGCTATCTGTTTTAATAGATATTCTTTATGCATGGGAAATATCATTCATATTCTGTTCAACAATCCATATTGAGAGTACTTTTTTTTTGTTTTATTCCATTTTTCCTTTTTTTTTCGAATTGCAGTCAAAAGTTTTAATTATAAAAGTTTGGCTTCGCGTTCTGCGGAAAACATTGAAGGCAACCGAATAGAAAAAAGAAAAGACATATGCCGCAAGAGGAAAAATTGAAACCAACGCACACACGTTTACACATACACTCACTTACACACTCTCTCACACAAGCACATAATCAAACATGACACTAAGACAATAATGCCAAATGAGTTTACTTTAAGCTTAAGAAAGGGAAAATGGCAGTAACGCGCAGTGGCTGGAAAATTAAGGTATAAGATTTACAGAAACCACATCTTAATAGGTTCCACATCTCACGTGATTTAACAAATTTGTGTACTATATTTATTAGAAGATAGAATAGAAGATTAACACTTTGCAAAGGCTAAGGTAAAAGTTTTGTTAGTTTAAAGAAATTAATATAAATTCAATCGAATAAAAATTAAAACGCAGTTCTCTTTCTGTACGTTAATGGTGAATCAGTCAGTCAGCATAAAGAATTGTTTATAAATAAAAGACGAAACCATTGTTTTAGTTGTATTTGTCATATATTGTTGCATAATTAAAGCGTCCTCAATCTGAAGTGTAAACAAAGAAAAATTAATTAAAGCATCTTTTGCATTCTCCTCTCAAGACAAAAGAAATGGCAATCATCAATGGACTGTCATCTGCACAATGTATCTCGATGGAGCTGCAGCTAATGGACTCAATTCCAATGACACGAATCTCTGAATAACCATTGAAATGCAGATGCTAACGATAACGATAATGTGGTATATCGAATAGTTGAACAGAAAATTTGAAAAACAAAAAAATTTAAATAAAAAAGGAGTAAAGTATTTCAACTTTAATTTGATGGTTCAAATAATTGATTTGCAATTTAAAATAAATGGAGAATTGGGCTTCCTTGTCAGAAACGCAGAACCTTATATACTTGAAGGAATTGCCGTCCAGAGGATAATGCAATTGTGAAGAATAAATCCGCTGACACACTCCGTCTGCCCTCGCCACCAGGTCCCTTGCATGCACTGATGCGCAAATTGCATTGCAACGACAACGACAACGACAACTCCAACGGTTAGATGGGTATTTTTTTTTCCACCGATCTGCCTGATTGCTTATCGCAATTTTATGGCTTCTCGCTGCATGAAAACAGAACCCAAAACGGGAGGTAGATGGAAGTCGAAGTCATGGTGGCGTGGAGTTAATAAAAATGGTTGTAAGTGTTGTTTTTAATTGAGTCTGCGTCGAGAGGCATGCGTGAGCTGGTGCTTTAATTGGATTGCATTGGCGAACTGAGATTTAAAATAGCTGGAAAAGCTCCAATTTCAAAAGGCGTCAAGACACGTAATTTTAAAGTGAAAATCCCCAATGCTAAAGAGCAAACGCAACAATCTTTAGTAATGCCTCGACCTCCCGTTGCTACGTTAAGCCTCTGATGTATCCGTATCCTCTAGCACAAACAAATAAACAAACACACCCCATCCAACATATTTAAGATAACATTAAAGGAAATTTATTACGTTTATGCAGAAAAATAACGCTAAATGCGCAAATAAAGCAGAAAAATAACACGCATCCAGGCAGTCAGACAGCTCGGTGGAAAGACGGACAGGTGGCAGGGCACGAAAGTTCTCAGCAGGCGTTCCATCCATTTGCAGGATCTCCGAGTCAGGCAACAAAAGTAACCACAACAATTGACATGGACTCTATTAGGTATTCAGATTTTTATCCAAATAACATTAGCATCTTCTTCTATACTCTCTTAAGGAAAGGTTCCTTAAGTTTAATGTTGATGATCATCCCACTAACAAAATATAATATTTTATAGCTCGCACAATAATGATATCAAACCGATTATATTTAGAATATTCATCCTACGAGTAGGACATCCAATACTTCAAAAGATCAACAAATACAACTGTGGCTGATTTCCTTTGCATTTCACAAATTTGCACACTTTTTCAAACTGCCCTCGTACGTCATGCGCAAATGCAAAGCAACAGCCAGTCAAAGAAATGAAAATGAATGGAAAAATCCACATTTGACAAATTACCAGCAAGCAGGTAAACAGCTGCTGAAAAAGGCAGTGATGTGGGGAGAAATTGAAAAAAGATGGAAGCTAAGCAGATTTCTGGAATTATCTGTCCTAAAGTAAACGTGGCAAAAGCCACAAGGACGTGACAGCATATCTATTGCGTCCATGTTGAGTTATTAATAATATATGAATGGGACATTTAACGCCTGCATAGTCTTAAACCCCTCTCTAGCCCATGAGTAAAAATGATGCCATTTTGCTGGTCATACACGAATGACATTTAAATTTTCCGGGTGTGATGATTTCTATTTTCAATTATTATTATTTATTTACGACTTATTATTGTATTTTCTCTTTATCGCTTATTTCTCAGTGTTCAAGTCCATTTTTATGTGAGAGTGTTCCGACATATTTATTTTCAATTATTTGATTTTTATGTGCCGTCGACTAAAAGCATCCAATAGAATACATGAAGAGCCAAAATCGCAACCATTACTTATCTCAAGGAAATTTTGGGAAAATATGTGTGCGCAATTTAGGATGCTTCTTTGACCCAAATTTACGAGTGCGAGTACGAGAAATTTTCTTCTATAGCCGAAGCAATGAGGGTTAGCTTGGATTAACAACTGACAAAATGGTCTCCAATTCTTGCGAAACTGGAGCAGTAGTTAAGCAACTTTATTTATAGTTACATTTTGCTAAGTTCCTCCTTCATCATCACAACTAATTTCGGGCTAAAAATAAGAGTTCCAATGCTAAATAAATTAACAATCTGATATTGTATCTGTGACTGTTTATCCACACATTTCCTGACACGACTAAACCGTGTAATGGCGACTTTCTAATCCTGTAATCTTTATACCCATTAGAAAACGACAGGGTCATAACGGTTTTGGCCTACATGCTTCGTGGTTGTTTAAAACATCTTAGCCGTGTCTCTGTGTCATATGCAAGTCATTTAGTTGTAACCCAAGGTGGTCGTAATCATTCAACAACTGTTAAGCTTTTTATGGATGAAAATCCTGAGCATAACTGTTAACGACACTCAGCCACCTGGCCACCATGGGAGGTGCTTTAATTGAAGTGTGCACATCAACTCGGTCCCTCTCTCTGTCTCTCTCTCTCTTCTCTCTCTCTCCTGTCTTTACCTCACAATCCACTTAATGTGATTGCTAAACGTCCGTCGCGACTGTGGCTGAGACGAAGCATTAGCCAAACGAACATAACAATATCCTTTGTGAGGACACCGAGTTTGGCAGTGCAAAATATAATTATGAAACGGATGTTGGCATGAACAACTGAAATTTGCACAAACGTCTAAAAATATCAAAAGCCAACTGTAAAAGTTGCGTGTCAATGACAGGCTACAGAATAGGTCCTTTGCCCGAGAGGTCTGTTGGCTGTTGTCCTGTGTTGTAACTAATGCGCCTGAGCCTCTGTGTTTTGTTATTATGGCATTTTCCGGGACACGCGCACACACTACATACATAAAGAGACAGCATAGACTTGAGCTCTAGACCCCTCTTTCTGGTGTCTGTAGTCTGGTGTACTTAATTTTATTTTGATCTCTCTCTCTCTTTCTCGCTTTGCACTGTAATGATGTGCCCTGAACTAAGCAGATCTTATACACACAGGGCAACAAATAAATCGCATTAACAACAGTTGATACCCATTGTGATTTGTTGTGCGTGTGTTGATCTAATATGTCAGAATAATGCTAGTTCATTGTCTGCTCATTCAAATGTCTGTGCATATTTAAAACCCAATATTATTGGCAGAAGAATAAAAAGTAAGAAGGCTTTGGTTAAGAATGCTCGTCTGAAATAAAGTATAAGTTTAAGTTTAAAGTTTTACGGCCTACTGAGATACATAAAAGCAGACACAATTATAAAATAGTTTCTAAAATAATTACTTTAGTAAATTTTCGATCATGATGAAATTTTAACGGTTGAAAGAGATGTGGAAGTACATGTACATAAATAACAATATAAATACGGATAAAACCAGATCAATTGACTAAGAATATGTAGTACATTTAGCCTAGTTATAAGGATTACAGCTTATAACTCATAAGTAGTAACCAATAATAAGAAAATAAGTCGACAATGAAAGTATAACTCTTCTGAATGGCATTTTATTAGTTACTGTGAGTGATAACTATCTCATCTGCAAATATTAACGCAAGGTGTTGTATAAATGTATGCCGGATATAAAAGTGTAAGTGACGATGACAAATCTTTGCTTGATAAACAATCAGTACTCAAGCCAAGGCATAACACTCAATCAAATGCAGAACCTGAAATAGGGCCAGAATAACGATGTGTTTGCGTGCACGTTATAAAATGGGGAAAAAGGTGCAAAATGTCAGGGATTTTATGCGCATTAATTAAAGGAAAAGTCAGGACAAAGGACGAACCCTCGACACAAAAGAATAAAAAAATGCAAATAAAATATTTAGCATGATATTTAAGCTGATTGAGATGAATTAACTTGAAATGAATAGCCGATGAATTTGCGCAAAACCCAAAAGTTGGCAATGCCAATGCCAAATGCCATTGGCCATGGTAATACATATAATGATCAACATGTGGAAGGGAGCTACGAAGGCTGTCCTGAAATCACTTTTATTACCATTTTTGCTTTTTTGTCAGACACTGCGAGACCTTCCTAGTATATAATTAAAGCAGAATCCTTGGCAGAATCCAACACAACACCCAAAGGGTGACCCAGCGTCCAAAGTGTCATTATAAAATCTTGTTGCATACAACACGACTCTGTTGCCACAAGGCAAGCGATTAAGTTGCGCAACTTTTCATATGTCTGACATGTGTGTGTATGTGTGGGATAGAGGCAGAGATGTGAGGGCGTGGCAGTTACACTCACAAGCACTTTGGCGCAATTAAAGTTTCAAAAAGCCATAGGGACGCGGGTCCCTTAGCTGCAGGTTTCTATTTGACTTTTCCTACAATTATAGCGCCGAGAGTTTTTTCTGCCTTTTGCCATTTAGCGGCTTGACTGCTTTGCCCGAGGGCGTGTGGGCGTGGCCGGCCGTTGGTTTAATGTGCTGAAGTTTTCCCACCTTTCGCTTGATAGTTTGGTTTAATGTAAAATTTATTGCGTTAAAGATGGTTTTACGATTAAAAGCCAACAAGTTGAAAGTTTTGATCTCTTTTGAGTGTTGCTTAGACAACATCATCATGAAATACTTATTTATATTTACTTGGAATTAAGTAAGTTTATATTAAATTATATATAATAACTTTTCATCGACAGGAAGCGAACTTTGCATAAGTTTAATAATTTTTTAAAATAAATAATTATAAGCGAATTAAATAAAAACTAATATGTAAAACTTACGTGGCTTCGCTGACAAATGAATCTACCATGGAAGTTGATTTGGGAATGCTAAAATTAAATCAGAAAAGGAAATCAAATAACAAAAAATTATAAAATAAAAAATTTGTAAATATGAAATAAATAAAACAATAGATCAATTTTATATAAGTATGTAAAAACTATTATTGCTAGACTACAAACTGAAATAAAGCGAGGTATTTGTAAATTAATTTCTTAATTTCGATAGAAGCTTTGGTTGTGAGCTAAATCCAATTTTTAAAAAGATCAAATTATGAGCAATGTTTAATAATTTTAGTTCAAATACTTTTCCAATATCAATGTGGACTTCTAGTATCTTAAAACTATCCCTGTTTGGGTGGTATCTAGCCATTTAAATGTATTAAAAGTTCATTTACTTACGACTATCAGTCTAAGTCTCTCAGACTCTGATACAACATACTTGTATACCTTATCCTCTAACATTTTACCACTTTGACCTTTAAGTTTACACTATTAAGAACGTATCGAGTTTAGCCATCTTATTTACCTGTAAAGAGCAAAAGTTTTGAATTAATGAAGATTTATATCGTATGCGATGGAAATGTTAAGAAATTAATTAGAGATTTTACTTTGAAATGGCGGCAATTTGGAACCAGGAAAGGATTGCCTAATGACCGGGCCGGACCGGACCACCTTGTCCCCTCCCTGCCTGACCAGCTGACTGAATGCCTTTTAATTAAGTCTCGAGATATGATTACAAAAGCGAAATGATGTTAAACGGCAGCTCAACATGAAAGCGAGTGAACGGAACTTGATTGTTTTTGCAGCTCACTAGCAAAAGTTCAAAGTTCACACGCAACCCAAAGAAAATCAACATGGGTCTGTACTGCGACTCTTGATCCAAAAAAAGGACAACACATAAATCTTTCTTCAGGGAACAAAACATAAATCAAAATAAATGTGAGAGTGCGTAGAAATAAAATATTAGTATGCACTTAAAATGTTTTTGTTAGAGTGCTCGACCATTTATTGAATCAATTTGTCTGCAAGGACATTCTCATTGTATCTGTACACTCTATTTGCACAATCAATTGACAGGAATAACAGAATGAAATCGACACACAGACGGAGAGGTGCAAATAAATACTAGAGAACGAAGGAATAAAACTGCAGTCGAGTTGGAAATTGAAATGTAAATCGCGCTGACCTTGACCTCAATGCATGCGCCATGTCTGATGCCTGGAGTCCTAAGACCTTCTGTGATAAAGCATTGAAACAAAACACGAATGGCAGCAACCAAAGGGTAGACAACAACAACAAGAACAACAGCCACCAACAACAAGGCAAAGCAAATTAAATTCTATGTTGACTCAAGGCTTCGACAAACAGTGCAAAATATAAATGCAAGGACTTGTACAATTTATGCCAAATGATGCCACACGCTGCTCTAGGAAACCCTAGAAAATGTTATTTAATTAAGCTTCACTTTTAACTCAATCCCCCCTTGATTCTTCCATTACCCTATAATACCACAGGCTAACGAAGAACGCGAAATTTCTACTTGTTGGAGCGGCAGCAACAACCACAACAAGCTAAACATAACGATGGTGTTGGGTATAAAGCTAATTAAGTATACGCCATGCATGCAGCTGAGTTAAAAGTTTACTACACTATTTTCAAGGAATATTTTCTTGCGGTTGTTGATTATTGACTTAAGTGTACTTCTAAACATACGGTTGTGACATCGCTGATATGATAATGATGATTGGATTAATCTGTCAAATTACCAAGTTGCTTAGTCAAGTGAAAATAATAAACAGGATTAAAGAATAAAGAGAGAACAACAATCAGTCCATTTAGTTAAATCAACAATATACGTTTTCGATGACACTTTTTGCATTAAATATAAAAACCAATTTGCAGTTCGAAATTCAATTTAACAAAAATGAGTTATTTCAATCGCATTTTTGGCAGCTTAATTGTTTTAAATGTAGCTGATATTTATCTGGGAGTTCAATTTCTATATATCTAAATAAATACAGCTTGAAATTATGACAAACAACTCTCGATTATCTAAAAAAAAACATTTGCAAATTCGATACAACCAATAATTGATAGCAAACATATTGTGTGTAAGTAAATTCAGAAATTTATGGCCATTCTGAGTGAATTATATTTGCACTTTGTTGGCTTAAATGAAAAAGCAGTTCTGATTCAGTTTTAAAGTTGGCATATTGCATACACTTTGACCTTTGCAAGTTTCCATATGATCTTAATTGGTATGCAAGTGGGTGAAAGAGGAGAGGGTCGCTGCTTTATCATCGTGTGTGTGTGGGCGCATATTTCATTAGTCAATTACAAAGCAAACAGTTGGCAGATGCTAAAGCAGCTGGCGCTTGCAATTTTCAATTAACGACCGAGTGCAAAACATCACAACAAAGTCAGCAAGTCAGACAGGCATCCTGTCCTTGAGGTCTTAGTGCCATGACATGGCTAGGATTTAACAAAGAGGCGAAGAAGGGGCTTAAAACGTTGCATGCACCTGCGTATGTACTTCCTCTTGCCATCTTAATGAAAGATGCTGCAACTGGAATAATGCTATCCGATTGATTTGGCACAATGGCGTGACTTTGATCCGACAAGGTATTTAATTAAGAAATGTTTTTGCTTTGGCATTCTCACAGGACAAAAGTCCTTCATTAAAAAGCCCTAAGCAATATTTAATTGAATTTAAATATTAAAAAGCCGTAAATTATAACTTAAATATTTAATTCAAAATAAATAAAAGCTTATGACTAAGAAATACATACGCAAATTATGGATTTATTTAGGAAACATTTTGTATTTGATGTGAACATCTTGTCACCTTGTTTATGAGTCAACATCTTTGCCGCTCCCCAGGCATGCATAAAGTGCTGGGTGTGCTGCCAAAACGGAAATGCCAGCCAGGGGGGCTTTGTTTGGTAACCCAAATGGCACCCAAGTCTGTCATAAGCCAGCAGGAAGTTGCACAAGGCGGAAATTGTATTGGCCATAAAATGTTTGGTGGCTTTAGTGGCTCAGACATGGCTCTGCACATGGAGACGAGGAGTTACTATGTGGTTGTTTCCCTTTCTCTCTCTTTTCCCAACGTGTGCCACAGCTATTTTTAGATAAAGTCAAAGGTCATGGAAGATCTCGTTTTGTGTCTCTGACGCACGGGCACAGACACAGGCTGAGGCACAGGTAAGGGCATGAAGATGCCCTTAAACATTTTTGCCAGCATGAAAATTTAATAAGTTTCTTGAAAATATATTGTCAAAGGTTTGCAGTTTCCTGATTGCCTGCCAACTGCACTCAAGTCAAGTAAGAAAAGCTCCCAAGATGAGTTTACCCCTAATAACTCAAGAGTTTGTCCTTTAGGTAGTTGAAGTTTGTGTGGACATAAGTACAGGTAACGAGACTCAAGTGATTTCACCGGGTTCCACAAACAAACTTGACAGTTGTTCTTAGTTTAGAGTTAAATACTGAGAGTTAAATAATGCAACAGAATAACCGACATTAATGTTTACTAGAACGCTTGTAGTTAATAGTATATTTCTTAATGTGAAGAGTCCAAGCTCTTGACTTAAAAAAAAAAACAATCAGTGAGAATATGTTCATAGCTTGTATTATGATATGAGACCATGTTTCACATTCCATTGCAAGAAAATAAAAACACTTAGAGTGTTAGGTGACGGCCAAGCTTTTGAACTGCTCTCGGTGTGTGCAAAGCTCTTGTGAAAAGTTTTGCGTCTCGACTTTCAATTTCAACTCAAACTTGATTACCATCAAAAGGCAAAAAGGATACAAAAGTCGATATCATTAAAAGTTAAGCGAGCCACAACTGAAAAGGTCAACAAAAAATATCGAAAACATAACAATTAGATTAAGTGAAAAGCAGAAAAAGGGACCATAGAACAAGAAAGGACTTGTGACATAGAGAGTCGCGTTGTAGTCGGCGTAAACATAAATTTGCAAATTGTGTGTGGGAGGGGAGAAGGAGAAAGAGAAGACCATGCCAACATAGCCAGAAGGTGTTGGCCTGTTCTTTTGGCTGCCTGTTGTTGACGGAATTAATTGCGCACGTTAGCGACGGACGCAGAGCACAAAATTAAATTGCAAACGATGTGATGGCAGCAGGAGTTGAAGCCAGAGCACGAACCGAAGCTAGAATCTGAACACGGACAACAGGAGCAGCATCGTTAGCCCGTTTACCTTGGTCCTTGTTGCCGGCGGCACCTAAAACTGGAATTGAGTTAGGCGTGTTTTTCATTTCAACCGTAAACACATTTGCAACGCCAATAGACGATGCGCAGTTGTGGCCACAGAATTGCATTATGGCCACGAACAAAGGCTGACAAAATGGATCACAACAAATGTCGCGTATACGCCTGGTATGCTACGCAAGGCAAAGGTCTTTATTGAGAAGAAGTCAGTAAATTTCGGCTTAAGCCTTAAATTGTTGAGACATTTTAAAGAGTCGCCTTGTAGTTGGTCATGACTTGATTTGATTCATCTGTTTCTGATGTTAGAGAGAAGCACATCTACTCTTTAGAGCTACTAGATTTTAAATTGTTTTTTTATTCAGAGAGGATACACACAGGCTGTGAGTTTTACACTTGGGTTGACCTTTTTATGCCAACCTCGTCTCCTCCCAGACACACATGATGGCTTTTAAAGGCAGTCAACAGCCATTAACGCTATGCAAATAGAACCCTAACAGTCCCAAGCCCTAAACCAACCCAATCCCAACCCATCTTCTGAATAATAATTTCAAAATTTTAGTGAGTGCGCGCTTATCAAACGCAATTTGGCATTTTATAGAGCGTGCGAGTTTTATGTTAATTTTTAAGTATTCCGTTTGGCTGGTTCGACATAAATGAGAAAAGTGGTTGGGTGCTTTTGTTTTGTTGTGCTGAGGGGTGCATGTGTTGTAGATTATTTTCTGAAACCATTCAATGACAATGACTGGCATTTTGTGCACGAAAAAATACTTTTATATGTACTCGTGAGTGTTTATTATTTTAAGCGGAACAAAATAGATATGAAAAATTAGCCCTACACATAATACAGACAGGTTCGAGCATAAAACATAAATTGAAAAGCAAAATCAAAGCCATTTATGGCAAAGATAAATTAAATTAAATTTCTGTGACACAAATTGCCAAAAAAAAAAAATAGACTAAAAGAAAGACTTCTAACTTTAATTCGACTTAATGATGAATATAAAAGTTTTGTTTGTATAATTTAATAACATTGACGATAAAAGTCATCTCTCCAATCCAGTTTAAAATACACTTTAATATAAGTCAACCAAATAGGACAATCAGTAAAAAACAATAATAAAAACTAAGCAAATACATATTAAAGAATATAAGAATCACTGATCTATGTATTCAAAACGATATTTATTTAATTTATTATCATAATATGATATATGGTATATGTGCATATACATATATCTCGGCTGGCTTTTGCAGATCAGCTTCCACCTAATTTGCTATTATAAATGTTAAGCAATAAAACATGTCGATTAAAATAACATTAATAATTAAACATATCGATTATACTAATATTTTATTATAATAATGCATTTCTTCATCAATGTCTATTGCGTTGTTAAAGTGAAATATTATGATCAGAATTGTATTTCGTATAACATTATACGTATATATTTGGCTTGTTGATGCCTTTCTGCGGCCTATTTCTGCGTCAGTTTTGTGCACTTTACTGTCGCAAAATAAACTTCTTGAATAGTATCTCAACTTGCAACACAAATTAAGTGTCGCCTGGCTTCATGCTTGTCGTGGCCTGACAACAGAGCCAGCAAATGAGCACAAAACTAAACAAAACACGTAACCGTAGTACTTTTACGATACGGCGTAATTTGATACTTTGTAGCATTTTGGCAGCCAACGCGATATAACAGTTTTTATGTGTGTGCGTGCATTGTTTCAACACCACCAAAGACATACACACACATACATACACACACGAGAACTCCCACACCAAGTTAGAGCTCTCCTTTTTTACTTTCACATCATTTGTTGGCATTACTTTGGCTGTCACTTCCGCCGTGCGTTAATATTTATGTCTTGATACGTTTTAGTCTGTACTGTTAGATCGTTCTCTCAGGGCTGCCCAACTTTATGAAAAGCGTAACTTTTGTCTGTTTTTCCGTTTCCTGTACTCTTCACTACTTCCGTGCACTTTGCCCTTTGTGCAGCTCAATTCATTTATCTTTATTTTCCCAGACTCAAGGCAGTAAGGGATATGTTAGCATATGTTTCACCAACCTTGTCCATATGCTGGGCTCTGTCTAATTTCGTTTATCTTCTTGAATCGAATCAGTTCAAACTACATATGTATACATACGGTATTCTATTACAAAGTTTAGTTTATAAGGTACACAAGTCTTGGCAAATTAAAATTGGCTATAAAGGGCAGCTGTCAAAAGCTGTTTTCTTTGGTTTGGTTTTTCTTTCTGTGGCATAATTGACCGCCAATTGACTTGGCAGAGCTGTAAAATTGCTTTCCAATCTAGAGTAGGCTAACTGCAGGTCAAAAGCGTGCGGAAAATTGTGGCTATAAAATTGAAAAACATAAAATTGATTGAACGTTTTGTGGTTTTGCCCCTCCTCTCAGGGCCATTACTAACTGGCATATTGCTCATACAAATGATCCTGAAACTACTTAAATCTGCAGAGGCATTAAGTTACAGAAGCGAAAGAGATATAGAGGAATGAGGAGAGATTATTGATTAAAGTTTTCCAACAAGTAATTCGTTTGGTTAGATTATTCTTATTTTAAGCTAGTTTCGATTGTAAAAATTCCTGTAAGGAGCGCAAATTGGTTTGGTTTGAATATCTCTGCATGTCTTTGGTTTGAATCTAAGCAAAGTTTAAATTTACTTAACAGATAGGCAAATTTGTATTATATTTAGGAACATATTCTGTTAAAATTATTGACATAAGCTGATATGAGACACTTTTCCTCCTTTACAAAACTTTGCGTACATTTTTTTTATCTACTTAATTCACTTGTTGTTTAAAGTCATAAGGTCATGCGTATGATTAAATTTATTCTAGCAAACAAAAATTTTTAGATTTTCTCAAGTCTCAATGGAAATCGGACTTCTTTGCCTCTAAGGGTCAATCTGAATTGTTTGACCTTATGCTGCCCTACTTTCATTACATTTATATGAATTGATAATTTTGGCACCAATACTCAAAGCAAATTACCAAGAGCACATACAAATTTCATTGGATGCAAAGAAATTGCGGAAATACTCGTCTTAAATATATAAGTTAATAGGAAGCGAGCGGAGCCAATTTTAATTGAATTAAACGAACAAGCTGAACCGAAATATATATAAATTTTGGGAGAGAAAAAAACTAAATAAAATGTTGAACGACTTCTCATTCATTATTTATGCTGCACACTTTGGGGCAGGCAACTCGAAGGCCTCGGCTGCATTGGCAATTAAGCGAGGGAGGCGACACTTGAATGGGAATAAAAACCAAATAGTGCCGACGTTTTTTGGATTCTATACAAAAAATATATTGCCGACATCGGTCTGGCTAGAGGACGTCGTCGTCACCGCGTTAATTTGCCTGAAATGCCAAAAACCGGACCCGTCGTTAGCACCCACGCCGACAGTCGACATGTCCGTTGTCCAAAGTCCTGCTGGTTTACTTCTCTGCATGGCATTAAATTTTAATATCGTCCTTAAATTTAAATAGCCTCAAGTTGTTGGTGGCCTTTGCGTTTGGTTTGGCAACGTTTCAATTCAGTCTAACATTTTATTTTTATTTGCCAGCCAACTGTCTTTTTGCGGACCGACGATAAATTCTCAGCCTTGTCTTTGCTCTATTTATTTATTTATATTTATTTTGAGGCCGTTGCTTTGATTTGATTGTGTTGCCGTGTGCTGAGTGAGTGTGTATGGAAACACACAGCTGACGCAGGTAGCATAAGGCGAGTTTTTCCTACATAGTATACATGTAAAAAGTGCGCAGAGATGTAGGCTACGAAAAAAATGTGAAAACCTTGAGGTCCTTGACGTATTTTAATGCTGCAGACTGTCAATTCAGATGCAAATAAACATTCTTGTGCTCGTGTTTATCTAATTAGTAGGATTCTTCAGCCTAATTGCCTTTTAATATGGATATTTGATAAACTTTTTATAATTAGGAATTTGCTTCTTTACTTTACTGCATAAAAAATTAAGCAGAGCACATTTTTAGAAACATTTATTTAAGGCCCAAAAATTGTCCACAAACTTTCTACATAAACTAAGAGTACTTGCCTCTAATAAAAAAAGAGAACCAATTTTCATCAGTAGTGAATGTGTTTTATAAATTGTTGAATTCAAATTCTTTTTTAAAATGCCCAATTAAATGGCACCAAAAATTGTTCATGAATATTCAATATCAGATATGAAATGCTGAATGTGTATTCTTTTGTTGTTTGTATAACAAAATTGCTATTTGGCCATTTCTTTGCAGAGCGTACATGTGCCTACGCATTTCTCACACAGTAATCAATTTTAAATCGATTCAAATGCAAATATTTGCGGGCTTTACTTTTTGGAAAAAGACCCAAACAAACTGGCAAGTTTTGCTTTTTGAGCTAATCAAAAACTTTTCTGAGCTTCTCACATGCATACCAAATATTTTATAATAAGTTTTTCACAAAGAGAATTCAAAATTTGTAGAAAAAGCTAAAATCAACCTTTTTGTCCTGCTTATTTGCCAAGCAATTTGAGTGAACGTTTTCTTTTCATTTGTTTATTTTTTTTATTTTTCTTTTAGCATAATTTTAGAATTACGCAGTCAACAACAAATGCAAGTGTGTTCACACACTCAAACACACACACACACACACACAAACACAGTCAAAGAGAGCAAGTGCAAATAGTGTAAATGTCCTTGAAAGCGCGCAAATGGCAAAGCCAACATGGGTTGGCCCTGCCGACGCATATACAGGTGAAGGCTCTGCAGGACAAAAATTTGGGCCAGTCTGCCAACATTCCGCAATTTTCGCGGAATACTTTAAGCGCTTTTTATTCTTGATACACAGGTGTGAATATTTATATACAAACTATTTACTATGTATATGCGGTATTTAAATTTCTTTGTTTTTTAAGGACATTCTTTATTTGTTTTATTTCTTATTACATACATTTACTGCGAAATGTTTTGAATAATTTTGTATTAAATTAAAGTTTGCTGATAGAAACATCATTCTAAAACTATTTAAAATAATTTCCACAATAAATTATGCATCTAAAACGTGCTTCTTTTTTAATGGAACCCTATTTTTAAAGCTTTAAAGTTTTACCCAAATATAAGTATCTATAAAAACGTAAAGTGGGGACATAATATTTAAGGTTTATTATATTCGTGGGTTGCAATAACACCATTTGTTGGTTTAATGAGCAAGATTTATTCATGACAGCCAAAATTAAATAAATTAATTCAAAGAAAATTATAGAGATTTAACGCTGATTGCTGTTAAGGGGGCGTCAGATTCTCTGATGCCTGCTAACGTTTACTGAATGCACAATTATTAAATAGGCTGGCAAAAGAACAACGACAATAACAAGAACTCTTCGACAAGCTAAGGCGATGGTAACGATAGCGTCCTTTTCTTGGTGTGGGCACATCACATGTGCACATTTCGTTGTTTTGCAGAAACAACAGAAAAGAGAAAAAGAGAATCTGTTACTCCCTCTCTGTCTCATGTTTTCACTCTACCACTCTCTCGCTCTCTCTCTCTGTGTGTCTCTTTGGTATCGATCCGCAAAACGAGCAAAAGTCAACTGGAAACTGGAAAGCAACCACCAGAATCATGTCCTACTGCTGCTGTATTTCTGCTCACCATGGAGGAGCAAATGCCTCTGACATTGGTGACAGCGTTTTTTTTTCCGACAAAAGTGGCCAAAAAACTGAATGGAAACGGCGCATGTGGCTGTGTGGGTGGATGGGTGTTTGGGTGGATGGGACGGCATGACTCAACATTTTGTGGTTATGCATAGCCACGTACACGTGCAATTTGTGTAAAGCGAAACAAAAGCGGAAAAAGGATACGATGCTCGCGACACTCTCGGCCAACTTGTCAATGTCAGTTGATAGTGAAAGGCGACAGCAGCCACCAAAAGGCAGAGGAACAAGAAACAGGAATGGGTGGAACAGTAGCAGGTGTACGAGGAGTTTCTACAAGAGAATTGGTAGGGAAACTTCAAAGTCTGCTACCAGCTGTTAACAGCTGGCAAAGGATGGCAGCGAAACGTGCCCAGAATTGGACCTCTACATATATACACACACACACACACACACACACAATTAAATATTAATGTGCCAAATTAAGTGAAAAATGGTATTTGATGATGTTGGTAAGTGGGGGTGTAGGTGGCTTTCGCTTGTCTAAAGGATTATGCAGCAACTTGTGGCATTAACGGCCCGTCAGTTGGGCTTATGTTGTCATTTGGTCTAAGCCCAAATAAAATAATTACATTTTTACATACTTTACTTAACAACGATCAAGATTAACAAAAGCATTACAAGTTCGCGCAACTAAATATAATATTTCTAACAATTTACAGGTTAAAGAAATATTAATTTAGTGAGACTGTTGTCAAATATACTTATTTTAAATATTCAAAATAAGTTTTGTTTATCGAGTTGCACATGTTTAAGTAAAATACACTTTTAAAAAAGCATCTCAAGTAAGCAAAATATGTACACACAATTCTGTAGAATTGATTCCAAAAATCCCAAAGTGTTTCAACTTTTGCTTTAAAGAACAAATGATCTTCCATAAGTCTAAAGCCTTAAAATACAAAGTATATTGTGTCAAATTGTCATCAGAAACCATAGACAATAAATGTTATGAGTTAAAAGAAGAAAAAGAGCATATTGTAACCATAGTTTTGGTATAATACATAGAATGCTTATGGACATTAAGTCGAACAATAGGAAATTATAGGTGCTTAAAAAACAGCTTTGCAGTTCAACTGAAATTTCTGGGAGTCGAAAAGTCTTTAAACATTCTAAGTAAGTACTTAAAATATGAATGTGCCTCATATTCTCTTTGAACCGAAATTAACAAATTTTAAACATGTGCATACAATAAAATGCAAACCTATTGCAATTTCCTGCACCTCCTAAACTTGATGGCGCTATAAGTTATACATATTACAAATTTATCACCTTTTCGGCTGCAGTTAAACCAATTATGTTCAGTCACGGAACACGAATTGAATTCAAATATGGCAGACCAAATGGCAACTACAAAACATGGCTAAAAGCAGGGCAATCGGGCAAAAAAAGGGTTGCCGAAATGCTAAAAAGAACAAATTGCAAGGTCAAATTGACACGCTATTACAAGGAACACGCCAATGGGTCACAATCGAAGACAAAGAAGAACAAAGAGCGTTGTGATTTCAAATGCCAACGGGTTATGGAACTCTAAGGAATGTACTACTACCAGATAATAAGTGGTGGCCTTGAACGGCAGCTGGTAAAATGAATACAAACATAACGCTTATCTGGCTTGAAAAGATACACAGAAATAGATACGTCAATATAATGGTGTATGACAATAGTATTGTCTTACCTTTTGGCACCCTCCTCGCCCTCGAGGCCCTCTGCTCCGGCGGCGGCAGCATCCTGTTCCGCTGATGTAGCCACTGGTTCAGCTGAAGATGTGGTCGGAGCTGCAGTGGCAGCTTCACCGCCTGTGGGCACTGGGACATCTTCATCGCCAGCGCCGCCCTTAACTGCACCCACCAGCGAGGTGAATTGATTTGTTAGACCCGAAAACATATTTGGCTTTTCTTTTTTGTGTGATTCTTATTTTTTTTTTTTGCAGTGCTCGAAAGGATTAGCCTGGCGTCGTCGTCAATACACAAAACGAATGCTTTACGAAGTCCAAGTCGATGCGACGAAAGCTTCGAAATGGAAACGTGTGCACGGAGGAGGCGCTTTTTTGGGGTGTTGATGCTTTTAATCGTTCTCTCTCTGGCCGTCCTCTCCCTTCCTGACTGTCTCTCTCTCACGCTCTCGCTCTTGTCGTATTCTGCAAACGTTACTGCTGCTGCTCTTCTGCTCCCTCCTTTGCTTAACTTTTATTACACTTGGCAGGAATTTTGTAATAGGTTTTTCTTTTGCACTCACTGCAAATGTAGTTTCACTTTCAACGAGCAAGTTATGTAAATTTCAGCGTTTTTACTACTAATTGTGTTTGCACGCTGTGAATTGAATATGGAAAAACAATAAGAATTTACTGCAATGCAAATGGCAAAGAAAATCAATACATAGGCATATCAATTCT
This sequence comes from Drosophila testacea, assembly GCA_035043265.1. Lineage (NCBI taxonomy): Eukaryota > Metazoa > Arthropoda > Insecta > Diptera > Drosophilidae > Drosophila > Drosophila testacea. The sequence continues at coordinate 65,246 of JAWNND010000211.1, forward strand.
AATTGCTTAAATTACACTAGAGGTAGGTAACTGTCAAAATTAAGTATTCGCACTGTGAAAATGTCGCGTTTAATCGATATTTTGCCACGCTTGGTTTTCTTGCACTTCTCCGACTCCTTCTATACTAGATATTCGTTCTAAATTACCACTTGAGTTAGTATCTTTTTTTTTTTGTTGTTGTCTTATTGGTTTCTGGTTGTCTGCCGTTAAAACGAGCAAATCTTGAATTTTCGGCTGCCTGTGTCGAAGGTCCTCTGAAAACTGAATGAGCAGCGGAATTTTCTTTTCTCAAATACCGTTTAGTGGTGCTGCGTTCTCTTTTACAGAGGCTCCTCCAAGTCAAAAGCTGAGATTGCCACCTACTCTATGGAAAGTTGGTGGTTGTTTTCAAGCGTTTGCTTTGTGCTGGAATTTCTGTGTATTTTCGCGCATGTGCCAGCTGTTTTGCGTCGTTAGAGGTGGCTGTTCCGCCAGAATTAAACAAACAATTGACACGTCTGATTGTACACAAATCAAATATATATTTAACAACAATAACAATACAGCTGCGTAGCATTAAATGCTTTGACCCTGTCTTCTTTCTTTGCTTTTTATCTATCTTTCAGTGCTGCCACAAAAACAGCTGATGGCGCTGCCAACTTGGAGTAGTAAAATGACAGGGATGTCATACACCCAACATCTGATGTTTAGGCGCTCAGCACTTTTTTTTTTTTAAATAAAAATTAGTTGTTTAAGAAATGGGTTAAATTTATGTCAAATAAATTTGATAAATAATTTGATGATAAAATTATATAAATTTGATAAAATAAAGTTAATAATTTAATTAGATGCTTGGTTCCTGTAAGCTCCTCATATAGAATCTAAAAAATAAAGTAAATCTTTAAAAATCCGATAAAATTCCAACTGAAATATGAAAAGAATGAAGGAATCCTAGACAAAAAAAAAGTTATTTACTTTTGATGGTCTATTTTGCAAATGTATCTTTTTGCAGCTTTGGGAAACACAAATACGCCACCTTCAGTCTGCTTTGAAAAGCACTGTTGTGGAAACGTGCTGGAAATCTTTTGTTTATACAAAATATATATTTACAGAACACATAAAACCGTGGCTTTTCTTCTACTTAACAGCTATTTTAATCAATTATGAACTAAAGCTAGTTTCGTTTAGAGGTAGAAAGCACAATTATCACTCAACGTCTTTGCCTTGCTCTGCTTTGTGGAGGCGCTTCCTCTGCCGCCTGCGGTTCCTCTTTTGATTTCTGATTTTGTTGTGCGGCTTTCAGTTCATGATCCAAGCGCTCCTTTGCACGAAAGACTTTGGACTGTATATAAAATGATCCTCCATTGCTGCGCTCATTAACATTAAACAGATGCTCGTAGTTCTTGATAATGGCATCCACGTTCTTCAGGTCTTCCACGTTTAAAATTTGTTTCGCCTCTTCCAATGTCATGCCTGGGAAAGACAACAATGTAGTTTACGTTCGTCAGTACATAATTAATTATTTAACTTACCCGTACGCATGTTAGACTCCGCACTCTGATCTCCTTGTCTGCCACCACCGGCTCGCTTGGCAGCCTCTTGCGAAGCGGCAATCTCTTGTTTTAGCGCCTTGGCAAAAGCACGTCCTACTGCTTGACCGCCGAGTACAATAATTTGAGCTATGTACTTTGCCATATCTCCAGCGGTTACACTAATTTATTGTCAAAATTCGTACGCTTGTACCAATTTACGAGTTTGTCATTATACAACGTACCTAACCTAAAAGTCATAGCCAGTGCTGCCAACTTAGTTATTTTTCCGTCAGCTGACGATTTTCGAATGCCAAAAGCTCAGAAATTGTGAAACAGCGGGTAGTGAACCTATATCTATACAGAAAATTGAACCATTTGTTTAGCTTTGACAAAACTTGCGAAAGCATTTAAAAATATAAATTAAAACAGCATTAGTAAATACAATCCACGTTTCAAAATAAAACAATAGGTGGCGCATCTCTGTTTAGCAAAGCAGATAAAAGGTGGCGCCAATGCTACACATTTGCAGTAAAGTGTGACCGCACACCTAAAAGTTTTCGTGACGGGTCGATATGAAATCATAAACGTATCGGAATTTAAATGTATAACGCTTTGGAAAATTATTCAAAATTTAAATCAAAATGGTCGTGCCAAAGAAAACAAATTGGAAAAAAACGTTCGATCGACTTTCCATGAATCACTACAAGGATCAGATTGAAGTAAAACGTTTAACAAGATCTATGCACTGGCTGTTAATAACGCACATGCAGTTGAACTTCGATGTTGCGAAGGATGCTAAAAAATATGCAGACAAAATGGAAACTATGGAAAACTTGCGCAGTTGGATAGACAAATACTTGCAGGAATATAAAAGTCAGCTGTCACCCAGAAAGAAGGCAGAACTTCTGAAAATAAAGATGCGGCTACCCGTTGATAATCTGTCTGATCGAATCAAGTTAATGGAGATAACGGAACACTACAACAATCAAATGCCCGAAGATTACCACGGCAAATGGAATGGAAAACACATGACCCAGATAATAAATAGGTTAGAATCTAACGTAAAGAAACTGAAGCGCATTGATAAAAAGATGTTGATGCTGATTAGTGATATACACGATTTGAATACCTACATCGAGTATGTGAAAAAGGCAAGTGTATCAAAAGCCAAAGTGAAACATTTAATTACATTAATGAAACATGTCAATTGGAATGTTCGGAAGTCCCTCCGCAATATCCCATCCGTATTACGTTCTACGAAATTGTTGCAAAAAATTCCCGACTTGTTGCCTGATATGTATCATTATCTCGATGCATAAACGATTCAGATATCCTGGGGGTAAATGAAATAATTTATTAAGCAAGAATTAGTCTAGAAGGCGCACTACTTATGTTCTATCAAATGCTCTATAAAGTATGCTAATCCTGCCTTAGCGATATTTACAAGCTTATGTACAATATGAAGTATAACTAACTATTTTATTATTGTTTAGAACATCTTTGCTCATATGGCCTGCCTCTTTGCTTTAATCGAACGATCCTTTATACAGCTTGAGTGCCTCTCTCAGCAGAAGCCCGGATTTGTATGCTCGATGATGCAGCGCTTGCAGTATTTTTTTACCGCCCTATAGCCCTCAATGGATATCTGGCAGTCCTGAATGTTGAGCTGCTGGAGACCTCGACAATAATAGGCAATGCACTGGACGCCTCGATCCGTTATCATATCACAATTGCGTAGGCTAAGCTTCTTAAGATTTGGACAGCTTTCGGCTAGAGCACGAAGACCCGCATCGCTGACATCGCATTTTCCAATATCCAGGGCACGTAGTCGTGGACAGGAACGGGCCAGGACTGTGATTGAATCATCGCTGACTGCTTCGCAGCCACGAGCATTTAAATACCGCAGTTTGTAGCAGCGACGTGCAATGACCTTTAAGCCTGCATCGGAAACTCGTTCGCACTTGGCAACGGAAAGATAACGCAGGGCTGCTCCCAATTTGGCCAACTCGTAAAGGCCAAAGTCGGTGATGTTAATGCAATCCGAGACGCTCAACTCCTTGAGTGACACACAAAAGCTGGGCACGAACTTCAGACCCGCATCTGCGAATGCAATTTATAAGTCTCTAGTACTTTAGTTGGAATTTGGAAACTTACCTGTAATTTGTATGCAGCGTCGCAAATACAAATACACCAGCTGTGGACAGTTCTTGACGACAATCTTAAGGCCCATGTCATCAATGGCCATGCAATCGGTCAGGTCAAGATATTGCAGGAGCAATCGACGGGGTGGCTCCACATGTGGATTTGGACTAATGCTGCTCACTTGGCTGCATCCTGTGGTACAGAGTAAGGTTATTATCCACATTTCTAATGATTATAATGATTACTTACCGGTTACGTCAAGATGCTGCAGGTTGCTGCACTTGGTAAGTGCCTCAACCAGCGCCTGATTAGAGACACCCACACAAGTCTGCAACTGTAGATGGGTCAGTTCGGGACAACGACGCGTGAGCAATTGCAATCCCTTGTCAGAGATGCGACAGCCATCGGCAAGCATGACACGTTCAACCTCCGGGCACGCACCATTGCAGCTCTGTCCGCACAGCTGCCGGAATATCATCTTCAGCGTCTTGTCTCCATTTAGGTGCTCGCCTCGCAGTGTGATGCACTTCCAGAGCACGGGGCGCCAGGCAAGCTGTTCAAACCGTCGACAAACTCTCGCCACGTTGCACAATTCACAGCTATCCAGCCAACTGAATATGCGGACAACAGTCTCATCCGGTAGGCGTTCGAAGTAGGGACCGCATCGGTAGGGACCTTTACGATTCCAAGGAGGTGGTCCAATGGCGGTGGCTGTGACGGTGGTGACGTTATTGTTCAAACCTCGACGTGGTGTCGTGGCGGGTGTACTGCTGGCAATGACACCACCGCTAACACCGCTAGAATTGGTATTCTTATTGCTGCTGGTCACCACCATTCCACCTGTGCTGCTGGGATGATGACCTGTTGGTGATGGCGATACCAGCGTGGCGTAACCTTGATCCAGGCTAGGTGAAAAGCGTCCCATATTGCACAGGCCATCGGATAGACTTTGCACTTTGGTGTGGTGATGATCCAGCTGGAAGGCATTGGCGGGCGAGTTGGTGCTGCGATTCAACAAATATCGATCCGAGCCACTCGTTTCGCTGGGACTGGAGTTGCGGGGATGATGCAGACGCTCTGTTAAGATAGCAAGGAAGTTGTTTTAGAAGATTACGATTTTGTACCGATTTTTGTTTTCAGTTGCAACTAAACATTCCTCAGATTTAACTACCCTTACAATTACTTCAGTAATTTGATTTAATTTTAAAATGAAAGAATTGTGATTATGTATTGAATTGAGTTATGTAGGTAATTCTAATTTAAGCTTTTGTCTAATTACTGAAGTAATTGTATTAAATGGTCATTAACAAATGTTGAAGAGCAACAAGAATTTTAGCCTACTTTAAGCTAATTAAAAAAAACATCGCTATTGACACATATTAATTCATCGTACTTTTGTGTACTTTAAAAAATGTATGTGAATACAAGATGTCAAAGTTATATGGATCGAGTCTTGAGTAGAAATTTTATGTAGAATATCGAAAAATATATAAAAATCCGTAAATTAAACTCTTAATTGTTAATTTGTAATTTTTTTAACTTTACAATTGAACCTAATTTTTGAATTTGAAATTACAAATAAAATACATTCTTTATTTCGTGTGCTTTATTTTCATGCCATGCCCATATTGTGCTCACCTGGTAAACGCTCGTTGCCGCTGCCACTGCTGTAGTCCTCTAGGTAGTAACGCTCGTTCTGGTACTGGCTCGCCTCGGCTCCCAGCGGTAGAGCTCGCAAAGCATTGCCCAGATACAGGGACTCCATCTTCTTGTCAAGCAGATACTGAGCACTGTTGCCATTGCCAAGCACCGTGGGTACACTGCATCGTCCACTTTGGGCTTGGGCTCGTCGCCTACCATTGGTAGCGCCTCCGCCAGCATTGTTGTCACTGGAATCTTCGGTATCGGCGCTGTTGCCATGCAACCAGTCTAGCGTTAGAAAGTTGCGTGGCTGTGGCACTGGCACTGTAGTCCTGGTCGCTGGTGCCGGCAGTGTTTGGAGTTCAGGTGATTTCTTCGATTGCACATGACGGCCCACGGATGCAGTTGAGTGTGCGCCATAGTTGGACTGCTCGTGTCGTGTGTGCCTTCCCCGTAGCTCAAATGTGGCAGCCTTTTGTTGCACCATATGCAACACAGCTGCGGTAGTCGCTGCAGTTGCAGCTGTCGACTGCGTCTGCTGTTCACTGTGCGGCGTGGAACTGCGAGATCCAAGTGGATACAGATCTCCGCTGGCAACGGTATCATTTACATTGAGACTCATATTTGGTGACTTTCTTGACATTTTGTAGGCCTGCGGATCCAGAGGACTGGAGCTTAATGGATGCGGATGATGGTAATGCGCTGCCGCCAATTGATCCCGCACAGCATTGCTATTTCGGCCAAGGGATGCCAGCGGACATTCCAGATCTGTCGTCCGTCTGCTGCTCGTCTTGTGTGACATATTTACTTTGATTTTCTCTTATTGTATTTCTATGTAGCAACAGTCGCTTTTAAGCCAGAAGTCTGTAAATTAAAGAACAATATAAATTGTGAGTATAGTTATATATATGCATGTTTAAAAAGTTACAAAAATTTGAAAAACCTTTCGAAATTGGTCGCTATCATTTAACAAGTGGAATATTTATAGCGAAAAGAATAATAAAGACAATTATAAGAAAAGAATTTAATTAGAAAGTCTTAATTGAGAATTTCTTCTATTTAACCAAGGTAACATCGGGGTATTCACGTCAAGTTTTAGCTATGTAACTTTATTTGCATTTGTGTCAGTAAAAAAATAAAAAAAAATAACACATTTTAAACCGTTCAGATCTATTAATGAGTTTAGAAAATATTTTCTTAACTATAATGTTAAAGTCTTGCTTTGATGAAGTGAATATTTTAGTGTTAGTTTAACACTTAATTGAAATTTCAATCAATACAAATATTTCAAAGTTCAATAATAAACTTATGACAAACATTTTATAATTAAGATTTAAATTCTTATAAAAGAAATGGTGAAGAAAATAAGAGTATTGCACTCGATACGAATAACAAACTTATTTTTATATCAAAAATTCATTATTAAAGAAAATAATAAAAGCAAATTGTTCTTTTGGCAATGTTGCCTGCTTATTGAGTTGTGCATGCTCGTGTCACGAGGGGAAGACACAACACGCTACTCTCTCTAGTCGATACATGTTAAACGGAGTGGAGTGCCTGTATGGATGAGCAATCGTACAATGGAATTTGGGTCATCGATGGCCGCCGTCAAGCAAAGTAAAATACTTATATGAAAATTTATATAAATTGTCTAATGCCTGCGCCTAGCAACTATTAAGCTTCAATGACCATGGGATTGGACTGTGAGCCACCGTCAGTGTGGGCAGCTGGAAGTAGGTTTCCGACGACTCCAGTTGGCAATCTGAATGCGTACAAATGTATAAATAAAAAGTATATATATGAGCATATATTTATTGTTGGGCCACACCTCTGATTGGAGTGCATTTGACCTTTAGGAGAATTCATAACTAAATTCTGGCCAAGTTGTGCAGAAATTTTCTTAAACCCACGCCAGGCTACGAAGTCAGTTATAAGTCTGAATGTATACATATATATAAATTTAACTATTATTTTTTACCAATTTAACGACTAAGTAATAAGCAGCACACCCACGAGTCTACCATTTATTTGGTTGATATTTTTTGTAATTTGTTATTTTTTTTCTTGTTTTTTTTTTGGGATTTTGTAGACACACGTATGCTGTCATATTTCCATTGCCATCAACGATCATTTAAGCCCAGCTCCGGCTTCATCTCCATCTCCATTCATTGGGCAATACTTATTTTCTATTTTTTGTTTTGTTTTGGCAAAAAACCCGTTTGGATTGACTCTTTTTGAGCATTGGAAACTCTAATCATAAGCCATAGCCAGGCGTGGGCTGTTCTAATGTTAGTCCGTGGCCATCTGTAGCTTGGCCAGAAAGTCGATTGTTGGTGCCAGAAGCATTGATTGTTGTTGTTGTTGTATTGCTGGTGTAACCTAAGACCTGAAATTATGTTGAAAGTAACCCAATTCAGCAAATAGAACAAGGGAACAAGCATGCGCCTCTTTAGTCGCGCTCATCTATAATATTTGTTTAGAGGCGGCTTTGCATAATTTACTTACTACACATGTATTTATCTAAATAGAAAACAATAAATTTATTTGAAAATCAGTAGGTCTGGGTGATGCCTTCTTTAGTATTGTTTGGCATTTTGGGTTGGGCCGTCACGGTACACACACCTACAGCAAATGCTGAGGAGATGCGGGACTTATGATGGGTCTTTCATTTGCCTACCCAGACGAGATTTGGGCACACTTTGGAACACGTAAATCAAATGCTGCTTACAAGTGTCTCGATATTTGGATCTGAGATGGGAGTGTGTCTCTGTGTATGGGTATGAGTGTGTGTGTGGCTTTATTTTTATTGTAATCAAAATTTGAAATTAATTTTTTTTCTAGCTATGCCATAAATAAACATAATAACAATAATAACACTAGGCCGCATTTGAAAGGCACCAACATGGGCAGCCGAGACAACAAGTCCAAAAACAAAATATGTCTTGTCATTTGGCTTATGGCAGCTGATTAATCTTAGCATCTCCGAAACGGACGCCGCCTGTCGCGCCTCAAATGGAATGTCGCTTAACTGGTTCGGTTCGGTTCGAATAAGAAAAAAAAAGAAAAGGAAAAGGCCCAGAGGCCCACAGTCTTGACTCGATTCGAGTGAGAGAGATCTTTTTTGGTATTTGCTTGCCATAATTAACAATACTTAGACAATAAATAATTAATAACAAATTTCAGCTGCGTGTCCACCAAAAGTGTCAAGTGGCTCATTGGGCAACACAGCATGCAATTTGCATAAATTTACATCATGAATTTATTTGTCAGTTATCAATACAGCAAATGGATAATAAATTTTTCCAAAATATACTTTCAAGTCTGTCAAATATTAAATCAAACTAGTTTGTTAATATTTGATCACTTTCTGTTTATACAAACTTAAATCATAGTAACTATTTTTTATGTTATGTTTTTTATGTATTGCGATAATAAGTAATGTTTAGCCATATCAAAAAAATGAGATAGGTATTGAAATTGTCAATTTACTTAATAATCAAAATATTATTATATTATAAAATATATTATATTATATTATGTGTAAGAAAATATTTACAACGAGATGAAGTGGGAAAGTGAACAATTTATCCGGTGGTAAATTTAACTCAATTAGGCGATGGAATTTTTCAAGTGGAATTGAAGTTGGTCATATTTCCGTCTGTCTTTTTTAAAAGTATTTTCCAAGGCTTTGTTTTGATTTCATTGGGATTATTCAAAATCTTCTCAAGCTATTTCTTTCTTTGATAAAAAAATAGTTCACATACAAGTTTGTCTACAAAAAGCCCCGGGGGCTGCCTTAGTTTAAAGTATACGAAGTCTCTTCAGTTGATCAAGTCAATGGCCATTCAATTAAACTGCATATTTTTGTATTTTACATTTATTAACAAGAGCCAAAAGGCCAACACTTGAGTTGCCTATTGAAAACTGGTCCTTGTCTATGGCCAAGCTGTTCACATGCCAAGCCTCTCAGCAGGCCAAACAAGCATTGAGCATATAAAATATGACAACAACAAGTACTAATTATTTAATACGCTTAATGAGCAAATGTCACCACGATGGTGGCCACAGTGCAGTCACCAGAGTGATTCACATTCATGCTGACACCATTGCACAGTGGGACGGGGCAGATGTATCTAGATATAAAAACTTAAGGAGTCTATCAATTGAGAGACGTCTAAGCTTGCCGAAGCCCTACAAATATTTTGCAAATGCAATCAAAAATTCTTTGGATGTTTGAATATTTGTAAAGAAAAACTATTAAAATTCTTACTTATTTAAGGCATATATATTCTTGATCAGCAGCAGCAACCAAGTGTGTATGTAAGTCTTAGAGTTAGAGTCACAAAACTTGGTATATTATTCATCTTCTTCTACATCTTACCCAAATCAAGTTTGTTTTGAAGTTTTGACACACTCCATCGCAAATTAAAATTTGTATTTACTATGTCGAGTTTTGACACACAATATATATTACAGTCCAGATCTTGCCTACAAACATCATCTCTATCAGGCATAAGTTCGAAAAAAAACAGAAGGTAGAATAAAAATCACAAGGTACAATTATTGTTTGCTTTTCCCATAAGTAAGTACATGGCTTCTAAAGTGTAGACTATCCTTTTATTTGTATATATAAATAATTGCTATTGAGAATTATTATTAACAATATTTGCACTTAATTTCAGTTCCTCAACACACAGCTTGTTCCACTGTGTGAAGTTTAAAACTAATAACTACTGAGCTGGTTGTTTGTGTGGCGTTCGTTGTCTGCACATGGCTGAAATCTAACACTAACATAGAAATTACTTGGCGCCACAAAACTACAACAACAACAACAACAACAACAACAAAATCAGCAACACCAATAGCAAGAACAACAGCAACAACTTACATACATACATACATGTATGACTATGGAGCCGGACAACGTGCACCTTTTGGCCTCTATGGCACGGCACGCTGAGCGCCTGGCCCCAGTCTGGCCCGACAATCAACTATGTAGAAAACTCTGTGTGTGTGTGTGTGTGTAAGAGTGTGTATGTGAGTAGATATTAGTGTGTGTAGCTACCGTGTTGCAATTTGCGCGCCGTGGGTTGGCTTTTTGCATAGTGTCAATTTTGATTTAGCAAAATGCTGAAGTTGCCGCTTTGTGGCTTTGCGAGTACATCGTGCTGTCAACGCCCCGCCCGATATATTCCCAGGCAAATATTTCGACTTCTACTCATACAAACATACAGTCACACAGATATGAGCATCACACACACACACACAAACAGCTGCAGCGGACAGAAAGTGGGTGGCGCTGACAAGTTTTTTTTTTTTATTTTGAAAAACAAGAAATATTTCTTATAGCCTAAGAAAAAGTGGGTGCAGCTGTTGCATCGAAGTGATTCTGTTTTTTTTTTCTTTGCGATATTAAATATTATTCCATTTGACTTGACATGAAATGCTATTTGTTTTATTATACATGCACAAACATATATCTTATGGCAACACTTAACAAGCCTTTTAGCAATCCTTACGTCATGAACCTATAATGACTTCCTACACATCCGCCGTGTTATCTATTGTTGTGATCAATTATCCTCCAGTCAAATAAACTTTACGGGGCTTGTTTTATTAAGTATAATACAATACTTTATTTAAGTGCGTTAAGAACAGGCTCTATTGCAACTCTGCAATGTTTCAAAATTATTCTTATTTCCTCGACAGCCGCTGTACATAAATTCCTCACAACGTCTTGCTTCTTTGTTGTAATACCAGCGAGTCATGATTGCTTTACAAGGACCAATAACTTTGGGCAGCAAGCAAATGCTATCCACTAAATAAAGTCGGAATATAATAAATAGCTAACTAAAATCTTTTATCAGCACTTACAAGCATTGCTGTCTTGCACAAAGAGCAATAAAACGATAAAAAACAAGCCTGTGGTCTTCAACAACATGACTTTAAATCAGAACTTCGATGGAGCTACTGTTCAGAAGTCCGAATCAGTTTATATTTTTATATGAATACGAATAAGAACATCAATTACGATCTTATTGGAATAAATATAGAGGTTTTACTCCAATTATAACGAAATCACTTTGTTACTAGTTCCATTCATATTTTTGTTGGGTCTTACTATGTATTATTAAGCGAAGTTTTGTCAGTCATTATTAATTAAACAATGTATTGAATGCAAAAGGAATTTTGTATACAATTTTGTAAGTACAGTCAATAGAATGTATATTGAACTGCACATTAAAACTTAAATTCTTATTTTAAATAATACATAGCCATAAAAAACACCTGACAAGCCTTAGTTATTGATTTCTTTCTCATTTATTTAAAATTTAATTTAATTTATTTCATTTACTTTTATTTATTTTGATATTATTTATTATTTCATTAGCTTTAAGAACATGCCTTTCTGCAACTACCCGATGTTAGAAAATTATTGCCATTCCCATGACATCCGCCAAACTCGAAAGTTTCACATCTGTTGGTTTTTTGATTGTAATACCAACGAATTATTCTCGCTCGACATGGACCCACAAGTCTGGGCTGCATGCAACGACTATCCTCTAGATAAATATTTAATACAATATTATAATCATTAATTATTTAATTATCAATTTCACTTACGAGCATAGCTCTGGTGCAGCAATACCATTAACACGATAAACAATAAACTTGTGATCTTCAACAACATGACTCTTTATCAGAACTTTAGTATACTGATTCCACTGATTACGAACATATTTATAGCAATCGTGAAGCCACTAATTAATCAGGTCATCTTTTATGTTTATGAAAAAGCCGCAAGTAAACACATTCAAAAACAAATAAAGCTGTTTTACTTCAATAATTACACTTATGATCTCTTTTTACGCTATTGAATTTTGCGAATTTTTATTAAGAGCTTGTATTAAAGAACACGTGACTATGCGAATATACGTATGAAAAGAATTCTTTTAACATTTTTGTAAGTCTATTGACAATGAGATTTTTTTATGGCTTCACTGAAAAATTTAATTAAAAATATGTTCTCTATTGTGAGAGCATTGCAAGAATTTTTTCTCCGACTTTACTTTACTCAGTATAAGAGAGTATAAGTTGCTGAGACAGTAAGCAATGTAAGTATTTGAAAAACATTACATGGGTACAGTGTGTGTTCAATAAGTGTACACTCGACTGCAATTATTTTAATTGTTATTATTCGCGGTCTAAATATTAATAAAAAAAGGAATCAAAGTACTGCATATAGAGTTTTCAGCTGTTTATATTAATTACTTTCAAAATTATATTTATTTAGACTTAAAAACAACAAGTATCAAAATTATTTAGAGTCCAATTGGTTAAAAATATCACTTTTATCCTAGCAATATTGCTGATCAAGAATATTTCCATTCATATATTTTGTGACGTCTGGATCGCCTTATTTTCATAAATTTGAACCAATTTATTATAAGTATGTAAGTGTTTTTTGCAAGAGTTAAAAGTTAAATTTCTTAACTGTTTATTTTGGTTGACTGAACTCTGCTAATGTTTGTCTCTCTAGATATTTTATGTAAATAGGTATAAAAGAATTGAAAGTTTTCGAGATGTTGACACACTTAATGGCTAAAAAGAGTGCAAAAATCAGCTCAAAAGGGAATTAGAAAGTGTGAAATGAACTAATGAAATATGCATAGGCTGAGTTTTGAAAATGTCAATGTGGATTGATTTATACGCAATACCATTATTAACTTTTGAATGGCTTATTATAGGACGGCTTTTGGAATTAATCAACAATAATAATATAGAAAGTATACTCGAAAGTGACTGGGAGATTTGTTAAGTGACAGTATTACTATTATAATATTATCATAATCATTTTAAAGTATGTGCAAATTTTCATATTAACCTTTTTTTTATTTCTTTAGTTTAAAATATAATATGTATTCATTTAATATGTACTACTTTCTTCTACTAAGTATGAGTTTTCAGTGCATGCTGATCATTATAATTGAAATACCAGAGAAATTAGTTATGCCCTAGATTTGACCATCAATTGGGAACATTTCTTTAATGATTCTGTACGATTTAATCATTAACTTTACTTAAATTTCACTTTGTGCCGCCAAAATTCATTAAAAAACTGCAAACATTTTAGCCAAACTAATTAAACCGAAGCTTATATAATGAACCATGAAGACGAGGCGAATGCCCTTTTGCAAGCATAGGTTCCCTTTGGTTCCCCTATCCGAGGCCAATGGATGAAAATTACCTGTCATTAATCAATGGAAAATAGTTAAGGTTCTTTTGCTCTCTCTTTCTTCATCATTCTTTCTTTCTGTTGTATTGATTGTTGCTGTTTGTTGGGAGGAATAATTCAAATTCCAATGCAAAGCCAAAGCAGACGAACCAGTTCGTTGCTTAAGTCTTTTGTTTTATGACCCACATTTTCAATGCGGCGACAAGCGCTACAGTCAACTGTGCATAAACGCCACTTAACCTAAAATGTAATGTCCAACAAAACAAAATAAATCACAACAAGCCCAAATAAACAAAAATAAGTCAGCTTTACCGCAAATTACATGCTGTGCGACAGCTACAACAACAAGAGCAACAACGAGAGCAGCAACAACGTGAATGATGGCGCATCTAATCCAAGACATCGCATTAATCCAGGCCAAACTTAATCCAATAAAAATGTCGACTAAATGCAAACGCGACAAATGCTTGACGAGCGACAGCGCTAATTTATTTAAAAGATTTATCAGATTTTTTGCCCATCATGCGATGAGGTTAGACAAAGACAGTGTATCAGAGCGGCTTGGCAGCGAAATTTTAATTAAGACAAAATATTTGAAATTCTAACTATGACGACGACAACGAGCTACAACAACAAGTCAACAATTTGCCGAGCGCAATTTTTCAAATTACATTTCATTAAAGCGGGACAGAAAGAAAGATGCCTGCCTGCCAGCTAGTCGAGTTGCCTGCTTGATGAGCAAGTGAAGAGAAAACAGAGAAAAAACGAATGTAAAGCACCGTTTTGTCTGATTTCTGCTATGAACACACACACACACATACACACACTTTGATACAAAGACAGCAACAGGTTATCTAAATCTTTATATCTGCGGGCTGCTGTTGGCATTGCCCGCATATAAGAACGCCCGCATAGGGTGACGTTTCTAGCTTTGGTTAGAACGCAACTCTTTCTTCTAATATGCCACACATAAATTGTACAACAAATTAAATTTTAAAGTTCAGGCCAAAGTTGCCCTGCAAATGCTGAGCAAGAGCAAGAACAAGAACGAGAACAACCTCCAATAGCAACAACAACTATGTCAGCCACTTGGCAACATTGCCAACTAGCAGCGACAACATTCCAGCTACCTTCGGTTGCCCACTTGCCCCCTCTCTTCCGGTAGTCATCAAGCCCCGTAACTAGCTGCAGCTACAAGTTGCCGTTTCTAATACAAAACTGTCGCTTGTGGCCGTGAGAGTTGCAAAACTGCACTGTAACTCTCTGTGATCTGTGTCTGTATTTGTTTTCTATGTATCTGTGTCTTTTTCTGTCTCTGTCTCTTTCTTGGACTATGGCACCATCTCCGACCAATGCAGACAACAACAAAACTAAATAAATAATAATAAAAAATCCATCGCATTGCATTTTAGTATTGCTTATTGCGCCGTTGCAAATGCTATGAAATCATATATAAGTATAAAAAAAAGACATACAACAAAAATTGTGGACAAGAAAGGAAAATCGAAATACGAGACACATCGAAATTTATATTACTCTCTATGACAAGTTGTAAGTTGTAAGACTAGGTATTGAATTCTAATCAATTCAATTCAATTTTTGTGCTGTTAGCTCTTAATAAGAACAACTATAATTAAATGCGGCCGTATATGCTCTTAGTATATTTATTCTATTTAATTGAAGATTTCAATCAATGCTTTGAAAACCGTTTAGACAAAGAAAAAATTATTAAATATTTTTGAATCCGGATGCTTAACTTGAATAAACAAATAATAACATAAGTTCAATATTTATTTGTACCATAAAATAAAGTAATAAAAATCATAATTCAATGAGAAAACCTCATAATTATTGTTAGTAAACAATTATTACAAATTATACCAGAAGCAAGATGGGTTTTCTTTAAGTTTTTCAGAATGTATATAATTTTCCTATACATAATTTAATTGGTTATTAATAAAATTCAAAATCTTGTGTGCAAGTTAAACTAAAAGCACAGTTTAGGATTTGCTGGAATATTCTAATTAATTTATATCAATTCATACGTATACTGCATTCATTTTATTATTTACTACTTTAAAAACTGCCTTAATTGAATGTCATAGTTAGTATACCCGTTTAGGGTATTTACAATTTTTGTTGGAAATCTCTTGAAATCGACGCGCGGCTTTTCCATGTCTGTGGCGGCGTCGTTGACGATGTCGTCGGCTGCTTTTGGCTTGAAAGCTTTTTGGCTTTGATTGCCAGCGCGCTGAGGCTGCGGGCCATGGCTGACTGGACTGGAATGGACTGGACAGAGTTGGCCTGTTGGTCAGGCCGGCTGCTGGCTTGTCATTGCATTGCGCATATGTTGACATTTTTTTTTTTTTTTTATTATAAAAATACTTTAAATTGTTTGTAAATGCATAAAATGGCTGTGGCAGGCGGGCAAAACTATTGGCCTATGATATTTTTGCGAGTCGATCAAGTTTGTCGCGTAAGTCTTTTGTTTTACCACGGACATTTGGAAAGCGAACCAACAATTGGCTGGCAGCAGGGACTTGTCAGTGCTAGTTGTTGTCCGAGCTCGAGTTAGAGTCATTGACGGGGGGAACATGTTGAGGTAATGCAGCGGGGATGAAAAGTGCTTTGTTTAAATGTCATAACGTTATGTCGAAATCTTTGACAGATATCAAATAAACAATTTATAAGCATTTAACCTTTTTAGCCCAAAAAACAAACAACAGGAAAACAGCAAAAACTACATAAAAGTTGCCACATGTTTTCCGTGTTGTTGCGGATACCCCCAGGCGCTTAAATAATGATATATGTATACATGTGTCTGTGTCTATGCTTATAGATAGAATTGAAAACATTTGGCACACACGTGTTTGGCAGATGGAAGTGAATGAATATATCTTTTGGCAGTGTATACAAATATCGGTAACGGCATTTCCAAAGAAATCATATAAAACTGAAAGTCACTGTCTCGATTAGCATATTTAATTTACGATTATGCTCCTCTGATCATATTGCAAATGTATGTTATAAAATGAAATGATATGGCAATGAGCATATCCGTTGCATGACTTTCCAGTCTGTCTTAAATGGCACATAATGAGCAACTAACTAGCATTGCTGGCGGTTGCGTTAATGTTTATAACTATTTTGCCAATATTATTATACCAGTTATGAAAGCAAAAACGACAACAAGCAGCGTGCAGCGTGTAGCATGCAGCATGAAGCATGCAGAATGCAGCATGTTACTTATAATGGGCGTCTATGCAGATCAACCAGTTGCAGCCACAACAGCAGCGACTACTCTGAAGCTGTCTGACTTCCTTTACGTATAATTTGCTTGCAAAATTGCCAGGCAACCAGAGAGGGTGTATCTGTGTTGTGTGTATGTCCATGTATCTGAGAGAGCGCGAACGAGTTATGGGCAAAATGGTGCATATATAGAAACCACAACAACCACAGCAGCAACAACATCAGCAACAACAGCAGCAACAACAACAATAAATATTTCTTCGAAGGTGTGATTTTAATGTGACAACTTTGCAACTGGTTTGGAACTGTGCACAGTCTCTGCAAATGCTGTGGGGAAGATGCGTAATAATTTACCCAGCTAAAGACAGAGTCTAGGATATCCGTATGGTACAATTATTCCTTTTGCAATTTTACGACCATGCACGAACACGAACTAAAAAAAAAAAGGAAAGAATATTTTTGCATTTGCTGAAGCCACACAAAAACAAGGCAAAACCGATACACAGCGAATGAGCGATAGACAGAGAGAGAAAGGGAGCCCGAAAGAGACGAAGAAAAACGAGAATTTGAATTGCAATTTGATAAATAGCAGTTGCTACCTTTTTTATACACGTCACACGTTTAATTTTCATTTATGCATCGCACTTTCCATTTAGTATTTGGCAATTTTTGCAGCTTCATTGAATTCCGTTTTAATATAGTGTAATGCATGTATTTTAAATTTCCTTTTGTTATTTCATTTCACACAACTTTTCTCTACTTTATTTTCATTGCAAGTCGTGCTTGTGTGTGTGTGTGTGTGCATGTACATACATACATAAATGCACACACAAACGAGTGTGTACGCTGATCTTTCACTATGGCTCTTTTACTTTGCTTTATGTTATCTTTTTTGCTGCCTTTGCTTTGCACACTAGCACCACGACACCACTACATACACGGTCACACACTTATACACTGTCGCATACACGCGCAGGCAGGCACGCAACGTAATGCGGCGCCTGAAGAATCAGTTTCATCCGCTACGACACTGGACGAATTACAGCGCACGGCAACAGGTAAATGGCAACTGAGTGTTCCAGACCAGAGCACAGTCCCTCAGTCTAGCAACGACTACCATCAGCATATGTCTGTGTGTGAGTCAATTACTGTTGTGTTTGTGAGACTTGCAGATGAGAGAACGTTTTCTCTTTACTCTTTCCTCTGAGACTCTTTACTGAGCGGCATTGCCAGTCGAAACAAAAGACTTAAGCAACAAACTTACAGTAACGTGCCATGGAATTTGATTTGAAGTTTGAAGATCTTTACAAGAATTCAAAATATTTTAAATTAACAAAGTCAAATAAAATTGCATTTAAAAATAAATAATAACTTTTTTTAAAATTATTTTTTATTAAATTACATTTCTGATATATCTGTACCTACATGTAGGTATGACGAATAACCAAGGATCTAATTTTATGTAAATACTAAACAAGCATCAGTATTACCATTTATGTAAACAAGCATCATAATAACGTTTAAGATAAATATTACAAAACTGACGTAATGTGTGTAACAGATCAGTTAGGTTATTGAAAGATATTTTCAAATAAACGTTATTAGGTATAAACAATAAATCTTATTTTCTGACAATTATTAACCATACCGGAAGCATTTTCTTTTATTTAAATTTCAGTCAAGAAACTTAAAGAAACTGGAAAGGTTTTTGCAATATCCAACTGTACTCCAAGTGTTATAGGTTGAGCTTTTAGAAAGTTATTAGCATGTGTGTAATAAATAATAATTTTTTTATTTTGTGTGCATTCTAAATTTTGTACATAAATCACCGTAAATAATAACGAATTCATTTAAACCGCAACCGTTTTGGTATAAGTCTAATCAAAATACATTAGAGTTTATAAATACGAGTACGATAGTGAAAAGTAACTGACCATCAAATACTCTGTTAGTTATGAATGTTTTTATTTAATTTAATTTAAATGATTGTCCTTTTTTTATTTAACGGTGTATTCTTGAATCTGCAAAACGAACTCTAGTAATTATAATATTAAAGATCAAAACAATCAAACTTGGATACTTTTGTAAATATTAGAAAATTTGTGAAAATTCTTTTATAATCTGAATCTGAGCAAAATGGTTTATTAAACAGTCACATAAAATAGACAAAGAATTAAATGAACTAAATCAAATATTTTAAGGACTGTCAACTATTTCTACTTCATCGTTTGCAGCTTTCGTTCGGCCAAAGATTTTGAACATATCCTTGATTGACTTAAATATATCCAATTGACCACTGCCTAGCTTTTCAATCATACCTCCAGATTCCTTAGCTGCATTTCCCAGTGATTCAACGGCGCTGCTAGCTCCAGAAATAAGTTCCTTCAGTTTCTTACCAAGTTCTTGAATGTTAATATTGTTGAAATGTGCCTCGCTTATCGGAAGCAGAGACACGAGCACCACCAAAGCTAGCATTGAGTATAAAATTAAGTTCAAAAATGAATTATTAAACAAGTTATATACAAATAAAAATATGTATTGAATAAAGAATAGCGCCCGAAACATAAGTCAAACTTGGAGAGCGGCGATGTTAATAAAATAAAATAAAATTTAACATAAAATGCAAGACACATACCACAAATAAGTAAATAAACTTGAACGGAGTTTGCCATATCCAACTTGATCCGCGGAACTTCTAGTAATAATAGTACATTAAATTTTGCCGATAATATCAGCACAGCTAAGTCCCTCCCCTAATAATGTTAGTTATGGTTAATGAAACTAAAACTATTATAAAGTTACAGCAATCATTTTTTCGCAAACTGTATTTCATTTTAATTGCTGGCAATTTATACTTACATAAAATGCTAATTTTATACTTTTACGATACATTAGGGAGAAATAAAATGTATTAGAAATGTATAAAACGACAGAAATATTATATTAATATGTGTTGTAGTGAAAATATTTAACACTACTTGCCAATTAAAAAATTATTGTTATTAAGACATTAGTTAGTATTTAATTTGAATAAGATACAAAGAAGGCAGCTGATCTGTTTACTGTTGTGTAGCTTAGCTTAAAAAAAAAAAGCAATTGTAATTAGCAAATTTCCCTTTGAAGATATGTACTGATATTTAAAATTAAGCCAGGCATTTACAAGTTTTTGATGTTCACAGTTTTACATACATCCTCAACAGCGAACGAAGGCTCCTTCTATTGGTGGAACTGCCTGGTGAAAATATTGTGCTACTTTTGGGGTCTCACGTTATGTTGGCCAAGACATTTCACCATAGCATTAATAAACATGCCCACTGGCTAAGCGAACGTGCTCAAAGAGATGCAGATAGCTGAGAAAGAGAGAGAGAGGAAGAGAGCACTAGTGTGAAGAGATACTTATAAATGTGGTTATTGTATTGTGTATCTAAAGAAATACAATGAAAAAAAAGAGGCTAAAGAGCGCAAAACAAATACGTACATAATGTATCTGTATCTTTAGCTGTGGCTCTGAATATATCTATATCGGTGAGAGAGCTGTGTGAGTTGGATTACATGCGCAGTGTACGCCTCTCCCACCGATCAGTCTTTGCCTCTTTTGTTTGCAATGGAATTTCTTTCTTTTCATAAACATGTTTCGAGCGCACATTCAACGTAGCTATTGTTGTTGTAATTGTTGTTGTTGTGGGCTTATTACAGCATTTATGAGGCAGGCGGCTTTGGTCAGCATTTGTTGAAGGAGCGCGCGCTCAACCGCACACATACACTATAAGCCAAAGTGGCATGAAACAAGTTCAGCTCTGTTGCTGCTGCTGCTGCTACTGCTGAGGTTCTGTCTCTGCCTCTGTCTCTGTCTCTGGCTTTGGCTTCTTGAATGACTGCGACGCAGGAATGCAGTGTTGTAAATAGCTGCTGCAACGGCGACGTCAACATTGTTGGCTTTGGCTTGGACGCGGAATCAGAGCAAGTCACAGAGCCAGAGCCAGCCAAGGCAGCACAGATCGCGACAACGATCAGAGCACTCTGAATACAGAGTTAAAGCCAGAGTCCAATCCAGAGACAGAGCCATGGTCAAGACAACGGCGGCAGCAGCAGCAGCAATGAAAATTGCTGAGAGCGCCCCGAGGGCTTCCACTTGGACTTGGACTGGGCCTGGATTTGACCAGGTCTTGAGTACGGGCCTTTTGCTGTTACCAACAACATTGACCACGATCGATAACACTTACACACACACACATACATACACACACATTCGCACACACATGCTAGTCACTGTTTATGTTTATGAATTGTATTGCAGATTTTCACGAGTACGAGTACGGCATTCTGCGTTTATCTTAGAGGGTTAATATATTTTCTAGACTCCGGCATTGCGGCCTTGGTAATTAAATCGCAAGAAACTGATAATGATACGACACGGGCGTATTCAAGCAACAGCAAAAGGGTTTCATCCACTCCACACTCACTCACAATTACAGACCCCAAATATGCCTCTAGGAAATTATTCATGATAACAGAGATTGCATTGATTGATTGTGTGTGCGCGCCTTGGCCAACTCTCAAGTTGGCTTAACCGACTCCATTGGGTTCCACTTGCCCTGTTGGTAGCCAACTCTAAAGCTTGAGTTATTTGAGCTATTAAATGTCTGTGATTTGCTCATAAGTTACTGTATGCGATCTTCAGATCAATTGTTGGCAGCCAAGGCGCTTCCACATGTGTCTGTGCCCCCGTGGTTATTGTGTTCACCGCACCTTTAAAAAGTATGAATACTGTATGAATACATTGCTGAAATTCAATACTATTTGTGAGATTTAAATTTACAATTGTCTTTCATAAGAAAATAACCTAGTGAAGTTTCTATAATAACAATACCTCTCTAATTTCCAGAATTTGTTGTATAAGTGTTACCAAAAGTGTAATTGAGGTATTCGGTTTATAGTTCATGTTATGACAAAAAGAAATAAGTTGAATTAACATAAATTACTGACGACCTCAGCTCGATGTCCTGGTTGAGAATAAAAATGAGGTCTGAGAAGCCATCTTCAATGCGTCACGAATTTTGACAGCATGTTAAGATTCCCTTTGTTAGTGTGCAGAGGCACAGGTTATTAGGTTAAATGAGCACTAATTAAACAGGTTTTAAATTAAGGCTCAGCGACGCCAGGCTCTTAAAACCAAAGCACTCTAGAATAGAGAATAAAATTTGCGAATTCTATGAGTTATTTGCAGTCTCCTTACTGCAAGGGTAAATTGTTAATAACTCGGTGACTATTCGTGAATCTTAACTATTCCTGAATCTTAAAAACCAGCTCACAAAAAATAAAAATGGTTTACTCAAACGCTTTAAATAGTCGTATAATTTAAAATACAATATTATTTCGATCTTATTTGTACTTATTTAATAATCACATTTAAGACACATTTAATTATACACTTAATAACGTTTTCTTTTCTTTATTTGAAACTCTACTATATATTTTAGAATACCTTAAACTAAGATAAATTTGATCATTATAAGTATGTACGTTGGATACTCTTTTAATTTCAATTGTAATGAGTATACATTTACGTTAGGTACTGTCTTTTTTGAACTGTAGAGAGTATTCATGTAATTCTTACTTTCTGCTCGCATTTATTATTCCTTTTGTTTTACTTGCAGTTCGTTTAATAACGCACGTTAATTGATGTCAAGTTCCCATGCGGTCGGTGCCTGCAAAAGGTTTATACGCCATTTGACCTTGTTATGTCTTGAGTTTTATTTTTGCATGCCAGAATAACCAACGTTTATTGGGCAAAGCATAAATATAAACATAAACCTAGTTGAAGGCACTAATTTGTGAGCATTTAGCAACGGATTCCCTTGCAAACCTGTCAATATGTTGATTATACAATATAAAGTAGACAAAGCCCTGTGTAACTGTCAATGGCAACTCATTTGTATTTACAAACATACATACAAATATAATACTGCTCGCAGAAACCGAAACCCTAAAAATATGCAGTATTTATTTTTATTTTTATTTGGGGGAAAACGTTTTTGGCCTCATTTCAAGTTGCGAGTTGAACAACCGGGATAGGGTTTTGTGGAGAAAAGGGGGTACAACCAAAGGGAAGATACAAACCAATATTGGCACAAATGTCTGAGCGTGCTTCCAATACATTGGTGGCGACAAACGTCGACCATTTTGAGCTATCGATCAAACAGACGCACCG
Source organism: Drosophila testacea (assembly GCA_035043265.1). Classification (NCBI taxonomy): domain Eukaryota; kingdom Metazoa; phylum Arthropoda; class Insecta; order Diptera; family Drosophilidae; genus Drosophila; species Drosophila testacea. The sequence continues at coordinate 88,236 of JAWNND010000211.1, forward strand.
CGAAATTGTCGTTCAGTGGCGTCTCAGTTCGATGATCCATGGGATGTGGCACTATGGTCCCGTTATGGTGGCGCCTCTGGTAGAGAATGCATTTGCAAATCGTCTGCAGCCCAAATGTTAACATTATGCTGTGGAATTTCTGGGTTGGGTACGTCATGGCACCAAACACATTAAAAGCACACTAAACTATATACATAAACACACCCCGTACACCCCCTGGTTGCCATACGGCATGTCATGTAAGAGGGATTGTGTTGAAAAACCGAGTCTATAAAAGCTTTGACTTCTGAACGCAACCGTTTCAGTTAAACTTCAACGCGTTTCAACGTCCTGTCGTCCTGTCGTCCTGTCGTCCTGTCGTCTTGGCGTCTTGTCGACTTATCGCGGTCTCGTTTTAAGAACGCATCCTGAGGCTTACTCAAAGAAACAATTAAAGCATAACCGCAAAGCGGAAGGAAGTGCATACCACAAGTGCTTTCCCTACTTAGCGTTGCATGCCAGTCAAATTGCAGAACAAAATCACAACAAAGTTTTCAAGACTCGCCTTCTGTTTCTGCTTCAAGACCTAGTTGTTGTTGTTATTGTGTTTGTTGTGCTTCCTTAAACCCCTATGTTGGCCTCGCCACCGTTTGTGTAAAATGAAAACTGAAAATTATTTCAAGTACGGCGCCCCTTTGTACAACTTGAAAGGCACTCGCGCTCATTCACAAACTCAACCGCAGAGTGTCGGCAACAGCAACGGCATCGGCATCGGCAACGGCAACCTAAACAATTTGACATCGTTGCTGACAAGCGAGAATTTGCGTAATCTGACGCAAAACCGCGGATCCGGTTATTCCGATAGGGAGAGCATCTGCAGCGTTAGCAGCACCGCAGGCAGGATTAAACGCCGATCGAGGTAATGCCAGAGCCTGTACAGAACATGTTCCTTTAATTACGTAAATATGTATGGCAGCTTCAAAGTCTAATTAAATATTACAACGTACTTGCAAAGATGTCAACAAAAGTTTGTAAAGAATTTATTCAATTTGGAATTACTCAAAATGAATTTTGCTAAGAATTATTAATAAGAAATCGGTTAGGGTTAAATTAGATTATCACCCAACCATTTTATATTTGTTTTCGGAAAATTTAGCTAGCTAAAATATATAATGTTTTCAATGTAATAGAAATTATGTTGAAAAACGCTTTAACATTATTAATAATTATTAAATTTTCTTTCCAAGAGTCAAAACAGACTGAAATACTTTAATTGTTAACCTGGGTTGAAAAAAATCACAAAATTGTTTGTAGATACTTAGAAATGTACAAAATGTGTAACTATCGGCTTACATCTGAGTATCTGGAATTTAATTGAACAATATTTTTGAATTTTGGGTGGAATTATTCAACAAATGAGAAATATTGAGTAAAAAGCTAATTTAAATTCGTTGCTGGTAAAATAGATTATTTAAATTTATTAATTACGTTCTGTGAATTCATTTATGTTTTTATCTCCAAGTGAAATTTAAAACTTATGTGTCTAATTGATTTTAAATTTTTTTGTACGATTATAAAATAATTATAAAGCTTAGGTCGTCAATTTTGGTTATTTAACCTGTTACACTTAAATAGTGCTAGATATTTTAGTCAGAGTAACTTAATAAATTTAATAATTAACACTTAAATTATTGACGAAAATAAATCGGAATTATACAAACATGAAAATGAAGTGTCCAAATCAAAGGTCAATTAGTCTATTTCAAAGCCCCTATCGTTTTTTCATCTTTAATGTGATCAATTGATTCTTTAATAATCCCTTCAATATTATTAAGAATAATAATAAAAGTCAAAAAATTAACTGGAGGAGGAACTCAACATTTCGTTGACACAGTTCAGCAAACATTCCATAATTAATTAAATTCTTAATTTAAGCTACTATATTAAGGATTCAAATCAATTGCTTACTAAAATTGTACATTTTTTAAGATTATTTATAAAAGTTTTAGTAATATATATGAATAGAACCGCTATTATGTTACAACATAATTATATACTAGCTACCCAATTAAATGAGTATAAAAATAATGCACTTTCAGGCATAGCATAGATTTATCAACCCCTACTGACAAAGAAGAAAGAACATAAAGGTAAAACTATGTGAGTCCACTGAACCATGACGCGTGTACACATGGTCATATAAGTATATGTATGCATGTGTATACATTAGCAGGGTTAAAGGACTGAACACATTTCTATTTTGGCCAACTTGTTGTCCCGGCAACCGAACCGAAGCCCGTGGCACAAGTGCGGCATTTGTCACCCCAAATGAAAAGGCAGCCTCAGTTTCAGTTTCTGGCCAACTCGCGTACTAAATACATTTTTGTTAGTTAGCAGGAAAAATAATATAAATTGTGTAGGATGTGATCATAAATGGATGTAAAGTGCTAAACTCTCGCGTATTTCTATACACAATTTTAGGAACTTCTCGATGAAGTCCTCGAAGGGCATCAGCAAGAAGAGCAAGACCATGGATTATACCAATTACGCGTATAACGAGGCCGTGGGCCGCCTCAAGGTAATGTTGGCCGATAACTCGTACGTGGCCACGCCCAAAATGGTCAGCAGTGCCGCCGCCTATATGCGAAACTTCAATGAGGACTCAGGCGATAATTTCTCGGATAATTTATCGGTAAGTGAAGAAATATATTGAATATAAACTCAATTTGTTGAAAATTTCCATTCATTTGAAAAGGTCATCGAAAGACCCGTCTTCTCGGACATTTCCAAGTATCTGTCGCCCAGTCAGAAGTCGAGGATGAGCACATATCGTCCAAAGAAGAGCTATACTTCTGGCTATCTCTCCGCCTCAAAGGAGAATCTAGCCAGCACGCCAACTTTGTATCCCAGCAGTGTGCCAGTGGCAACTCTTCCCACGGATAGTGTTCAAGCTCCGGTCGAGATCTTTAATTTCATTGAGAAGCAAGAGGACTACATTGAGCAGCTGGAAAAAGAGTCCAAGTATTGTCGCAACGAGTTGACCAATTTGCTGGGCAAGGTAAAGGATGTGATCAATGAGAACGAACATCTAACGGAGAATGCACGTAGTGAGCTGGTGGCTCTGGGAAGTGGCACGTCCAAGCCATTGTCCCAACCGGCAGCAATTACCACCAGTCCCTCCTCGGACAGCGATGAGCATTTACTCTATGCCGGTCGCAAGACACCAAGCACGCCACGTAAGAGCAATTTAAAGGTGCAATCTCCACGCTATGCAAGTGCCCCAAACATTGTCTATGAGGCACGTATCAGCGAATTGGAGGCTGAACTTATGCAGGCCAACATCGATCTGAAACGCGTCAAAACCGAAAATGAGGAGCTCAAGCGAAAGTTGGCTCACACGGATCCCCTAACTGCTGTCGCCACCTTGGGTAGTGTCAATTGTGAGACTCATCGCAAGCAATTGGAGTTGTTGCAACAGGATAAGTCTGCTCTCGAGGAGTCTGTGCGTCAGCTGCAACGCATGCTTGATGAGGCCAAATCTCAGCATCACAACAGTGCCAGCTCCAAGAGATACATTAGCGATCTCGTCCAAATGGAACGTTCTCAGGCAGAGGTAAGAACTTTATAGAAACCACAAACATAACAGGTATCGATGTGACTCTTCACGTTGATTAGAAATTATTTTTAGTCTATTCAGAGCCTTGATGCAACTGAAAACAATTTTATAATCAACATCAACAATGACCATTTTATTTAATATAGTAGTAGTAGTAGTAGATAGCCAAGAATATTTTCAATTGTCGTTGGTTTATTAAGCAAATAAAAATTGTAATTAATTAATTATTTCAGTTGGAGGTGCGTCATCTTCGGGATGAGCTGGACAGACAGCACGAGCGTGTGAGGGAGTTGCAACACGAGATGGCGCGGCGTTTGGCCGATGAGCGGGCAAGTGCTGAGAGACGCTACAATAGTCAGGTGGATCAGTTGGGCGGGGATTTGAGCAGTCAGTGGGAGCAGGTGACGAAGTTGCAGTTGGAGTTGGAGCGCCAGAAACGCTATGAAACTGATCTGAAACGTGATGTGACCAATCGTAATTCGCAAATCGAGGAGTTGAAAATGGAATTACGCGCCAATCGAACCACATTCCTGGCAGACATGGCCCAGGCGAATGCAGAGAAGCAATCACTGGAACAGGAGATCACTTCGTTACGTCTTCAGTTGGATCGGGCAGCACGTGAGACCAAAACGGAGGCAGCTCGTCTAAATGCTGAGATCAATTCGCTGCGTCAGCGTCTTGATCGAGGGGATGCGGATCTGTTGCACTCGAAGCGAGAGGTTTTGCGTTTAAACGATGAGATTGCAAATCTGGAGAAGGAGGTGCTTAATATATTAAAGACTCTCATAATTTATGGCTGTAATATTGAAAGTGTATTTGCATTTATAGCTGGCCTATGGGGAGCTAAAGAACGAAATACGACCCACCAAAAAGGACTTGGATAAAAGAATATCCGAGATGCAGGATAAGCATGGTATGTCCTCATTAGTTCGATTCTATGTTTTTTAATTTAGAGCACACACGTATTAGAAATGGCTTCAAATGATTCAACTTTTCTTTCACTTCTTTCACTTTCTATCCATCACTTTCTATAAACTCTGGTTAAGCTATTGATTTTCATATTGTGTGCATGTCCAAAAAGGTTCTGAATTGATATAAACTTTTTTTTGAATATTCTGAAAACTAATCAGAGAAATTCCTATAATTCGATTTGATGCGTCAATAGTTTATCCATGAGTTTGTCCTTTTCATAAATGATATTATTGTACTCACACCTGTATCCATAAATAACCCACAAACAATTTGTCTGTCTGTCTACTTTTTGTAGCGGAAACGGTGAATGAGCTCGAAGAAATGATAACGTCTCAGAAGCAACTCATGGATAAACTGACGAATGAGTGTAAAACGTTAACTGGCAAATTAGAGGATACAACCTATAAGCACAAGTAATTATCTATTTTGTATTATTTCCCCTATCTTGGTAAAAGGAAACCACAAAACTGCATTTGACCTCATGTAACTCGGGTAATACAGAATTTTTAATACTGAAAAATCATTTGAAATGATTGCCAGAGATGACTTTCTAGACCGTTTTTTAAGTAACTCGATCCACATCAAAAACCTTCAAATTGTTGTTACTAAGTTTTATGACGAACTGAGAATTGAACGCAACGCAATATGAAATTCATGGGCAACCAAAGAATGAACAACACATTTGGCCCACACGCAGTGCAATTTTATTATTTTATTTTTGAGAATTCACAAAACAACAACAAACTCAACTAGAGCTTAACACTGGATTAACACGCTGTACTTCTTCAAACTTCTTTCGTGCTGCCTGCCTGTATCACTGTGCAAATTGTTAAACTTATCATAGAACCCCACAACGATTATACGATGCCAACAATAACAACATCAACAACAGCAGCAACAGCTGCCACGTCATCAACAACAATAAACGCAATGCCAATGACAACAAATGCAGCACCAGCAATATCAACAACAACATTTGTAAACGAAAGCGCAAACGTGTACACTTTGCCGCCTGAATTGGAAATTGTAGATGATATTAAGCCCATGGTTGAGCCTAATGCTGTTGTTGTTGCCGATGATAATGTCGACAATGGAGATGAGATACTGAAGAACATAATCAAAAGCAATGAGCGTTTGTCCCAAGAATTGGCCAAAATGCCGCCGCTACCAAACTTAACTAGCTACAAGAAACACAGAGCGAACAACACCAACAGCAGACAAGAGACAACAGCAACAACAGCAGCAACAAGCGCAACATCAACGATGGGCGCCAAGCCGAAATGTTTTTGTCCCAGTTTCATGCGGCACAAACACGAGCATGAACACGTTTATGCTATGCCACCAATGAAACACCGCAGCAACAGTGAAATTAGCGCAACTTGCTGTGGCAACAGCAACAGCAACATGAACAGTAGCAGCAGTCGCTGTCGCAGCGGAAAGTTAGCGCGTACACAAACCACACTTAGCAAGAGCATGCATTGTCACACCTTAGACACACACCACGAACACAGACAACAGCAACACCAGCAATATCGCACTGCACCAGCAACAACTGCATCAACTGCAGCGAAAACTTGCTGCCATTCACACAAAACAGAGCTGTTGCCTTGGCTGCAACAGCATCTGGTTTTGAATCAAACCATCAGCAGTGCCAATAACTGTCAGACCCCATGTCAAACATCGCATTTGACGGTGGATGCTGACACAACAGCAACAGCAACAACAGCGACAGCAGCAACAACATGCAAAGGCCGCAACAGCAATGCTTTGAGTGCCAGCATCAAGCCTAAACATTACTTTGAGCAACTGTTGCAACGCGATGGCTGCCATAAGAAGCCACGGCCCCCAGTCAAAGTCGATGTCAATGTGCGTCTGGTGCCCAAACAGTCAAAGCCAAAAGTCAGTGCACTTAATGAAACATTTGTCAAAGAATTGGATGAAATGGCCCATGCACTAAACGAGACATTTGTGAAGGACAACTCACCTGAATTGGCAGAAATTGATGAGCAGCTGGCGCAATTTGAGAATGCAGTTGTTGATGACGATGGCCAGGAGCAGGCGACTAAACTTTGATAATGTTAATATCCCAAGAAAAATCAAACACAACATTTAGAAAACACCTTTCAAGATTAATTTGAAATTTACGTAGAAAATATGGTACAATCATTTATTTTGTGTTTTTCAGAATTAAAAACTAGTGTTGAAAATTTAATAAGACTCTGATATAAAAGATTAATCCGTTTGGCAGTTGACGGAATTAAGTATCTTTATTTTCAAATACAGTTTCAGTTCCCAAATTATAAACGCAAAGAAGTTTAGCTTTTTAATGACTTTAGGTAACATACAGTAAGTTGTTTATTTAAATTGCGGACGTAACAAAAAAAAAGTACAGGCTAAACGTTGATATTTGTTTATGAAAAAAGTGTATCAAAAATTACAAAATAATGAAAAGTATTGAAAGTATCTTCGAATAATGGAGTGAAGAAAGGAGAGAAGAATAAGTAGGAATGCTTATTTTAATCTAAAATTTAGTTTAATGATTTTTTAGTTATTGAGCAGATGTGTTAGACTTTTGTTATCATTATTTTTCATAAACTTTATTAATTGCGTAAAAATTTTGATTTAAATTTGCCTGATTTGTTATGAATTTCCCAGTGAAGATAAGCTACAACTGCGTGCTACAAATGAACAGCTAATGGCGCGTCTTAGACAAATTTGGTCGAAATACAAGTCACAATTAGTTAACAATGGCAATAGCGTTAATGAGCCCAGCTCTGAGGAGACAACAGCAAACGATGAATGCATTTTCTCACCCATAATGCACAACTTAGAGACCTTACAGGTAATTGTTAATTGAGAATTTGTATTTGACTAATCTGTATCTCTTTTCTTTCTTTTCCTATCTCTCTCGCTCTCCCTCTCTCTTTTTCTCTATTTCTTTTTTTCCTACTGTCTCTGAACTACCACTACAGAGAGGAAATATCTGCTTTACAATCGAATCTAGAGTATTTGTCTAATCGCATGTTAAGCAATGAAGAGCATATGAGTAAATTAGATACCACACCACATGATTATACTAGCTTAGGCGCAGGCAAAGGTAAATCTTGAACTTTGACCCACACAGTAGACCATCAACAGGCACATACAAATGTCATACACTGTCATACACAATTTATGATTGCATCTAATTGCATCTAATCACTACTCAGGGTCAGAGACAGCGCCAGCAACAGTTTCAAGCGACTCGGAAGCTGATCAAGCAGCTGCAGCAACAGCTTAAATATTCAATCACAGATACATATTTACACTTGATTTACACTAGATCCCTGCATTGAATTGGCTTGCAACACTAATCAAAATTCTTGTGACTACAGCCGCATACGACTACCAGCCGTCCACATATGGCACAACAATTGAACCCATACAAAGCACCCCACAACTACACACCAACGTTGACGACGACTACAGCAAGCCAAGCAGCTCCTATGGTTACGATACAACACCAACAGCAACACCCACATCGACAGCAGCAGCAGCAGTTGCAGGTGCAACAACATCTGCCGCAGCAGCAGATATCATCGGAGGCGCCACCAATGGCAACATCAACAGCAACAGCAACACAATTGTTGGCGCAGCTGCAGCAGCGCGCAAAAGCAGCATCAGCAATGGCAGCAGCAACCTCTTGCCCGACAGCAGCCACAGTTATGGACTCAACGATAACGATGACGAAAATCTCAAGGACAACCTTGGCATGGGCGAAAAGCAGCAGCAGCAACAGCAGGAACTGGAGCAACAACGCGAGCGACAACGTGAACGAGAGGAACGAGATCGGGAACTACAACAACTGCGTGAACAACGCGAAAAGCGTGAACGGGAACGTGAACAAACCGAGCAGCAGCAGGCACAGCTCAATCGACGCTACAGCAATGCTGAGCAACAACCACAGCAGCAGCAGCAACAACAACAACAACCACAGCAACAGCAACAGCTCGGAGATGCCAGCGTCTCAAATGCCGGCAGCGCCAATTTGGCCGCCTACAACACCGACTACAGTGCCTACGATCAGCAACAATATGATGCCAGTGCCTATGATCCCAACGCATATGCCCAGCAACCCTACGATGCTCAGCAATATGGCTACGATGCCAATGCCGGTTATGACTACAGCGCCGCTGACTACTCACAGTCCGGATACCAATATGATGCCACGCCAGAAGCAACCACAGCCAACCGGTCACAGCCTCAGGCGCACCAACAGCCACAGCCACAGCCACAATATCAATCAGCAGCAGGAGCCGCAGCCAATGCTGATTACAGCCGATCATCACCGCCGTCGACGACGCCGGCAGTTGTCACATCCCCAACAGCAGCATCATCAGCAATCGGTGGTGTTGGTTCCGTTCCCATCCCAGCAGCGGGCCGCACACAATCGCGCCCGAGCAGCGGAACTGTGGGGCCAGGAGCTGCATCTGGAGCCTTCGGCGGCAGCAGATCCGCTCTGCCACAACAGTCTGCCACGGCAGCCGCCAACAAGAAGTAGCTGGAGTCCAGAGTCGACCGATCTCACGCCAATTGATCTGTTGCAATTAGATTTCAGTATAAGTAGTCCCAGCTTAATGCGATCCACTGACACCTCCAATCCCGAAGACGAATCCTGTGCCGATCTGAGTGAAACCTTTGTACTGCAGGCTGTCGATTCCGATGCCAGTTTATCACCAGCACACACCACCATTGTCACCGTGCGACGGTCGAGTGCTCCGGCTGTGGTGCAACAAAGTCAGGAGGAGCTGAGGGAGGAGCTGGGACAGGAGCAGGGTCAGAATCATACTGATATTGCCAATGAAACAATGACCATTGAGCGTGACTATCGTGCATTGTAGTTCTAAGCACAAGTTTTCCAACTTACTCCATTAGGGAGACTTCCATCATTATTCTACTCATAAACTCATATGTTTCGGATTGGCTCTTACAAATCATCAATATTTGATATTAATATTTGTATTTAAACAAACTTAAAATGCAATAATATAAACTGAACGATAATTACTTTAACTAACCAAATCTGTTGTTTCAATTGGTCGATAATCAAATGGAAAAAAACGATATAACTTAAGCAATAGTGAAGATAAGCTACAACTGCGTGCTACAAATGAACAGTTAATGGCGCGTCTTAGACAAATTTGGTCGAAATACAAGTCACAATTAGTAACTAAACGATATAACTTAAGCAATTTTATAGCTACATTCTTGAGATTTGGCAAGTATGATGATTAGAAACTATTAAGCTGGAGATTTGAGTTTTGGTATGAAAGATACTACTGAGGGTGATATAACACTACCGTCAGAATTTAATAGCAGTCGGATAATAAACACGAAAGATATTCGAGGATAAAATTGTTTGTTTTGGTAATGATTTTATTCTTAATATGAGGTTTTGAATGAACGTTGATAATAGTAATTAAATCAATGTGTTATAATATGTAGTACGGTTGTTGTTCTATATTTAATCTGCATTAAAACATTTAAAGATTGTTAAATAATGTTAATGGCTGCTGAACAATCTCTTAAATTGTGTAAACACAATTATTTTGTTTTGGCTATGATTTGACTATAAATATCATAATAAATAAATCTTAAATAAACATTTAGCTTGATGTCGATTGTGTGTTGAATAAATCAGATGTAACTGACCTGAGAGAGGCTTCCCGTTGATAATAGTAATTAAAACAATGTGCAATTATATATATTTGACTATGTTTGTAATATTTAATCTGCATTAAAACATTCAATGATTGTCAAATAAAATTAAAAAAGCTGGTGAGCAATCTCAAATGCAATTAGATGATTGCATGTGAAATGAAATCGACATTTCAGCTACTATATAAACTTGTGAGTTGTCTATTTATCTCAATTGAAGTCTATCTGAAGTACAATGAATTTATTATTGACCGCTTTAGTAATAATATTATACGTGCTTGTGTCCTGTGCTGGAATGGTATGTTGGTTTAAAAAGGATACCACAAAGTAACTAATAATTATCCTTGGAATAGCGCACTTGGGACTATGAATTTCTTTTTGCGAGCGGTACATCGTCGGATGAAAATCTAGCGAATATCAGTTTAATACTTGATCGTGCGGCATTGGGTGAACAAACATTTTCGGGAGTCATGGATTGGAAGTTCGATGCTAGTGAGAAGACCATGGTGAGTTTTGCGGCTCTTTAGAGAAGATTAAGTTAATTATCTGAATTTTTAATAGACCCAAGTAACCATATACACATGCCAAAGCGGCAGAGATGAAGACTATCATGTCATACCTTCTAATGTTCCACAAATATCATTATATGAGTTCCTCAACAAGTATTATATGAAAATGTTGTATGAAGAATTTTCATCCTGCTCTAATATACCGGCTATAGAGGTTCCATTCGTCCCACCGTGGAATAAGGCAACCTTTATTTTTGACCGATGCATGCCCCCAGGAAATGCTTATCCAGAAATTGCACCAAGAGGCTACTACAAATTGGCGTTCAAAATTATTGATCAGGTTGAAATAAGTATTGTTGTAATTCTAAAATTGACACCGAAATATATCTAATACATCTAAATATTTTTGTATATCATTGCAAATAAATTAAATAAAAGGAGCATTGAAACTTAAAGGTGTTATAAATACTAATTCTCTCACTTTTTGTAGTTGACAAAATATGATAAAATAGACTCAAAATAGATGTCAAATTTAGGTATATACGGGCACTGGGTGCCGAGCATTCGAACACACTCAACTGTACAGTTCGTAGCAATCTTATAATGTAATTTTGTCATAAGATGTTTTTGGCATATCAAATCAACCGAGAGGCATTTAAGTTTAATGTATTTATTTTTGGTAACAACAAAAATAGATTCAGAGGCACTCAAATTTTCTAATAAATTATTTATGTATATGTGTCGTTTTACAATATTTTACTTATTTGTAGCTGACACTCAGAAAGAAATAGAAGCAGGATATTATTACATACATGTGCAAATATGAATTCTTAAATAGAGTTAATTGGCATAGTAACGTTTCTTAATGTAAAAAATAATTATAAACTATTTCTTCCTTTTAGACTATAAATTCAAAATGGCTTTTGTTTGATTACTTGAGCCTTTAGCGCTTCTATTTCGTGTGTACTTTCAATGTCAAGTGCCAAGTTAGAGGTCACAATACATTTCTGCAAACAATCCATAATCATAAACGTTAAAACTAATAAAAACTTGGGGGATATTATAGCAGCAAACGTCTTAATCCCATGCAAAGCTGTCAAAACAACTCAACCAAACTGTAGGCCAAAACTGACTGAAGACTGACAGGCCAACAAATTGACGGTGGCACGCACTTAAGCCGTCACTAGTCACAAGTTCATAATAGCTCTTAAAATACAAGACTCTATTGACTTTAATAATAATATTCACAAATGAATCTACGGACGGCTATCAAAAACAACCAACTTTGTAGTTGTACAAATTTAAGTGTAATCTTTACATTTTCTGTGGGAATACATGGCTTGAAACCTGTACTCGGTATGCCATTGGTTTTAAGGAATTTGGACATAGGCACTAGCTATTAGTCGCTTGTTATTCCAGTTCCACACATGCGACACAATATCCAACTTAGCGGTGCCCAACTGTATTTCACAGGGCTCCTTTTCGGGGGTGACTAAAAAGCACACTGTATACAGACTCATCTCCAGCTCTGGCGAAGTGCCCACCAAAAATCCACCATAAGGCTTTTGTATACCAAAGAAACTGAAGCGAAGTGTCAATGCAAATTGGTTATGCTACAAATAAAAATATGAAATTAAAGTTTATTTGAAAAGTAATCTGATTTGTTTGTTTTACATACCCTGCCTGTGTCGGCGCGCTTCAACCAACCCTTGTAGTCCACATGGCCCTGTTGCTCTTGCTCGGCAAAGTATAGCCAATTGTGCAGACCAAGGACTGAATGTTCTCGAATTTCCGCCAGGAAAACATGCTCAAAACTGGAGCTGCCTACAATACCTTTTCCACGAGAATAAGGTGTGAACCAAAGATCCTGAAGTAACTTTAGCTGATCATCATAGTCGCCACTGACAATCTCTATAAGCAGTAAGAAATAATATTATTTATAAAAAGAAAAATAAAGAAACCAAGAATTGTTATTAACTCAAAGGTTATAATATGTAATAATTCAAAATGAGATATTTTATTAATATAATATTATTTGCATTTAACAATTCTATAGCCCATAAAGTTGTACGAACTGGAAATATGATAAGGGTAAAAAATGGTGACGATTTGCCCAGCTCTCCGTTAGCTACTTTTTTCAGGCTATTTATCTAACCAGATTAGGATCGTATAACAAACACGGTAGCTTATCTATTTAAAACTTTTTTGTTATCTTTTAACTTATCTGGTAAACATACGAGAATAATCACAATAAAGTTCCCGAACGTACCTATTTATATACCACTTTCTGCTAATTAGTATTGATTAGGAATCAAATAAAATCAGATTATGTTAAAAAATAAACATTTTTTTTAGTTCTATTCTCAGAAACCAACTAGATTGATGGATTAGTTGAGTGCTTACCCTTTTTCACAAGAAAGCGCATTGATAGTTTCATGACGCGCGTGTTCATCACAGCTCGGAGGAATTCCAGTTGCTCCTGTTCATGATCGGCCGTAATCTGTTCTGCCACGCCCACATCCAGCTCGTAGTTGTTGAAGAGGCGTTGCAAGAGAGCTGTTGTAGAGTTGGAGTTCTTGGCCAGAAGATCGTTGTGCATTTCAAAGAGGCTGGTCATTGAGATCGAATTGAATAACTTTTAAAATATAATATTCCAAATATTGCGGTTGTAATACTTACGGGTATGAGGCCCGATCATCACGTGCACTAGAACTGGTTTTACTTTGTAAATTCACCTTGAAGAGATACTCACTGGGAGCGGATTCCTCGGCGAATAGCGTTCGTGACAATGACAGCACATTGTCTGGAGTTTGGGGAAGAGGCTTACTCTGGAAATACTCTATAAATGTAAAATGATTAGTTAGTTTATCCCAGGCTAAAGGTCAATCAACAATGCTTACGCACCATAGAAATGCCAGCTTAAAATGCCAATGGTGATCAGCAGGGCGACGATAACAAATCTCTTTAGTTTTTGACATTTCTCGCTGTCACAAGTATTGTTGTTGCTCGTTTGGTTCTGTTGCTGTTGATTTGCATGTTCTATATCCATTATTATCTAATAACATTTGTTTTTCCACACGTTTTCGCGTTTTCTTTGTTTTGATTTGCTCTTAACAGATCCGCTATTTTTTTTTATCTTGCTCCCTCAACGCGCCAAAGCCAACTGTCAAAACTACGAGCACTGAGAGAGGCTGATGCACTCCGCTTTAGTTGCGATCTGGCTCTCACGCTGAATATGACTAAAATTTGGATACTGCTTGCTCCCATATCTATTATCCAAACCATCTCTCTCTCTTTCTATCATTCTCTTTGGAATTCAGCGCACTGCTCTCTGGCTCTCTGGGGAGCATCCATCTGTCACTTTTGTGTTTTGTTCATTTCATTTGTCGCTCGGTCTCCGTTTTAGTGTTGTGTGTAGTGTGTGTGCATATAAAATAATAATATTTTCAACAAAGTTTATCATTAACCATAACAAATAACAGGTGGTAAGTTGACCATAACGGACATAACATAACACCCCATAATGTTTAAGCTTCTATTCAATTGTTTATATTTGCCATATGAAATTCCTGCTATCCAGTGCCACTTCTAGGTACTGGACGAGTCAAGTGCAAACAATAATTCAAGCACAATATATAATAAAATATTTATCATTATAATGATTGTTGAATTCCGGACTGGTCAACGTGACAGGCAGTGTATGGAAACGCAATTTGAATATTTATTTTGGAAACAAAACTAAATCCATTCATACAATTAGAAAACACTATGTACAGTATTTTTGTTGTTTGTTGTATTTTAAAAAACTTTCATTAGTATTTGGGTCTCGACCCGGTTATAATGACCACCAAATTTGGCATAAACAATTGGCTCCATAAACCAAAGGAAACAGTGACGTGACAAAAGTTTGATGTACGTATAAAATTATTACAAATATTTGTGTTTGTCTACTGAATTATTCAAACAATTTCATAACAAATTCTATGCATGCAAATTGAATTAGACAAATAATTAGCAATAGTAAGAGTACAAACTTTTCTACGATAACTTATTAACACTCTTTCTAACTATTAAAATCGTGCTTATACATATAAGTAAGTATTCATAAGATCCAAGGGAAGTCAAGAGTAAAGTTATTTAATGATTAGCAGGAAATGAAGTCATCTATTTTCGTCAAGTATTTGTCATATTTTATATCGAAACTACATTGAGAACATGCAAAATGTAAATTATAAGTCAAGCTAATTTCTTACGACAGTCAAAAATTAATTATTAGCTAAGCAAACACTTGAGAGGTCAAGTTAATGTGAAACACGAGCATTTAATTTGAAGTAAAACAATAGAGAAAACTATATTTAAACATAGCTATGGATATACTTTTGGAAGATAACACATTAATTAAGAAACGTATGGAAATTTACGAATGAAGTATTTG
Organism: Drosophila testacea; assembly: GCA_035043265.1. NCBI lineage: Eukaryota > Metazoa > Arthropoda > Insecta > Diptera > Drosophilidae > Drosophila > Drosophila testacea. Next base: position 103,444 of record JAWNND010000211.1, read on the forward strand.
ACCTTTCATTCAAAAGTTCTTGTAGGTCTTAATGAAAACCTGACAAACAAGCAATAACCTATTTTAAAAGTCTAAGCTATAATCAAAAGAAGTAAAAAGAGGCTTAGATATACCCTATAATAATCGTTGATATATATAATTTAATTTTTCGTCAATGCACAGACAAGTAGTGCAATTCAATTGACAGTATTTCACTAGCATTTTCAAAAGTTTAGGATTGTATTATCATTGTTACAAACTGAAGAAGCAGCTTGACCCAGCTCAGAATACTGTACCTGGGAGCATAATTTTTACACTACAGATAAGAGCTGGGTACGTGGTATATCCCAGTCGACTCCAGACAACCCTGAAATGTTTGTAGCCGAAGTTTTTCAGGGAACACGCAATAAACGCTCGATCTGTGGAAATATTCGACTGCTCAGTTTCGATAACCCCCCGCCTTCACGAAATAAATGATAATAATGTTGACGAACACCACACCGGTTCTCTTCTTCGTTTTTGTCGACGATTAAGTTAGTTTTTTTTGTTGTTATTCAAACTTGTGTTCGTGCGGTTCGGCAATCACTTAAATAGCTGGGCGGGTCAGCGATGCTGCTTAGTTTGAATTTTAACAGCGTTGTGAGCGGTTGCGTTGTGGAGAAATGTGAGTTCTGGCTTGAAAATGTTTGATCATATATATTGTTTATTATACAATAAGTGAACATATATATAGCTTATTATATAATAATTGTATTTAAGAAGTAAAAAAGTGTGATTAAGTGTTTGTGATTTTAACTTTGCAATTTAATCGACCTGGACTACTTTAAAATTAAGTTACTTTTCTTGTTTTGTTATGAGTTAAAGTATTGCTGTTGCGATTATCAATAAGCTATTGGCGTCTGTTTTCTACGTTTCCCCCATAATAGTCGTCACACCCATGCTGATAACAAGTGAAATTCTAGAAATAACAAAACAATTTCATAGATAAGTGCACTCACAGTAATTACGTTACCATGCAGTGGAGTCAAAGGTGCTTAATAATTGGAAACAAATAAATGGTTGCATAAATATGTAGAAATACTTGGATACCTATGTTGAAAGCTTTTCCGCTTGTATATAATTCTACATTTTGACAGACCTAGAAATTTGTTTTTGGCACAAATTAACAAATTATTATTTATAAGTTATTAAAGCTTCCATGCTATATGGAAATTTTAGCTCGGATTACAAATAAAGAAATTGTATCTAAAAGAATGTATCTAATTCAATATTCAAGAGTCTTGAAATCCATATTAGCAGTTCCATCTTTAAATGCTTGTTTATATTAAAAGATACTTTATTGTTTGTTTAAAATTTTAAGATTTTATTAACAAATTATATGTTAAAAGTTAATCTTGGGAATGAAAGGCAACAGTTATTGTTGCCGACCGACACTAAGACTCGACTCTTAACTTTGAGAGAATGTGAACGAGTGTGAGGCTCGTTGTCTCTCCCAAAAGTCTTCTTCTCGCTGTCTACAGGTGGCCTTTGGCTATGTTTGTATTTTGAGTTGTATCACATTTGAATGCAGGTGCAAGAATATACACAAAAGGCAGCAATATACGACACACATAATAAATTAGCGAAAAATCAAATGCAGAATGCGCAATTAGAAACTATTTGAATTAAGAGAGCTAGTCAAAGTCATTGAGAGCGGTCCCCTTGTCGATACATTGTCATTGAGAGCATTGAAGCCCCTATTGGATGACGCCTCTGTGCTTTTGCTCTCTCACAACAATGGCACGTTTTTGGCGCGCAGACAACAACAACCGAGACAATCTGTACTTGCCGGCAGAGTGAGTGCTCTCTGCTTGCTTTCGCTGGAAACGAATCAGTTTGATTTGCGCTCAGTGTTTGATTCGAACGCAACGCGTGCGGTTGGTTCACAGCAAACGGTGACGATAGCGATACAGACTACGGCAGCCAACAACGAGCTGAGAATAAATAATAAAAAAAAAGAGAAATAAACAAATTAAAAAACAAGCAAAAGAACAAGTGAAATTCTAAAGGCGTTACGGCTATAGAAAGCGCTTAGGAAAACCGCTTGCGGAATTATGAAAGAATTGGGTGAATAAAGTAACTGTGAATATTTACAATTATTCTAAATGGTTATCTGCGAATTCAATGCACAATTGAAGTGGAAAATACTTTTGATTGTTCTTTCAAAGTGCCGCGCTCGCTCAACAGGCTACAGCTGATTTAAAATTGACTGTGTGTTGTTGTTCTAGTTGTTTGTTGCCTTTGCTACTTTTCTTTCTTCTTTTATCCTCACAGGCAATAGTAATAAAAAGGAAGCGCACAAAAGCATGCTTTAAATTTATGGATTTCTTGGTTGTCCTTGCGAACAAGTGTCGTTCCAATGTTGTTGTTGTCATTATCGTTAATGTTTTCGATGAGCATATATGACTCTGTATGCGAGCATGTTTGTGTGTGCTTAAGTGTGTGTGTGTGTGTGTGCGTGCTTGATTAAGTGTGTGAATCAAACAGTCGAGCCTTAAATTTAGACTTGTACAACTTTGAGAGCGCTTTAAGAGCTCTACATCATTGCAGTTATCTACTCTTGTATTATTAATGTATTCAAATAGAAAGACAATACTTCAAATATCTCTGAATTAAATATATTATTAAAGCTAAAAGGTTCTTTGCAAAATTCTGATTTTAAAGAGCTGTTTGAATAATTTTTAAATAAGACTAGTAGCAAGTAATTTTAATAGAGAACTAGAAGAAACAGCATTTGATTGTATCTATCAGTATAATATCATAATGTATTGTATCTATAATTCGGGTAAAACTTTGAATGAACTATTAATCCGAATTGTACAGAACGCAATTTTAATTCAACTCAATATTTTTATTTAAATTTTTATTTACATTTTTAGTAATTCACGTTTAAAATGTACAGTTTATTATTTGTGAGACTTTAATACTGTTATCAAGTAACACAAACTTTTGGGAGTCGAAACCACTTGGCAACAGTCGTTGATGTTTGGAGTTTGATAAAATAAATAATATATTTTTGTGGAAAATTGCAACGAAATGCTCCACGACATTTGAGTGGCAGCATACAAACTAAACTTGTACAATGTACATACACAGACAGTGTGACATACACACACTCTTATAAATGTATTGGCAAGGCTAGAACAGCACTTTAGCAACACCTGGCTGATTGGTTGGCTTTAACGTGTCCGGAAGGGGATGTGGTTGGTGGATGTCAAGCCTGCTGCCTGCTGCTTGTCGCCTGCGCATCGTTGTCTAGTAGCTGTCCATCAAGCTGCCTTAATTTAATTAAGCGCTCAATGTCCTTACAGACACACACACACACTTATACAGAAAAATACACGCAAGGCAACGCTTGATTTGTTGCTGCCTTTTTACTCTTGACTGCAACACACACATATACATAGAGATAGATGTATATACTGGGGCACAGGCCTGTAACGACATCAACTACAAAAGCCGCAGGACATTCTGGCATGAAGGATATTATGTATGTTTGTCTGTATAGCGCTAGCTGTTTGTTGTTGTTGTTCTTATTGTTGTTGTTGTTGTTGTGGTTGATGATGATGGTTGCTCCAACGTATGTGCCCCGAAGGGGGCAACGAGACAAGGTTACCGAGAGATGGCAACTTTTTAATACTCCGCACTTTATAGTGCACACTAACGGGTGTATTAAATGTATGGTAGAATATTTAAACCATATTCTTAGAAAATTTAGGTTGTTATGCAGAAAATCGAATGGAAATTAGGTTATTTATAAATGAACATATTCAATTCTTGTTACAGAATAGTTAAATTACATTTAAAATAATGCAGTTTGTTCAATATTTCATATACAAAACAGTTGAAACAGATTTAAAGTAATTTAAGTTAACATCAAGAAATCAAATTCAAATTCGATTATTTATGAATACAAATATTTAATAGTTTGCAAATAGAATAGTTAAATCATACTTATAATAATTTCCGTTGTTCTGAAGAAAATAGAATTAGAAATCTGCATTTTTGTATTTAAATTTTCAATAGTTATGGAATAGTTGAGTCACTTTTAAAAGAAATCAGGTTTTCATTACTTATACCTTAGTTAGTTTTTAGGGTAAGTCAAAGTCGTTTCTTTTTTGGTGGTTTGTTGGTATACTCGTTAAACAGACTGTCTTACCCCATACAACCCGCCCGTTCCAGTAACAATAACATTGCGGCCACCTGCTGCGGCTGCACTTGAGTTCATTTCACTGTTATGCTATCTGTTTGTTATTTTTTCTCCATCATGTCCCTATCTCTCTCTCTCTCTTTCTCTCTCTATCTCTATCCTTCTTTCTCAGTTTGTGTGTAAGTAAGTGTGGGTGTGTGTTGTTGCCTGCGGTTGGTCTGTCAGCTTGTAAATTTTTAATAAACTTTCAGTTTACTTTTGCTGTTGCCGTTTTGAGTTTTTCCTTTCTGCCATTGCTGTTGTTGTTATTCTCGTTGTTTTTTTGTTGTGTTGTTATTGCTTAAGTGCTTTTGTCATTAAATCAAAAAACGAGATGGCAAAATCCTATATCATAATGCTATGAGATATGCTATGCAAAAGCGCTTTGTCTGTATCTTCATCTGATTATTCAAAAAATTCTCAAAGAAAAATTCTTCATAAATATTTATGTATATGCTGGAATTGAATAATGATTGTTATTTGCATTTAAATAAGCGCCAATTGAAGTATTCAAACAATTATTACAATTTATAAATATCATACTTTGTTACATTTAACTGAAATAATCTTCATTCTGCATATTATTCTTGCTCATACCCTACAATTATTTATAATAAATGGGTAAACATATGCTCTCATTTTCGACAAGCTTCCAGCACGTTTATTTTTGCTCTTGCTGTTTATATTTCCGTTTTCCGGATTGGAACTCATCGCTCAGCTCTCTTTGTCAATCTCAATTCTCTACTACTCTCGGAGAATGCGAATTGTTGAATATTGAACAAGTGGCACCCAACATTTGTATAAACGAGACGGAACCACAACAATTACTTACTGAAATTAACGAACATCAATGGGATAGAGAATGAAGAGGAGAGGGTCAGATTTATCGAGGTGACTGCTAATGAACTCGAATTTGTATACTTATACATACATACTTATGTAGTTAGGATGAATTTAAACCTTCTTAATTGTAAAACAAATCGATTCAAAATAAATTAAAATTATAAATATTTGCATTAAAAAGATAAACACAAGTTTAAAAATATAAACAGTTTAAATTTACTTTATTCTATTATCAATATTCATCTAGTCCATAAATTAGGGTTTAGTAATTTAAGAAGTGATGCAATTATAGTCACGTGTATTCGACTAGTTGCACATACTCACTACTGCATCGGTCACGCAACCATCTCTTAAGCGGATTATGATGATGTTGTTATGGATGATTACCGCATTAGGGGATGTGGTGGGTTACCACCTGGGTTTTCAGAAGATTGACGCACATGTTCATATATGTATGTTTGTATGCTTCAGTGTTGTTGATGTTTTTTGTACTGTCATGCTAAAGGCATTGACTTTTAGCACGTGGTGTGCGCATATTTATATAACCCACTGTTGTGGTGCCTATTATTGTTGTTTTGATTTTCAATTGTTGTCAGCGTTGCTCTCGAGTGAGTGCTCTTTGTTTGCCGGGAACAACAAAAATGCGAATCGCAACTAACAATTGCAATGTAAAACTGTCAATCTCAATTGTCTGCCGCAGAATGCCAGACAGACAGATAGCAACAGAGAGGAAGAGAGAGAGAAAAGCAAATATATATATTAAAGTTTATATCTTTAAAATTCTTTATATTACAGCTTAATACCCAAAATATTTGAAGAGCAGCAAAGCAGCAGAAACAGACAAATATTTTAGCCGAAAACATGAACAGCGATGAGGTGCAAGTGATCAAGAAGACCTGGGAAATACCCGTGGCGACACCAACAGATTCGGGGGCTGCTATACTGACAACATTCTTCAATCGTTATCCGTCCAATTTGGAGAAATTCCCATTCCGTGATGTCCCCCTGGAAGAATTAGCCGTAAGCCAGACATGTAAATTAGTTTTGCAGTTGCTTAAACTAACTAACTTTGTATTTTAGACCAATTCACGTTTCCGGGCGCATGCCGGTCGCATTATTCGCGTATTCGACGAGTCCATTCAGGTGCTCGGTCAAGATGGCGATCTGGAGAAGCTGGATCAGATATGGACCAAGGTGGCTACCAGCCACATACCGCGTAAAATATCAAAGGAGTCGTACAATGTAAATGCCAATAATCGAGTTTATTCGTATGTTCTTATTAATGAAAACTATCTAATTGTCAATTTAACAGCAACTTAAGGAGGTTATTCTGGAAGTGCTTACCGCCGCCTGCAGCCTGAACGAGAGCCAAGCAGAAGCGTGGGCCAAACTGGTTGATCATGTCTACGATATCATCTTTAAGGCCATTAACGATGACGGCGATGCCATCTAAGAAGAAAGAGACAGTGACGAAAGCAAAGAATGTAGCTCATAATGCAAGGCACGGCTTTTGTAGTTTTAAGTAAATGATTAATGATAAATGTTAGCTGTTTTCATTTTGTATTTATGAGTACAAGTCCAGACACACACACATACACTCACACATTCACATTTGGTACACTAACACAATCGCACATTGCTCTGTAAAGCTTTAACCCATTGTCAGCCTTAAGCACTTAATAATAAAACAAAAATACAAAAATAAAATAAAGATGTCGCTTGTAGCCGTAAATAAAATTTATAATTTTTGGCACCCATTCTCAAATTGCTTTAAAAAAAACAATCGTTCATTTTAATATAGTTTATGTTTGCAGCTTTTATATACAGTACTTCAATTTGTTTAAAATTCGGTCAAATCTGTGAACATGGTTGTGATATCTCAAAAAAGAGTTATTGAATTTTTCTTACTATGGGCTGATTTTTGACCGATCGTTTCTATTGCACCTATATAAATATTATATTGATATTATCCGGCAGGTTCCGATATGTACAAATCTTTCCTGAACCAAAATTCAGATTTTTACCAAGTTTTTATCAAAATAGCTTCCTAACAGATAGTGAGCTGCGTAGAGTCAGACGGACAGATAGACGCAAAGACGGAAATGCTTAGAAGCTGGTCCTGCAGGCTTAAAAGATTTTGTATGCTACTTGAGAACAGCTCGATTATGCTTGTTGATGTTTATATGTATACTTATGAAGAGCATTTAAATGCACATTATGAATAAGTGCCAGCAACACTCGAAAGCCATTTCCTGTCACTTCCCACAACAGACATCAAGCACATAGGCAGACGATTTGACGCTTGATGATTCTAGACGAATAGAAAATTTGTGCTACAGAATGTGGATAAAAGTTGGCTCAGAGATACAATGTTTTTAGTATTGTATTGTATTGTATTGGAGTACTTGGGCAAAGAATACTTGGCGTATGTGTAATAAGCATACGAGCCTATTGTCATTGGCTTACTATTATCCGAAAGTAAGTAAAAGTATATTAGTTTTTATGTATTAAAAAGTATTAAAACAGGCAAAAAGTTAAAAAAAAAATAAATTGAATCAAAGCCTGTGGGCGTTTTAACTGTCAACTACATATATAAACCTATCACCGAGAAGGAGATAACAATACGCTTAACAGTGAACTAACAGCATCGCTGTTAAGTGCGCAATTGTTAACAGAGATAACCAAAGCAACTGGCTGACTGTTACCCTCTTATCGGAGTGCTTTCTTATCACTAACATGGCCCATTGTTGAGTTCTTTGCGTTGGTGAAATGTGCATATTTCTTGGTTCGTAAAAGTGTCGCCGAGCTTTTCAATAGTTGGCCAATAATAGTCGAAAAATAACAGTTTAACGGAAAGCGCGCGTTTCGGGTTAAGACCGCGGCGGAAAGTTCGTCAAAGTTGTCAACAGAAAAGCGCAGCGAAAATAGTTTCGGGAGCTCAAACTCAAGATTGTGAAATTTATTGTTGTCTGATTTCAATGCGCGCATATCAGTATTTTATTTGTGTTTTATTAACTCTGTGTTTTATTAACTGCACATTGTTAAATCATCAATAAAAATAGATTATTATTTTAAATTCAAGTGCTACAAATTGTATGGATGAGAAATTCAAAGATTTTTGTCAATAAACAAGTGTCCTACTTAAATAACTTATTCATACACATATGAAAATCAAAGCAGTCAATTCAAATTCCAAATAATTGGGTGAACACAAGCCACAACGGTCATATGCCAAAGAGGTAAGCTTTTGTCTTAAGCATTCACATACTTTATTGGCTTGTCAATGTACAGTTTATAGGCGGACTATAAAAATTTCAAAAGATTCTTTGGCAGAGCATTAAATTCCTTTTTTCTTTGCTTCCGCTCGAAGGCATTTATGCAAACTGGATTTAGCTACCACATTCCCAGATGGCTTCTCAATGATTAATGCAAATTGTTGCCAGACTTAGTATTTTTGATGAATCTACCTTTAAATTGAATATAAGTCTGGATGTGATTCTCTTGTGGAGTAGTCCTGATCTCCCTAGAGTGTAGCATCCTTAAAATATGCATATACATGCCCTCTCACTCAGAACATGATTGAAGTGTACCCCTTTTCTGAACCTATTGTGTTTCCAAGTATCTCACAATTTACAAAAACTTTGCTGTTTGGTATCGCATCTTGCGTACTTATATATTGAGTGTATGGATATGAACTTATTCATGTGGGTTTACAATTTACCAAGCTTTTATTCTGTAAAGTGCACTCATATACATGTTGGTGTTGACGGGATAAAACATTTGAGAGAAATTTAATAATATTTCAAAACTATATTGAAAAACTTTTAAAGCTCTTGAAGTGCTGCAACTTAATTTTCTTTACTTTTAAAAACGGTAGTTGAAAATACATCAATTATCAGCTCATTTTTTTCCTTTTCCTAGCGACAGTCACTTTATTTAGTGAGCTGTTTTCTAGTCAGAATATTAATTGCTTGAGCAACTTTTAAAACTGTTCAATGGGGTCAAGATGAGCTGCTGCTTTCCCATCCACATGAATGTCAGCCTGAGTTATCGTTGGCATTTTATACTGCTTTTAACTGCTTAACATAAATTTTTAAACTCTGTTTGCCAACGAAATGTGTTGTGACATCCAGCTAACCCATGGAAGCATGCACTATATTGCTCTAACACTTAAGCTCCCCTTTTCTCACTTGGCTTACAGTGCGTATGCGTTCTACTGTGATGCGTGAAATAAACTGCTGTCAGGACTGTAGTACTTTCTGTGTCTAGCAACTTAATAAATGATTGGGGTTCTATACAACTGCCGAATCCACTTAGTATCTCCATACGAGAATATTCGATGAAGCGTATATTCCATCAAATATTTGACTTAAGAGAAAGCTGCTGGCCTAATAAACATGTAAGCTTACACGTAGACCGAAAATAAACAATCATCACTATCGACAGCCAAATACAAATATAAATACAAATATTTACAAAGGCAAGGCAATGGATTTGTCACCTATCGAATATAGTACACTCGTATTAATTCACCCGCAACATATGGATAAACTTTAGAAACCTCAACATTATGTGCATGCATTTGCTTTTGTGTAATGCCTTTGGCTACATATGGAAAACTCATTTCATCTGATACATTAAACACAAGAATTTCCAAGGCTCTGTTTTAAACACAAACTTAAAGTACTCTCGACTGGACAGCTATCTAGGTGTCATCAGCTTAAACAAGTGTTTACTAAACTTTTGATGTCCTTTTTAGAAAATCATTTTAAGCATTCAATTCAAATTTTGTGCAATGACCCAAAGATCAACAAGTTTTTCACATTGCAAATGCTTTCAAGTTTTCAACTGTTCTTCACTTTCATACTTACAACTTAATATTCTATACTATATATTGAAATAGTTTTTGAAAGCTTTCATAACTTTGATGTGTGTACCGCTTAAATTTTTAAATCTCTATTTATTTGCATCGTAACTACATATTTAACCTGTAAAAGGTATCATTCCAATTCCCATAGAGATATTATATATGAAAATGTGCACTTAATCGGCTTTGTCTATCTGTCTGCAATATTTAATGGTTACGAATTTTATTAAAGCTATTTAATTAGCGCTTACGGACACGCATGCTGCTCCCTGCTGACAGGATATACATATACATGCATATATATATATAACACTAAAGTTTTTATATCTTATCAAATAAAAATTAAAAGGGTATATTAGCTGTGTTTTAGTGTATGTCTCAGCTAATAAGAAAATCTATTTTCATCAGCAGATTGAATAATATGAGCATAGACTTTATTGTTTTATATCAGATAGTTAAAGATGAATCGATAATAAAAAGATAATAGTTTTAAAGAAGTTTAAAAATGCGGAATATGGTATTTCGTAGTCGACTTTCTCGACCACAGCTTGTTCACATTCTTATTAACATTTAAACACGCTCGTTATTTTTAATTGACATTTAATAAATGCCCCGGACATAAAAGATTTGAGTCCTACAGAAGAGGACAAATTACGAGAAAGATACAAATTTTAATATTTTTAAATTGACTCAAATAGAAATGTATAATTAAAAAGTTCAAGCACAAAGAGGTATTGTAAGCAATCAAAACATTGATTTAACGCAGTAGTTTGCAATAAAAAATAAAAAAAACTGGACTCATCTCACGTCGATTACTTACTAAACCGCCCTCGCGGCTCACTTTGCCGTTGTTCGCACATTTTGTGTTAAATTGCTTTTAAGTTTCAATTTAAGGCATTTTCGACCCGTCGACAATTTTCTGATCCTTGACCAACACCCAAACTGTCATTTTCGTAGCGGATATTGCGCTTTTTGTGGACATCCATCTTAGGAAGGCTTTTTGTGTCCTTCCACAAAATTTGTTAGAAATAAATTTGTGAAAATATCTGAATACTTCGTGCTATCGAGTAAGGCTACTAAGATTAGCTGGCTAGTAACGTATCTATATTTAAATGAAATTATGCGCGCATTAAAAATTCATAAATAATATAATTTTAACTGTGGCAAAGTCGGAATTTATTGATTTTGCTAATGATGAATGGAAATTTAAGTTTCATGCAAATTACTGGATTTAAAAGCAATTTGTTAAATGGAAACCATATAATTAGTGAGACTGTGGCTTATATAAAATAAAGATATGTTTCAACTTTTGTTGAACCATTGAAGCTTGATATCTAATATATCAGTTTAACCAATGCACTCTCACAAATTTGCGGACTTTTAATAATCTTATCAGCCGACATGGCTCATTGATTGCAAACTAAAAATAAACAAATGCCTATAAATAGGAAAAACTAGACGCTTTGTCTTTGAACGTATTCCAATGGCTTCCAAAGGTTTTTAGAATAGATAAATAGTTATAAAAGTAGCTGGACGTTTGTCTAGGTTGTTCCACCGCCACTTCAGTACTTTATGTAACAAGTGCTACTTAGTTAATCATTGCCAATAATTAAGTGGCAATTATATCAATAGAAAATAAAGCAAAAAATCAAAGACACTGACCTGAACCTAAGACTTGGTTTCTGTTGATTATTGTAACAGACATTATTATTATATGTGTATTGTATATGTATATTTCTAATAAATGTATATATACACTATGTCTAAGCCTTAATAAATCCACACAAAGCCAAAAGTCAATTCACAATTGTCATATTTCGCATTTGTTAGTATTACGAGTACAAGTTGAGTACTTGATAAAACACAAACCATGAGTAAGTACACCAAAGTAACGTAAATACGAGTACAACACGAGGCTAAATGCATTCCACTTTATTTTATTTATAAATACACATTTCGCCATTTGCCACAAAATATCTCCAGCAAACGCACAAATTGTGCACATGTGCCCAGGTGTCTGAGTACTAGCTTTGGGTTGACTAGCTTATGACAAGGCAGGCATAAGTGGAAGTACACACGAATACACAGATTTATATATGTACATATTGTACATATATCGATGTACTCATATATAGCCAGGGGTAAACATGATTGATTCGACCGGACTGCAGCTCGAACGAAGAGTCCAAAAGCAAAAATGGTCTGAGTGGGGCACTGTCACCTTTGCCGATCTTAATCAATCAGCAGTTATTTAATTTTGTTAACGGCCTAAAAATAAATTGACGCTTGCCAACTGATAAGCGTTTCGATGTTCCAGCCAATTTGTTATTAATTTATTTGATTTCAATTTTCCACTTTTTTAATGAGACTACCTCGATGTGCTATTTATAGCTCTCGTTCCGTTGGTATTTGAAGAGCCTGATTGGGTACAAAGGGTATAACGTTTGATCAGGCAGATAGGAACCGAACTCCAATATTTATACGCAACATTTATTTAAGCAGAATTCTAAATTCTAAAATGCTCTTTACGGAATAAATTTAATAAATACTTTAAGATTAATAAACCACAAAACTTATATAATTGTAGAGCAAGACAAGCTGGTGACTTTAAAGATAAAGCTGTTATTAAATGTCTGAAAATTACTGGGTATCTTTTCGTTTAATATCAGAATACTTTTACGTACTCACTGTGAGTTGTTAATGCAAATAACACGCTTCCATATGATTGATGGTTGGGTGCTTTATAAAATTGTTGATGTTTTCCATGTCATTGTGAAGGGTTCTCAATCGTTCAACCATTGTGCTGATATGAATAGAGCACATGACCCAAACCGTTTTGATATTTGGTATCATTGGCATTTCGGTTTTTAGATTGCAATAACCTCTTCCGTTATTTGCACTGTCAAATGCTTGTGATGAATTCTTATTAATTACTGCTGGGCTGCGACACCTCTATCAATTGTTGCCTCCGGCGCCTGAACTCACATCTGACTATGATAAGTGGGCTTACCTATACTATACTATTGCCATTCATTTCCCATTCTACTATACGTTTAATAACGTTGTGTTGTGTGCACATTTCCTGATTGTGTTTTGTTTGCAAAGCTTTTTTAAAAAAATATTTCAAATCGCTACTTTCTACTACGCTGCGTAAATGCAATCTACAATTTTATCAATGCCTTCGATAAAGCAATATTGTGGTATTCACAATATCTTCAATACCCTTAACAGTAAATCAATTGCTAAAAAAGATGATATATTATTAACAATTTGAGGCAAAATTGAGTATTCAAGTTAGTTCAAGCCTATTTGTTTTACCGAAATATATTTGACATAAGTGTTTTAGTATTAGGATAACAAGAGTTCGTTTTGACCGTATAAAATATTTGAACTATCAATAAGACATAAAGAAGGACCAAAAATATGTTTAAACATTTTAAAACATGTGCACTATTTCCTAATCAATTACAAGTGTTTTAGATTTGACATATATGAACTTCTGTTTGCAATTTTTAAAATATTTTTCTCTTTCCGGATTAAATTAAACTATGCATATCATATGCATTTCATGAATAACTATATCGGAAATTTTCTGGTGGCCTGATAAGATTAGAAATCAGTTTAGGTAATTATTTATAAAGTACTTAGCATGTAGCAACTCAATGTTAACTTGTTTATTTTTGGACATTTTTTTTTGTAACAAATGACATTCGCATTGACGAACGTTGACAGCTTGTCAGAGGCCTTTTAAAATATCCAAAAAAAAAAAGCAGCCAAAAGAAAACAACTCTATAAAATTAATTAAAAATCATTTAGTAAATAATATAGCAACATTATTCGACTGTTGGCTATTTTATACCCAATTACAGGGCATTTGCTAGTCGTTTACTCTTTTCTTTTATTCCGCTTTTAAGTCCGCATTAAAGAGGTTGAAAAACTGTTTTAAATTTACTTGAAAATATTTCATTCCAGTGCCACCTTATCAATATATTTATTATTCTATGTAAACAATTCCAGTGAAATTTGTATAAACAATTGGGTTTCTCTTATCTTTGATAGTTTGAACTTCACTGCAAATGCAACCAAGCAAAATAAGTTGTTCTTCTGTTTTGACATAATATTTCCCGGGTGAATCATCTATCACATTAATAAAGGTCCATAAAATTTCATACGTCATCTTACCAATAAATGTATGAATGTATGTATGTATTCAAAAATATCCGGAAATATTGATAACAATCGTAAAAGGTAATCGAAGTGACCCACTAATATAAAAAGAGTGCTAAACATTATGTTTATAAAGCAACAGGCTTCTAATAATATATTTCACAAATGTGAGAGATGGTTAAAGTATTACAATTCTTTTAACAGCTTTTAGTAGGGAAGTTAAATAAAATAATTAATTTCTTTTATTATGTAAAACAATGTTAACATTTATGGTTTTGTTATAAGCACTTATAATTGACATAAACACAAATATTTTTATATAAGTAACGTATAAAAATTAGACTAAATTTTAAGAATTTCAAATACAGATATTAGAAATTTAATATTTTACTCATAATATTATCTAAGGTATTATATTCAAATTCAGTTGAAATAGTATCAAGTATTTTCTCTCACTGCAATACTAATAAATTTACTTTTGAAATATTCCTTATAGTTCAAGAGACGATAAGTTCTTTGTATCAATTAATTTGAACTAACTTTAAAGATAACCAAACGTATTCTTGTAAATTAAAATTCCTATAGTTTAAGAGCCTTTGAATTTTATTACTCAGTGCTGTTTGGTAGCAATGAGACTATGAAATAATTCATTTAAAAGTCCTCATGCAGCTTTTATTATAGAAACCATAAATATAATAACACAATAAGCTGGGTAGTAAAGATAGCAAAGTCTTTACTTTACCAATAAAATAGAAGCCAAGAAAATATAAAATAGATGAAAGAAGCGAGTTTGAATGGAAAGTGAAATGTTTGCTTATAAAAAAAATAAGTAAAACAAGTTTAGTATAATCCCACGATCTATAGTTTATACATGCATTTAATCAATTTAAGTTGTATAATTTAGATAGTCATAATTTCTTAGCACTTATTTGTCTTTTGCATATGTGCTTTCAGCGGCATCATGCAACTTAACTTGGTAAAATTTCCATTAACCAAGCAATCAATGCAATTTAATTAGCTGGTGGCTGCCATGCACAAAGAAGTCCAAGTGGATAGCAAAAAGCCAAACAGAAGGAGAGTCAAGGTCAGCCTGTGGCACACAAGTATAAAAGCCAAGTCAACCGCATTAATGCCAAAGCAAATGAGCAAAGTCAACGCGAAGAGGCAAACGAATCTACCATATGACACAGCAGTTGCCAAAGTGGAGATTTGTAAATCACTTGGAGGTTTTACGGATGGAACATTGCACCACAAAGTCTGGCAATGGCATTGTCCAGGTGTAAATAACGCACACATGAGGAAGCAGATATCCTTAGTACTGTGCCTGCTGTGTCTCGTGAGCTGTCAGGCCAAGTGTCGTGACGAGCCGGCTCGTGACTGTGAGGCCATCTGTAATCCCCATGGGAGAAACTGTTCCATTCGGGCCTTGGTGCTGCTACCCAATGATGATAGCTACGAGGCATCGTTGCAGCGTGTACTGCCTATTCTTAAGGTGGCAGAACAGGAGATACGTGCCACGGCACTCATACCATCCTATATTGACTTTGAGTGGCTAGCTCACGATACTAAGTGTGATGCCTCGCTGGGAGTTATCCGAGCAATGGATGGCATCATAAAGCAGTGTGCACAGGTCATTTTCGGACCCGTCTGCGACTATTCGCTAGGTAAGTGTATAAGATTGACCAACAGTCTAAACATTTTATTGATTATCACAACTTTTAGCTGCCGTCAGTCGCATAACTAAGTACTTCAATAGTGAGGGAACCCCGCTTATTACGGTGGGTGGCTCTACCTATGACTTTGAGCAAAAGAAAACGGATTGTGGAGATGAATTTTATATGCTCCTTCGCACTGGAATGTTAAGCTTTGAGTCGATATCAGAGCTAACCATTAATGTGATGAAACAGTATGTAAACAATTCAATTTTATTCACTCCCTAATCATTGTAGACTTTTTCTTTATCCAGGCACAACTGGACGCATTCCATATTCTACTATGAACGTGATGGTCAGCGGAGTGTAGCAGGAATGCACACTTGTTTCCTCATGATGAAGTCCCTCGGAAAGCAAATGCGTAATGAGAACATGACATTTGCCCAATATCCGCTGGAGTCGAATATCACAAACCGATCAGAAGAAATGCGCCGGGAAATTGGCAATAAACATTCAAGTGAGTGAAAAAGTTTATTCAAGAATTTGGGCCACTGTTAATAACATTTTCAACAACACATTCGGCTTAGCAAAGACAGCAACCAATTTCAAAGCTTTCAAAGTGCTTTTACTGGTAACATTGCGTATGAGTAATAATCGCAATAGAGAGTAATATAAATACGTTGACTAAAATTAATACTTAAAAATTATAGTTATCAATTAACTTGTTTCCATAAAATTAGACAATTCTACTTTGTTCGGTACTAAATGACAATAACTTAGTAAAAACTAAAAAAGTGTTATATTAATTTTACACTAATTTTAGATTTTACAAGTAATTATCTCGTTAAAGTTTATTCTGAATTCTTAATGTTTAAAGTTTATACTTCTCTTCTTGGTAAATATGAAAGTCTTGTAAATTCTGTGACCTTCTATTAAAAAAACATAAACAAAACCCACCCAAAATTCCACCCACATGAAGCTTGCGTTGCTTTTTCGAAAATGTCATCAAACAGCTGGTTACAAATACAAATGCAACTTGCCAAATGCCGGCTGTTATACTTACGAGGAAACCCACACATTCTCACAGAATCAGTTTCGATATCGAAAAAGCAGTGCAGTGGGAGCTGCCTTCTGATGGAGCCGCCAGAAGCCGGTGATAAACTGTTTAGTGCGGACCATTGCAAGCGGGAGACAAACTTGTTTCAATTTAAAATATTACAAAAAGATTCAACGGAAATTTGTAAATCGAATGAGTGAGATTAATTAATTGCAATTTATTGATAGATTGATTAATCTATTAATTTGAATACAGAAATAAGTGCAAATGAAAATTCAATCCGGGAAATTGTTTGCGCATTTAAAACTGTTACCAACTCTGACAGGCCAAAGCTGCAAACTGATAAATGATTCGAACGTGTCAACAACAGCAACTGCAACAAAATTATAAACAACAAACAAAAAATAATAAGAATGGGTGACTCGTGCTTTATTATCCTCTTTCGCTTTGTCACTTATGTGTACCTTGCATTTAGTTAAATGCTGAAAAATACGAGAATTATTCACATTCTGTCAACGGATCTCGGTATTTTGCTTACCTGCCAATTACATGCACCTTTCTATTTAAGTTCTTTTGGAATATTTTTTAGCTCAAGGCATTGTCAACCCTTTTCAGGTGTTCATTGTTATGCATTGAATGTATCTACTTCCACTACCATTTTATGCCATTTGAGCCTGGTTTGCTTAGCAAACGGCAAAATGCAACTGCAACAGGAATTAAAACTGTCTATACAACTGATATTAACAGTACCTCTACACCATTGTCTACTAGACAATGTGTGTTACCCTTCGTGTTGTTAACAGTTTCATAAAATATTTTGGTCTCGTTTTGATTTGTAATATATGTAAATGCAATAATAAAATTTGTTTGATTTAAAAGAAGGAAAATAAGAAGAACAAACGTTTCTTCTTAAGTAATATCTTTATTATGACTCTGCATTGCTGGAAAGACAATCAAATTTATATAATGGCCACACTTGAAAACATTTATTCCTAACGATTTATGTTTACTTGTTTACTTTCCAGGTGTTAAAAAGTTTATTTGACCTTGTACTTAAAAAAGTGTTTGTGCAAAAAAAATGTGAGTAACAGGCAGAAGGAAGCGTTGCTGACCCCATAAAGTATATATATTCTTAATCAGCATCAACAGCCGAGTCGATATTGCCATGTTCGTCTGTCCGTCTGTCTGTATCTTTTTTGAACACCTAGATTTCAGAGACTATAAGAGATAGGGAGACAAAAACTTCGTACGTAAGGGTTTCTAAAAGTTGTAAAATTGAATCTAAAAGAACAATTAAAAGTCTGAAGGGCAATGATTTTGATTTAAGTTTCTGACGAAAAACTCGAAGATAGGATCTCGAAAAAGTCCTCAAGCCTCAAGCTTTCATCAGACAAAGTAATATCGCTGACAATATGAGTGCTTAACTATGAGATACCCTGCACCTTTGGTTTCATTAATACTTTGAAGCTGTTATTAAAATCATTTTGTAAGCGTTTCTAATATAATTGTTTTTATGTTTATCATTCAACCGTAATACAAATTTCAACATACATACTTCTCTCTATTAATTACATTTCTTTGCACATATGTTCGTTCTAAAACCCATTTCTTCATATTTTATGGTCACAGGGTATAAAAACATTGTAAGTTGTAAAAAGAGCTGGAGGCATAAAAACTTTGTCCCTTCAAATATGAACCTGAGCGTGGGTTGGCCAGTCAAAAACAAAACAAGCTATTTTTGCATTCTGCTTCCGTAAAAGTTTTCTGAGAGCTGTACAAGACAATTTGACTGTTCCAAATTGAAATTGATTTGAAATTAGTGGCACATGAGGGGCAGGAAATTGCCTTCTGTAAAGTGTCGCTTAAATTTGAGCTTCAGTTGAATGCACATATGGAAATCAAAACAATGGATTCAAATCAATGCCAGGGCTTGACTGTTTTGACATTGAATGTTTGCAAGTGCAAATTGTATTGCAGTCCATTTGAATATTTACCTTCGGATTTGCTATTGATTACCTCTCATTAAAGGCTTCGAATTAACCCTATTTAGGTGACTTCGGATAATTTTAAAAAGTTTAACCCCCAAAAGTATTTAAAATATAAATCGAATTTATAATTAATGTTGATAACCAAAGAAATTTATACAATATTAAAGCTCACGCTTGAAATAGACTATTTTTGTTGAAGTTTTTAACCTACCTCTGATGCACATTTACAATCACCATCACCTGATATTATGTAAAGTAAACAAACACAAAGAACTATAAAATTATTTGGTTTATATGGTTTTAAGCTCACATTTAAGACCCAAGGCGAAAAGTAAATAGAGTAATGCTTAATTGCCAAATTAAATTAAGGATTTCCTGAGAGCTCCGAAATGCTGCAAATGACAATCATAATAATAAGAGTGTATAGCCAAGCTCAAAAGTTATTAAATGTTTGCATTGCATTTAAATGCATTAAATGTATGACATACACCGTTGTTTGTCATAAGTTCACATTAGATATTTGCATTAGCTTAAACTACTTTTAAAAGTTTGTATTTACATAGTCTTGACTGTGCTTCTGCTGAAAATGTTTCGCAAAATACTTTCAAACGTCTTTTTAATACGATAGTGCCCTGAAGACAAAATCTGTTAAATGCAAATGACTAAAAGTTATTGCCGTTGCATGTTCTACAGTGGGCAAGTCAACATTTTAATAAAAAAAAACAATTGGTAAACTAAGCTAGAAACAAACTGAAAGCTTTTTCAAATTCAAATGTGCTAATGATTGAAGTACAAAGAGATCCCCAATGCACTTTATTTATTATTACAAAGCTGCCATGATGGCAGAAAATCCAACTTCAAGAGGCTCAGACTGGGCTGTAAGGTTTAATAGCATAATTTCAATAGCACTTGCTTAAAACTTCATTAAAATAAAAGCCAATTACAAGCTATGTTCGTGTTAAGAAGATTACAAAATGCATAGCATACTTAACAGCGGATTTAAGCTAGAATGTACACAATTTAAGCGTTTCGCTAGTAAGGTAATAAAAAAGTTGTAATGAGCTTCAAAGCCGACAACTTAATTGCATCTTGGCGAGATAATGGAAAATATGACTTTAGTAAACTAACTGTGACATATAATGACGTAAAGTGTATAGAAATAATATTAAATTCGAAAAACACTTTCAGATTATATTTATCGAGTTTGAGAAAATTAATAAACTTAATAAACTACCTTTCAATTGAACTCAGTACTTTTACTTGATTACAGACGCAATACACAATTATTTCTATTTGAAAAGACTTTTAAAGTGTCACAAATGGATGACATTTCTTGGTAGCATAAAAGAATGTGAAGAAGTTCCCCATTTAAAGCGAAGTGAAGAAAACGATTGACAAAGGGAGAAAAAAAGAACGTATGTTCAACATCAATTCATTTGCATAGGTAAGCTGAAACTGACACCCAATTGGCAAAAGATAGGGAAACACTAGAAATGTTGCAATGTCACCCTTTTGCAATGTCATGTCATGCTATCAATGAAATGGTAGAAACAGAAAAATCTTATTTTTAAACAATACAGATGGCAGCATAAATTTGTTATAGCCAATCAATTACTTGGTAACAGAATGAATGCAATTCATGCAATGATGAGCATATCGATATTATTTTCTCAGAAAATATTATTATACAAAATTGCGATTTTTTCTGAGAAAAGTATAATTATATTGTAATTTACAGTGAAAAAAGGAAAAAGGAATTGAAATAAAATAAAAATAAATGTTTATTTATTTTAAATCTGATCGTTTACTTGCTACCCAATAAAGATGGCTACATTGATTTAGATAAAATTAAGGCTAATAAAATCAAAAAGTAGTATCCAATCTGACAAAGGACCAATACTCCAACAATCCAAATGGTTTATAACAAATTTTGCGTATCTCTATGTTTCATTCCTCAAGTTGTGCTTAACTCGAATGGACATGTGTTTCCACATCAAACACAGACATATAAATAGTAAATGGCAGGAAAATGTGTGTGTATTCGATTATATTTATAGCAATCGGAAACACAAGAAAAATTCGTTTAGCAAACGTTTTCAATTTACTGTAAAATGCCGTTGGCTGCGATTGCTCTTTGGTCATCAATAAATCAACGTCCGACTAAACGGCTGAAAGAAAATGTATAAAGAAGGCTAAAACAGAATACAAAATACAAAGGCAAAATCTTAAAATGTTTGGCAAAAACTCAAGTCTATTTTTTGCAGAATTTGGCATGTATTGAATGGACTTTAATGCAAGCAAAAACAGTTTGAATATACTCATAACTTTAAATGATCTACTGAGTGAATAAATCTTTCAAACTGTCAGTTGCTTTATGACCGACAATTACTTATCACTTTAACCAAATGTTGCTAGCATTACAATTAAATTGCTAGCATCTTTTTTCTGTTGAACCATTTTATTTTAACCATAAACGTAACTTATGGTTGCCAACAAGATAAAAGCTGTTTGCTTCTCCCGTTGTGACTTCCATTTGTGTTGGCCATTTTGTTGTTAACACAGACCTCGAGATAATTCGTTTGGCTTTTAACGCCTTTTGTATTCAAATTTTGTCCCATGTGAACTGTGTGTGTACATAAGTTGTGCCTTTGGCCCTTTCAAATAGATACCTGTGCTATCAAATCATGTGTGGCTTATGATAAAACAAGTGCATTTCTGTTTGCAAGCAAAAATGTTTATATATTAAATGCAAATGCGAGGTTTAAATCATTGTAAATCGCTGCAAATGCGACAATTAAAAATTCAAATATCAATATCTGAATAAATCATACCTGTCTGAATATTACCCATGCGTTATTTATGTCGCTTATTTCTGCGACAAACAATAGCCAAAACGCACCACTCTACACTAACGTACGTGTAAAATGGGCAAACACACTTCAGCTATTAATATATCCCTCTTTTTTTTGACAAATGAAAACTGAAACGAACAGTAAATCAACAAACAATGCTTGACAAACACTGTGTGGTCCGTTGCATGTGTGTGTATGGTGGGTGTGCGGTGTGTTTGTCACATAAATGTGCACAAGTCACGTAGTTCAAATTGTTTGACGTATAATTTATTAGCTTTGCAAATGTTTTTCAACGGATAACCCATACATCAAGTTTTCTAAAAGCAGGAGTAATTTGTAATTGAGTTGCAATTTGCAATTTGGCAACAGATTTGATTTCAATTCGTTCAAAATCAATTCACTTATTAGTCACTCAGTAAGAATTTGAGACAAATTTAGTGCTTAGCTATTTCGGATAACCAAGCTAAAGAGATGAATTAATAAAGCATTAGCAGTGGCATCACTTTATGGGGCACTCTTAAGCTCAATGGTCTAATTTTCAGTGGCAATTAACTCGTTACGACATTACGTGACTTGGTTTCATTCACTTTACATTCAATTCGACTTTCCGTCAACAACATTGAACTACTTTTTGCTGACAAATATGAAAATTACAGTGCGATGACAAGCTTACGATTTTAAGTTTACTTTATTTTTCGCATTTTTTCTGTGGGCGTATGTTTGCTTCCCCATTTAATTTGTGGAGCTATATTTCCCCCATTTTGTTTACCAACACTGGTCGCTTTGTTTATGGCTTTGCATATGCGTCACAATGTATTTATGTGGATTTTCCATGTTAATGTTTGTTCGTGCTTCATACGAACCTAGATTCTTTACACTTCTGTCGTTAGCATTTTGCCTGGCGGTTACATCAGGCTTTTGCCACAAAGCAAGCTACCCTTTTCTCAGTTCACATTCTATCCCAGTCTTCTGTGAATGAATTGCAAGGAAGAAACCCGTGGGGAACCTCATGCATTAAATATGTCCCTAAAGGTAGTTGTGCATATCAAATTTACCTGCGATGGGCTCTATACCTAGCGAAATATTTAGTTAGTCTAAGCATTTTTAACATTTTTGATTTATCACTTTCCATTCTGGTAGTTTAACACTTTAATAGTTTTAGTAGTCTCAGAAAGAAAACCTTAAAGAGCCCTTATCAAAGCTGTTAATTTACGATTGAATATGCTAATGCTCCTATTGAATCCATAAGCAAACATTGACCATATTACAGTTGTGAAATTTGCATATTTTAGAATTGAGGATGGCAAATTTACTTAATCATTTCCAATATTGTGGGAGCTTTCAACAGTGTTACATACAAGTATACATTTTCCTATTAATAATAAAGAATGCAAATTCATTTTTAATTGCTTTTGCAGCTACCACTTTAAGTTTTCATTATTCCATTTTGCCGGACAAAGAATTCCAACATCCCATGAACCACTTTATCATGTTCCAGCTTCTGTTTACTCCGCCGTACAAACTTAATTAACATGGAGAACATGTTCTGAGCTTCTGGTGATCGGCCCCTCTTCTATTTTATTAGCTATAAAATTACTACTATATATAAATAATACAGCACTTATCAGCGCTCTTTACTGCTCTCTGACGCCAGCGATTTTGTTTCTTTTTTGCTTCTGGTGGAGAATGTGTGAAATTTATATGCCACTTAAATGCATTTTTCAGTTGAACTGCCACGAAATGTTCTTCTGTCCCAATGCCATTTCCGCCTCTGTTCATATTTTTTGTTCTTCCTTTTTTGCTTACTCAGTCGCTGTTGCTCTTGACTTGGCCTACACACACACAAACATACAAGCAACACAATGCGCCTGGGGGTATGCAATAAAATGCGTTGAACGTTATTTATTACGTTTTGGCTGCTGTTGAGAGGAATTTGGCAACCAATTGTTGTTTTTAACTCAGACTAACACTTTCAACGCTTTTCTTAAATCGTTACTGCCTTCATATCAATTATTTTCTAACTGCCTTTTCACATTCGCATGTTTATTTCGTGAATACCTTCGTGAATATTGAGTTTCCTTCCTTTTTGTACTTTAAAGTAGTTTCCATTCCTCGATTAAAACAACGTAACATTTTAATTGAAGTCAGCTGGAAAACTCTAGAGTTGCAGCTGCTGCAAAACTAATTGCAATCCCGTTGCCACCCTTTGAGATTTGTTCGCAGCATTGTTAAAACGAAACGACAGCTTTGTTGATGACTTTCCAACAGATTTTCACGCCATTTTCGCCTGACAATTTTTGCATTTAAGACAGATTTGTTTTTTTCAATTGTTGCATAGTTTTTCCTGCCAGTTGTCAAAAAAAAGTTGTATCTATTATTTAACTCACAGGAGATCTGATTTAACAAAAAAGGTGCGCTGTGGAACTGTGAACTGTAAACCAAGCTAAATAAATTATTACCTGCAACATAAGGCCAGCGAGTGTCTCTTATCAATAACAGAAGTTATTCGTATATATACGCGAAACGTGGGATATTTCATTGTGGACTAACAAGTTTATTTTGCTGATGGTATTTTCACTTTGTAAACTGGCCCAAAAACCGCAATCTTGTGGCAAATCTCCCAAAAGCTGAGTCGACACACAAAAGTTGGACAAACTTGGAGACAGTTTAAAATTTGGCATTCAACTAATTGTGTTTATCTTGAAACTTGTAAAAGCACTTCCAGGGTCATGATTAAAACTTTCTCTAATTTACCACTGATTGTTACAAATCTAAAAGATTTACGTCAGCTTTAAGGTAGATGCCTTTTCAATGATAAACCTGGTTGTTAAAAGAACATATTTTCTGTGTTTTACCTAGAAATTAAATGTAAAAGAGAACCAGCATCTAAAATAACAAGAACTCATATTCCAAGTGATTTCTTATATTACAATAAGCAAAGCTGACGGTAAAGTGAGGTTGGCTTGGGGCATTCACAACAGTGGCACAATGCAAAAAGTTTTTCAATACAGACAAATTCGCTGAGTGCAAAACTGTGTTCGTTTCTGATTAGCTGGGTTATAGAAATTGAGAAATCAGATGCACCTAATTGGATAGATTTCAACGAATGGTTTTCAAAACAAGTTATAACAACACTGCACCCCTTTTTGTTGTAGGATTTGTTAAATTTACGAAAGGTTGGTTTTTCGTACACTAGACTACAATAGCAAATCGTCAACCACAAATAAAGTAACATGAAATTAAACATCTGTTAAATGTCTGTTCCGCAGTTATGCCGGTAAGAAGAAAATGGTTGTTGCGTATGAGAATACCAAAAACTATTGGGCGGGAATTTCAATACGGAAATATTAAATATTCTGAGTAATTTAATAGTATGCTTAACAATCTAACATTTAAAGAAGCTTCCACTTTAATGCCATTAATAAGAAGAAATATTTTTAGACCCAGTACTTTAAAAAGTACAAATGGGTCTATTACGTTTGTGCAAAAAAAATGTGCGTAACAGGCAGAAGGAGGCGTGGCAGACCCCATAAAGTATATATATTCTTGATCAGCATCAACAGCCGAGTCGATATAGCCATGTCCGTCTGTCTGTCTGTCCGTCTGTCCGTCTGTCCGTCTGTCACTTTTATGAGTTCCTAGATCTCAGGGACTATAAGAGCTAGAGACACAAAACTTGGCATGTAGGTTCATCTATATCTTGCATTGATCAAGTTTGTTTTAGATTTTGCCACGCCCACCTCCGCCCCGGAAATTGAAATACAAAACTTCGAAGTCGAATTACAAGAGCCCCTTTAATGTTAGCGACTTGATTATTGGTACATATAATATACACTGTGGTCCAAACCTGTCCAGAAAATTTCATTCCAATCGGATGATAAACACGGAAGTTATTCAACAAACAATGTTACGGGCAAAAGGAAGAAGAAGAGACGCTAGCGACCTCTATGTATATCAAGTAGCGCCATCTATTGTATGGTACGCAACATTGAAGAACAATCTTTAGTGAACGCTTTGCACTCAAAAGTACTGGGTCTCCTACTGTCGAGCATGCTCTACTGTAGCTTACTGCATTTTACTATAACAATCGCACGTACACCGAATAAAAGAATTCTGAATTGCTAAGCCATAACCTTTTATGACCTCATCACTGCAATACATGTGTTATTCTTTTTAATCCTTATTAAAAAATGTTGATTAGACAAAGCCAAACTTAAAACGGACGACAAAGCAGCGCTAAGGCTGACTTACATATTATACCCACACGAGAATTTTAAATAACAATAGAACGCATGCATTCCACATCAAGGGCAACAACAAAAACAACAATCGGAAGTTAAAGCTGTAGTTTCGCTTTGTCATGACATACATTGTTAACCAACAAACAAAGGTGTATTCTCTGAAGTACATATGTATTTACGACTTTCTATATAAGTTTA
Organism: Drosophila testacea; assembly: GCA_035043265.1. NCBI lineage: Eukaryota > Metazoa > Arthropoda > Insecta > Diptera > Drosophilidae > Drosophila > Drosophila testacea. Next base: position 129,516 of record JAWNND010000211.1, read on the forward strand.
TAAAAATTAAGGACATATAAATGTTATAAATGTTACATTTACCAATGTAATAATGGTTCTCTCTGACTCAATAAAAATATACTATACTGTTAACAATGTTGATAGAGTTATTTGATATGTAGATTCATGGCTTCCATGAAAAGATTAAGTTTATCTTTAAAGTTTACTGCGCTCAGCTTTTATTAAGTTTGACTAACTTTGACAAATAGCTATTAGTCTCTAGAGTCTAATCGATGGTATCTTTTATTCTGAAACTCCACGTTGCGTGGCTATTTCGATACTTATATAGATAAGCATGCTTAAATTAAGTTAGGTTAACCTGGACAATTTCTCGATTTACACATCTCGACTCGGTCGTATTCGGTCTCGGTCCTATTAAATAACGATAGCAATGTCATTCTATTGTATACCTGAAAATCAATTCAGATAAACTGCAGAGATAATATAGCCCACATGTGGATGTTAAATACATTAATTTGGCTGGCAATATTTGCTTAAATTAAGCTAAACGTGTCAATTGTTGATTGCCCCTGTTTGTATGCTACAAAATTGTCGTTTCGTACATGCATTAATCAGATATGAATTGAGGTGTGTGGTTGATTTTGTGTTAAGCTTATTCACTGCAGACAAGGATATTAATGTCAAAAATAGAAAATGCTCCTGACCTTTCCTTTGTCCTGTTAACATCACAAATTATTCCTCCTAATTATAAATGTCGATAGACATGTGTTTAACTTCAGGAGTCAGATGTCATTAGAAACAACAAATCTTCAAACTGAACTCAGTTTGTAAGGATGAGAGAGAATAATACCTTACATAAAAATACCATATAGTTGAGATCATAGCAGACAATGTTATGAAAATCGATTTCGCTTTCACGTGATTCTCTTTCTGTATAAATAAATTACAATCAATGAAATAGGAATAAGCATTAAATGCCTTGGCCCAGATGTCAATTGTAACCAATTTTAATAACAGTTGTCAACATTGTTGTTGCTTTCTCATGTATTTGCTGTCTAATTTGCTTGTTAAAATCTAATATGAAGAAATAATTGAACCAATTAAATGTAATTAATACTATTGCCAACAACATACATATCGCAACACCCAAAGCTGTCAATTTGCCAATGTGGTGCCATGAACTTACAGACAGTTTGTTGTCACAATATACATACAAACGTGTAAGTTTAACAGAGCCCCACTTTTAATTTCATAAACTTTGAAAAGAAAGGAAATCATAGAGCTGTGTATAAACACAGTGTAATTTTAATAATTACTTTATTTAATTACCCATCAAAGTCTAAAGATAATTGTTGAATTTTACACTTCACATCCCGTTTAATGAAAGTTTCGTTGTTTTATTTAAACGATAAAATTGCAGGTTGCAGTTGTGCATATGTGGCCACATGGCCAAATTGCAAATAAAAAAGAAATAAGACAAATAAATTAAATAATTGGATGTTAGCACAATTCAATATGAAACTATGGAGCAAAATCACAACTTTCTCTTCAATTTACTAATAAATTGAAGATTTACCAATGGATTTAATTTTTGTTGTTTATCCATGTTTAATATGTATGTTACATGTTAAAATATTGTTAATTTTTTGTTCGAAAATGTGTTTATATGCCTCCATAGTGCTTTGTGCATGTGCCAGCAAAAAACTTTAGCATACATTTTAGCAAATTGCTTTGGCAGAGTCATGTACATATGTAATTGGCGCCTAAAATTGTAATGTGTTCGAACTGTATGCGCATTGGCAGAGTAACAGGATTTTTCTGCTCTACTTAAACAAGGCAGACAAAGCTTTAAATGGAAATTCGTTATACTCCAGAAGTCAGGCAGAAATCGATAATTTTCCCTCATTCCATTAATTGCCAGTCGTATTACGCAAACAATTAATTCTTGTAGCATCTGCAATACAACAATAATTATCAGAATATTTGAGGAATTCACTTTAAATATATTGATTCATTCTTTACTCCACATCATGTGTTCTTAAAGTGGCATATGCATAAGAGTTCTCTATTAATCAGCAATCAGCCTTTCCGACAGTTGGGCAACCAGGAGGTGGTCAAAGATTCCGCCAAAATGCCAGCACATCATTAACAGCATCCGGTAATATTTCCGCTGACACTTCCAACCATACGAGAGAGTTCCCACCCACTCAATATTAAGTGACCAACTAAAGTTTAATGGTGTAGATCAAATACCCTTCGAAAGTGTACTTAAAATAAAATATTTAGTAATAATTTGGAACAAATAATAATATTATTGCTATGATAAAAATTGTTGTTTATTATCTCATGAATATTTGATGATGTCATTTTTCGTATTATAGACAAGTTTTTCGAGTACCATCAATACTAACCAATTCACATTTTAACTAAACTAGAGTATCATATTAAAGCTCACATGCAACTGGTTTTCCTCTAAAGCGACAGAGTAATTAGATGCATTGCCCGAGTCCATTTTGGTAGATGGTAATTCTCAAATTGGGATTGGTTTGCAGCTGACACAAAGGTGCGGTCACAACGTACCCACATGCACACACTCACACACACACACACACACACACCTGCTGCTCATACTGACAACTGAAAACTCAATGGTTTACCACACACCATAACCACGGTGCGAACAGGAATTAAGCCAACTTTAGTAGCTAATGCATCAGATTTATGACTCCGACAAGTTGGAAATTAAACTTTTTAGCAGACCTTTAATTTTTACAATTTTGTAGCCATTTTTAATTAAAATTTTAAAGTTCGAACACAATTAATCCTTTGTTATATCAACATGGTTGTTCGGTTTGGCTTCGTTTACAAATTCTGTTTTTCAATTGTTACCTCTGTAGCAAAATTCAAAGTTTCAACGTGCAAGCACTTTAATTACTACAAATACCCTGTAACCATTGACACAAAAGGGTGGATTAGCCAAACGAAAAGCATGGAAGAGAGGTGTCATCTCCGACCGCCAAGAGTAAATAATATTGTACTTAACTTTACTGAAATAGGGTTTCCCGAACTCGAGCACTTTCAAATTAAGTAACTTCGTACAAATTTCAAACTAGCAAAACTTATTCCACCTTTTATTTATTATCAATTAAAGTTGTATCTGCTCTCGAAGCAAATTTGTACGAACATTTAATGAATGCAGTTTAAAGGACGGGGTACAAATAAATCTTCAATAGATGAATACATGGAACTGACATTCTCTGCTTAATCAAAGTAAATGACAATGGCACAAATCAAAGGCCAAAGTCAGGCCAGGGCACTTGTTATCAATCAAGCTATCTATCTAACAACTAAACGAAGTGTATAATAAAAACAATGGTAGCACACGAGTACACCATTCGACATAAGTATTTTCGAACTTTTTAAGCATTTTCCCTTCCTTTACAATGCGTTTAAGTAACTAACACATATAAATTAACTTTATTAGAAACTTTCTTTTCGAATACACATTTATCAGCATTTTTATTACGTACATATATAAATTATTAAGTTGGTTATAAACTTTAGTGTGGTGAAATAATTATGTCAGCTAGTGTAAGTACAATGTGCAGTCGTGTAAACAATTTGTTAAACTAATTTCCGTTTGTAGCTTGCTGGAATATACACTAAGGGTAGAAGTAAATTTTAGCAATCGACGCTATAACTTAAAAACCGAAGAGTCTTTAATCCACATTATATATTATACAAATAAACCTATCTTTTATATATTTTTTTAATAAATTGAAAAGTGAATTGAACCCAATTTATTTTAAATAATTCGGAAACTAGCCATTCTCGCTGTTCTCTTGTGTACATTGACTTGTACTTGACCACATGCACTTGCTTTCTTGCGTATACGTAATTTGTTTACAATGCAACTAGCCTAAGCATAGGCATGAATAAGTAAAAGACACGTAGAGTTCATTGATTTCGATTCCTGATTGAGGTCGTTATTTGACAAATTGGCTAAGAGGTTCGAGGTTTTAGTAATTTGTTGTCGAGGTCGCGCATTTTCATTTCAATATCCTGCATATCCATGGCTGTGACAATTTTGCTTTTGTTTTGTCATCGTGTTTAGCGTGTTGTCGCCTGTTTCATTTGTCACTCAGCCATCAAGTTGAGGACCAAGAAGGCAGGAAACAGCACGATGTCAACGAGCCATGGCAAGTACTTTACATTTATAGAATGCAGCACATTCAATTTGTTTGCCAAAGCATTTGAGTCATTAGCGCTTTATTAAAAATTTATATAGACTGCATAGCATTTGAGTTACAAATAGGAAAGCAAGTAAAGATGTAAAAGTGGTGATAACCCCCTTAATAACGAGCTTTGTAAAGAACATTAACAATAAAGAGAGGAACAAAAAAGTTGGCTGGAAATCCTGAAGTTCTTAAAATGCTGCCCAGAAATCCAATCAAATCAAATATCAAAAATAAATGCGAAAATTGAATACTTAAAGAAATGTGCTTCAATGTAATTTATACTCGTATTTGTATAGTCACAATACGAGTACTTGGTCTATCAATATAAAGAGATGCAGCTTTCATAGGCAGCTCACATCTGTTAGGATGTTTCCCGCTTTTCAAGCAATGTGAATTGATATTCGTTGTAGTTTGATTGAAAGCTGTTCATTTCGAGCACCTGCTCTATCTGTTATCCTTATCCACGTTGATAGACATTGTGTGTGGACCCCAATGATTTGGTTTCGTGTCAGGAAATTGGAAAATGGCGCCATTGAATTTATGCTAGGCAACAAACAAACAGCGGGAAGAAACTAATTTATGGTCCATTCGTTCGGATTCCAAGTGCATATGAAGTAAAATCGCAATGCACACAACCAAATAATTGTCGGTTTCTACGCTCCAGAGGTTATGTGTATGGGAAAGTGTGAAAATGCAATATAACGGAATAAAATTGAATAAGCTGCCAACGCATCTCAAATGAATGCCAAACAATTACCAAAACTCTTTCTAACGATAGTGAAACGTACTCTGTGGATTGAGCGATAGATGAGTGAGAGACATATGATGGGCAACAAGTGCAGCTTAATACAAACTGACGCAATTTTCATGAACCAGATGAGTTTCAATCCCAATGTGATTACTCAAAAACGTCCCTCGTCCCGCATCTCATTCATATGATTTATTAAGTTCAAGTGAGTCGAGCAGCAGTGCGAGACAAAAAAGAAAGTAAACGGATATATGAATTCACGTCGAAAGTGCAAGGCACAGAATTAAATCACCACACTGTCCCAGTTACACACACACTCTTACGGAATTGTTCACACAAGGCACACGCTGTCACAACGGTTTGTGCGTACCACACAACAGTGCGTATGTGTAATATGTATATGTATCTGTGTGTTTTGAGTAATCTAAGCAAATGAACGCCAGACTGGATTGCAACGATTCCCAACAAGCACACATCGTCTGTATGCTTGAAATTCACATTGCCACTCCACAAAATGCACCAAATGGTACCAAAGTCGACAACAACAACAGTCAAACACAACTACGAGTGATGCATCCAAGAGAAAATGAACCAAAAAGTTCAAGTTCAATGATTTGCTATCCTGATGACGTTGGGGATGTTACATAAATTAACTATAAACTTACGACTTATGTATTACATTTTTATACTCTGTCTTGTCAATAAGAATTGTACAAAGTATGTGAATTTCTGTTGGGAAAATTAACTAGCTAAATATAATCCAACAAATATAAACTTTTCTTCTTTGCCTTGTCATTACATTTTATTTGTCTTTCTACTACAAAGATAGATAGATATGCAGTAAAAAGGGCTGTAAGAAGATTTATCGTCATAGTTTTAAAACTAAGAGTCATACGAATATGTCTGAGTAGAAAATGATAGAACGTAGTCTGCTATCGTATACTACTCCTAAACGAAAGTAATTATATTGATTGAAGTTATTTAAAATTGGAAAATCCTCATTGACGCCGAGTCAAATATTTGTGCACAGAAAACAACTTTCTTATGGCAAATAAGAGCATATTAGTTGCCTTGTTGACTTTAATTATTTATTCTGTGCCATTCAAATATTAGCAGCCACAAAGTCCTCATACAGTTAACTGTTTAGTTGACCAATTTTGGTTTAAACAAGCCTCCAACCACAGAACCATGCAACAACAGGCAGAGCAATTGAACAGGTGAACAGACATTTCTGGCAATCGCCATTGCTAACTGTAAACTGTGCGTGTGTGAGTTTGTGTGTGTTGGTTGTTTGTGTTTGTTTAGCTTTGCATTTTACGTTTTACGTTTACGTTTTGCCTATATATTTTGCTCTCCATTTTAGTGCGGATCATGTCTCCGCTCTCGTTTCTACCAACGTCTACGTTTACGTTTACGTATACGTAAGCGATTGCGTTGTTGTTGGGTTCAGCTTTGTCGTCGGTGCGTCTGACCGGGTGTGGGAAGGTTCGTGCGTTCAGTTCGGTTTTCGACTCGAGACTCGACGCAACGGCAAACAAATCGCGGGTTTTTTTTCAACTCTTTGAAAAATAAATATTTGAAAAAATGCGACGGCTTTGGGATGTCCGAGTACAGTGAATCTAACTGAACAACAATTTAATGATGATTACAAAAATATAATACATAAAGTTGAAATTGTTTATGAAGTGTCGAAGGCAAAGTGCTAAGATAAAGGCGCAAACATAAAGTAAAGTAAATTCGTTTGAATACAAATAAAACAAACAAATCGGAAAATTGTGCAAATAGAAACTATTTATAAATAGTCATTGACTTGTGCCAACTAGAAAGTGAAATTACAATGAACAACAAAAATAAAATGTAAATCTAAATTTGAATTCGAATTCCCAAGTGCGTTTTGGGGTCTTATCTTGGTGAACGTACTTGACATTAATATTATATATATATAGATACATATATATTTTTTATCTTCTCTTAGAAGGCAGTGTGTACATTTTGCCAGATATTTTTATCTCTCGCTGTGTAATTCTACAAAATCAAAGTGTTTGTTATTAAATTAACCCATTGTGGCCTGCTCTTCAATACAATTAACACCTGACAACTTTTGCTTGTGACTAACGCAAATTAATGATAATAACATAAACTTGACTTTGCGATACATCTATCAAAAACTGTCTCTCCCGCTCTCTTGGCCAATTGATTGAATATTATATTGATCACAATACAATTTGCTCAATTTGCAGCAATTCCAAAATATACCAAATCAGCCAGCATCTGTGTTGTTGTAATTGTTATTGCTTCGAGTCGCCCACAATAATTCAAGTGTAAACAATAACTGTACAGTTTGTGGCCATTTGTGGCCATAAATCGAATGCATATTTAATAATGATTTACATAAAGCTCGACTACTGTGCATGTATGATAAATTGCTTGATAAATTGGAATAGAGTTTATTCATTCAGAAGACATAAATTAAGAATTGACAATTGACTTACAAGCAATAACAACACTTTTGTGAAATTAAACTGTTTGTTTATTAACTATTTTAAGATAAAGAAAATAGAAAAGTTGCAGTTACATTAAATTTAATTATTAATCTTAAATCCATTGCTATTTCGTGTCGGCTGAGTTGTTTTAAAATTCAATTTAAGAAAGAGAACAACACTGCATCAAGTCACCCAGCTGGCGCCGCTTTGTCTCTATGGCAAACTCAGACGAGTCGAACTTGAAATGCGTTTTTTTTTTTAGATTTCACAGCACAAATAGTTTGTTGTCGTTTTTCGTAGTTGTTGGCCAGATTTTCCGGCTTTAATTAAATTTATTGCACAGTTTGCAATTTTACTTATTTCAGACGAACAAGTTCGCCAATTGCAAACGAACTGTTTTAACAGTTGATGTAACTCAAAAGTAGAAAATAATTATAAGAGCTTCTGAATCTAATTTATAATATTATATGAGTTGTAATTTGAAGGCATCATATAAAGATACAAAGAAATGACAATTAAATTCGTAAAGATAAGTCGTAAAGGAAATAAAATTTATTAGTTGATAATTTTACCCATGATCTTTTTACCTTATCATAAAATCATTCTAAATCAGGCTATGACATTTAATATTCCATAAGAAATTATAATTTCTTAAACACATATAACAATTTTTAGTGATATTTGTATTGCCATAAAGCTAATTAATTGATTGGTTTTCATCCACTGTCATGTCATAAATTAGCAAAACTCTATGTGGCGAGAATTAAACGCTTTTATTAATTCAGCTAAGCCTAATATTTGTTTATTTTAATGCCGATACCGGTTTTCTTAGAGTTTTGTTTGGATATCGCTTAAATACGAGAACTGCTTAATGTCAGCGTGCAATGCATTTTGACTTGCAATTTAATGTGAAGGGGATTTTTAAAATTAGCTGATGAAGTTCTACTGCCATTTACCATATAAGAATAATATGGTCGTTGAACTTCGTATCTAGTACTCTTAGTATCAATTTGCCTCGGTCATACGAGTAGCTGAATAAACTTAGTTTATTATGAAATATCATAATCTCATCTAGTAATAAATAGTAAAAGCCTTTTTCAAGGTGTTATTACTAAACACATTTTTATTATGGTTTTCTATGTGCCACTTACAAAATTCCATCGAATTTTTTTGTATTGTTGTGCTTCGATTACTTAACTGAACATATTGCCGTACTCGACAATATTTTCAACTACTGCTAAAAATAAAGCTAAAAATAACACGAAACGCGAATGTACATATGTGCAGCTCATATTTCGTTCAAAAAGGCCAACAACAATGGCATCAATTTGCTTAAGCAGCAATCCCAACCAAAACAATAATATTAGCCTCAAATAATGACAATAGTAATGACTGAGGAATGAGCCGAGTGAGAACACAAACGACTTGACATTACCCTGTAAATTGAGCCCAAAACCAAATAGCCATTAGTCATGAATAAATATATAAATAGATGCGGAGTTCATCTCAAAGCATCTCATAGACAAATAACAGTAAAGATTTTGTGAATATACGAAAAATAAAACTTCATAAATCATTAATCAGTAGCTAAAGACTAGAAATAACTGGGTTCTATATTAATGGTTATTTCCAGTTTGTTTTGGTTTCGGGAGGTTTTGTCCAATCATGGATTGTTTCAAATTACATCACAAGCAAATCTCTAGCCGCATTATATTCAGATAAATTAATTTCGATACTTCATCAATTCGTATTGCCTACTTATGAACAAAGGGGCTTGTTCATAATTATAATGAGCGAAAAAAAAATCAGCTAATGTCGGTACCAATTTAACAAGCTATTAACAATGTGTAAACTTCATTAGTCAGACAGAAGGAGAAACAAATAGGCTACAAATATGAATAATTACGTGTACTTATGTAGATGTATGCATATTTAAATGTTGATGGATCGCGAGGTGAGAATTATATATGGAAATAAACAATTCAAAAGCAAAACGATCTCGAAATTCAAAAAAAAAAAGAGAGAAGAGAAATAATAATAATAATCTTTGTGCGAACAATAATTATAACGCCGCTCAGCTGTCAATAACTATCTGCAACTCTAACGGCACACAAACAAGTCAACACTAATGACTCTTGGCTATTGACTGTTGACGGTCTGACTGGTTGTCTGCTGTCTCTTGGCAGTTGGCTGATGGCTGTTGGCCATGTTGCCATGTTGTCCGCCCGCTGTGAGGCTGGCAGGCGATCGATCTGTTAATCCACGGCACGTGTAAACTCTTAACATCTCCCTCGGACAAAAATATCACACGAAGGAAAAAAAAATAAACAACCAAGCTCACAAAGCCTGAGACCGTATGAAATTGAACAACAGCCAAAAATAGGCATGAAAAAAACCAACAAAAAATTGGCAACAAAACTCAAACAAAGCATTAGCTGTAGTTTGTCATTCTCTATAATGCATGGCATGAGCCCATTTGAAGTTTGGGAATGGCTCAAGTGTTTTGACCCATATTTTGTGTTTTGCCATTTAAAAATAGACGAATCTGGATTACCAATTGGTAGCCAGATAACTGACAACTGAGTGAGCGGTATGCAAAACAATCCAGACTCTTCACACATCTTGAGCTTCACTAGGATAAAACTCTACACATATATTATTTAAAGCGTATACTTTCCCCCTGATGGCAAACTTTTGGTATTATTATCTAATTATTTAAATATTTTGCTACCAGGCCTACCACAAACACAGTTCATGACCTCTTGGCAGACACACAATAGACGGGCAATTGTGCAAAAAATCTTTTTAAAAAGTGCTTTATTTGTTTTTCTTACTAAAGTTAGCACCAAAGATACTCATAAACTTCAATGCCAAAAGGCATCATTAAAAAACTCTGTGCCAATCTTTTGTTGCAACTTTTTCCTTATATTTATTGTATTATTTCTATTGTTTATTGTGGTCAGTTTGAATGCCCTGGAGCCATTATAGAGTGTGGCTATTTTTAGCATTTTTTTGTATTTTGCTTCAAAATATAATTATAAGACATCATAATTTAAGAAGTTGGTTTCTTTTGAAAGTCATTTAATACCTAGTACGTCATCTGGTAGCTATACTCTTCCTATACAATCCTCCAATCGAGTTTTTAGTCTATAGGAACCGGTCTTACCTAACCTAAAAACCCACACTTTTTTATTCTTTCATTATTTATGGTCGATTTGAGGTCCATCAAGAACTTGAAGCAACCAAAAGCTTTCTGCCCAATCATTCTTTTTATCTGGTATTTTGCGCATTTATTGACTTTGGTAATTGCCGTTAAATTTGTAACAAATATTCTTCAATTTAAAAAAAAAAACGCATCTATTCTTTTACATTTTACGCCTGATATATCTGTGAGACAATTATCGAAATTATTTCTACCTATTTGACATGAAATAAATGTCTGTGTTTGTTTATTGAGACAAAAAGTTCCCCATTATTATAATAACAAAATAAAAGTGAAGGTCGATAGAATTGTAAATGCCGTCAAAGGTTTATTTTTAGCCGTTTGCTTTTGAGCTTCTTATCTTTAGGTCGCAAATTATTATTTAAGAATTTAAGGAAATAAAATTGATTAAAATTGTTTATCTAGCTCTTAATTTGATAGTTCACTCTTCTTGGTCAATAGACCTATTTTAAGTAGGCCTCTAGACAAGAGATATATTCTAAATTGGCATACAAAAACCGCCTTTTGACACGTTTATCGCCCTAAAAATACCTCATGTGTTTCTTTATTTATTAAAGACAGATGTTTTCATATTGATGACCTTTTATTTTTAATCACTATGTCAACATTTCTTAATTATTTTTGTCATGTAAAGAGCCAACTGTGGCTGCAGATAATTTAATGTGTAAGAATTATTAACCTTACTGGATTATAAAATTTTTCCGGAATTCTCTTCAACTTAACACCGCTAGCTAAAAGAAAAAGTTCATAACTAAGAAATGAATGATCACCTATTTAAAAATATTTAAATCTGTTTTTACAATTACACTTACAAAAATTAATTAGCTAAAGAAGTGCAAAATAAATCGAGTAAAATTTTTCAGTGTGCAATAAATCACACTATATAAATAAAATTGTCAGAGTGAAATTGTTTTAAAAAATGTTTAAAACAACAATAAATAATCAAATTAAATATATTAAAAGTACAGACCGGGCAAAGCGCAAAGCCAAACAAAATAACAATTAAATATAAATGGAATTTACACAGGTTTTAATTAAGAGTTGTGTGCTAAAAATGCCTTATTGTTTTGCAGGCGGAGTCGCAAATATGAAACACGTTAAACGAAAATACGACTAAATATGCAAAACTCAACAAAAGTTCATTAATAATGAGTTCGACTTCAATAAAGTAAATTAGTGCATCGTTTGTAAAACGTATGTCTACGAAAGCAACAAACAAACAAATTAACACAAATATAAATGATAATAACAGAAAATTGAAATTTAACAAATCAGATACTTTAACAAATACAAATCAAAGGCAACTCATTTGGACGAGCTGTCGCAGAATGCCCAACAACATTGTGCGGCAGCCACAAAAACGACAACGACAACGACAACAACTTCAAGAGGTGCTGCTGTTGCTGCTGCTTGTTCTGGTGCCAAGTCGGAGAGCTGGACCACCTTCAGCTTACGCCTGGTTCTACGATGTGGATGGCGATACAGGTGTGGCCAGCATCAGTTCCATATCGGATGAGCACAGCTTCAAGGTGCCCGATACCAGAAATTCCCAGAAGTCGGCTCGTACCCAGATGGTTCAGTACTTTCCCAGCACTGTCATCCATAAGAACCACCGACATGGCTCACATCTGGTGCGACGTCAACTGGTGTTTGTGGCATTGTTGCCATCAGTGGAATCGGACAATAAGAACGACTGCATTATGCCCAAGGTGTTGCCAGTACTAGAGCTTGGGATTGCGCATGTGCAGCGGCTAGGTTTCGTTGGAGGCGTTCAGATTGATATTACGCTCATTTCACGAGACACATTTTGTTCCTCAACTTATGGGCCACTTGGATTCTTTGAAATATTCACACAGTGGCCGGAAATGAATGCCATCTTTGGCCTGCCCTGCGAGTATGTCCTGGCGCCCATCTCCCGCTATGCCGATGTTTGGCAGATTCCCCTGCTAACAACGGGCGGAAATGCCGGAGAGTTTAGCAAAAAAGCTGAGAGTTACTCAACACTGACACGCCTTAAAGGCGCCCAAGTCAACAATCTTGGTAACATGGTACGAGCCATTCTAAACACTTACAATTGGACACGCACCGCATTAATCTATCAAAATGAGAATGCCAAAATCAAGGGCAATTCTGTGTGCTTCCTCTGTCTAGCAGCCATTCATGACACCATCGAGAAGGAATCGGTTTATCAGCTGGGATTTGATACTGCACACTGGACCAAGGCTTATATAATACGGCTGCTTCGCAACGTCGCCATGCGAACAAGAAGTAAGTGTTTAGTGAGTACCGAGTGGGAAGGCTTTGGGGTAAAGATCTATTCTAAGTTGGAAATCTGTATAGCATCAATAAGAAGCTAGAGCTTGGTGGTAAACCCATAATACTAGAGAAGATGCATCTCTTTTTTACTCTTATTATTTCTCATTATTTCAATTAGTGATTGTTCTTTGTCGTGAAAACTATATAATCCACTTGCAAAGTTGCAAACTCTAAAAACCTGTGCACAATCTGGCCTTTATTTTATTGGATAGATTTTGATAATACAATTTTCATCTACTCCAAGTTAATTAAAATGGAACTTTTTACACTGTATAATTTGATTTTTAATAATATAGATATTGGTATGGATAGCAGATAGCTGCAGTTACCCCATAACATTTAATAACATCGCATTTAATTGTTTTTATCGTACATTAATAACAAACAATACAAAAAATAACTATGCCTATTTGAGGCAAACAAAGACTGATATGTGTATGCTAATTGATTTTTAATAAGTGAAATTAATATTTTGGAATGGCAGCGACAGACGATTACACTTATGGAGACTTCACAATAGAAAATAAATTATACAATTCACAAACTTTAAGAAATCCATATAACAATATATTTCATTATATGCATACTCGCATTGCAGCTATTTTTAACCTGCAGTTGGAAATATTGTTGCAATTAAATGTCCTAATTAAATTGTTTTTATTGCTTTGTGTGCAATAGAAATTCAATTTATTTGTATCTTAAATTGGTTACGGCGGCAAATCTGAATGATGACAAAGGAATATTTTGGACAGTTTGAAAGAATCTAAATATAGAACTCAGTTCAAGGGCAGTCGACTGATCAGACGAGTATTTGAGTGAATATTTAAATGAATATTATAAATTGATACTTAACAATTATACCCTGTACAAAGTGGTATAATGAAATTATAACATCAGTCCCACTTCCTTTTAATCGATAAGCAAATATTGTTGCCGAAACGAGGTTTTTGAAGAAACCTTTAAGAATCACTTTAGAATTATCTCGACAGAAATCAAGTTGATTTAAGTTCATATATTTTACATCGTATTGACTTGTCAATAGCGGGTGTATATTAAATCCATTTCATTAAGTTGATAACGTATATATTAAATATAAAATTTATTTTAATCACTTAACCTTACTTACATATTTTTGTTAATATGACCTCCGTCTTGAACTTATAATTGACACGTGCAATTAAAAAAATTGATATAATTCCCAGAGGTCAAGTAAGAGTTGTAACTTTTGATTAATATCGCGTTACTGATAATTAATAAAAAATGTTTAAAAATAAAGTCTGCCAATACAGAATAACAAGCTGTAAATAAAAACATATTAAATAATTTATTGTTGAAAAGACAACGAACCAAATTTGTTATTCATACGAAAATTGTAATACGAATATTAATTGTCAACATAAGTATGTTTCATTTGTTATTGTCAACTGACTCATTCGAATATCGACTTTTAACTCTTTAAATTTAAATACAAATGTATAATTGAATTTACAACTTACATGAGCCACAAGAAGAACAATAACAACAATTAAGCTGCACTCGTTTGTGTAATAATTGTAAACATTCCAGACTCCCCCGTAAAAATGTGCGTTCTATCCAAATTTAATTTTCTGATTTTTGTATAATTAAGTCAAGTCAAATTACTGCGCTGAACTTGACATTGACAGTCAGAAAATGTTCTTGTTGATAATGCTCGACTAGGATATGCTCTGTATTTATATATCATATTACAAACATACTGGGCTAGCGTAATTTAAGACCCTTTAATTCGCTTATTTCACATTAACAAAGTATTGAAGACAACACGTGACAATAGAAAAATTTAAAAATTTCTTTTCCTTTCGCCATCATTGCCTTTCAATTTATTCACTTTATGACAGGGTACAAAAAGTTGCAAATTTACATTTTCTTAATTGAATTGTCTAGTCTATGCAAAACTGGCTGCCTTTTAAGTAATTATACTTAGTCTCAACGTAACATAAGGGAAAAGCAAACATGACGTCACGATGCATTGATAGTATAGCCTTAAGTAAATTGTCACAGATTATTTAGTAATTACCGTTTTCAATTATGTAAAAATAAAACTAGCTAGCTTAGCATGGAGATGCTTTTGACAGTCAAAGTAAAATGTGTAGATCAAATATTAATTAACTTTAAAAAAAACTTTAGTAATTAGTTTAAGGAAGTTCGAAGAAATTAATAGACTTTTCGTTAACTTCCCTCCTATGAGGTGAAGGTTTTTGATAGGCCTGTCCTAGTGGATAACTCTATTACCATACAACCTGTGCCTCGTCAATCTGTTAAACACATATCAATCTCAAAAAATTATAATTTGGTTATTTATAGCACTGGTAAATAGACTTTAAACCTAAGTACTAAATCATATGAGTCTCACGCTCAAACAGAAATCAAAAATACATAAATTAATTTGTCATTTGTGCCCGCATTTTAGTATCAAATTAAACAATCAATTTAGCAAAAGAATTAACACATGTGTCAATTCTCGCACCTATTAATTTAACATGTAAATAAAAAATCGTATTTTCCTTTGTATTGCTCATTATATATTTGCATTTTGTGGCATTTTTGGTTCTGTTTGTAAACCGGAAATTGACCTTTCACTCTTTTTTCCACATTTATGACTGCATATCTGTGACACGCAATTTGTAATTGGACAAATTACATAAATTTGTTGGGCCAACAATTAATTATTAAACTGTTAAGCATCAATTTCGAATTCATACAAAGTATAGTTTGTGAAAATATTTGACACTTAACTAATTTATCTCTTAGGCCCATTTTTTCAATGTCCATAAAAGATTTATTTGATCGATAACTTTGAATTTAAAAATATTTTCTTTTCATTTTAAGTCAGTATATCATTCGGATAGTTGGAAAAACTTTGTTCGATAAAATCAATCTCCAATACAACTATTCAAACTTTGAACATCAAAGGAGTTATTTTTATGAAAGTTCAATGTATGCATTTGTGTTTGTAAACAAGAAAAATACAATAAAGAATACTAAGTAGCTATCAATGTGTCTATCAATGTGTCTCGTAAATTCATTAAAGGAATACATGTCTGTACTTTTCCATTTGCCCAGACTTTCATGCCTGTCTTTACCCATCAGAGCATATCTAATACTGTTTCGAGTACTCTGTGTCAATAAAGGCATACTTTTTTTTATAATCTCCTTCATAATCTGAAGCATCTTTGAGTCAGTCAAAGTACTACATGAAACATTTCTAAATTATCTACTGACGTCATGAGAACTAACACCTTTATTGCGGTACGATTGTCGTTTCGTTAGCAAATTGTACAAGTCTTAAATCAATTAATACATTTTTAATGACAAGAGCTCACGAGCTGGAAACTTGATGACTGCTTCTATTTTTAATTGTAAACAAAAAAAATGTGTAAGCCCACAGCAGACAATAGACAAAAAGTAGCTCCAAAAATTAAGTTTCTGAAGCTGCTAAATACTATAAAGTTTGCAATTTGCTTTACTATTTTTTCACAATTCTCTTTAAATGTATTTTGTTTATTTTTCAGTTGTCATTATGTGCGCCGATCCGCAGTCCATACGTCAAATTATGCTGACAGCCGAAGAGTTGAATATGATCGATAGCGGTGAATATGTTTTCATCAATATTGAATTATTTTCGCGGTGAGTACAAGTACAAAATAAATATATAAATTACTCAGCAAATTACAACAACTACAACAACAATTATAACAACAATCACAAAAACTGATCATTTATAGCAATCGCTACAGTTTTGTGGCCTTTCACTTTGCCAAACACGCGCACTTTGAATATTCTTTACAATGTGCGCATAATTCATATTAGCCAAGGTTATTAAAATTATTAAATTTACCAACAAAAATAGCAAAAAGCTACTCAACTCCAAGACGACGACGTACTCAACAATTAATTTCTATTTATAAATTGAGGAAATTCCGATTTTCGACACATGTCTGATTTGACCATTATTAACTCTAATAGCAAATAAAAAATACAGAAAAAGTTTTATACTCTTCTGCCTCCCTCTAAACATTTAGCTGCTGTATAATTATGGACACTGTAGTGTCGCCAAATTAGCTGAGTCATTGCTTCCCCACACCCACACAGTGTTTACATAGTATCAACTCTTCTTTGAATTAATTTTGCCGCCTTCACAAGGCCAATAGATCGAGTTATAATAGACCAGCAAAGGCATAATACTGAGTATCTCTGTTTATTTACTCTCTTTATATAGGCTAAAAATAGCATTCACTTATTCTATAACCTATTCTATATTCTTATTCTATAATGGATTCCAGGAAAATATAACTGACTCTACCCTTTTTAGAACGGAATACTTTTTCAAATAATCACGTTATATACTTATATGAAAACAATAATAGCACAATTTTCAATTAAGTAATAACGATCTTGACTTTTATAAGAATATTTTTGGTTCAATTATCGGTGACTAACTAAAAGTTTCCCACCAAATAGTAATTAAATATTTCGATTGAATTAATCTCATTCTAAGATCCGTTTTGTAATCGATTTGTTAATTTTTTGGTTATTTTGGAAACATGTAACAGATATTTAGTTACGAATAACCCGTACTTGGGACTTGTTCTCTTCTCTATTCTCTCGAATAGTTATTTGCATGTGCATTACTCGTAAATGATCTCTAATCGCATAACCTTTATGAACTTTTTAATCAATGTAAAATAATGCGAATGAATAAAGTACATTTTTCAATACTTAATCGTATACAAGTGTGTGCAATGCATTAGCAAGTGAATTTCCTGATACAATTTTAATCATATTATTTTCAATTTGTGGTATTAATCAAAAGATTCCAATCAGTTATTTATAGCTATGGAAGTCTTAAAATTTCTAAAAGTCTTAAAGACAATTATATGTATCCCTAATTATCTACACAATGTTTACCAACTCAAGGGAAAAGTAATCTGTTCATCATCCATAAAAGAATTGCAGGTAATGTCAATTGCTGATTTAGCACAAACAGCTGACATTGAGTTGATAACACAAACAAACTTTGACTGATAACAAGTACATGCACTTACACTGTTTGAACAAAAAAGAAAACAAAAATTTAAAAAAAAATAAAAACGATTTTACATTCACTTTAGCAAAAACCATCTATACACTATCGTCTATTGACACGCTCGTCGAGAAGGTGGTTTATAGTATATGAAAGCAGTTTCCTAGAGATACGCAAAATAAAATAGCAATTTCAAGATAGAGGGAGAAAGAGAAAAGAGAGATTAGCCTAAGGGAATAGTATTTTCATTTTGCAATCGACATTTTCTATTTATAAAAATAATTTATGACGCATATCAGAGTAATGCTTAAATTATAGACAATCGCAACGACATTGATAAGGCGTACAAGTTTTAAATGCAATTGTCAGATGCCATTCTGATAAGATACTCGAATTTAATACATTCTAACAGTACATCAATAACTTTGTAAATCGTTCTGTGATTGCAGTGTGCCATATATGACGTCGCTGCCCTGGTATGATAAGAATGATACGGATTTCAATAATGAACGCGCCAAGAAAGCCTACACAGCCATGTTAACGGTCACCCCGAAGCAACCCAATGACGATGCTTACACAAAGGTATCCAATGAGGTGAGTTAAAGTGCCTCAAGGAAGCGACATTCAAAATTTGCATGGTAATGGAATTGAAGTAGCAGGGAATATCGAATTGTTTCACGATTCCCTTTTGGGCCAGTTTCGGTAGTGAGCGTCCTCTACTTTCTTTTTGAGCCGTGCGCGTATTGAAATTTACTGTTACAGGGTATTGCAGCCTTGTCCAAGTGTATGTAACGGACAAAATAAACATCTCCACTCAATAAATTTCTTTGGATACATTCCTCATCACTTAAATTAAATGTAAATTAAATTGATTTCCCTTACTCAGGAAATGGCGAAATGCCTTAAGACAAATCAGACAAATAAGCAGCAAAGTTGTTAAAAATACTTTTTACACTACGGATAGGTTTAAATATTATTAAATATGACTCCATTAACTAGACACTATACAAATTTAATATAAATATATGAATGACTATTCGAACAGTTGTTAGGAAATTTAAGGACTGGGCGCTGGGTATATCGAAGTCGAGCACTCTCGGGTATAGCGTTTTTCCTTTCCTCATGCATACTCAATGCTAGTGCACGTGCTCAATGGGACGGCCTATTTTGCATATGTACATACTTACTACATACATACATCTATAAGAATGTATGACTATACATACCTCTACATATGCAGGAGTCGCTGAAATCGTGAACATATTTCACTAACAACAACAACAACAATGGTAAACAATGCGGCAAACGAGTCCAGCTAAAAGCATTTGTTAGCCAACTCTGTAGAGCCACTTGCAGTGGCTCAGGCAACACGAACAAGTGATTTCTGTAATGGTTTGTGTTGTTTTCTTTTTGTTTTTGTTTTTGTTTTTGTTGAGCTGCTTCAGGTCTGATAAACAAGTAGACTGTGTCCAGACTGCAGACTGCTAATGACACTTAACACTTTGCGCCTCTCAGGAGCTCAGGACTTTAGAAGCTCAGGAGCTGATTGTCAATAAGTGTAAGGAAGTAGAAGTCGATGCAAGGACACCAGAAACTCATTACACAAGGTAGGGTAAATAGTATTCGTTGTTATTCAAGAGGTCTGCTAATGAAGTCGCAAGAGATAAACAAAAGTTTATAAAGTTTCTAATGTATTTATTGTGTACCAATAAATATATATTTAATTTAAAGTTGTTACTCAAATAGGCTGCAAGAAATGTCACAAAAGAACAAAGACTGTTTTATAAATGAAATAAAATCATTAATTTATTTTTTATTATTAAACAAGTTAGACACAAGCCAAGAAATCCGAATCACGTAACTGAAATTAGAGCAAATTATATTCGTTGTTATTCAAGTGGTCTGCTAAAGAAGAGAATATAATTCTTAACATATTTTATGTATTGCTTGTTAACTTAATAATGTGTTTAAGTCAGCGCCGTGGCGTCTTAAAATAAAGCTGCTTGACTAAGGCTCTTATTGGCGTGTCCTTGATTTATGCGGCAAGCTGCGGTTGAGAATATTTCTAAAGGCGCATTTCGAGATCCTCTCAGGGCTTATTGACATTTGCTCAGCCATTGCAAGCGGAATTCAGTCGCCAGGGGCTGTCAAATGGACCGACAGACAGTTACACAGACCTACCCATGTAAGCCCCTTTGGGTTGTCGACTAGACTCGGCTATCCTGGCAAAACCTGGCAATGTGAGGTATGCAATAACTTCCGCAAGGATTTCTGGCTAAAACTCAGCGTTGACATGGCCATTGCCGTTACCGTTGTTGATGTTGATGTTGATGTCAATGCTATTAGAAACTTCCGTAGACGTAATTGAATTTCCCGGGTGCCAAAGCAATTAAGCCGCCAATTTCACAGATACTGGTAGACAGATATAAGGCTTAGATAGTAGCAACTGGAGGAGAAGATAGTCACTAACTAACGTGCCGTTAAAACCATTCGCAGATCAAAGACATCGCATCAGCCAAATACAATTACACATTCAGCGAGAATGAGCCAATTTCGGCATTTGTTACCTCCTTCTTTGATGGTGTCCTACTCTATGCTAATGCCCTCAATGAGAGTATAAGGGAGGATCCAAGTATGTTGACTCGACCCATTAATGGTACGGACATTGTTAGACGAATGTGGAATCGCAGTTTCACTGGCATCACTGGGAATGTGACAATCGACTCGAATGGTGATCGCATCTCGGCATATTCTCTGCTGGATATGAATCCCAGTACCGGTCGCTTTGAGATTGTGGCACATTTCCTACACAATCGATTAGAGTTCGAGTCGGAGAAGGAAATCCATTGGGCAGGTGGGCGAGATCAGGCACCGCCCGATCGTCCCATCTGTGGTTACGACGGATCCCTGTGCCCAGATAACTGTAAGTAAACTATAGGTAGTAATTATTTAGTTACTAATGATTCAGCTTTTAAAGCACTGCCTGGCTATGCGATCCTCTCGATTGTTCTGGGCACAATGATAATCATAATGGCGGTATGCTTCTTCTTTGGATATCGACATTACGTAGCAGAAGCTGAGATCAATTCAATGAGCTGGAAGGTCTCATTGGAGGATGTAATGTTTCGGGATGCAGCAGATCATGGCTTGCGCGGATCCTTTCACTCTCTGGTCAAACAGAGCTCTCAACTTACACTCATGTCGGAGGACATGGTGTCCATTAATGGGGATCGTCAGATCTTTATACCTGTCGGCATGTACAAGAAGAGCAAAGTAGCCATTAAATCCATTGAATTGGACAATGGACAGACGGTGCTGTCCCGCAGCCTGATGTTGGAATTGAAGCGAATGAAGGATTTACAGCACGATCATTTGGTTAAGTTCTATGGAGCTTGCTTGGATCAACGTCGTAGTTTCCTCCTCACCGAATACTGTCCCAAGGGCTCACTTCAGGATATATTGGAGAACGAACAGTTTCAACTGGACTGGATGTTCAAGCTGTCCTTGATGCACGACATTGTCCGTGGCATGCAGTTCCTCCACAGCTCCGACATACGTTCCCATGGCAATCTTAAGTCCTCCAATTGCGTTGTGGACTCACGATTTGTCCTAAAGATCACAGACTTTGGTCTGCACAGTTTGCGACGCACTCATCATGACATCGAAAGTGATATTGAGAATTGTAACAGTCACGCCTATTGGAAGAGTGAGTGTGTTTAATCTTTACCACTTTCCCTATTTTTATTTCTTTCAATTTCCTTTCAGAACTCTTGTGGACCGCTCCTGAACTTTTGAGAATGGAAAGCCAACGTGCTCCAGAGGGCACTCAGAAGGGCGATGTCTATTCATTTGGCATCATCGTGCACGAGATAACCACAAGACAAGGACCTTTCTATTTGGGCAATTGTGCACACGAAAAGACGCCTCAAGGTATGCAACAAAATTTTTCATGTTTTAAAACTATTTCTCACTTGCACATGTTTTATTTAATTTGAAGTTATTTAGTAGCGATTTAAATCGAGCGAGTATATTTAAATACAGAGAAATACCCCAGAGGTAATAAGCTTGATAAAACTGAATTTAATTTGTAATCCCCCTTAGTTTGAAGCTCTTATTCCATTTCAAAGTTAATGATATCCTAACTTAAAGCTCTGCATTTGTACAAACAATTCATAAATTAAACTTGAATGAGATTTGCATATAAAAGTGAATTTAAATTTATGAAAAGTTGGTCCGCAAGTTTCCAAGCCATTGCAGCTCTTTTCAGCCACTTGACAAGTTCATCAAATTATACACCAAGTTGATTTAACTCCTTGACTGTCTTTTGCCTTTTGGCAGCTGTCAGTTGCTAGTTGCCAGTTGCAAGTTGAACATTGTACGGGAATACTTTATGTATTGAAAATTTAGGCCAGAACCAAAAACTGTAATTGGGATGAAAATTTAAATGCGGTTTGCAGTTGCAAGTGCAATTGAGACAGAAAATGCTTGTATTTTTTGTTGTTTTTTTTTTTTCAAAAATGTACAAAACTTACAAAACAAATCATAAACTTATCTCAACATCCCAACTTTCGGTATCAGAAACATAGCCACAACTGTGACGAAGCCAACTCCAGCAACTGATTCTCTTTGGTTGCGATTCTGCAGGTCTTCGCAGATTGGTAACTGATGGAACCAGCGATCTTTCAAAAAACGCCTTGCACATGCCGTGCTCTCGCCAGATATAATGTAATTGATTCTGTCGTTCCAAATCCCACAGCCAATCGATGCGTGATTTATCCCAGCCAGTTTTATAAGATCGTTGATTGCACATCAGTTTCTTGCAGTTGCAATTCCCAAATACAATCTCAGCATCAGTGGGTTCTAATCAAGTTCAAAGATGATGGTATTATGACTTCATTTCTGTTAATTTTACTGACCTCTTTGTCGAAACGAAACTGCATCAATGCCTCCAGTTTCACGTGGACTGTACATCAACAGATTTAGGATCTTGAGCTCGGCCTGTTCCTCCTTAGCCGTATAATATGTTGACAAGAGACATTTGTTGACATCATGGGACAAAATGCCAATATCATCTTTACACGATTTATTGAGCAGCGATCGCATGGTCGGTTTTGCAGTCAGCAGATAGGGCCAAAAGAACTCCTTAGAGCACATGATTGAAACTAACTGAATGTATGTGTTGTGCGTTAATGCGATTATGAATGGTATTCTGTATTATCCATTGGACTTTGGACTTTGAATATGATGCAATATAAAACAAACACATACACACAATTTTTCACTATTAATTTTTCGAGCACAAATAAATTGAAATCTAAAGCAGAGCTCTTCCCTTCACTTCCAGAGATCATAGAGTTGGTTAAGAACTATCAACCACAGGCACTATTAGGTAAACCCTTCCGTCCAGAGATTGAACAATGCAGTGACACCAAAGCGGATGTGAATGGCATCATAAGACGTTGCTGGGCCGAGGATCCTCTGGAAAGACCCGACTTTAATACCCTCAAGTCTATGATACGCAAGTTTAACAAGTAAGTCCCTTTTCCCCGTTATGTTGAGTACATAACGTAAGCCTACATAAATTAATCAAGAAACCTATTGAAAGTATTGGATTTTGCCTAAAACTATTTAAAATGCTATATAATAAATATTTATTTCTTTCTCATGCGCGCTCATAGAGATAATGAGACTGGCAACATTGTTGACAATCTACTGAAGCGCATGGAAATGTATGCCAATAATCTGGAGGAACTTGTCGAAGAGCGCACTCAAGACTATCTCGAGGAGAAAAAGAAATGCGAGAAACTTCTTTACCAATTGTTGCCCCAAAGTGTTGCAGCTCAGTTGATCAGTGGGCAGCCCGTGGTGGCAGAGACCTTTGATCAGGTGACCATCTATTTCAGTGATATAGTTGGATTCACAGCAATCTCGGCTGAGAGCACGCCCATGCAGGTGGTTCAGTTCCTCAATGATTTGTACACCTGTTTCGACTCTATTGTGGAGAACTTTGACGTGTACAAGGTGGAGACCATAGGCGATGCCTACATGGTGGTCTCTGGTCTGCCTATACGCAATGAGAACTATCATGCCCGGGAGATTGCACGCCTTGCTCTGGCCCTGCTCGAGGCGGTGCACAATTTTAGGATACACCATCGTCCCAATGATCGGTTGAAGCTTCGGATTGGCCTGCACACTGGTCCCTGTGTAGCAGGCGTTGTTGGTCAAAAGATGCCACGGTATTGCCTATTTGGTGACACTGTAAATACTGCATCTCGCATGGAGTCCAATGGAGAGGCGCTGAAGATTCACATCAGCGAGACAACCAAGTTGGCACTGGATGACTTTGGCACCTTTGTGACCACACGACGGGGTCTGGTACCCATGAAGGGCAAGGGCGAAATGCTGACCTATTGGCTAGAAGGTGAGGTGCCCAGACCCGATGCCTTGATGTCTCCCGGAAAGCTGTTGCTAACGAGACGCTCATCGCTAAAGCAACCACATCGTCAACCGCACACCTTCTACAAACAATACTCAGAGCTGGGTGTGATGGCCACATTGGCACCACCTGTGCCTGTGATAGCGCTGCCATCAGTTGATAAGGAAACGTCTCCTAATCTAAGGGTTAAACGCAAGATCAGCTCCAGCTCGCCAAAACTCAATGGAAACTGCTTTGACCATAATGTGCAACAGAAGACTGAGGCCAATAATTACCATTTGGATGCTGGTCACCAGCAACATCCATGTGATATCTATAGCAGTCGCTCCCTTCGCAGTGTCGAAGCAGAGCCAGAAGGTAATCGTACGGATGCACCTGCCAGCGATAGCTGGGAGTTGGCCCACTTTCGCCTGCCACTTAGCGGGACACTCAAGAATCACACCAGTAGCGTGCTCCATCATGGCCATCACGCACAGTCCAACTCCAATTCCAATCTGAGCGGAATCCTGCAGCCTACGCCGCAGACAAAAAGCCGCTTAAAGCCATCGCCCACGATCTCAACGCTGCTGAAGACAAGTCGCAGCGATGCCTCCGCGACAGAAACCGGCAGCATGGGCAGCGGGCAGCGGATTAAATTTGCCGATTGTGATGAGACTCCACTCATCAACAACAAGGCACCATCGCTGCCAACAGCAACAACAGCGATTAATAATATTGAGCGCAGCGGAAGTAGTTGCAGTAATCAAAACATTCCAAGCCTCAACAACGATAACCACCCCTATGGCTATCTAGTCAAAAACTATAAGCAGCTGCTGTCCAAAACGGCACCCGTCTCGAATAGTCATGGCCATGGACACGACCTTTCCTTGGCCGAAGATTGTCCACGTCCAACGGTCTCGACGCGTGGAGCAGGAAACAGCACCGTGACGCAGCCGCTGTTGGCCAAAATAAATTCATAGCTGTAAACATTTAAGACTCATTGCCCAATCACGGCAACCAAAAGATTTCCGGTCCAATCCGGACCATCTTCTAGTACCTACTCGTAATGATGCATATTAAGTGTACTTGTTTGTGATAATAATTTAAATCCAAGTTGAACAATTTAGTATATAATCAAAAGCAATTTATATGTATGTATATATGGGTTGTACAAAGTACATATATATTCATACAATAAATATGTATGTATAAAACTGTTCCGACTCTTTGAAACGGTGAGAATTCTTCTTGTGTTTTTACATTACCATCTCAAACTGCGAGTTCTCAAGAATGCAATTTTATATTGACATTATAGCTAATGAGAGATAATCAGATTTGAAAATTGTACATTAATTGAAATTTTAGCGCTTGTAGTTTTTAAAACTCCTAATTTAAGTAACGAATTCTTTAGCTGGCTCGTTAAACCTCAACCGTTAATGTAATAGTTTAAAGGACTTTAAATAATTGTTCAAATGTAGTTTTTGACTCCAATAGAATCGTTCCTGGCACTTAGAATATTCATCGACAAACTCAGAAACTCGTTTAACTGATTTTTAATTTAGTTTAACTTTAAGATAGTAAATTATATATGTATATTTATGTGTTTGGAAGTATTAAAAACAAATCAAAAAACAACAAAAACCGAACTTAGTTAATTTCAAGAGTTAATATTTATTTACAAATTACAAATTTCCTAGTTAATGAAAATCTGAACATATAATTTAATGCACTCACTATTCGCGAGGTCTTTTTGTTTCCAATTTTTTAAGTAAGTTTTATCGAATTTTCGTAATTATATTTTACTTTTTAGGATTCATTTGGGAACTTCGAGCTCGCTTTATTTTATCCAATTTGTAAATACACAGTTTTTATTTAAATACAATTTCTGTGAAACAATTTATTTAATTTCATTTAAAAAAAATATCGATTGATACCGATAGATTTTTGATATGTTATGACATGTTAAGACTTGGCAGTTCCGTTTGTATTAAACTAACAGTTTTCTGTTAAGTCACTGTTAAATGTAACAGTTTGCTGTTACGTGGCAGACCTCTTTTTTTTAAATAAATAAATTTGTTTTTATTAAAAAACGAAATAAAATTAAAACAAGCCAAGCAAATTGTAAATTAAATAAATTAAAATGGATTCTTTTGGTACGTGCTTCTTGTTTGTAGTTACTCTGGGGATCTGTTTCTTTAAGCGGTGTGTACAAAATCTGGGAAATTTAGGAAAATTAGAGAAAATTCTACCAAAATTGCATGCAAAATCTCAGTTCAATAGGTTATGTTTCGCAATATAGAGTAAGAAAAGTTTTGAAAAATTCTGCTCTTGTTTATTAGCGCCCCCACTAATCCATACGTTGTCTACTTTTAGAACTAAGGGGATTAATTTGATGAAACTTGTTGTTGCTAGCGCCGCCACTAAAAAACACGTCTACTTTTACAACTAAGTTCTGTTTTTGTAAATAAAGAAGCCGCAGCTCTTTTTGTTTTTTGTTCGTTCATTAAACAATTGTTTAAAATTGGAGACAGTAATATACAAAAACTACTCATAGCTTACGCTCAGCGTAAGTACAGGCAAGTGGAAAAACAGTTAATGGTGAAGAAGTAATTAACAAAAACAATGAAAATTAAATTGCATAATTACACTATAAATTGTGTTAACAATACGTTGAATGATTTGCAAGTTTTGTTTAAACATAATGACACAATCAATTTATATTTGATATCATTTAATTTATCTGATTATTTCGGTGATTTTTGTCAATGGTGAACTAAATAAAAATTGTGAAATTGGCGGAAAACAAGGCGTAATTAAATATAATATATGCAGATTCATATGTACTATTATTATATATAATAGACTTTTATCTTTAAAGCAAGTAGTCACATATTTTGCTCACAATACAATCTTTTTTCACACCACTGTCTGTCTGCACCCGACACAGCGGTTATCGTAATAAATATAATTATCACATTTTGCGCACGCCTTTTGTGACAACTTTAAGGAAGGCATTTAAGGTCCCAATAAGCTGGTATGAATTTAATCAATTCGAGCATTTTATCAACTTCAGGGCACCCAAAATGTTGTACTGTCCGCCGAATGTAACGTTGAGCGAGATTTGGACCAAGCATGGAATATCGCACTGTTTTATGGACACAGTGGGACCAGCGGTCTGTGGTGGCTTTCTACTCCTCTTTGGCAGCATACAACTGCTGATGTACCGCAAATATGCCACGCCAATGGATCCCACACAAATCTCCAAATCTCGCCTGTATGCACTACAATTGTTTCTACTCCTTTTTGTTCCTGTGCTGGCGATACTCCGTTTCTTCCTAAACGCTCGCATCTATGCTGACAGTGCGGTTTATGGTTATATGGTGAGTATGTTTACTAAGAATTTGAATAATATTTAACTATTATTATGTATTACCATTTACAGATATTTTACACATGTGTTGTGTGTTTCTCGTATCCATTTAGCATCTGCCTCATAATCAAGGAAAGACACTATCAACTGCCTTCGCTTCCAACACGTGGGCATGGCCTTATTTTGTTGCTCTTTTGGACTTTGGCGTTGATCAATGAAGCGCTTGCAATCGTGAACTTGGGCCACGAGGACTGGTGGTTCCATTTAAAAAAGTATATTTAAGCTCGTTTTCTTTACATCACATTAGTGTTAAGTTAGTTGAGAAGGCATTATGCAAGTAAATTCACATTTAATACGCGTTTCGCTCTTCGTTTTGTGACATAGTTTTGAGTTAGGGGCGTATCGCCAATATATCATTTAAATTATATACCCTTCACAATGATCTACCAAGCTTCCATTACCTAACCAATTTTTTTTAATATTTATGATCTCATGTCTATAGCTCCCTAAATTCATTGTAATCTGTGCTAACACTCTCGCCCTCTTATGTACCCTAATATATTTATCTATTTAACATTTCTGTTCACACAGCAACAAAGATGAAATCGAAATGGGCATGTTTGTTACACGTTTCCTATGTGCGCTGCTCATCTTTGTGCTTGGTCTGAAGGCACCAGGCATAATGGCGCCATATAATCCGCACCAGCGACTGGAGAATGAGTCATCAACGGGCGATGTGCCAACTGGGTCTGCTTTTCGAAATGGTTGGCGCAAGTTGCGAACTCTATTTCCATATCTGTGGCCTAAAAAGGATACGATGCTGCAATGTGCTGTTGTCGTATGCATATTACTGCTCATTGTGGGTCGCGTGATTAAACTGTTTCTGCCCATTTATCGCAAGCTGTTAGGTAGGTCATGATATCTCAAGAATGACTAGGCGACTTAATAATGATATCTCCCTTTCTTTTTAGTGGACAGCCTAACCATTGAGCCACTCGAGTTCCGTTGGGACTATGTGCTTATTTATGTGGGGCTATCGTTTCTACAAGGCGGTGGAACTGGAGGCATGGGTCTGTTTAATAACCTACGTACTTTCCTTTGGATACGCGTACAACAGTATACCACTCGGGAGATTGAGATTGATCTATTCCGGCATTTGCATCAATTGTCTTTGCGTTGGCATCTGCAACGCAAGACGGGCGAGGTGCTTCGTATCATGGATCGAGGCACAGATTCAATCAACAATCTTCTCAATTATATTGTCTTTTCGATAACCCCAACTATACTCGATCTGCTTGTGGCTGTTGTCTTCTTTATTTATGCTTTCAACTGGTGGTTCGGTTTGATTGTGTTCTTAACCATGTTTTTGTATATAGGTAAGTTTGTCAACTGAATGAATTTCTTTAAATAGATGCTAATAATTTTATTTATGTCTTTCCCCATAGCTTCCACCATAGCCATAACGGAATGGCGCACAAAGTACCAAAGGCGAATGAATCTAGCAGATAATGAGCAACGTGCTCGAAGTGTTGACTCACTGCTTAATTTTGAGACAGTCAAATACTATGGCGCCGAAGGCTATGAGGTTGATTGTTACAGAGAGGCCATACTCAAGTACCAAAAAGAGGAGTTTCTATCAATGCTCACCTTGAACATGCTGAACACCGCACAGAATATTATACTCTGTCTTGGTTTGTTGACTGGATCATTACTCTGCGTCTATTTGGTAGTACATCATCAAACATTGACTGTCGGTGACTTTGTGCTCTTCTCCACGTATCTTATGGATCTATACATGCCACTCAATTGGTTTGGCACATACTATCGTGCTATTCAAAAGAATTTTGTGGACATGGAAAATATGTTTGAACTGTTGCGTGAGGACGAGGAAATTGTGGATGCCCCAGGCAGTGCACCGTTGCTTACAGCTGGCGGTGGCATAGAATTCTCGAATGTTACCTTTGGATATTCTCCGGAGAAGACGGTATTGCGCAATGTCAGTTTTTCGGTGCCGGCAGGCAAGACTGTGGCCATTGTGGGACCCTCTGGCGCTGGCAAGAGTACGATTATGCGATTGCTCTTCCGTTTCTACGATGTGCAAATGGGGGCCATATCAATAGATGGGCAGAACATCAAGTTGGTCCAACAGCAAAGTCTGCGAAAGGCAATTGGTAAGCAAGGAATATTCAATTTTAATTACGTACTAACGTTTTTAAATTCTAGGTGTTGTACCCCAGGACACGGTGCTCTTCAACAACACCATTTACTATAACATTGAGTATGCCAAAATTGGATCGACAGCTGATGCCGTTTATGAAGCTGCACGCTCAGCAGATATACACGAAAGAATCTTAGCTTTCCCCGATAGCTACGAGACCAAAGTGGGTGAGAGAGGATTGCGGTTAAGTGGTGGCGAAAAACAACGTGTGGCTATCGCAAGAACTCTTCTTAAATCACCCATAATTGTGTTGCTGGACGAGGCAACCTCTGCGTTGGACACGCACACGGAGCGTAATATACAAGCGGCATTGGCCCGTGTCTGTGCCAATCGTACGACAATTATTGTTGCACATCGTCTGTCCACAATTATACACGCAGATGAGATTTTGGTACTAAAGGAAGGTAGCATTGTGGAGCGTGGCCGGCACGACCAACTTGTCCAGCGAGACGACAGCATCTATGCAGATATGTGGCAACAACAGCTGAAGAATCTAGACGCTGAACAGAGCGCAACTGAGGACACAGATTCATCTGCGTCTACATCTGGTGGTGGTAATGCAAATGGAAAAGGAGATCGTCCATCAACTACAGGCAGTGGAGCAATATTTCGAACAGGTCATGCGCATGGAGCCGCACGTTAAGAGATTGCAATAAAAAGACATATGTAGATATTAAGCCTAATTTCGATTATATTTGTTACATGTGATTTGTGGTATTTGTTGTATATGAGCAGCTATCAGAGTCCTACCTTCTGTCTATATTATTGTATATTAATAAACATATAATTGTAGTTTTTATAAATTTCTCTGTTTTCAAGCGCTTTTCGATTTTAAAGAGCAGCTTTCCTAAGAGAGTCGAGATGCTCTTAGCATCGGTCTTAGACTGAGACTGTTGCTTATCAGTAAGAACCTCCAGAAAGGCCAGAGCATCGGCTTTATACCAGAGCCAGCTTCAGTTCGAGTGCGGATCGCGAGCTAAGCAGACGTGGAATTTCAAAAGTGTTCGGCAATACACGTTGGTGATAAAGAAAATCGGCGGCTTTTTGGACTGAAATTTTCCAATTAAATATAAAAACAGTAGTTGATACATATATGCAATCAGAGTTTGGCGTGTTATTCGTTACTATATCTCCATAAATACGATTATTTATTTCGTAAATCATGCGGCGACTGAAGTGTTCCGTGTTTGTGTGTACGTAGAAAGTAAAAAATAACCTAATTGATAAACCCAAAGAACCATATCAAGAATTTATTCAGGAACATGACGTAATGTTTCATTGAATAACATTAAATGAAATTAAAAAAAAAAAAACAGAAATAAATATAAATATAGAAAATAAACCAAAAGCATCTAGCAAAATGTACATACTTATATTTAATAATATTGATTAAAACGTTTTTCGCTTTGTGATGATCACATTAATTATCTACATACATATGTACATGTATTTATATAGACAAAATTCAATTGATAAAGTTTATTGGATGCTGTTGCCCCCGGCATGACTTTCATCACAAACAATTTTTTTCTCATTCTTGTTCCTGTTGAATACAAACGCTGAAAATCATTTTCAATTTTCAGTTATATTTTTAATAATCGATGTTGGTCATGCGTTCAACTTTATTGGCGTCAATAAACAAATGCTCTACGAATATGTGGGCAATGTTCTAGTCGGCTCCAAGCCCCAAGACGAAGGACGTCCATCACCTCCAACAACTGGTTGGATCGTCCGCGGAAAATTAACACTTCAGCGACAAAGTAACCTCACGATGGCCGCTGCGGTAAGTTGAGTCTATATATATAGAAATTGAGAAAGTTTTGTAACTTTTATATGTAGGAAAAATCAGAAGATTAATCAGTTTTAAACTTGCAAATATTTTGATAAGATCGAGCTAACTCAAAAATAAAACAGATATAAATATATAAAGTGTTTTATAATAATGACTAAATACTATGTGACATACATACAAGCACACATTGTACACACATACGTTTATTGGTAATCAATTGAAAATCACTCAAAAGTGAAATAAATTGATTGATTTCATGATCAATTTGAGCAATTTAATAAAGAAAGCGAGCGTTGTATGTTTTGTGTGTGCTGCTGGGGAGCCACAGTATTCCCAGAAATGCTGAGAAGTTTCTCAGCCAGAGTTTTTTTTTTGCAGAAGAATTCGCAGATGAATTAAAAACAATTTAACCTTTCACAGTCCCCAGTGCACAATGAACTGAACTCGGCTGTGAACTTCTTTCATTGAAAGCGCAACAGATAATATGATGCTACTATGGTAGCATATACAGATAAAATACGAATACAAATGCATTTAGAATAAGTATTACTTATGTATACATATATACAATACAATCCGAAAAACATACATACATACATATAAACGCGTCGTAATCAGTTTAGATTGTTTTGACTGCGGGAATGGGGGATTTGAAAGCGGCGCTATTCTTATCAACAGACATAGACAGACATATGTTTGCCATATGTAATACTCGGACTTTTATACGTAGTACATACTATATTCATTATTCCCGCGATCAGAGGCTGACTAATTATTTGTTTTACGATAAACTTAACCGAGTCTATCAACTCAGACAGCTGACTTGTCTCAATGTGTGCGTGTGTGTGTTAGGTTTGAAGATTGAAGATTACAGCGTACTGGGATTTCCCGACATATGAAAGTACTATGAAGAATAGCTTATCAATTTTTGTTCTTCTCTTTCGCAACTCAGCTTGTCATAGACGATGTAACGCTAAACAATTCGGGCGAGAAGTTCCTTCAGAACAAGGAAATGTATCCGCCATATAAACCCTTTAAGATTGTCCTTACCGAAAATGGCACAATATCGCATGTGGTCTTCAAGGAAGGGGATCCCATTTGGTCGATGAATTTCAAACGTGCCATTGCCAGCACATTGCAATTCCAGATGAAGTCTAGTGGCGCCTTTGTTGTGGATGAAGTGAGTGATCCTCGACAGTATACAGCAGTAACCAATTGATCTTCATTGTTATAGCGAATTTATTTCAGACCGGCATACATGGAAAATGTCAGACAGAGTACTTTGTCTCTAACAAAACCAACTACATATCCATACGTAAGACTCCCGAGCTGATGACCTGTGTTCCCTACTCGGAGGCAGTGCATGTTACCCGTAGCAATGTGCCACCAAACACTTGTGAATTCGATCATCAGAAAAGCGTGATCATTGGTAATGAGGCCATCTATGGTATATTGCCACACAATGAGACGGGATACTTTTTGAGCATGGCCCATGCAAAGGGAACCACATTGATCCACACCTTTGAGTCAACGGGTGAAGCCCAATACATAAACTCAGAGTACGTTGAATTATTCTCTTGATAGATCAGATAAAAGTTAGTTTTCTCTTTCAGACTGTTGCTGAACTTTCAAAATGAAACCCCGATCGATAATCCCATTGATATTGAAACATCCATGGCAGCTGAGATTTCAAATTTACAACTGCAACCACTGGAAATTAACGATCCCACCGGCGGACGCAATCCTCAGCAACAGGAAACTCTCATCTCTGCTGCCGGTGGACTCTTAGATAGTCTGGCCGAGGCGCTGGAGAGCACAGATTTCAAGTTCAGTGAGCCCTACGACTCGACATTGTCGGATGTGATAAAACTGCTCAGTGAAATGGATTTTGAATCGCTGAAGAAACTCTATACGGAAGTGGATATTGGGACATCATATCGACAGGAAACCATAAGGAACATCTTCCACGAGATCATTCCTCGCATTGGAACCAAAGCTTCAGTATTCCTAACTCGCCATCTGGTCGTGGAGAAGTCAATCAAGTCACCCATTGCTGTCCAACTTCTCATCCCAATGCCCTTTCATATATTCGAGCTGTCAGCAGATTTGGTGAAGGGATGCGAAGACTTCCTAACCATTGGACCCGATCGTCCTGATGTGAGGCAAGCGGCAATTTTAAGCTTTGCCACACTTGTCTACAATGTTTATGTGGCACGTGGCATTGACAAGGATCAGTTTGAGGAATACGTTCAAAAGTATTTCAATCTCTATTTGAGTAAGTTTTAAAGCCCCAGATAATTTTTCATCACGATGAAACCCATTTTTTTCCTAGACGATCGTGACTATGAGCAAAAGATGTTATTCCTGCAGGGCTTAAGTAACCTGCAACTTGGGAATGTGGCTAGCTATCTGGAACCGATCGTGCTGGAAGATGGCAATGAAGATCTAAGGTTTATGGCTGCCTGGACAACCCTCGCCTTGGCTGATAAGCGTGCTGAACGTATCTACGAAATCTATTGGCCCATCTTTGAGTCACGTAATGCCAGTCTGGAGCTAAGAGTAGCTGCTGTCACCTTACTGTTGATCTCGAATCCAACGGCAGCTCGACTGATCAGCATACATCGCATTATTCAAAGTGAAACTGATCCACATCTGATCAATTATTATCGCACCACCGTCACAAGCATATCGGAGACAACATATCCTTGCTATCAACACCTGTAAGTGTCCTTTGTAATCTCGCCTCTATGATCTATTCGTTGTGATCTATGATCTATAATCTATAATGATCTATGAACTATGGTCTATGATCTATTATCTATGTATAATGTAAAATCTATGATATGTGGTTATCTATTTTAATTTTGACTAATTCTTCTTCTCTACAGTCGGCGTCTGCTCTCCTATATGCATCGACATTTGCCCCAAAAGCCTGAGCCACGTTATTGGGTGACTGGCAACTACATATTCGATTATCGTGATTCTAAATTTGGAATAGGCGCCATGCTCCAAACCTTCCTTGTCGGCGATCCCAAGTCGGATATGCCTGTAGTAGCCTATTTCAAGTTCGATACCGAGGCGCTGGGTAAATTCACTGGCCAACTAGCGGTGAGTAATCCTACCAACTTGTTCAAGTTCTTAACTTTATCATACTCTCTTTTAGCTATATATCAAGGCGAGGGGTCTGCCGGACGCCATATGGCAGACTGTGCAGTCCAAGTCGAATAGCAGCGATCCGTTTACTTTCAGGAGCATTAAGACATTGCTGGCCATGCTTAAGGCTCCAATAATCACATCAAAGAATCTGCACATTGAGTTCATCCTGCAAATGGAGGGAAAGACTGTTCTCTCCTATTATCTTAACCAGCGTATGTTCCAGCAACTGACCTATGATAATAGTGAGTGTGATCAGTAATGACTTGGACACATGATCATTTAATATACTTTCTTTCCGTCCCTAGTTTTGGATCGTCTTCAATTGCTGATCCGTACAGATAGCCACATCAATATGCAGACAGTCCGTTGGCCTTTTATGAATAAATACTCGGTGCCCACGGTGTTGGGGACATCCTCAGACGTGCTTTTGCAGACAACAGTGCTGACCTCGCTGCGTGGGAATATAACGGAGCATCGGACACCTCCTGGATCAAAGCATACGCTGGAGATCGATGCTAGATATTCGTCCTACGCTTCAGTGCGCAGTCGAAGCTACAATCCCTTCCTCAATCTGGATCATGAGATCAATCGGGAGCAGGGCTTCCTCATCTACATCCCCTTCAGCAGTGAGCTTACTTTAAATGAGAGCGGCAGGTGTGCTCGCTACACCTTCACAAGGCCACAGAATCTAACCAGTGGCTTGTCCTTTAAATCTCGAGCGGTTACTTCCACCCGAGGACAAGTGACCAAAACAGCCTCCGCACCGTTTGAGGAGATCATGTATCCGGAACGAGGCATCGAAGTGGTAAGCATTTGAGTACAAATTCGAGAAGCTGTAATTCTCCAATTCTCTTCCTACAGTTCCAGCCGTTTAGCTATTCCCTTCCAGACTTGGGTATCAAACTGAAGGTCAACATTAATGTGAATGAGCTGATCAAATTTCGAGGCATGCTGCTCAAGTCCGAGTTTATAGAAAAGTAGATCCATGTTAATCCAGCAAGACCCAGTTATTTATTTCTATACCTTTCATTCTTCAGTGGCTTTTCTCGCAACATGGTAGTAAGTCTTATGATGTACCTCTTTGGCTTTACACAACTCAGCTCCATACATCTGGGCCATGATCGGAACTTCACGTTGCTGATGTACAATGAGAATGCAACAAGGGTAAGACAGTCGTCAGTCATTAGATGATCACTAGCTTCCTGATCCTATCTCTTCCCATTCCCCTTTAGATCGATGGAAATATCTGCGTTGAAGATGTGCTGAAGACTTCCGAGTTAAAGGGCAAGAAAATTGGTTTCACTTTGGAGCATGCGGACGAAACACATAATGTAGAGTCTCTGCACAAATGGAATGTCGTTTTGGATGTACAGACCTCAACCAAGTCGAGCTGGTTCAAGGTAACCGGGAAGGTGCAACGCAACTCAAAGGACGATGAGGAGGACTGGAAGGTGAGGTCAAGTGATCGAAAGTTTATTTATTCAAATGTTTGTCTTATTTTAAACAATATCATAATTGGTTTAGACTTGACCAGATCCATATCAAGCACTCGCACATTCAATTCCCATTCACATTAATATTTTCTTGGTTCATATTAGGTTGTAATACCTTAAGATTCTAACCCTCCTGTCCAGCAATCTCAAGCTCTTCCTCTGCGTTGATTAGGGCCACAATACCATCCTGCAAAGACTTCACCAGCTCGAACTCAGTAAAGCCAAGACGACGTTTATTCGAGATGTCCATGACGCCATCCTCAATGGCCGTGTGCTCGCCTCCAGTTCCTCGGATCTGCAGGGACAGCTCCTCGGCCATGGCCTTTAGGCGGTCCTCGTCCTTGCTCAACAGGGGCAGGCGTATGTGCACTGAGGCACGGAGGGTGGTACCCAAATTGGTGGGACATGCGCTCAGGTTGCCATAACTAGGATGGCGAGCAAAGGTTAGATTCTTCTCTAGCTCCGAAATGCCATTGACCAGACGCTGATAGACATCACCCAAATCGCCACACTGTGCCATCGATATAATGCGCAAGTGATCCTCCTCGTTGACCCAAATCAAAAATGTCTCAGCAGGATTATGATAGACACCACGTCCAGTTGGCCAGAAGCGGAAGCATCCAGCGGTCTGGAGAAAACGATCTCCTCGCTGGAAGAGTATGTGACGCTTGACCATCTCCTGCTGGGTTTCCGTGTCAATGTCAGCCAGAGTCAAGTAGGTGCCAATCAGCTCTCCATCCATTGTTTCTGTGGCGGCACGGACCTTATCCTCCACCTCGATGAGCTGCTTCTCAGTCAGTTTCGGGAAAAAGGGGAAACCCTCAATGTTGCGTGCAATCCGAATACGAGCTGAGAGTATGTATTTGCGTTCCGCATCAAGATTCTCAATTTCATCAACATTGCCCCAGTCGACATCCTTCTGGAGCACATCGCTTTCGTTGTCCTCTTGACCATGGTATTCCTTGATAATTGGATCAAATAGCTTGTTAAAGACATCATAGCTTTCGGGATCGGCGGCATAGATGCCCGCATGGGATTCGTGATGCTCGAAGCCCGAAACGGCACAGTCATACAAATAAGCTTCCACGGGTGGCGATGTCGTGACCAACATATACTCCTCCAACAACTCAGGTGTAAGGTATTTGCGCAACAAAGAACTAACGTTCTCCTCGTCATCAATGAGGGATTTGTAGCCAGCCATAGTAAGCTCCTGGTACTCTTCTGGGGATTTCTTGCTACAAACCAATGAAGATTAGAGAAACTTTCGTATCATATATTGTACTTGACTTACATTTGCCCACGAAGACGCTCCAGTTCCTGCTCCAAACGGGATATTGTGGTCTTGGCCTCGTCCAAATCATTCTTCATCACATCATACTGAGCATCATCCGGGCAACTTTCGCACATGAATTTCCGCACAAATCGTATGGCATCTTCGGGCTTATTCTGCTCCTCGTAGAGCTTGATTAAAGCCTTGCTAAGTGCATCAATAACTCCAGCGCGTTCCAGGTACTTGCGATATTGCACGCGTTTGGATTCAATCTAAATCGAATGTATGTGCTCAATATCTTTAACCCTTGCCCAGAAGTAGATGGGTTCCAACTTACCGAAGTCATGTTTTCAATTGGCTAAACCAAAATTAAATTTATTAACAGAAAAATTAAATACTCAACGTCGAAATGTAACACGTTTGACACAATAGTGCTATCAGATTTTTAGAGACTTTCTTTAAAAAAATTTAATTTTTTACTGAATTTCCAATGGAGAAATGCGTCTGAAACGATTCGTAGCTGACTGCCTTCTAATCCTGTAACATGACCGAAACATATTGATCAAACTGACGACGTAAAGCACCAAGCCTTCTTAGTTCACCAAACACGAAACGAATTGTGAATGTGGGACAGCAATTGTGGTAGACACAAGTGAGCGAGTGAGTGGTGCTGCAGTTGCTCCTCCTCCTCATCCTGCTTCTCCTCCTGCTCCTCCTTTTGCTACACACAATGCCTGCTCTTGTGTAATAAAGTGGCACGCAGCCAGAAGACAGACAGACAACTGGGTAACAGTGTAATAGACCCGACGACAGACATCCAGGATATGTGTAGGCTAATCGTTGCCGCAGTTGTTGTGGTTGTCTTTGTGCTTGACGTTTTGTCATGGTAATCTGAGCCACCCTTGCAACACCAAACCACCTGAAAAAAATGCGCCTACAACAACGTTACAAACACTCATGCATATGGGAATATAAATAGATTCAAATTAACATGCAGATCTAAATGTTACCACTGATTTCTATCGAAAATATTAGAAATTAAGTGTTTCCTATAATAGTTACATTTTTTAGTTTTCTAACTGTTTGCCAAAGAGTATACAAATTATAAATGCCCATAACACAAATGCTTGAGAAATTGACTTGCAATATATTCTCAGGAAAATATTTAAATTTTGCTCATAATTAACCCAATTTTATGACTAACTAATCAATTTAAATAGATTAAAATCACCTATTTAGCAACCAACACTTTTTATAAAGGAAAAATAACTTGAAATTTGAGTTAAATAATTAAGAAATACTATTATTTATTGGTAAATATTCAATTGAAGAAACTACGTAGGAATATTTTAACTGATTACTAACAAAAATTTAATCAACATAATGAAAATACTGTTTTTGTGGCAAGTCATTCTAATTATTTGCTTAGCATTGTCTGTGCCTTAAGTATATACAGGGTGCAGGTTGGCTAATGAGAGCACTTGACGCGTGTCCTGAGCAGCCACTTGAATCCGTTGTCGACTTCTCAGTTCACTTACTATTATACTCTCTCCTTCTCTCTGTTGTAGGCCTGCTCCAAGTTGACCTATGAACCGCTTGTCTTCACCAAACGCCCACACACACTTAATGGATACGTGGTCTTTGGCCTGGCAGCCGAGGACGACGAATGCCCGGAGAGCGAATCCAAAGTGCAGTTTGCGGCACGCGCAGGCGTAAGTATTTCCATATGGAATGTATAAGTAATCATGATATATACTCGTATATATATTACAGCCCTCGGAGCATGCCCGAGCCTTTCTGCGCTCGGATAAGATCTCGCTAACAGACACCGATTTCTGTCCCAAGGAGGTCCTCAAGTTTTCACCCATACCCACATCGAAATACTGCAAGCGCAGTAATTTTGAGAACTTCACATCGATAACGCAGTATGACATGGATCTTAAATTCAATAATGTATGTAAAATTGGACGAAATGAAAAATAGTACTAATTATATTCCATTTAGATGCCCGCCTGGTTTGAGTTGTGGTCGACGCGTCTGGATCATTTGGTTTCCGCTCTATCTGATCATAAGGTGGATAGCTTGCACATGAGTCAACAGATTAACATTACCATGCACACGCCACACGATCATTTCTGGTTGACTGTGGAGATAAATGGTGTCCATTGGCGGATCTATCATATACCGTTCCTTTACAAGTTGGACTCCAAGTTTGATACATCCCACGAGTTGGCGTTCGATTCGGGCTTAAAACGTTCCTGTTCAGTGATCAATGGCATGATCAATTCGTTTGATGATTACCTGATAAATCTGGGCGATATTATAACACAGCCAGATTGTTTGACTCTGCTTGTCGCAGATTGTTCGCCGTTCCCTCAAATGGCTGTGTTCCTAACTCCCTCGCCAGATGCTGGAAGCCTGGCCAGTAACTATGGACTTCGTGTACACATTGGCCAAAATTATTTCTATTTCCGATCACGCGCCGGCAACAGCAGTCAGGTGGATGACGAGCCTGTCTTTATCTATCTGAATCAGGCACAGACGCCACACAATGTCCGCCAGAAGCCATACCAATGGCCAGTCGATGACAGTGATTATGTGTTCCGGTAAGTTCATCTGTTTGGACAGCTAGTCACATTGATTATCCTTTTTACCTGCTCCAGCGTGGAACTGAACGAGCAGAACCTGTTGATCATCGAGTGTACCAAACTAAGTGCCACTATTCAGTTTGACATGTATAATATCTTGAATTTCGAGATCTTTGGCGTCTACAAGCATCAAATGTGCGGATTGTGTAGCAAACCCTTAAACCGAATGCAGAACTATACGCTCTGTGAGTTGGATACGAGAGCTACTACTACGACGACGCCACTGCCAATCCCAATGCCAATAACGGCGACGACGATGAAAACTGTGGGGAACGTATCTGAAATAATTGTAATATAAGAATGATATTAACGTGTAACTAAAATAATGAGAACACTGTAGCACAGAGAAATCAAAAACTTAGTTGAAATATAAGTAAAGTTCAGCCATCAATAATAACAACAAACACAATAAGTTAATTATACAAAAACAGACTACGTTTCAAGGTTCAAACCGTTTTTTCACTTGAAGCGAAATAGGCTCAAAATAAATTATGAAATTTCGTTATAATTTCGAGCTAGTTTCCCTTCAAGTGGAAAAATGCGCTTTTACGAAAAACAAACTTTATAATATATTATAGTTATCGGTTTTATTCAACGAACAATTTTTGATAATTGATGAAATTGTTTATTTAAACAGTTTGAGAAATTATAATAAAGTCCTCTTACTTTTTCAAAGTTAAAAGGCAAATGAAAATAACAAAGCAAACACAGTTCATGGGAAATGTTTCTTGAAGGCACTTGCGGTTTTCAAGTACATTTTTGGCAGTTGTAGCCATAAGTAATAATTATAAAACTAAAAAACTAGATTATTTGAAAGAATTTGAGAAATTGTGAGTGTCCTGTTACTTTTGCAAAGTTGAAAGACATGTAAAAGTAAAAATAACACAAACATTATTCTTTGGAAATGTTTTTTAAATGCACTTGTATGTAAATCCAGTAAATTTTTGGCAATTCTAGCCATAAGTAATAATTATAAAACTAAAAAATCCTTTTCAGCATAGAATGTGAAGTGTCAAACTCGGACTTGATTGTCATTTTCATTCTTTGGCAGATTTGGCCATCCGTAATAATTATAAAGCTAATGAAATCTTATTCAACATAGATTGTTAAATGTTAAGTTCGTCGTAGTTTTGGCGTCAACTAAATTCTTATGTCTCTTTAAAGCCAACTTGCTTTTCACGATCGCGATGCAGCTGGGTTAGTAAATGCAAACGCAACTCGGCGACGCTCTCCAGAGTCTGGTTACACAATTTGCAATTTTTAGTCTGCATGGTGCCATCACTGCAAAAAAGAAAAAGGTCAGAGATATAAATAAGATAAATATTAGAGGTCATTGGATACTTACAAGTTTCGCCAGTCATATAAATCCTTGCAATTTGCTTGTAAAGCCAACAAGTTGCTCATATTTTCGATCTCCAGATCGTGGGCGCAATGCATTGGAAATATTGCTCTCTTACCAAATGGTTCAGAAGGAGCCTCCAGATCTTCCATATTCTCCCAAACGTTTTCCAAATTTGACACGTGGCGTTCAATAAAACTACGATCCTTGTTGAGTAGTCTACAAGAAATGATAACTTGAGAATTGAATATCTGAAAACATGAACTAACAGTTTTCTTGGACGAACCGAATGAGCAGACCACGCAGTTCGTTGAAGACAACAGGATGGTTTTGAACACCCGCCAATGGCAATTCATTATTTTCATGGCTGAAGAACATGCTATCGAAAAAATAACGAATCTGGTTTACCTAAAAGGGATTAACAATAGATTTTGAAATGTATTCTTTTGGGCGCGAAATTAAAACACATTTTCTCCAGAATAAATACTTACAATGCGAATGTCATCCTTGAGTATCGAGACATCCAAATTGACGACCATGTCATGCTCCTCATAGTATGGCTCCATAGTTTCTGAGTTGTAGCCAAGTCCGGCCAACAGGGACACATACTTGGTGCGTTCTCTGTTGCATTTTATCTGCATAGTTGGGCAAAAGAGCATGGTCATCAGAGCACCAAAGCCGTGTATATTTGGCATCAGCGTGTTGCTCCGGGCAGACAAAGTTTCACCCGCATCATTCTCGGCCACCGAGGCGGCCACCACTATCTGATCGTGACGATCTTGAGGCTCGGTATCCAAAAGAACAGCATTAACCGAATCTCGATCAAGGAAAACAGATTTATAGAGTCCAATGCGCAGCAATGAGCTCATGCTTGTCTCTAATGGACTGAATGGTCCTCTAAGGCAAATATTTAAGTGGCATTTATCCAGAGGCGGTGGTTCCAAGTCCGCATCCATAGGCAGCTGAACAGAGCGCAAATAATGCTCGTTAATGTGTCGCTGTTCCGTAAATGACACATGACGCTTTATTAATTGTTTACGTATGCGAAAATCGTGATCCTTGCGCGACATATAGTCCTCGTCGGCACGCCGAGCCAATTGATGCTCCACCAGTTTCTCGTTAAGCAAGCCGTCGCGCATATGTATCAAAACAGCGGCCACATTGTCGACCAATGAGTAAATTTCCATCTCGATGGAGCCGCATTTCGATACATTATGTAACATTTGGTTAGCCTGCTCCGGCCAACGATTATAGACGCTTGACACTGACGATGGCTGCACTAAAGCCAAACGGCATTCGAACATTCGTGGCGGAAGTTGCTCATATTCAAGTATTAACGCGTGTGGCATTAAACGCAGCTGATCCATGGATAGCAAGGCTCGATCGCCATAATCAATGAAACGTACACGAAACATTGGATTCCCATTTGTCTGTGTCTCCACACTAATAACCACGGCACGCTGAAAGAGGTGTCCACGTTGACCCAGCAGCAACAGACCTTTAGTAACGACACTCGCATTCCTCACGCGGCATCCAAGATGCTGTGGTGCATTAAATAGCTCTGTCATATTTGTAATGCGTTCAGTCATCATACATGGCTGGAAGTAAAACTTGCCGCAGCTCAAAATCTAGAAGAAAAAGATTATGAAACATAGCAAGTATGATGATAAAAATTTACACTCACATGCGAAATGTTGCCTGTAAGAGTTTTATCAAAGACAGAAGGCAAGGTAAGAAGCTCAACATTCCATTCTTTTGATGGTGGCACCCAATGACACTGTTGAACTACGCC
Source organism: Drosophila testacea (assembly GCA_035043265.1). Taxonomy (NCBI): domain Eukaryota; kingdom Metazoa; phylum Arthropoda; class Insecta; order Diptera; family Drosophilidae; genus Drosophila; species Drosophila testacea. The sequence goes on from JAWNND010000211.1 coordinate 173,040, forward strand.
AATCTTGCGTTGCTCCACATACTTAAGGGCATCGTTGTGACTGCAAATCGAGAAGATATTACTTAGTTTGATCAATTGAACGGCAATTAACTTACTCCATAACGCGCAGTTGACGTTTCGGATTTTGAATCCGCATTCGTATTGCTTTGTAGACCTCGGTCATAACACGACCTGGTACTTGTAAGACACTTCCGGATTTATTATCCTCATCATCGTCCTCTTTGAAAGTTACAAATATCTTTTCAGAACCAGCCTGAAATGTAACATCTATTTTCTCGGCCGGAATTTTCGACTCTAAGAACAACTCCTTAATGCGACGAGTGTATAGTTCGCCCATGTAGCGCGGCTCGAAATGGGTGAAAAAAACTGTGCGGCATGGATCCCTGCCATTAATAGATTGGTATATTTTGCGATCGTAATCCTCATTCATTTTGTTGGTTCGCATAAAATAATTGGGATAGAATGCACCAGCAATAACGACCTTTAAAATTATAGACTTTTCGTTATCACTCCACGCCTTGCTGGCTTCAAAGGGCATTGGCTCTAGGTTAAGCTTAATGCAGCGGTCCTTCAATTCCTGTACCATCAAATGCATCTCCTTGATTGAGCGCAGGTTAACATTAAACCGACGGGCCCATTGCACAGCCGAATTTTTGATCATTCGATCCTGACACATGTTCAGATAAATCTAAAAAAAAAAAACAAAACAATGCAAATGTCTTTGATGTTTCATTATCTTTCGCTTACCTTATACACACGGTAAATGGAAACTAAGTCCGATCCGGAGCCATCGGCAAAAATATATTGCATCCAAAAAGCGTCATTCAAGTGTCCACGGTTTCCGCCGAGAAACAATCCACGCACAGTCATGCCAGCAGCTATAAAAGGAAAATTAATAATTTATCTTCGTTCTTCGTTTAAACTTGCATATTTACCAATGATTTGAGCCTCCTCCAGGCAATTAAAAATATAACCAAGTATGATAAGACGACTCAAATGGACATCAACCGGAAGTCTTGTCATTATTTTGCCCCAAAAAGTAAGATCGCCATCGAGCTCATCGTAAACACCATCGACTGTAGTATACAGAGCTCCAGCCTCTTTTAACGACAGCACCGTGTTGTGTATGTCTGATAAATTAGGTGGCGACAGTGCCAACGCCAAAATTTTAGATGGTGGGCCCATTTCAAGCTCCTTGGCTCTAAGTACAGAACTTTGAAGCGGCGAACGAAGCATTTCGGGCACGCCAAATTCATCCATTTCGTGTAAATAGAAGGCTTTGGTAACCATGCGATAAACTCGTCCGCTTCGTAGGCGTCCAACACGTCCGGCACGTTGACGGCAGTTCACTTTAGAAGCCCATTCCAAACGAAGGCTGCTAAAATTGGTGGCCGAATCGGTGTGAAGAACTTTGGTTAGGCAAAAGTCAATCACATAGGAAACATCTGGAACGGTTATGGAGCTCTCTGAAATATTTGTAGTCAGTATGACCTTTCGATGGCCAGGAGGTGGCGGTTGAAATACTTCTGCCTGGGTGTCGGGCGACATCAAGGAGTGGCAGCGCACAATGGTGATTTCCATGCTGGGACTGTGTGGGATTCAAATAATATATTACTCATAAAAGGTAACAATGTCATAGTTTACTTACTTTTCATTAACGACGGTGGTAATGCACTCAGCCATGGCATCGATCTCATTGATTCCGGGCAGAAAGATTAAAACTGCTCCTGTGGACTTTGCCTCCTCATAGGCCTGCTGGGATGTTTCGGCCGCCTGTTGTTCCATATTATCAATAATTATAAGAATTTTAATGGCCTTATAATAGCCGGCCGACGATATGCCTGGTTCTGTCTGCTGCGGATCACTGCTCCAGTCAATATTTTTTAATTGATCCCGATAGAATTTCACCATTGGAAATTTACGGCCATGACTGGCGGTGACCACGGGTGGAAATGATTTACTGGTGGCAAAATATCTTGAGAATTCGCGTGTATCAATTGTGGCGGACATCAGGATAACTTTGACATGACGTGAATTAAGTGCCAACAGGCGACGTACAACAATCAGCAGGAAATCCATGTCCTGATCTCGTTCGTGCACCTCATCCAGAATAATGTGAGTGTAGTGGGTGAGTGTCTTTTGACGTATGAGATTGTTTAACAATACTGCTGTTGTGCAATACAATATACGAGTGTCATCCAGATTGGAGGACCTATGTAGGCCAACTTGATAATTGCACACCGTTCCCTGATGCCACTGCCTTTCATGGCAAACACGTTTAGTGATCGAAATGGCAGCAATACGTCGGGGCTGTGTAACAACTATATTACAAAATTCGCGCCTTTTGAAGGCTTCGTCCAAAATATATTGCGGCACCTAGCGGAAAAGAGTTGCAACATTAATCGATAGTCAGCAATTTTAAAATCGATAGACATATCAGACGTCAGTCCAGCGATTAAACAAAAAAGCGGCGCCGCTGTGTAATAGTGATAATTTTTAAAGCTTAATAACAGCAAAAACTAAAATGCTTATGGAGGAGAAAGTCTACGATGACTGCTGGCAGCTGCTGCAGAGATTTGAACGCGCTACCTACAAATCGCAGAATGCTAGATTTGAGCTGTTCTCTCAATGCTGGCTTGAGATGCAAATGCAACATATATACTCGGCACAGACTAACCACATCGAAGTGATGGAGACCACGTTGGCAGCACTGCACGTAGCCAAAAGAATTGCCTGTGGCCGTAAAACTAATGGCGAGCTATTTCAAGCTTCGCGCGCCCAACGCATTGGTGGAATCTATTTGCTATATGCCATCTTCAACAAACAGCCTACGAAGCACTATGTTAAGATTGAGGTTTCACAACGCACTTGGGAGGAACTCAGCAGCTACGTAGAGCAGCTGCGTCTTCAGACCATCCAACAGAGTGACACGCAGCAAGTCAGTTACATCTTTTGGAAACTAGTTCAGGATAATGCGTTTCTCTATACAGCACTAGACTATTGCCAGGCATTGGATGCCTTGGCTGCCTATGACAGCTTGGAGAGATTTGCAATTTCCAAGCAGATGAAAAGTAACTCTTCTGTGGTTTTAAAACAACAGCTAAAACCATGCAGAACCAATATGAACGTTGAGCTGCAAGGGATATCAGAATTGGCCTTGGCTAGCAAGCCGCTTTGCATGCTACAGGAGGCATACAACAAGCAAATGTTACCTCATCGTTCCTCATTCTCTACCACGCAAATCTTCAGTCAATTGCAGGATGAATTTTGTGAAATGAATGATGTACTGACGAAGGAGCAACAACCCACAACTTCAAATGCATCAACTACTAATCAACTCGATAAAAGGACGCACATTCGGCACAAAGCGTTTCATGGAGAAGAGAAGGCAACAAAGTCAACAGACGAAGAATCTGAGCAGCCGTTGCCCAAACTTAACGATCCCCACGAGCGGCGCATGTCATCGGCAACGATATTTGGACGCCGATTACCAGAGGATGTAATTAGAGACTTAAAATCCTAAACGAGAATTCAATGTCTGTCTTTAAAGCGTTAACTATTTGTATTACTCAGTTCTAAACTAGTTGTATCATTATTTTAATGAGCAATTACAATATCTCAATATACACATCGGTTTAAGTTTGAAGTTATAAGACCAAATACACTTAAATTTTTTCCTATCAGTAACCTGGTGTTTTTGACGTATGGCATACTAGATGAATAGAAACATGAAACGATAAATAATTGGGGATTCTACAGTTTCCACGGCGTGAGTGTATCTCGAAAACTATGACCTAATTTGGAAGATTTCGTCTTATTACGTTTTATTATAATTTTTTAGTTTTATTATATTATTTAGACGAGATCTATTAGAATCCGCTACGGAAGCCTAAATAATTCTTACCTGTGTTGTCTTGCCACAGCCAGTGTCTCCTTTTAATATTACTACGGGATTATCTCTTATGGCCGTCACAATTTCTTCGCGCTGCGCATATATCGGCAGATTCTTGTTTCGATTTAAATCGAATCGATACTTCTGATAGAACTCTTCATCTGAGCGCACTTGAGGCTGTTCCTCCATTTCAATGTCTTCATCACTATCCAAATCATCGAGCGTTTTGGTTCGCTTAGAAGCGCTTTGTCCATCGTGTAGCTGTGAATCAAGAAAACAAATATGATTATGCAGCTCAAATTACAACAAAAAACTTTTCACCAATACACAGAAACAGAAGCTTTGTTTTGTGTATTTCTGATTACTTTAAGTTGCCTTGTAAGCGAGCAGCACACTTATCTTTTGTTAAATAAATTTCATTATATTTTCATAAAAAAAATAAATGTTTTGTGTACTTCTTGCATGCTTACATTATTCATGAGTTTCTTTTCTTGTTCAACTATTTCATTCACATAATCGGTTCCGATTATCTCGCGTTTAATTGGCTTGGAATCTTGAGAATCTAATGCAAGTATTTTCGGATCGCCAGTTATGCATCCTTTGCTTGTTGGTGGTCCACGTTTGAAATCTTTCGAAAAGTCGAAAAAGTCCATCAAATCGGAATCCATTTTGATAAAAACTTGCAAGACATATACTCTTGTGTTTATTTTATTCAACAAAAAATGTGCTTCTAGCAAAAAAGATGTACGCGCTACAACAGTCAAACGGTAAATGAAAAATGAGATATGGACCTTAGATCGATATTTCTGTGTATTTTGTGGCCGATAGAACTTTCAATAAGCACGCGACAACAATTATACGCATATACCGAGAATTCATGAATTCGTACATTTTCAAAATCTAAAATTGGTCACATTTTAATGAAATTAAATTAATTAAATGAATTCAGGCTCGTTTTAGAATCAAGATTTTTTTTCTGGTGGAATTCTTAATAACAAGTATTTGTACACAACCTTTTGTCAGCATATCATGAAATAAATTTTTAGAATTGCGATCCCTGAATACAATAATTCGTGTTATTTTTTTAATGAAGAAAATTTTTAGGGATTAACTAAATTATATTACAGTTGCTCAGGATATATGGGAAAATGGAATAATAATTTTAAACCGCTAAACTAGAACGTATGGCTAAAAATGAAAATGCTTTGTTTCATTCCACTGTCAAATTAAAGCACCGTTAAAGCATCGATTAATAATATCGCACAAATGCCGATAACGATATTATCGACAGAAAGAATATCGTGCAAAAATAAATCATCACGAAAAAATCACTGAACGTGACAGTTCATTTAGAGCTCTTATTTTTTATTTGACATTAAAAGATAAGAAAATAGTTAAAAACATAAATTTTACTAGTAAAAAGTAAAACTACACACAATACTTGGATCAAAATTGTTCAACTAAGGGAGCTGCCCAACAGTAGCACAAAAAATGACACGTAAGTGGGCAAATGGAGAATTTCTGCTACTGTTCTATTGTTGTCCGGTTTGGCTTGTGGGAAAGGTGCATTGGCCGCAGTAAAACATCTTAAAGCTAAAATATACAACTATCATGAATTTGCAACAGTTAATTTCAATTGTTGAGCACATTGCCAATGTAAAATCGATTAAATATGCTTGCCACTAATGCTTGTGTGAGTATATGTAAGTATGTATGTGAGTACACGCTTGGGGTGAATGCTTCTAACCTCTATGAATATTGCCTATAATAGTCGGACTTATCATGAGGAGATCTAAAGAAAATACCATAACGAAGACATAATATCGGCATACGAAATTTGTAATTTAGATACATTTTTATGCATACTACAGGCGGCAATCAACGAGACCTGGCGCGCGCCAAGAACCAGAAGAAGCAGGCTGAGCAGACCAAGGGCAAACGAACTGATGCCTTGACTGTGGAGCAACGTAAAGCCAGGTGAACCTAAAGTGAATTGATCAATCTAAAATGCAAATCAATTTAAAATCTTTGTTTTACTTTTAGGGACGCTGAGGTTATGCGAGAGAAGCAAAAGAAAAAAGAGGAGGAGGCGGCTGCTGCGGCTGCTGGCAAGAGCAAATAGATAACGTTAATACACTTTCAGCCAGAACAGTCGTGTTGTCATCGTAGGTCACAAAAAAATCTTTATTTGGACATTGACAGTGTCAAAACAGCAAAGCCACAGTCTCAAATCGGAAGCATTCACTACCAGGATAGTCCATGTTATTCACAAATGGTTAAATTGCGCAACAAACGTGAATTAATAAGCTACAAAGCAGTGAAATAGCAATAACTACGTATCCCAAGGCAGAAACACAACAAAAGGCTCGATTTCTTTAATGTTATGCATCAGTGCTGAACCATTATTATAATTTTTCTCTATATACCTGACTAAATTATTTACTGTAAAATATATAAATTTTCAAATAAAACATAATATACAGCCAGAAACACAAAACGTTGTATTGCTAAATATTATGTATTATTTATTTTTCGAAAATGTATATATTAATAAGTAGATAGCTCTTAAAAGATCATAAGTGTAGTGTCCAGTGGCACAGAGAGATATATAGAATGAATTTTCACAAATTAACTAAATAAACCATTAGCTCGTATTTGAACCTTTGTTTTTGCATACTAGGTAAAGTTCTTGTTGGACTACAATTTAGGCACTTGAATAGTCTGAGATAAGGAAAGTCAATATCTAATACAGTTAGCACATGACCCAAAAGCTGTTAATAAGATTGATAAACTGATAAAGCGGGAATTGGTCGGGAATATAAAAGCTTTTAGTTTTTAACATTTATTTTAATAAATTAGTTTGCATTTGAAATTGATAATACTTCAACGGGCTATATCATAGCACATAATTTTGGGACAAATGTTCTTCAGATAGATATTAAAAAAAAATGCGGTATATCATCAAAATCGATCAGAGTCTGACTACCATATTAAATAGCTGCAAAGCAAAAATATTACTTTGATAGCTTAATTTGTATTGTTTAGTATTTATTTATTTATTAAAATAAAGCATTTAAATAATTTTTGAATATGTTCTGTTTAAAATAGAAATCCATCCATACCGGTTCATTGGAAGTTTGCTTAGTTTTTTAAATAAAAAAAGAGTATAGAAGTATGGTGCTCGATCTGACTAACAATTTTTTTTGTTTCAAAACTCAGATGATTAATAACAATAATATGGAAAATGTATGTAAGTACTGCCGCCATAACTATTGTCGTTTAAAAAAAAGCAAATGTGAAGATCTCTCCAGTGAACTTCCAAGAGGACTTGGCATTGCGACCTTTAAGTTAATCGCTAATTTACATACAATGGATCTTTTCTAGGTCAAATTATTAGTAGCACAACAAGTTAAACAATGTACTTGGTGTGCTCAATTCGAAGATATCGTCTTCCAATTTAAGAAGTATGCATATTGAACTGATACTAATACCGTATTTGTCTAGTTTGATTGGCTCCGAACGTTATAAAATATTTTTTTATATAACTGATTAAATTAATGTAATATACGAAAAAAATATTTATAATGTAATGCAAATATAAAGAAGGCATTCAAGAAATTAATTTGATCTGGGAATAGTAGGATAATAGGAATATATGAAATTATAGTCTCCAAGGTCTGACACAAAAACAAACTCCATTAAAATAAAAGTGTAGATACCTTCTCCTGCCTATTTAACCCCATGTACAAAAGAAATAAAGTGATCATTGAATGGACAGTAAGCTTAATAAATACGAAAGTAGCATACTGGGCACAATCTCTCGCCAAAGCCAATGGAGTGCGACTGCCAATAAGTTGAATCTAGTATTTACCATTTGTAAATGGGTGAAATGACCAAAAAAAAAAACGAAGTAGAAACAACTAACCGGAAAACAGGCCAGTAACCAAAAATGGGCGACAGCGAAGCGTGTTGGCATCATATCTATGGCGCGTATCTTATATGACTAGTCGCCATTTCATGGGATTCGGATGCCAATGTTGGGATTGAGACGGGGATTGCGACAGAGACAGTGCAACATCAAGACTCTAGATTGAGTGGAGTCGCGTGCAAGACGTTCAGCTTGGAGCAGAATTCCTGGAAATGTAACGACAACAACAACAGCAATGAGCAGATGGCCAAGTAATGAGCGACTTTTAATGATTTGTTTGGGCTTCTAGTGCAAAACGTTGTAACTGATATCGCAGAACAAACAAAGGCCCCATTGTTAGTCAAGTTTGCTTGTTTGATAAGTCTATGCCGCAAAAACAATAGACGAAGAAAAAACCATCGAACGATAACAATAACAATAACAACAATGAGAAGAACAGGTTTGTGGGATTTACTAGCACCCAAAGCAGAGAAAGCTCCCCAACGAAAGCTTCAATAGCTAAAAACAACCTTTAAGTTTCAGAACATTTTTACGCCACACTAAAAACTCAATCAACGTCGACGTCGTTGTCGCTGGCGCAGCAGCCCAATATTGAGAGCGATTGCCGTTTGCTTGCGATCGCCTCTCTATGCGACTCTCATGAGCGACGCGCGCGATTTCAGTCGCAACGTGAAACTCGCCGCAAACACAACGGAATCTCGCGCAAATACCGTGCCAAAAGTCGCGTCAAAATTTAACCATTCAAAAATTCTAAAAAAAAAAATAGTATTTTTTATAAATTATCATTAATTTTTAGCCCAATACCTTTTTGCAAAAAGTGTAGTGTGTGGGCGAAATTAGAAAGTGTAAGTGAAATTGGCGTATTGCCGACGATTTTGGCACCCATTGGATGCTGATCGATTTCCTAATGCAAATGCCAAGTGTCTGACATTATCAGCAGCCAATTGGCAAACGAATGCAGCTGAATTTTAAATTGCAATCTATTACTGAATGCGCCTGGGCATCAATCGATCGACCGATTGATCGCCAAATGCAAATCAAGTGATAAACGATCGCTACAAAATTGAAATAGCAGGCGTGCAGCATTTAGTTGACGGAGGAGCAGCTAACCGCGTCCCCAGTCCCCAGTGCCCAGTTTGCCGGTGGCTTCTCTCCCCTTACAATTTAAGTCTGAGGCGATCGTCTGCCGTAGACAGTCGTGGTCGAAGTCACTGTCGAGTGTTTTTTTTTCTTTTTTATTATTATTTATACAAAATATATTCAATTTCATTTAGCTGTCTCTGTCGCTGTCATCGCAGTCGTCGGCAGCAATTTCAATATTCAAATGATCATGATCACTTGACTTTGACTTCGTCGCATACTCGAAACGATCGCGTTTCAAAGCTCTGCGTTTTCTGAGCGCCTGCAACAACAACCCGACAAATTATGATTAATACGCTAAACAAAACGCAACAAAATCTAAAAAAAACAAAAAAACTCTAAATATTTATTTGCTTATAACAGCTACTGTTTGTTTTTACTCCCGTTTGGGGATCTGATCGGACGTGTATGCTGTCGACCCAATTTGTTGACGGCATTGATGAAAAATTACGAGCAAAACAAAACAGTTTGTTTGTTTTGATTTTTGATTTTGCAACTGCGCTCCATATAGACATGCATATGCCCGTGTATGTTTATATATCTAATATACAAGTTCGAGTATTACGCATAATAATATCATACATATGATGTATTTCCTTGCATTACCAGCCGATTTATGATGTCAGCTTCATCTCCCACTGGCACAATGAGAACGTGTTGACATTGAAATTAACGTCAACGAAAACCTGCATTGCTTAAATTTATTTTTGGGCATGCGAGTTGCCAGCCTCGAGTTGACTGCATAAAGAAAGTACTTGCGAATGGAACAAATTAATATAACAATACTCCAATTTACATACAATACGGACCTGAGCAAATTCATTTTATAATTTAGGAACCGCTCAAAGCTCGTTGGTCGGCGTGGGCGTATACGTAATATTTGCATAAATATTTATTTTTGGCAGAAAATGACAAGATATAAGTATAGGCAACGGGGTTGAGCTACTTTTTAGGCATGCCAGTCAGCTATGCCCAATAAAAATCACATTTAAGCTGGAAATAAAGCGACAAGTTGTGAATAATGATCGCAATCACTTTTATTTGAACAATATTCTTTCAAACACCTGTCACTTGTCCATATGTCACCTAGGGAAAGAGTAATCCATTACGATTTTGTTGCTAAGAAGTCAGTATTTATAACAGTATATATTCATTTAAAAGTCAAAGATCGTGCAGCAGAATCAACGCTTCAACAGATTCCTCGCGAAGTTCAATGACGCACAGTCATTAAAAGTTAAAGAAAATTAAAAAAATATATTGAAAAGTTGTCAATATGATTCACTAGTAGATACCCTGCCCTTAATTAAAGGAAACTCATGACTTTAAAGCGTGAAAATAAAAATATATATTTTGAAAATAAATAAGTTTTCTGGATAAAAACATTATTTGCGTTATCGAAAACAGGATGTCGAATATACCCAATCCACACAATATGTGTACGGAGTATGCTTGTCGAAACGCCAAAAAGAAAGAGCAACAAAACGTGAAGGTTAAAATTTACAAGGCAATCAAGCGGGCATTAAGATAAAATAGCAGAATTTTAAATGGAAAACATACAGTAGACTATTTCTAGAAAAATGTTCTAATGCCATAAATGAAGCAGGCAGCGCACCTACAATAATGTAGGCGTAGACTTTGGCACAGTGGCACAAAAATGTCGTGTAACGGAAGTAAAGTACTCGGATTAGATTAGATTTGAAATTTAATGTGCCAAAATTCTATTATCTCTTTTATAGTTTCTATTTGTTTTTTAAAGGGATTATTGATGCCATTTTGTTGTCAAACTGTTGACAAGCCACATTGTTTATAATAATTCCATTTAATTACACATCTGTCCTGACCGCATGAATTAACTGAGGCCGACTAAAAGCATTTTATTTTTCATAAAATATATAGATTTCTAGATCCGAGAGAACAACGCTCGCGACCTTGTGGACTATTTATAAATCGGTTTGTGTTTGTGCTCAGTTCGTTTCAAAAATGAATCATTTTTATGTCTATTTCATATGTTTTCTTCTCACTTTCGCCTAAACACATAGCGAAAGCAAAATCTTTGAGGATTATATATTAAAGTTAGTTGTTGAACGCGTTCAATGTCTGTTCATGACCATGACGATGTTGACAACCGACTTTTTAGAATAGAGCAAAAAGACAAAAATCGCACAAATTGTATCTTACAGATACATGTGCGTCGACACATGATGTAAAATCGCCATTGCGAAAGCATTAATTGAAAGAAAAGAAAAATATTGGTTCACTCTACAGCTTCAAAGGCGGCAATTGAATACAGTACTTACTCGTATTGCAGCTGCAACAACTTTAATTGATTTATACTCGTGGCATTTGCCAGTCAAGTGATTGAAAGCCATGGCAAAAACAACACCAATAAGCGGAAAGACCAAAAAGTAATATAGAAAATTTATCAAGCCAAGTCTAAATTCGAGTTTGGCAAAAACAAAACAACAACTCGTGCTTTAAACTTGTCAAATTTGGTAGAACGATTTTTGACCGGTTTGGCAGGGCACAGCATCATCGAATCATACTCGTATGCTCCCACTAGCTAGAGATCAAAGATTGAGCAATTGAAAGCCACAATGAAACTCACTTCAATTGCAGATACAATATGCTTTTGTATCTTTGTGTGTGTCGTGTAAAAAGTAGCACAAAAAATGTCAAACTTAATTACGCGTCGAAGCGCAAACAAATTATATGAGCCGACCTGGGGCCATCGAAAAGTTCGACAATATTGAAATCAACAACAAAGATCTGAAAATAATTGGCGCCCGCTTTGCTGGCGGCACACGATAAATGATTAAATGATAAATGGCAAATAGAAGCATGTATGTATCTGCAAGATACAAAAGCTCGACACGCGCTCACTGCACACATAAATTGCTTGTATAGTTTGTTTGTTGGATGGGAATGTGGATTGGAATAGGGGAACTTGATTAACCCATATCGACGCCTTCGCCATTGCTTTTATTCGTTTGCTTTGTTTTTCCAACCCGCTGAATTTTAAAATCCGTCCAATTGACATGATTTATATTGAAAATATTTTCATTTTATTTCAATGACTGCCAGCGGGTTTTATTTACAAGTTAGGCAAATGGTTTTTGTTGGACTCTGATTATAATCTTTAATTGTAGAAAATGCTTTTGTTGTGAAACCTTGTGAAAGGATATGTTAATTTTTCACGTGATCTAAATTATGGCTAGCTTTGAACTATTAATAAATATATGTTAATAGCTTATCACCCGAACAATCTATATCTATTATTAAAGTTAATTATCTGATATTTAAATTGCTAGAAATTTAAATGTAATATATGTATACCAGGCATATTGATTGCTACTAAAAATTGTTCATTTGTATTGTATAAATAGTTTTATTTTTAAACGATTTAAATCCAAGTTATAAATTTCTTTTCATTTAAAATTGAATATTTTTTTTATCTATTTATTAATCTATCAAATTTATTTTCTTTTGAATCTCAATTATTGTGTATCAACAGCATATGCGTATATATTAATAACTCTTTTGTATACAGATCTTTGAATCAATTTTATATTTTCGGTAGCCGCAGTATCTTTAAAACCACAAACTTTTCCCATCTTATATAGACATCCACTTACTTATTCAAGACTCTTATCTGAAAACCTTTCACATTTTTAAAAATTGAACGGGATTTTGTGTGCAGCCCACACATAAACAGAAATGCAGCAAGACAACACGTTGCAATGACAATCGTGGCAAGCTGCACTTGTCAAGCACTTTCCAGCTTAAGCCCACACAATCATTGACAATGACAACCGCAGCAGCCGCCTCAGAAATTCTTGAGAAAAGTCGCTGGAGAAACGCGATTGTGACGCGCGCGTTTTTGTCCACCCACGCTTTCGCTTGAACTTGACTCTGTGAGATTTGTGAGCTGTTTATGACTTCATACAGTTAAATTGTATGCAAGCGGAAGTTAACGTCACCATTGGATACATTAATGTGATTATTACTTAAGCTATTAACAGATGGTATTCCCATTCAGCTAAAACTGGCCAACGTGGCTCAAATTGCTCAACTGATAGCCGGAACATTGTGTGCATGTCTCTTTGGAGGGCCACCTACACACTCGTATACGTATCTACGTGGCACAATCATTCGCATACTTGACATGCCTGTACTGCATTGAATGTGGGTTGCCTCACAGTCCGGCTAATTGGCCGCATCAAGCGCTTCAAGTGCTCCACTCAAGTATCTAGTATCTTGTATCTTGTATCTAGCGCAGACTCAGACCAAACTCTTGCCACATATTGTACATGTCAGTTGTATCATATGACTATAAGCACAGTGATCTTACGCGTTTTGTAACTGGAGATGGAAGCCCTAGATATTCTGTGGCAACTGCGCATTTACAAAGTTCCCAACATTTTGAATTAATTCATTATTTACACAACTAAATGAATAGGCTGAAAGACGCGCATGAATCGCGGCGAAAACGCGCCATATGTCTGGTTAATTCAAACAAGCTCACCGACCTTACTATATCTATGTCCAACTATAGCGCAAACGTGCTTGAGATCTGCCCATTAAAAGTTTACTCTCTTGGCCCGACTCCCTTTCCCCTTGCCTTCCCTTCCCTTCCCTTTTAATTGCGTAATTTGTTTAGCGTGTTTGTTGCCATTCTATTTCTCTCTTTTAAGATTTTCTCACATCTTTGGGTAAACTTTTGTGTTGTTTACTTTGCGAGTGTTTATCGCATGCGATACTCCTGATGTATCTTTCAAAGTATTTCAACATGTCATACAATATAATGTGAATAAGATTTAATCTTAAAATTAATAACTTTACCTTTTAATTAACAGATATTTGTTGTTGTCTTTAGTCTCCAATTAAGTATAGCGTATTCACAACGTTGCACTCTTAGCCTTTCTCTATTTGTTGTTTATATATTTGTACAATTTTCTATTTGTTCTTAATTTATTTGTACAATTTTGAATAGTGTGAAGTGTGAATAAAGGTGAGCACAGCGGAAATTCTCATTTTTACGATACAACGACCCGCCCAAAGATACTTGTATCTTTAACTGCCGCTCTGCCAACTGCCAATTGAGGTAAACAAATTTTGCTTGGAAACTGTTGTAAAGTGTTTCCATGTACGACAAGAGATTTTGGCGTGTGATTATCTCATCAGCGTCATATAGCCGGAGGCCTAAAACTTGTTAGACAGCACATTCAAGTTGTATGCATCCCCATAGATACGAATACAAAACGGGTTGAATTTGCATGTGCCAACATCAAATTGGAGCTGCCGTTGTCGGCGTTGCATGTTAAGCGTTTGATTAATTTAATGACAATGCCCGTAGGCTGCATTCGATGAGGCATAACTTATACTTGCCCCATACGGCTGAATGGATGATATCAGCTCTTAAAACTCAAGCAATTGATTTAGTAAACAATTCGCAACGACTTTCATCGAACAAAATATTGTAAGCGCTTCTCAGCGATGATTCGTTGATTTATTGCATAGCTATATACATATAAATTTTAACTTACCTCTTACATATACACATACTTAGTATATTGTGTTTGTGGTCGAACAAAATTTGAATATTTCAAGATCTTTTGTTATTGTGTCGATTCTAATTTTAAATGAAATTTGTTTTATAAACAATGTTGTGCTGGCCATTGGGCAGCTGGCAAATGTTGAAGTGTTGCTTGACGTCATAACAATCTATTTTTTGGCATGATTCTCATTTGCCGGAGTAAAGGTGTTTGCACAACGAAGTCGTCATAAATATTTCCGTTAACAAATATATGTATTGGTCTGAGCACTGCTTAAGTTTCATGAGAACTTTTATTAGGGAACTTTCCTTCATTACGAAAGCAGACTTTGTGTCTAATGTGTATTATTTAAACTAGTCTTTATAGCTCGTTAAACTATTTGGCTTTACATTTTAGAACAAAATTTCAACATTTGTAAATAGTTATAATATAAATGTATTATTTGGCAATAATTTTATTATTTTGGGAACATTGAATGTCGATCTATTGCGCTACTCTGTCTCTCTCTTTGTGAATCATAACACCAAGAAGTCTTCATAATCTACTAAATTTACCTGTTTTGTACAACAGATTAGATAGTCTTACCTAAAAATTAAAAATGTATAATGCAGCTAAAAATTGCAGCACTACGTCACTATTTTAACGTATCAGACAAACAGTTCAGTCAAGTTTTGTTATCAAAGATAATAATAGTTTCTTTATGACCTTGGATCAAAATAATGTCGCAGATAGTTCTTATGTGAAATAAAATTAATTTGTTTCTTATACTTATATTTAAAATATTTTCAGTTGAAAGCTGTCTCTAAATCTCACATAAAATGCCGAAGCCTCTCGTAAACACCTGCTGCCTGTGTCAGTCGACACGAAATGGTTCTGTTATATCCGGAATTTTGGCTATTGTCCTATCCATAATTACAATAATTGTGATATTCACAACACGTGTACATTTCAAGACAATTGTCTTTGACTTTGTACCAAATGATATAGTCAAAATCATACTCGTTATAAATCTATGCATGACTATTCTTATATCTCTGTTGATGATCGCTGGCGTTCTCAAGGTGCGTATACTTTATTTGGTACTTATATTAGAATATCGATCTCATGCTTGATTCTGCATATGTTTTACAGCGCAATCATTATCTGATGGTACCTTGGGTGGTACTCGGCATTATGATTGCCATTGGCCTGCTGATTTCTGTAATCTACACTGCCGTCGTGTTCTTCATCGATGGATTCGTGCTGACGGGCGTTCTATGGCTGATCTTTGGTCTGATCTGTTGTGGTAAGTGCACATTGGCGCCGGGTCATTGTGGATTCTCCTTGTGCGGTTTTTAGCACCGGATGGCGTTTATACTTTATCGACGCATTTATCATGCGTCGATTATAATCAATAATTACCTGCATGCTGAAAGCCAGAAACGGCATGACATGCGGGGGGAGTCCATTCGACGGACAAATGAGGCGCGAAGTGCTTGCCCCACAATTAGTTTCGCTTCCAAATGGCAAAAATAATAAATGGCCATGTGAGACAAAACAGTAGGCACTCGCAAACAAAAACCACGCACACTCAAATGACTGGCAATTCCAATTCGCAATAAAAAGTTTAAAGTATTTTGCAGACTGTATCGAAAGTTATTTGTATTCCAAACTTTATGCCATGCCTGACTAAATATCGCAACTATATTTGGTAAATTTATTAGGAATCTCCTTAGCGAGTTGTATGGATTCAGAAACACTTAAAGCTATTATGATAATACGATCAAACAATAAATCAAAGATAATGTTGATATTTCTTTGACAAACATTTTGAATTGGGGGTCCAGAATCTGAAGAAATGTTTCGTGAACTTCTTAAAACCGGAGAAGTGGTAATTGCAGTTCCTGCTACAAAAATCATCGTGGAACGCTTATTCTCGAGTGTTACATTTTTTTTGAGTCCCCCTACGAATCATATGAATTCAGAAACTCTTAACGCTATTATGATTATACGATCAAGCAATAAATGCTTACATTAAAACAAAAAATATAATAAAAATACAGTTTATACTAAGTATTAATTATAAAAATATTATATCTGAAAAGTGTTTGGATAAGATTTGAATATTAGTGTGTACACATATCTAAAAGAATACTTTGCAAAGTGGGCATTGCTAGGTCGATTTAGATCGTCGTCCTAATCAGGAATATGTATAAGATCTTAAGATCTTCTGGACGGGTACAACAAAGTATTTGTATTTCATAAAACAAGCTATCCACCCACTAATAAAACAGCTTGAAATAATTTTATATTTTTTCTTTTTTCAGTTGTTCTCACATATTGTTGGTGCGTTGTCTACAGCGAGTATGCAAATCTGGCAGAAGAAAGCGAACGTGGACGCTACAACAAGCAACCTTATCGCCGTTGATTAGATGGTGACTGCAATGATCCCAACGGCCCAATCACATCATCATACTCATATAAGTTCATACTGCCCACACATATTATATATTAGTTGATAATACTAAAATGGTTATGTTCGTAATTAGCTCATATGTTTAACTAATAATTTTAATTTAATTATTTAATAATTCGTCACCATTTATAAAGCATATACAACGTATATTAAATTTATGGGGACCATAGTAAGTGCAATCGAATTAATTTAACATTTAAATATTTATCACGGTCCAATAAAGTTTGTTGTAATTTGTATGTAATTTTTGTATCAATAATATTTCTAACACGTGGAAAATAAAACATATTTCAAATACTTAACGTGTACGAGGTCATTGTGGGTTTATTGTGTGTGTTCTTTCACATTATTTATTTCAAAATAGATATTTATTTCTCTCAAAGTCTATCAAAATTGTAAATTAACTATAATATATGTATGTGGGCGTTTTCGTTTTGTGAGTGGGTGTATGTATATGTCTTGTAATCAGCTAATTATATACAAGTTAATTTGTTTACAGTTCATTGCGAGAATATTTGGGCTTGAGCTCCTCGATGCGCTTAATAAAGTCCGATTTCTCCAGGCAACCGTCACAGCTCTCATCCCAGTCGTTAAGAATCTTTTTCAGGTCACGAACCTTCAGTTTTTTCAGATCCACGTTGTTCAAATCAATCTGTTTCTCTAAATATGTAAAAAGGAAGTGAAAAGGCAGGAAGTTAGAAACACATAACCATATGAAAGTAATAGTTGAAAAGAACTTACCATATCGTAAATCACAAATTTGAGCATCCTTCTTCTTTAGTTTCTCACACACTTTTTCCGCTGGCATAGACCAGCTCATAGGCTTGCTCAATTCATTTAATATGCCTGTGGCAGACTCCTCAAGACCACCCAGGTAGTAGCACTACGTGGAAAAGAGAATACATACGTGTTTGTCATTGATTTGCTGCAATACCGTCTGTTTGCCGGCAAAATGGCCTTGGACTACTTACAAATCTGTGTTCCTTGTTTTTCTGTGTCTTGCAGAATTTCTTAAACGCCGTCTCAATCAGCTTATAATCCTTCTTTGTCGCATCGTCCAGTGAGTCGCCAAAACGCCTCACAGTCTTCACACAAACTGTAATTACATACAATGTAAATTCCAGGTAGAACATTTTATACTTACGTGGCCATCAATCGGCACAATTTTACATACCTTCGCAATCATCCTCTTTGAGCGCCAGCGCCGACTGTGCGACTCCGACTATAAAACAGGCCAGGAGTATTATATATGACGTGTTCATTTTCTAATAATTATTTATAATACGATTCAAGAATTGAATTTTTATTTAATGCCTACGTTCGTTAGCTTGCTTGTCAGCCAACTTGTTAGCTATAATCGATAGATAAAATCGATTGTTCTAATATCGATGTTTTTCACTTCTACTCACGGTTGCCACGCGAGAAAAAATATGAGCTAAAAATATATCGAAAGTAACCATGTTCTAG
Source organism: Drosophila testacea (assembly GCA_035043265.1). Taxonomy (NCBI): domain Eukaryota; kingdom Metazoa; phylum Arthropoda; class Insecta; order Diptera; family Drosophilidae; genus Drosophila; species Drosophila testacea. The sequence continues at coordinate 191,474 of JAWNND010000211.1, forward strand.
AACATTTTAAGCGTTTTTTTAACAAGATATTTTTATCTGACGATAATATCAATATCGATTAAATTTATTTAAATGTTACTTTCAATTTAAATTTCAATATTTTATATGATAATTTTAAATAATTTATTCGTCGAGAAAGAAGTGGAATAAAATAAATTAATCAATTGAATGCCCAAAAGTATACTACTCTTATTGAAGTTTGGCAATCAGCTACGCGCGCAAATTTAAATAATATATTTTTTATTATTTAAATTTTATTTTAAACTTTATTGTTAATTGGATTAAATGATTGGAACAACTTTAATAAGTTTAAGTTGTAAATATTAATTCTAAATGAAAATTAAAGAAATTTCAAATCTCTAGTTACTTCCCAATAAATTTATTCTAAATAACCAAGTTATAAAGTATTTCCGCATTATCTATTCAAAAAAGAAACTACCCCAAAGTTAATATTCAGTATATTCTTAAAAAAATGAAAAACCTCTACATATTTTTAACAACACTTAAAGCGTGAAATTTTTTGTGACTAAGGCTCGTATTTTATGAATTGTAAAACTAGAATTAATCATGATTGGTAAAAAGGATTAATTATATTCAAATGTTAGTCCGCTGCCACGCAAGTTTTCCTCGCTCCAGGCATCAAATCTCGCTGACATTTCATCGGTCATGTGATTTTTCCAATCACCAATTTTGCCGTTACGTATGAATTTCGAATCTCGTTGTGGCAGAATCTTCTCCAGATTGATGGCTTCATTGCTTCTCATGCTGTCGAATTGAAGGTGATCGCAAATATGTTTCATAGACGTTTCGTTGAGCAGCTTTGAAACGTTTAGAAATTGGGCACAACGTCGGACAACAGCTGGCAAATCATTAATCATATCCTCGTATTTAATAAATAAGACATTATCATCATAGCTGCGCTTCCAGAAGGGCAATACGTGCTTCCAGTAGGAGCCCATGGGCGTATGACCGCCCAAAAAGAGTTCCACAAATTGCTCAAAGTCCCCGTTGATACCATGAAGCAATTTGCAGTAATGATAGTAAGAGACGCATAGATCTTTGGGATTACGAGCCGTATAGACAATCTTTGGTTTGACGCTTTCAAATTGTTCTGGCAACAGTTGCCAGGAAAGATGTGATCGTGCAAATCGTGGGCGTGGCAGATTGCGCACCAGTTCTACAGTGTTGCCAAAGGATTCGCTGTAAGTTGGATAGGAGGATTTGAATTCCAGTTTCTTTTTTCATGGTATTCTATACATACGCCACCCACTGATGATGATCCGTGCTGAAAAGTGCCGAGAGCTCAATCATGGGTGAGCGTTGTGACAATTGTTGTTTGGCTGCCTCGTAGTCCAATTGATGACCCAGCAACCAAACCATTTCCTGTGCCCATGTGGAGCCGGTGCGTGGATACGACACCATCCATACATCATCTTCATAGATCGGCAATTTTCTTATGGATTCCCCGAGCTCCACATACTTACGTGGAATGATCAGTTGATCGGGCAGCACTTCGACAAAACAATCCTGCGCTGGAAATATGGCATTTGTGCGACGTACAATATCCGCATCCAGTTCCCGATAAATGAGCTGCATGGCGTTAGGCGTTTGACGTTCCTACCGTTGGGCTCAGATGGCTGCAAACGACTGACTCTGACTCCAAAGTGGAAAGTGAACCCAAGCGTGTGGTGAAAGTGACGTTAACGGGAAATCATCTTAGTTTTTCCGCAATTTGAACTTGTTTGCTTGCCAAAACCGGCTCCATGCAATTGATGGTGGGAAGTGCATTAGCTGATGATTTTTGTGAGCCAAATGAAGCTATTGCGGAATTGGCCAACACAAATATATACACTCTCATACAAAGAGTCAACATAATGCTTTTATTTTGTTTATTTATTGCTATAACAAGAAAAAACAATGTATTTAAAATTCTGAAGAACGTTGAATTCATACCAGCTATTTTTGATGGTTGTCAGATTTTGATAAAAATATATTATATTTAAAATTTAATTTGCCAACAAATAGGTGATATACTCCCACTTCATACTAAAGTTAATGTACCCTCTGCTAGAGTAAAATTATCCGTAAAGTTGCACAAATCTCTAAAAAACAGATCATGCTTTACGAGAGTTTATTAACCTCTACAGAGAGCAAGCAGTTCCATTGAAATTAATTTGTCAGTTATTATATTAGATTTACTATTTTATGTACCATTGCTATAAATAACCCATTTGTTGCAAGGTTTATTGAACTTGAATAATTCAACTAGAACGAAATCTAAACGTAAACCTAACCGTAGCTAAAACATAGAAATTGTTAACAAGTCGGTGAATTAAAGTTATTAGCGTAGTAAGTATATATATTATATTAAATATAATGTAATAACTAGAGAGATTCAGTTTAAATATTCCCTTAGAACTCCTCACAGAGTGTGTTATCAAAATTGTTTAAGATTGAACCAACCGAAGAGTATATATTCTCTATAATCTATAAATTAGACAGCGAAATTAAATTACCATTACATTAAAATTTATTGCAATTCGTAATACTATGTACACTTGAAATCTTTATCTCGATTACAACTAATTCGTCTTAATGAGCACTCTTAACAATCGGTTGATAGCAATTTTCGGCGATTCTACAACTCGTTGTGTATGTATTCCGTGGTCACCTTGGCCTCGCCCTCATGGAAGCCATTGCAGTCCACTGGGTATTTCACCTATTTGTTTTTTCGTTCCACAAAAATAACGGTAACAATTAGAATGATTCGAGATATGTTTGTGTTAGACGGATGTGAACTTACCTCGCAATTATATGGCGCATTGATTACACCAAATAGCGTCCAGAATGGTGTACCGGTTTCTGTGCTAATGAAGATCGCTGCACCCATGCTCCCGATCTTGACAATTTTCGGACTAACGCCGGCAATGAGAGCACCAGCCGAAGTTGTTGTCGTCTGTTGTCTAGATTGTTCTTGTTGCTGTTTCTGTTGTTGGTCAAGAGCAGCTGCATTTAGTTGGCAGAGCACATAACGATCACATTGCGGCGACTTGGAGATGTATCTATAGGCGCGATGTACTTTTAGCACTGGCTCGATAACCTGTTTAATGTCGGTTGTTTATCGATGTGAATTGTGGATGGTAAATGTTGGATGTTGGATTGTGGGTTGGGAATGGGAATGGATGGATGCGTGTGCCATGAACACAAAAAGAGAAAATTGTAGCGTAATTAATTTAATTTGTGCTATTGCCTCGTTGGTTTAGTTTTTGTTTTTTTGTTCAAGTTAGTTGTTCTCTTATTGCAATTGGCGGTTTGTTAATTGCCCGACAACCCAATTCTCTGGAATTACAACAGTTCACTTACCTCCAGATTGAGTGTATCCGTTAATCTATCACTGATCTCGGTGGCATTGAACTGCAATAATCCACGTGCTTGGCCCAATTTGAGGAGTTCCTTGGCATATCCAACAGCTGGCTTAACATATTGTCGCGAATCGATTTTCACATTCAAATGATGTTTGGCCACGTGGTTAAATAGATTCGATATGGTCTCACTTGGTCGTTGTGGATCAAAATAGGTTTGTTTGGGATAACCTTGAGATTTCAACAGGCCGTTAAACATGATTTGCGCTGTCTGGAAATATCTGTGATGTGCGTGGTGGAAAGTGCCCAAAATATGAAAAGAAAAGAAAAATGACAAATGATGAGTTTATAATGATGACACAGCATGACCAAGTGAAAGGGCTTACTAGAAAGTGGAAGTTATTTCTTCTTGTTGTCTAATAATAATAACGCTGATGATGGGGCGTATACTTATGCCAAATATGCATACGTATACGTATGTGTATGTATATAAACACGTATTTATATGCATTTTGACCTAAATAGCTAGACATTGGCTTGTACTTTGCCTTTGGCCCATTTGCTGAGTAAAAACCGGTTTCGAAATGAACCGTTCTGTCTTGGCCATAGCTTGTTTTGTTTATTTGTTTATATGCATGATGATGGCAACAGCTTTGTAACTGTAACGAAACACACAAACACACACAGACAGTCGCACTGCCAAAGCCAAGTCCAGGGTTTGGAATTGGAAATGGAACAGTTGGACTTGCGACTGTTTTGTTGACCAGTCAGATTAACAGCCAGGTTCTAAAATGTGCCAGCTGCAAAAGTGTGTCAAAAGGTAAAGCAAGCGTAGCTTCAAACATCTTCGATGCCAAACAGGTTGCAGTTAACGGTAACTCTACAGGTAGCAGCAACAACAACAACAACTTCAACTGGCAACTGTTGGCTTTGCCTTCAGTCTTATCGAAAAGCCCGAGGAACTGAGAATCAAAATCATATCACAGCTAGGTGCTAAACTGTTTTTCAACCGTTAGAAAAGCAGAACGTGATCAAGAATTAACATGCATGCAACACCCTCACGATTTGTTCTATAACTTCATTTAACGACTTACCTCAAATAATTCTCTGGATTGGCCAAATAACTCGTCCAATCAGCCAGGTACAAAGTGGCCGACTTAATCCAGCGACGACGGAAGGATTGATTGTTCAGAGATTCAAAGAGCTTGTCATAATCCACCTTGCCATCGCGTCCCTTGAAGCCCTAGAATGGAAAAATTACAAAGAGTTAAAAAATGAATATGATAAATATTTTTTTTTCTTATTAAGGCCGAACCAAAATCTCGTTCTATGCCTCGAACCGTCGAGCCGAACCTACTCCAACATTTTTTTAAGCCTTGTTTTTGATAATTTATTTACTCCAAAACCTTTAAGAATATTTACCTTCATTATCTTATTGACTCCAGACTTTTCGTACAATGCATCAGCCAGTTCCGAGTTAGAAAAGTGATCCCACAGCACGTGTAAATGCTCCAGGAAGGGTGGAAGCACCCAAGCATGACTTTTGTGGCGCTCCTGGGTGCTCTGACCCTCGGGACCAGCAAAAGAGCTAACTGCCTGCATGATCAATGGCAATAAGTTCATAAAACCATTCTCAGATTCCGGCTCCTCGGGTACAGATCTCTTTTGTTGAGTATGTTGAGCATGTTGGGTCGTTTTCTTCTCGCTACCACCTTGGGTATTCATAAAAGCGGAAGCTACTTGCAGAATGGTATCCAATCCAATGCCAGATTCGGAACCACCGCCACCATTGCTGTTGCTGCGTTTCTGTTGGGGTCCAGAATCCTCATCATCGCTTTGGGTGAACATTTCCAGGACATTGCCAATGATGGCCGGATCAAAGCCACCGCCACCACCTCCGCCATTGCCGCCACGTGCATTGTTGGCCAACAAACTGCCCAGACCGGACAGGATTTGCATGGCTCCACCGCCACCGCCTCCTCCTCCAGCTTTACCATTAGCCTGCATGAAGCTGCCAACCAGGGAAGCAATGCCTGCTAATCCAGCGCCAGCACCTCCACCACCACCACCAGCAGCAGCACCACCGCCATTTTGATTACTCAATGCCTCCTGTATGAACATGGAGGCCATGTCCAAAAGGGGATTGGACTCCTCCTCAGCCAGATGGCCATAGGGCTGGGCGCAGAACAACGCCAGCACAAAGATAGCTCTTTTCATATACATTTATGGGCAGGAACTTTCACAATCACACACTTGAGATACTTATTTATTTTCTACTTCGTTTTTTTTAACGTTTTTTGCTATTGCTGCTTTTGTTGTTGCTATTGTTGGGCCAATTAAACAACGCAGCGACGAAGACGACACGACCGACGCTTCACTGCGCAAAACGACTTGGAAATTGCACGCTAATGGCAAAATCCGTTGATATTCTTCAACTTCTTCTTCTTCTTCTTTGCAGTTGGAAGAAGGAATTTAAGACCCGCAAATCAGCAAACACAGCCAGCACAGCCGAAAACTTTCTTTCTTCTGTGGCTCTGAGTCAGTGTGTAACACTTCTTAAGCCGACTTCCAACCGTCTGTTGACGCTCTCAACAGCTCAGCTGTGATCACGCTCTTTCTTCCACTCTCTCTCTGTCTGACTTACGCTCTCTCTCTGTTTCTCTTTGAGTGTGTGTGTGGAGTTCTTCTTGTCATTCTTCACGCCTGCGCTGTCCACGTCAGTTTGCTGCCCGCATACAAATTCACACACATACAGATTTAAATGTACAGGTGTGTGTTCTTTCTTTATACTTGTTACTATGGATTTAACTTTGTTTATATTTCTACCCACTTTCTTTTACACACGCTCATTGTGACTCTCTGGTCAAAGTCAATGTTTTCCTTTAGCGCTTTATGCAAACTTCTACCTACGTGTACTTATGTATGTATGTATGTGTTCTAAATATATACAGACTTGCAGAAAGTTGTTATATTACACGATTTTGATATGTGGGTGAAGTGACGGTGACGGTTACTTTTGTTCTGAGGACATTAAAGTGTTACCAGATAGTTGATGTGCAATTGATTCTAAACTTAAAATTGCAATTTCCCTTAGAATAAAACGATCAAAATTATGATCTAATCTTTCAATTTGCATAATGACCATACTTATATTAATTCAAAACTTAATATGAGTGGTTCTGAAATTTATTTATGTATTTTAGTTTGGATTAGACAAAACACCTAAAAGGGTATTCAATCTTCTAGCTTTTTTTAAATACAAATTTCAGCCTTAATTTTTACTTTTTAATGCAAATTCTAAAGTTAAATAAATGCATAAAATATTTTTTTCTCTTTTGGAATTCTCTCTTTGGATTATTTTGATGTGTGTACCATGGCCCATTTCCAGTTTCTTTTTGACAAGAATAGATTATACTGTGCCCGATGCATAAATTAATTACAAGTCCACCATGGGCCGTCGACAGTCTAGTGGACATATCTGACCAAAAATAAATGTGGGATTAAATATTTTCTGCATTCGACTTGGGGGCTGTTGGTTCTTAAAGCTTTTATAAATCCACTCAGTGACGTTCTGTTGTGGGACTAGAAATCATTAGATAGGAATTAAAATTTAGAAAATCTATCTACTTACAAAGGAACCATGGCCTGTTAATGTGGAGCATTCCTGTATTCTCCAAGCACGGCCTTCTAAACGGTTCAAGCCCATTAATTCAACTATCATGGAACTAGACAAAGCCCCGTTCATATCCTGTTTATTGGCCAACACCAGTAAAGGCACCTGAGACATCCGTTCATCCAATAACACATCACAGAGCTCGCAACGTGCTTCACTCAAACGCGACACATCCGTGCTATCGATGACAAAGATCTGTGAAGCACTTGGTTATGCTGGGAACTGGGTTAAGATTTTGAATAAATGCCATTCGGCTCATACCAAGGCATTCGTATCTTGGTAAAAGGTGTGCCACAACTGACGCATTCTCCATTGACCACTTAAATCCCGCATGCGTACCCTAATGTTCTTAAATGCTAAATCCCTTTCATTTACATGTACCGTAGGATTAATGTTCTTCAACTTTAAAAAAGTTACTAAAATAATTAAATATAAATATGCTTAATAGTAATTTACGCTCTCCTCGTTTTCCATGCTTAGTCGTCCGGCCAAAGTACTCTTGCCCGAATTGTTTAGACCCAGTATTAGCAAGTTAAACTCTGGCGGTGCACTCGACGTGGACTTACGGATCCGCGCCGTGAAGTTCTTGCAAAATTTTAACATTTAAGAAGTGTTTTCCTATATTTTTTTGAAAGTGTGAGTGTTACCTAGACAACTACTAAGATTTAGATAGAGATTTAAATTGATTTAAAAGTCTTGTTTAACCAATGTACAATAATTATGCGTGTGGTTTATAATTGATAAATTTGAGTAAGTTTTCTTAAGCGTACAATAGCATAATTAAATGTTTAGCAACTATTTCTTCATATTTTTGCAGACCCAATCCATGCCTTCCTTAAGGCCAGTCCCATCTACAGCTGTGCAAGCTATGATCTCCCAGGTTCTCTCCTGTAGACGCACCAGACCCATCTTCTCAGCCACTTCGGAAGCGGTCATAGCATCGGGCAAATCCTGTTTATTGGCAAAAACCAGTAACGGAACTCTTTTCAACCGATTGTCCATAAGCATCTCAAAAAGCTCACTGCCCGCTTCCGAGAAACGTGAGCGATCTGTGCAGTCTATAACATAGATCTGAAATCGATAAATTTGATCATGATTAATTATTCATTGTTTACACTTTATAGTAATTACCAAAACATCCGTATTGGCAAAGTAATTTTTCCAATAAGGTCTTATCTTCCATTGACCGCCAATATCCCACACATTCAGTTTGAAGCCATCTGCCGCTACCGATTTGATGTTAAAGCCCGCTGTGGGCGTCACCTGTGGATTAGTGCAACGATTATTAGGAAAGCAAAGACGCATCTGTTCTAAAATACTCACCGTAGTTATATCCTCCGATGCCAGTTGCTTGAGAATTGTTGTCTTGCCGGCATTGTCCAAGCCAAGCAACAAAATACGCGCTTCTTTGTCAGGATTCGGTCGCAGTTTTCGCAAGAGCGATAGTAGGCCCTAAAACACACACAGACATGCAATTTTATAATTTAAATTGCGGTTGCTTGGCGGTAAAATATGTATATCGATATTATTGCCAGTGCTGTAAGCTCACCGAGTAATCGATAAGGCTATCGGTTGCCCGACAGCTTTTTATAGTTAATTATTACAATAGAGTTATTGAACTTTTGATAAAGTTGTTATTTTCATAAAACAGATACTCTATTTTAATTAATAATTAAATTTGGTTTTAGTTTATCTTCTGTTTTTTAAATGGCCATTACTAAAAGCGCGCGTCTGTCAATCAACGATCTGGCAACACTTGTTGCCATAACAACGAATTTTAATAAACAAATTATATTTTCGTTTAATAATAGTCAATTTAAATAACTATAGTTGACGTTTATAATCGTTCTGTGATAATCATCATAGTTAATAGTTAACCTACCATTTTGTAACAACAATAAACACGAATGCGCACAAAGATCAGTTAAACTGGATTAGGCTAACAATTGGAATTTCAACACGACTCGAAAAAGTTGATTAAAAACTACCACCGAATACAACATTACAGGTGCAATGCTATCTAGCAACTGAAACTCGGTCGACCAAACAGTAACAACAACAGTCACAGGTAGCGGGACGCCATCATCCACCCCTCCTTCTGTGTTCATCGCTGCGCAACCGCCGTCGCGTCGGACAAACGGAAGATGAGACAGTTACTATTTACGGGCTTCAATGCATTTGGGCAACACAACAATAGCAACAACACAGACCGCACTTCCGGTCGGGTAGCTGCCTTAACGGGTTCGTAATTGAAACGACTCAAATTCTCAGAATGTTTACTAAATAAATCCTTAAATTATAGAAATACATGTTCCCGGCAATGAAAGTGATAACTGTATAATCGCACTCAGTTGGCGTTATACTGCTTATGCTGTGGGGAATAAGTTATGGTTGAGAGGACTACTCGAAACGGCGCCAGGAGAATGCCTGGAATTAGAGGCACCTATGGCTATTAAGGCTTTAGCCGCCTCTGATATGCATTGTCTGGTATTACTGCAAAATGGGGAACTGTACAAGCTGCCAGTCAAGTTGAAAGCCAAATTACAACAGATCAAACTGGAAAGTCCTCCCATTCCAGCCACTGGAACCAAGCGGACTATCTTTGGCATAGCCAAAGAGCCTAATCTAGCTTCCAGTGTTGTCACACACATTGCCTGCGGTTCCCACATTAATGTGGCTATAAGTGCATGGAATACCGTTTACAGCATACCCAGTTGCTTGCATCAGTTCCCTCAACACCAGTGGAGACTGCAACAGTTGGAATGTGGACAGGAACATGCCCTTTTGCTCAACGCTAATGGAGATGTCTATACCTGGGGCAATGGCCTGTAAGAGTAGCTATCATCATTTCGTGTATCATTTCTTATTGTCTAATATATTTTTGCTAACATCTTATAGTCGCGGACAACTGGGCTATGCGTCACTTGGCGTGGAGGAAACGCCGCAATTGGTGGAGGCGCTGGCGGGCATTAAAGTAATATGTAGATAACTTATCTTTATCTCAATAATCTATTAGACAACATTCTTTTTAGATAACTCACATTGCTGCTGGTGGCTGGCACAGTGCGGCAATCTCTGCATTTGGAGATCTTTATACTTGGGGTCTTAATTCCAATGGCCAGCTGGGTATGCGCGTCATGAAACCCGATGGTTTGCTTAAAGAACCCACGGTTTACCCACTGCCCCAGCTACATGATTTGTCAGCATGTTGTGGAAATGACGATGATGTTGATTTCTGTGCGCCTGTTAAAGTATTTGCTGGCTCACGTCACACTTTGCTTGCACGTAGCTGTGGGCGGATTTGGGCCTGCGGCTGGTCTGCCCACGGTCAACTGGGCAAACTGTTGAATAAACCAGCTTACTTGGACGCTTTTCAAGCTATATTCGATGAGCGCAGGGACAATGAGTACAATGTTATTTGTGGCCCTTGGGCCACACTGCTAGTTCTTTCCAAATAAATGTTTTCTATTCATAACATATAAATTTAAGTTGTGTAAATTATACGTTTTTATAAGTATCGTGGTTTTTATAATCTATGCAAATGATCGCAGATGTATCTATTGGATTGCTGGATTGGAATTATATGAACTTGCCAAAAGAACATGGGAATTATTAAACTAGAAAATTTAAATTTTGCATAAATTATTTGTAGAAATATTTTGTTTTACATATTCATTAAAAAAACCCTTCATTTTATATAATTTGAAATTGAAATAGTTAATAGTTTTTGCGCGTCTTCCATTTTAATTTTCAAAATGCCAACGGCTATGCCTTACACAATGTAAAGCTGACTGCTATGAAACCGACTTCACGTAAGCTGAGTTTCACACCAACGAAAAGTTATGGCGTTCCGGGATATTTTAATGTAGAAATTTCCTAAGAGATGGCGTTCTGGTATATTTTATGACATGCATCAGTGCTGCCAAATTTGTTGAAGTAAAAGAGCTGTTTTAACAGGAAGAATGACAGAAAAAAGCTAAAATTTATTAAAAAAGTGACTCCATTTTTAAGATGAATCCAGAAAGAATGACCGAACAATTTTGCCACTCAAAAACGGTGCCACTCACCGATTTGGTTGAAGCTTTGCACGAATTTTCAGTGAATTTTTTCCAAGCTTTTCCTGAAAAGCGCAGGTTTTGAAGACAGCTATGGCCCCCAATGGAGCTAGAAAATCAAGACAAATTTTAAAAAAGCGCATTTATTTTATCTAATTTTGAATTATTTTATTTTGTTAAAATAATAATTTTCTTGAAAAAATATAATTTTATTTAATCGAGTGTGCTTTAGTTTTGTTAGCGCCGCTACTGGTTACATTGGAAACTACAAAGCGCTGCCACTGGTCACATTGGGAACTATAACGCGCAAATTTTCAAAACATCCAGAATTCTCGCTGCCCGATGTTTTCGTAACTTTCCCGCAATTGGATTTTGAATTAAGACAGATATGACGGAATAAAGCTGAATTGGCAACACTAATATGCATATTGTTTGGATGGCGGGGATAATTTTTGCTATAATTGCCTAAAACTAATAATTTGTCAGACAAAAATTAACAACTGAGTTTATTTAACTTTAATATTAATAATAAATATTAAATATAATCGTATGTAAAATAGGAGAAGAGTATCATTTATTATAAACATCTTAAGCTGTTATTAAGTTTGAGCATCTTAAATCGTTAAAATATTTCCCTAGATTGGTAGATATTTTTGATCCCGGATTAAGTTATGCCCTCCATTCCCGACAACCTCAATCAACGCTTAACAGAATCGGGCGTTTGTTTGTTTTTATTTAAGTATTTAACTTTTTATTGCCTATCAAAAGTAAACAGAAAGCGTTGTTGTCATCGAGTGTGAAGCACAAATTTTTTTGTCTTGGGATAGGTCCGAGGCCGATGTGCCATTGTCGCTGTTCTTGTGGTTGTTGTTTTTGTTGTTGTTGTTGTCATTACAGCCGGGGCATTTAATCAGTAAATTTTATTTTTAAAAATGTTATTAAACAATATTTGCTTTAGCAAAAGTCAGACAAGCAGTGCAATAAACTTTTCAGCACTTGTGGATCGTCTGACGCGACACGACGACTAAATCACTAACTGACGTACCGACAAACGACGGGTTTCGTGTGTCGTTTCTTTGTCTGAACTTTATGTGGGGGTATTTCTTGATAATTTCGTTATTATGGGACTTTTGTAGAACTCTATGTCGATACGTGAAAATTAAATAATAGATGGAAAATGAATTTGTACAAAAAAAGTCTCTATATTTTGAAAAGATCAAACTTTCGAAAGTTAATTCCAAATTGGTAAAAATTTTCAGACTGTCATATCTTCAATATTTAAACAAATATTTTTTGCGGAAGTTTCTCTGAAACTTAAAATTTTATCTATTTTCGATATAATCAAAATAATATATAATACTTTTAATATTGGAGATAAAAATGAGATTTTATTTTAATAAAATATTTACGACTTTACTTATGGTATATGGTATAGTATAGTATATAAAGAGCATGTTTTTACACCCCATTTAAAGATCAGTAAGTTCTTTCTTATTTGTGAAGTAAAGATTAAATTGTTTCAAGCATAAAATTAAGATATTTTATCAATCTATTTAAGATATCGAAATTTTCTGTAGTTCATAATTTCAAGTGTAGCGCTTTGAATGCTCAGCATAGCCCATCCTCCTACTCGTATCTATATACCTATCTCTATAGTGTACAGTGAGTTCAACGTTTTTATGTTATTTGCCAAATGAAAAAGTAAAAACAAATGTTTATCTTATAACGCAATGTGAGTTGTGAGTTGCGAGTTGAGTTCAGTGTTCGGTTCTGGAGGGCGAGACGTAGACAGAATGCGGTCCGCAAATAGGCTTTGCTTTTGGGCTTTACATTTTTATGAGCGCCATTTTTGAGTAAACTTTGTTATCAACGAAAATAGAGAAAAAAAATGGGGAAAACTGCATAGAAGACGACAAGCATTGTCATTTTTAGGCCGCAAAACTATTTGCTACCAGCAATTGCAGCTATGGAGGATTTAGAGGAGGAAGCAGAGGGAGGGTGTAAACGGTGGAGAGAGGGAGGCGAGTTCAATCGCCTGACTCAAGGCGAATGTGGTTGGGTTTCCGTTTCTTTAGCTTATCAGAGAACCACTTGAAAAGTGCGACCAACCCGTCAGCGAAGTACAAAAAAAGTGCTAATTGTAGCACTCCCCATGTTTATCTCTATAGAATGAGTGTGTATATCGGTTGTGTGTGTGTGTGAGTGTGTGTAAGTGTGTGGGTTCATGTGGTTTTCGTTATACGAAAATTATAATTCATGCGTGCCAGCAGACGCCAAAGTTTCAACAGAAATCAGTCAATCATAACCAAAAAAAAGGTGGTAAATAAGAGGCATAGCTTGCTGCAAGTACACTGAAAAAAGTTCGTTTAAAATTCTTGACCGGATTAAATGCCAACAGCATTAAATTAAGAAATTACTCCAGTACGCTTGATTCAAACATAACTTTTTTATAAGAATCAAAATATTTTTTCAGAGCGAAATAAAAAACCGTACTTGCATCAAGTATTTTGTACTCGAGACACAGTTTTGATCGATTCTATTCTGGATTTTTGTTACTGTGTAGGTGTTGTGCCGCATGCAATACTGCCCCCCTCCCTACGTATTAAAGGGCAACTCCTTTTGGTCATGTGTGTCTGCCGGTTTCTGCCGTTTCTTCATGTTTGCTCTGTGTAAAGACTGCGAGGTCTCATCACATTTACCTATGCCTTTTCCCCGTACCCCAACCTACCTTGGCGCCCAGCCTATTTGCATTTGGGCGTACATTGACCACACGAACCTTTAGCCCATCTATCCTCTCTTCATCTCTTACTCCCACTAATCTATCTCTTTCTCTGTGTAGACGGCCCAACTAATCATCACTTTGTTTTTGCGCTAATGACTCGCTGCGCATATTTAGTTGTCCTCTCTTTCTGTCTGTCTCCCTCTCTGTCCTTTTCTCTCTCTTAGGTCTTTAGTTAGTTAGCCATGTCTCTATAGAGCAGTGGTGCCAAATACTTGAAAAAACAGGACAGACCGACCAAAAAAAGAAAAGGATAAAAAATTAAAAAGAGCACATAAGTAGGATAAAAAGTTTTATATTTTATTTTTATTAATAATATTGTTTGAAAACTATTTTCTTAATGATATGTGCTGAGTGCCATTTGAGCATTTCACCAATCAATATCGATTATTTAACGTTTTTTATTTTTTAACTGAGGCTAAAAATTACTTATATTTGATTGTACACATATTTAAATAGTTTACTAATTTATATATGTGTAAGGACAGACTACGAATAAGAGCTGCCTAACATATTTCTCTTGGTAAAGTATTTTCAAAAAGGATAAATTTATCCAGAAAAAATGCAGTAAGCTACAGTGGAGCAAGCTCGACAGTAGGAGACCCAGTACTTTTTGAGTGCAAAGCGTTTACTACATTGTTCTTGAATGTTGCGTTCCATGCAATAGATGGCGCCACTACGAAATAAGTTAACACAGAGGTCGCTAGCTACTGTTCTTCTTCATTTTGCCCGTAACATTGTTAGTTAAATAACTTCCGCGTTTATCATCCGATTGGAATGAAATTTTCTGGACAGGTTTGGACCATAGTGTATACTATATGTACCAACAATCAAGGTGCTAGCATTAAAGGGGCTCTTGTAATTCGACTTTGAAATTTTGTTTTTCAATTTGAGGGGGCGGAGGGGGGCGTGGCAAAAATCCAAAACAAACTTGATCAATGGGAGATATAGGTGAACCTACATGCCAAGTTTGGTGTCTCTAGCTCTTATGGTCTCTGAGATCTAGGTGACACAAAATAGGACAGACAGACGGACAGACGGACAGACGGACGGACGGACAGACGGACAGACAGACGGACATGGCTATATCGACTCGGCTGTTGATGCTGATCAAGAATATATATACTTTATGGGGACTGCCACGCCTCCTTCTGCCTGTTACGCACATTTGCACAAACGTAATAGACCCATTTGTACTTTTTAAAGTACTGGGTCTAAAAAGGCTGGATTGCCAACACTGCCATGGAGCTTGTAAACTTGCATTAAGTGCGAAAAAAATGTTTGAAAAGAAAGGAGTAGAAAAAACGTGTTCATAAAACGTTTTGGCATCCCAAATGTACCAAATGGATGTGAAAGAGTCGTCGTTGCTCGTCCCTCGACGTGCCATAAAAATTATGCATGAATGTATTTGCTTCATTTTACACATACTCACATGCACATTCATCCACACTCACTCAGATTCACATTCACATTCACACTCACACTCACACTCACACAGTCGTACTCATCATATTCACATTCCTGCCCAAATAAAAAGTTGCCCTCGACTAGCCCGAAAAAAAAGGAGGAACGAATGCAGCGTCGCATTTTTACGGCTCCATTCATGTGACGACGGAAGTGTCAAGTGGCTGTTGGCAACTCGTCGACGACAACCAACTCTCATCCTGCGCGTCCTTTTCGTCAACGTTAACGTCGACGTCGCAGTCGGCGTCAACATCGTTGCTGCTCTGCATCGAAAATGCCGTTATTGTTACCAGTTGTCTAGAGCGCACCCTCCAACAACCTCTCTCCCTTTCACCTCCACCCACCCACACACATCGTGTCTACGTGTGGCAAGTTGCATTCTGACTTTGCTTTTCTCCGTTGGCGTCTGCTGTTGAGTGGCAAACTTTTTTTTATTTTTATATTTTTACGTATCGCACGGCTAAGTATGTGTTTCTTCTTCTTCTTCTTCTACTTCTTCTTCTGCTCCTACTCCTCTTTCTACTCCTTATTTTTTGTATTTCGTACTTTACGCCATTTTTATATGCCCTTCATTTAGGTGGCTTTGTTCTTTTTGGGTACAGTTGTGTTTCTAGGGTTAAGTGACGACACGGCAAATGCTCGAATAAACTGTTGAACTTTGTTAACACGCCGATTCACTTTGCTTTTCACACTATCTACAAACAATTTCCAAATATCCTTTTAATTGCTTATTCATAATATTGAAATTTTATGATTTCGATTTTTCTTAGCATATCGAGAAATGTGACATCATAAAGATTTTTTAATTTTATCTAGTTTTATACTGAGAACTAATGAGCAGATTCAATAATGATTAAAAGGACAGAGCTCTTGGTTGTAAAACTTTACATCTCAAATTGCTTGATACTTTTGGCATGATATTAAAAAAAAAAAATATAAATTCCCAGAATGAGAGATCAAGATTACATTCTGTTTGCCACATTCTAGTTTCCTATTTACCTTAAGACCTTTGCTAATCGCTATACCCTGTATATACTCACATACTCACTATGGAATTTGAATCAAGGTTGCTCTGCATATGGTTTTGATAAATGGCTAATAATGTACTTTAATGTACTACCAGTAAACACTATAAAACAAACACCCAAATGAAGCGATAGGAACAAGATTACATGATTATGTGGCGGGAAACTGTAGGCTAACCCACAACGAGCCTCCGATGCGGCTCTGTGAAACCGACAAACAACTTTCACTTTCGGGCCAACGAAACTTTGCTTGCCACATGTTCCTCTTGCTCCGTCCTCATATTCTTCATCCTTCTTGTTCGTGCTCCTCGTGCTGCAGCAGCACTTAATGGGCAAATTTGCATTGCATCTGTGCGTCTAATGAAATTCTGTTGCCAGCGGTCAGTGCTGAAGTTGCCGCAATCTGTGGCGACCTTCAGCTCAACTTGCTGCACTTTTTGCTCAAAATAAAACGCCCAAAAAACGAAGCCCATTCATGGCCACAGAGACCAGTTGATGCCACAGTCCGTCTGCTTGTCTGGCTGGATGGTTGCCTCTTCGTGTGGCTGCCACACAGTGTGGCGGTTGTTATTTTTGGCATCGCAGCAACGGAACGTGCCCAGGCCTGAATCGCGGCTGTGTATCTATGGCATTGGGACGACATGCAGAAAAAGAAGTAGAGAAAGATAGAGATGGGGAGAGAGAGAGAGGGAGAGAGATGTAGTTGTGGCATTGCATCCACCGCGTTGTGGCATTGGCATTGGAAAAAACTGTGGCACCAGGCAGCCAGTCTGCCAGCCTACCATTGTTGCTGTTGTATTTTTGGCATGCCGTCTGCCAATTGATGCCACATTGCGTATACGTAATGTGTGCGCGTCGTACTATTTGGTGATTCATGCTGGCCTCGTTAATGCGCTTATGGGATTGCATTGAATGCCGCGCTGTAATCACTTCTAGGAAATATTGAGTCAGTTAGCATAGGAGTTGACTTATCACAGTTTTAGTTTTAGTTGCACTTATTGGATTATGTTAGACATGAACTCTGTAAATAACAACAAAGCTGTTCAGACCATGATTAAAGATTATGCTAACTGGAGGTAATGAAATTAATATCTGATATCGAGCTAAACTGCGTTACTAATTGTTTTATCACAAATATATTCCGCATAAAAGCAGTCAATGTTTAACTCTCCCTTATCACTACGGAGAATCCCTATGAATAAGAAAGCAAAGTCTTCACATAACATGTATTAAAATAAGTTTTAAATTATTCCCTTTACTTAGTGCATCATACTTTTAGTAAACGCATTGGAAAATAATTTTTGAAAAAGATTTTGTTATTGATATGAAGTTTGTAAGTTAGTTAAATAATGTTGTAAACTATGTGCATACATACATACATATACACCAGAGATTATTGACAAAGCATTATTAAAGATTATGAGTAATCAAACAACAATTCCGATTGCCTGTTGCTGTCATTTCCTTAACTCCTTTCGACTGTCTGTTAAAGAAGCATCTATTTTAAATCGATTGTAGCTCCATTTGAAATATTTACAGGGCATACATTATTTCGATTAGTTTAAAATAAATGTAGTATTTTTTGTAAATTCTACATACAGATATCATGTTTTATTTTAATAGTACCAAAGTCCAGAGTTAGCAACAACTCAATTGGTTTCGACTTGAGCAGCTTTCAGCTCAGCTCAGAATACTTCTCAGAATAACTTATCAAAGTTTTTTTTTCCGTTTTTTTATTGTACGGTAAGTGCGGCTGTATATGTATATGTATATGATTATACATATAACCAGTTATAATGTATGTACGGACTTTTATATCTATTTACTTTTCTACATTTTTTCTGATACGTCTACCCAAAAAATTCGTTGAAGCTCATTGCCTGTGTGCCTTTCTATCTCATCGTCTGTCCAAGGGTCTGGCTGTCCGTCTGCTGTCTGTCTATTTGATTGGCCGTAATGTAATATGCGTTTATGGCAAGCTACTACTAGGAGTAAGTGTACTTCCCATGGTTAAGTCCAAATGCCAGCACATTCGATTTATGCTTCGATACTATTTGGATTCCCTTTCCCATCTCACTCACTCTCTCACTCTGTGCCTTTGCGCCCTGTATCTGTATCTCTGTCTCTCTCGTGTTGTGTACGTTTTATTATTTTCTTCATCTGCTCTTCGCTCGTTTGCATATTAAAATTTCATATGAATTTTTTGCTTTATTAATATCTAGCTGTTATTTTTTGTTGTCTGCCTTGGATCGGTTCGATTTGCTGGTTGCTTTGCGTTGCGTTGCGTTGCATTACGTTACGTTGCAGCTTCGTTTCTGCCCCATCAAGCTGCACGTCGAAATTAAATTTTATTTTTTGTCTGTATCTGTGTCTGAGTCTCAGTTTGAGTCTGTGTGTGTTGATATGCCAAATGAAACTGAGCTTGGCAGTCTCTGAGCGGGAACTGGCAACATGCAACGTGGAAGTTGGGGCAACTGTGGCAAGTGCCAAGCGGTAACTGGCATCTCGGTATCTGGCATTTGGAATATTTTTTTCTAATTTTTTTCTGTTGGTTTGGGACTGAGTTTTGGGTTCCTAGCTAAGCGCGATTTATTGAATTATTTAGCGAGCAGCTGCTTAACTCAATTTACTTGACGTCAGAGCACATACGAGTATCTGAAAGTGTTTGCCAATTTCACTACTTCCCCTTTTTTTTTGCCACTCTTCGTCTTCTTTCTTCTCATAACTATTCCCTTTCCCTTTCCACTTCATAAATTTGTTGTCATCTCTTGACTAATTTGTTTTTGCCTCAGTGCGTTGACGACGTCAGTGAAAATTAGACAAATTGAAAGAGTCAAAATGGCAAAAAATAAATAAGAAGTATTGTCTATTTGGACAGTGTAAAAGAAAAAGTGTAGAATCGCACTACAGTTGTGCTATTAATTTGCAAACAGAACACAGACAAACAAAAATATAGGGTGTTTTTCTAAGATTGTCTTTGAAGTATTCGAAAACAATATTTACTATTCGTGGAAATGCACTTATTTTTCTTATTTGTTAATTTCTGCTATCATCAAAATGGACGGAAATTGGAAATTGACAATTTATCTGATTATTTTATACCCTTAGCATGTACAATGTATAATATATATATATATTTGTAACGATATGTGTACCGTACTAAAGGCTGTCTGGCTGTTTCTATACATACAAACTAGTCTACATATCTTATACAAAACGTACATATTGTACATTTGTTATTGATCGGCACATCCTGAACTAATTCGGCTCTGATCGGACTGATATATTATAAAGATGTCATAGGTATGATTAATGAATAGTCAACCTTTCGTATGAAAACCTTATTTTTAACTTTAGATATACACAGGCTGCAAGTTTAGTATTGATTGACTTTGGTTAAAATCGGACTATTATATTTTACAGGTGTTAATAGTAAAATTGTTAAGTAAAGGTATTGTATGGCATTTTTTAGGCGTTTGTTATTTGCAATTAAACTTTGGGCGCTCTTAAAAATACACCCTTTAAATACACGAAAGCATGTCATTTAAGTAGCCCCCACAACACACACATGTACACACTCACACCCATGACACACTCATACATTAAGAGACATTCTACGCTCTTTTCGGTTTTCTGCCTCTGCAGTTGCTTCTTCTTTTTATGCGCTGCGACGCATTGTGTGTGTGTGTGAGTGTGAGAGTGTATGTGAAGTTTATTCAACTAAACGAGCGGTTCAATGAACTTGGCCAAATGGCGAATATTCGGTTGTCGTAGGTTAGGGTTCCTATTGTGCATTCACAAAATGAAGTTATGGCGAGTTAAGCACACACACACACACACACATTTTGAAAAATTACTGACATTCTGCCGGACTTGATGACTGACTTGTAAAATGATTGACGAAAAGTGCAATGGCAAATGCATTCACACAGATACACTTTCATTTACACACACACACACACTTCTCACACACTCTCACTCACACACACTTGCATAACGAAAGTGCATAAAAAGCAATAAATGAACATTTTATGACATGTAGCAAATGCAGCGTCGTTTGGGCAACCTTAAATGTGTACCCCCATGTTGGGTAGGGTGACCAAAGGAGAATTGCGTAAAGCGTGAGGTACATTTAATAATCTTATTGATAAGAGTGGAAAAGCAATCGACAAATTAAATTTGCAGTTATCATTAAGGTTTAATATATACATACACATGTCCACTTACTTTATGTACACGAAAAAAAGAAATATATTCACATAAAGATTTACATAAACATACATTTATTTATATACAAGTGATTGTAGTTATTGGCAGGGAGATGAGAACAGCTCGACAGGGGCATTTATTAAAAGCATTGCGTTGGGTCGCTTTTTATATAAAAGAACTCATTCAGTAAAAAAGTAAAAAAAAGTAACTCACAAGCTGGTTATAATCACTCACAATTATTCATCATAAAATCAGCAGGGAAGTTGTAATAATCTAATATTATATGTTCGGTTCAACTTAAATAATGAACTTCAAATATTGTATAATCCAATAACACATCTAATATTGAACAAAATATTTCGAATAATTTATAGTATGTTCTCATTAAATCAAATTAAGTTATTTTGTAAGAAGAAGATTATTGTGACACTTGGATTGAATTCCAATTTGATTGGATGCACATACCGTTGTGCTAATAAAAAGGAAGTGAATTAAAAGTAAATGCTCAAATTAAATCGAAGTCTTTTATTGAACTCTACCTTATGATATAAATTGTACATAGTATCATTATCCAGTTCCAGTTATAAAAGTTTTAATTGAGGTTGTCAGGTTCCGCGTATGCAAGTTTGAATATTATCTGATTACCTATGTAACAATACTTACCCTTGTAAGTTAAGTTATGTACAAATGCACGTTTATTAACACTTTATAGATTTAAGCGTAACGGCTTTTGCAATTATGTACACGTGTAACGGGAACTAGACCAACAAGTTAGAAAAAGCATGAACTCAAGATCGCGTATGGCATATAAAAACTCGATGCAAGCACTTAGTTGAAATTATTTTATTGACGCGATCTAAAACGTTCGGAATAGTGTCTTTTGTCATATATTTGAATCTTTTCGAAGGACTCTAATCAAAAATGTTGATGTGGCAATTGTGGTGTACTTTGTTGTGCGTTCTGTTGTTCTATTACCTGTGGAGTCGTCGCAGATTCTATCTGTTAGCGTTAAAGTTACCTGGCCGTTGGGGTTATCCCATAATTGGCATGGCTCACAAATTCGCCAATATGGAAAGTATGTCATCGGCAGATTAAATTAAACTGTGACTCCTATCAAATGCAAATTTTTGATTTATTCTAAATGAATTAGATTTACTGCCGATTTTGGGTTACTATTTCGATAAATGTGGCCCTGTTTTATTTTCTTGGTTGGGTCCCTTACCAGCTTTAATTTTGAGCGATCCACAATTGATACAAGATATTCTTAATTCGCCCAATTGCTTTAACAAGAGCATCGTATACAAAGTTGTCGATGATGGTATTGGCGAAGGATTATTAAGCTCAAATGGTATTCCGAATTGGTGAAATGCATTCAAATGTGATCCTAGTAATATTTTGTTTCTTGTTTAGAGCCCCGTTGGAGCGAGCATCGAAAATTTCTGAATCCAGCCTTTGGGCATAAGATGATTCTTAGTTATATTCCGATATTCAACACTGAGACGGCATCCCTTTTAAAAGTACTGGACACATTAGTAGATGGAGGTGAGAAGGACTTAAAACACTTGCTGCAAGGACTCACCCTCGACATTGCAACTCGTTAGTGCAATAAACTTAAAATCCTTAAATTTCCTTCTTAAAATTTAATTTTACTATAGAAACTACTATGGACGTTAACGTAAATGACAGTAAAAATATTAAGAACAACAAACTACACCAATGTTACAATTGGTAGGTACTAATGGGCTTGATATAACTGAATGAATTTTCTATGCTTTAATAGTCTTCTTGAATTAACTCCAGAAATTGTCTATTCACCATGGTTGAAAAGCAAAATAGTTCGCCAAATTTTGGGCAAAGAGAAAGTCTACTCGAGGGCAAAATCGGAGATTCGGTGTTTCATCAGAAAGGTAATAATTCTAATAAAAGTAAATAATAAAAAATACAAATTTATTAAATTGTAAAGCTAATTGATGAGAAACTAGCGAAGGATTCTCAAGCTCATCATTTGCCGCAGGATAGAAACATATATATAAATCTAGAGATAGATCTGTTGAAAAGAGGCATATTTAGTGGAAAGGACGTGGAAGATGAATCAAATACAATTGTTTTTACTGCTTTTGAAACAACTGCTACTGCGCTGTACTCCATTTTGATGATTCTCTCCATGTTTCCCATTTACCAAGAGAAGGCTTTCGAAGAGATTTTAGCTTTGTTTCCCGACATTGGAGACTTTGAAGTTACGTACGAAGACACACAAAAAATGGTTTATCTGGATCTTATTATTAATGAAGCAATGCGACTTATCCCTCCTGCTCCAGTTATCGGTCGACAAACGTCCCAGGATGTAATCCTTTCAAATGAAGTTCTTATTCCAAAGGGTGTTGAAATTTTAATAGATATCTTTCACTTGCATCGAAGTAAAACAATTTGGGGAAACGATGCAGAAACATTCAATCCGGATCACTTCCTGTCCCATAACATTAAGGATAAGCATCCATATGCCTATATACCCTTTACAAAAGGCAAACGCATGTGCATAGGTAGAGTTTCATTGCAATGTAGAGAAATACTTTATTTAATTTCCGTCATTTTCAGGTTGGAGATATGCACTAATATCACTTAAAGTTACTTTGGCAAAATTACTAAGGAATTACAAATTTTCGACCAGCTTTAAATTTGAAGATCTTGTCTTTCTTGCTGGCGCAACCACTACATTAAAGACAGTGCCATTCCTGGAGCTGCATAAGAGATATTGAGAGGATGGTGACAAGTATAAGTAAAGCTAGAAATTGTTTTTAATTGTTATAAAATGGCTATGGGAATGTTAAAACAAAAATAAATCACTGCTACTTAATTTGTAAAATATTTGTGTATTGATTTAAAAATTAAGTTAACTGATTGTGTTATTTCATACAGTAATCTACCTTGTATGTTCAGCAGAAAATGTTCAACAATCAAAAATTCAAATAATGATACCGATACAGAACCGATCTAATAAAAATGTTATCTTAGGAGCGATTCTGATTGTATCTAGTAGGACCAGTATCTATACTTAGTACCAGATATCAAATTGTTTGACACTGTTGAGTTCGCGCATATGCAAAATAGATTATCTGCTTAAATATGTATAAATGCTTTTAATTACCTTTAGATATTTCCAAATGCAGTTTTATGAATACTGCCTGTGCAATTATATGCACGTGTATGGGGCACTTGACCAACAAGTAAAATGGACACGACCTCGAGATACCCTGCTTCTGTAATACCACAACACCGTTGGAGTTTCCTTTATTTTCCATTGGGTTATAACAAGTCAAAGTACATCATAAGATTTATATACATATATTAATATGTACATTATATATGTACATCATCATGTAGAATGGATATTTCCATTTCATTTTATATTCTATTGATTGATACATCTATTATACATATACATATGTTGTCGACTGTTTGTAGTCGTATACATACATTATATACAGGGTGTCTTAATTTTGCGTTCGTCTTTCGTGACTCGATCGCGTATGTCATATAAAAACTCGATGCAAGCACTTAGTTGAAATTATTTATTTGACGCGATCTAAAACGTTCGGAAGAGTGTCCTTTGTCAGATATTTAAATCTTTTCGTAGGACTCTAATCAAAAATGTTGATGTGGCAATTGTGGTGTACTTTGTTGTGCGTTCTGTTGTTCTATTACCTGTGGAGTCGTCGCAGATACTATCTGTTAGCGTTGAAGTTACCTGGCCCATGGGGTTATCCCATAATTGGCGTGGCTCACAAATTCGCCAATATGGAAAGTATGTCATCGGCAGATTAAATTAAACTGTGACTCCTATCAAATGCAAATTTTTGATTTATTCTAAATGAATTAGAGTTACTGCCGAATTTGGGCTACTATTTGGATAAAGGTGGCCACGTTATGTTTTCCTGGACGGGTCCCTTCCCAGTTTTAGTTTTGAGCGATCCACAATTGATACAAGATATTCTTAATTCGCCCAATTGCTTTAACAAGAGCATCGTATACAAAGTTGTCGATGATGGTATTGGCGAAGGATTATTAAGCTCAAATGGTATTCCGAATTGGTGAAATGCATTCAAATGTGATCCTAGTAATATTTTGTTTCTTGTTTAGAGCCCCGTTGGAGCGAGCATCGAAAATTTCTGAATCCAGCCTTTGGGCATAAGATGATTCTTAGTTATATTCCGATATTCAACACTGAGACGGCATCCCTTTTAAAAGTACTGGACACATTAGTAGATGGAGGTGAGAAGGACTTAAAACACTTGCTGCAAGGACTCACCCTCGACATTGCAACTCGTTAGTGCAATAAACTTAAAATCCTTAAATTTCCTTCTTAAAATTTAATTTTACTATAGAAACTACTATGGACGTTAACGTAAATGACAGTAAAAATATTAAGAACAACAAACTACACCAATGTTACAATTGGTAGGTACTAATGGGCTTGATATAACTGAATGAATTTTCTATGCTTTAATAGTCTTCTTGAATTAACTCCAGAAATTGTCTATTCACCATGGTTGAAAAGCAAAATAGTTCGCCAAATTTTGGGCAAAGAGAAAGTCTACTCGAGGGCAAAATCGGAGATTCGGTGTTTCATCAGAAAGGTAATAATTCTAATAAAAGTAAATAATAAAAAATACAAATTTATTAAATTGTAAAGCTAATTGATGAGAAACTAGCGAAGGATTCTCAAGCTCATCATTTGCCGCAGGATAGAAACATATATATAAATCTAGAGATAGATCTGTTGAAAAGAGGCATATTTAGTGGAAAGGACGTGGAAGATGAATCAAATACAATTGTTTTTACTGCTTTTGAAACAACTGCTACTGCGCTGTACTCCATTTTGATGATTCTCTCCATGTTTCCCATTTACCAAGAGAAGGCTCTCGAAGAGATTTTAGCTTTGTTTCCCGACATTGGAGACTTTGAAGTTACGTACGAAGACACACAAAAAATGGTTTATCTGGATCTTATTATTAATGAAGCAATGCGACTTATCCCTCCTGCTCCAGTTATCGGTCGACAAACGTCCCAGGATGTAATCCTTTCAAATGAAGTTCTTATTCCAAAGGGTGTTGAAATTTTAATAGATATCTTTCACTTGCATCGAAGTAAAACAATTTGGGGAAACGATGCAGAAACATTCAATCCGGATCACTTCCTGTCCCATAACATTAAGGATAAGCATCCATATGCCTATATACCCTTTACAAAAGGCAAACGCATGTGCATAGGTAGAGTTTCATTGCAATGCAGAGAAATACTTTATTTAATTTCCGTCATTTTCAGGTTGGAGATATGCATTAATATCACTTAAAGTTACTTTGGCAACTTTTCGACCAGCTTTAAATTTGAAGATCTTGTCTTTATTGCTGGCACAACCACTACATTAAAGACATTGCCATTACTGGAACTTCAGAGGAGAAATTGAGAGCAAATGTCGTTGCCAGGATATGAATTAAGAAAGGGGACAAATTAATTATTACTGTCAAATTTTTTTTAAAATGGTAAAAGGGGTTCATTAAAATAAATTAATATTATGTCACAAGTGATAAAAATATAATTTTTCATGGCTGAGAAAAAAAGACCCATCTTAAGTCAAGACTCAATTACTAAAACTAAGCACATTTATTTTGAAAATTGAAAAATCCAAATAAAAAAAATTATAAATCCTTAAGGATTATTTGTTTTATTTTACAAAATGGAATAATTATTGTAAAGGTGTTGAGAAGTTTAGAAAACTTAGTAGTAACTATTTATAGATATAAACCATATAATAAGTAAGTAGTTGATCTAATCTCGTACTCTAAATAATAATCTGATTGTCAGTGAACATACGCATTTTTGAAATCAAATATTGTATAAATGCTTCTCTTAACTGCAGCCAAGGCTATCTGCTTGTCTATCAAAAGACCACATTATATATATATATATATCTTCTATAAGAGGCCTCGCAAGCTTTCTTTCTAGACTATTGGCCAAAATAGTCAAAAAACAGTCAAAGCCTAGCTAAAACTGTTTGTTATCTTACGCTCCGTTGCATTGCCTTATGTGATAGAACTCGTAGTTGTTGCCCTTCAATTGCCACACATATTGTTTGTGTATGAAATGTGGCAGGCAAAGTCAACTTACCACAAAATCTACAAGTCGTCTGACTGACTTGGTGGCATCTTGAGTCGTAGGCCGCTGTTGGCTTTCGTAGACGAAATATGAGGAGCAACCGAAATGCAGCAACGTTAGGCACGCTTCCCTCTCTATCTCTCTGCTCACCTTTTTCTGTCTCTCTTTCTCCCACACTCCCTCTCTCTGTCTCGCTCTCACTGTCTTTTCTTTGCATTTTGCATATGGGTAATTTGAGAACATTTGCGCTTTAACTGCAGGCAAAAATGCGAAAATAAAAGAAAAAGTCAAAACGAAAAAAGAAATATGTTCGTATGTGTGTCTGTATGAGCAGATGTGTCGCCTGGTCTGCTATCTATGCACATACATATTCACATGCTCACACAAACACTTACACACATATATGTACATATGTATGTACATTTGTTAGTAGGTGTATTCCGTATGGATTTTCAAAGGCCTAAACCGATGCGCCTCTGTTGCAGCTAGTTTTGTTATTGTACACTTTTTTGTTGCTGCTTCTCTGTTGTTGTAGATGTTGTTGTTGCTGACTTTGAAGGCTTCATCATCTGCTTTTGGCCAGTCGCTTGCTTTGGCCTGGCTTGACTGCCTCGACGACGAAAACTGACAGCGACGAGCTATTGGAGAGGCTTAGGTTTTGGAGCCTACTCTGGGCCAGCAACTAGACAAAAGTGCCTGCCTCCAAGGGTAGGGACAACAACAACAACAACAGCAACAACAACAACTGGCGGCATATTTCAAGTTGACTTTATTTTCAACAGCGTCGACTTTGCCTCTAACCGAAACTTGATGAATTGGGAATAAATGCCTTTGACAAGCTTTGCTATTAACTATTTGCCCAGTTGTTTCTTGTGGAAGTCAAAAACATGACGTGTCATAAAGATTAATGTACGGCAAAGATAAATAACTTGCATGCCAATAAATGAGGGCAATTTTAGTGGCTTTGACACCCTGTAGAAATATATATATTTCATATTTCATAAAAAATTAAACTGAAACATAAAAATAAATTTAACAAATAAAAAATATATTTTGTAGCTTAACTATAGGTAATTAAATTTATGCAGCAGAAGAATTCAAATTTGAATTAAAAAAATTAAGATGGATACATAAAAATAATTATACAATATATAATATAATATAAGACTCGTAAAGATTTATTTTTAAATATTATTCAAGCTACCGTTTTGTACATACATTTAGTATACTCTTACATGTAATTGAAAGCTTAAAGTTTTAAATTTAAATTATTAATTCGAGGTGATTAGCATCTTCATTTATTAGCTTTATCTTGTAGTGACAGTTATCAAATCATATTAAAAGAAATTAGAATTTTTGATTAATAGCAATAACAAAATAACAATCATGTACAAATTTATACTTCCGCTTGTACATATTCAGAGCATACTTTAAGGCGTGTTTATTTATTTTCCAAAGTCATTACTATATATACATTTTTTATTTATTTTCTACAGGGTATTTGGCTGTCTAGCATTCATATTTGAAGCATGCTTTGGCCATTGTTTGCTGGCATTTTGGGCATTTGATATCTTTTGTGACTCTTTTATCACACAGCAATGGTTTTGCAGTAGCATTCTCACACTACACACACACCTACACCCGCACACACACTCGTTTTCAAAGTGAGAGTGTGTGTGTGTGAGTGTTGTGGCCTCCTGCTCCTGCTGCTTTGCTCCCTTGAGCGTTGCAAAGGGTTCATTGCACTTTTTGCGCAGAATTTGTTGCCTAACCAGCCGAAGAACAAACGCAACGGACGCATAGGCGGACAATGTATATTGTTGTTACTGTTGTTGTTGTTGTTGCTGCTGCTGTTACTCTCCTACTCTTTGGTTTTTTGCTTCGTTGCTGTGCGCCTTTTTTC
Organism: Drosophila testacea; assembly: GCA_035043265.1. Lineage (NCBI taxonomy): Eukaryota > Metazoa > Arthropoda > Insecta > Diptera > Drosophilidae > Drosophila > Drosophila testacea. The sequence goes on from JAWNND010000211.1 coordinate 220,097, forward strand.
GTGTTTGGCGTCAACATTGGCAGCAGGTGTTTGACATTGCGTCAAAGCTGTTGTTGCCGCTCTTGCTGTCTTTGTTGTTGTTGATGGGACTGGTTGCCTGGCTGACAGCCTGCCACAGGAAGCCATAGAGCATTTGCCAAGTTGTTTTCATTGTTAACAAGCTTTCTGTTGTTGTAGGTCGCAAAATGTGAGCATGAGTCTCCGAATAAGTATAAGAATGAATCCCGCAAACGAATACAAATACAAAAACAAAAACGAATACAAATACGAATACGAGTACAACTACGAATACTAAAAACTAACATTCATACGCAGATGCATCATGCAATTAGGAGTTGGAATTCGAATTGCTGAGCTAATTAGACAGTAAAATTCATGGCAGAAACGAGTTGGTAATGTGATCTGACTAATATTATTACCAACTCAAGACTGAGCTATTTATTAGCCAAGTCGAAGAATGAATGTCAACGAATTTTATGTTTATAGCATATAAAATGGGCAGATAATTTGTTAAAATTTGATGATAAATTATTATTTGTTTTGATAAAAGTATTTTTACTATACTATATATTTATATTCCTATTTATTTAGTTGTTTAAAATTATTTGGTATTTTTATTTACCATTTAGTTTGCTATTTATTATAATTTTAAATATTCCTTATTTCATTTTATTCATTTCATTAAAGCATCTCTTCTTCTTTTTAATATATTTATTTATTACTTTTATTTTTTTAAATTTTGTTTTTTTTAAATTTAATTATCAAACTATTAGCTAAGCCCAGTTAGTGGCATATCTAAGCCAGCTCATTAGCGTCCCATCAGGAGCACTTCAAAGGCTTAATCATAAATTTACGCTCAAATAAATGCAGAACTGACCAATGAAGCCAAACAAAGCAAACCAGCAACTAAATCAAATAAAACTTCAGTTAAAACTGAAGCGTAAAGTGCTTGAAATTGCATTGCGAAACGATGCGTTCTCGATGGATATTTACTAAAATAAATATCTCTTTTGCTTGGCAATTGAAGTGCATATCCATTTTGTTACTAATTTCCAGCCTATTTTCCTCAGTCTTCTATTTGCTGCCATTTTGCCATTGCCATTTGCCCAACAGCTGCAATTGATGGCAAATATTGCGTATACGCACCCCACTCCCCATCGCATTTGTCCCTTCCTTCATTCAAACTGCACTTATTCGTATGCCAGAGTTTAGCTTGGTTTTACTGTTTGGCCTTTTTTATACTCACACTCACACTCACCACTATCCATCTCCTCCTCCTCTCTCTTTGTGAAATTTTTCTAAACAACGTCTGCAGGCTGAATGTGCATACGCATAAAAGGATATTGATCTGCCCCTTACCAGAAAAACCGACCACTACGCATCAGCCGAAGGGCCAATGCCTGCCGCAAAACTTTTTTTTTTTGTTGCCTCTGTTTTTGCCATGAAAAGGCGGCGACTTTTTGAGGGGTGCTGCAAGACAGGAAGACAGCCCCATAGAGGGTCTCAAAATTGGCGTTCTCTTATTGCTGTATAATTTACCCTCATACATACCTATGCATCTATATGCATATATAAAGATATATGTAAATATTTATATAAGTAGTTGTTTTTCTAGGCATGAGTATGTAATTCTTGGCACAACTTACGCACTTTTTGTTAGGCTTTTTGTTTTTATGCCCGCATGCGTGTAGCAAGTTTTTACTGCCTTAAAAAAGTTTAATTTTGTAATAACAATTCTATTTGAGATTCATTACGTGCCTTTAGATTTTAAATTGAATCTAAAAAGTTAGATTTTCTTTTTTTAAACTATCCTTTTAGTTGCTGCTCTTTGGTTTGCTTTAGGCCATTTCCTGTCGCCCAAAAACGTTGAGTGGAAATTCATTTCCCATGCGCACGACAAAGCCATGTCTGGGCCTCTTTGCATTTTCATTTTGTGCCAAACAAATACTAAAAAAAAAAAAATTAAAAAAAGAATATACGAAAAAACGAAGGCCTTGCATTGATAATTAAGCAGAGTTGACAAGGACAGAAGCAAAGGTGAATTGTCGCTCTTAAAAAGCGGCTAGGCAAGTGCTCTATGGGACCAAGTATAGTTACTTTTATAGCTAAAGCTTGACTTTTTTTATTGCCAAAGTTAACTAAAGACTTTATCATAAAGTCAGTTGAAGTTTCAGTGGAGAATTCAAAGAGAGTTGTGTAAGGAAAGGTATATTATTGTTTTAGGAAAACGTTGATCAATTTATCAATATGTTGACTAGAGATGACTTTAGCTGAATGTAAAGAACCGCTGTACTCTATTTATTTTTAAAGTACATAATTTTTATTATTTTTTTTTTTTTTGTGGCTTTATTGCTATTCCTAACGTGTGTCCAGTGTGTTTAAATTTCGGTGTTGTATGCTTTAAATATTTCCATGAGCCATTTAACTTGTGGCGTGTGACGAAATTTCAAATTATTTGTTTTGGTCGCTGGCTATAAATTTGAGCTGTTTTCGTGTTGGCCATTTTAGTAGTCGTGTTTTAGCTTTTGCATATTTGACAAATGCAAAACAAACAAAAACACAAAAAAAAACTGAAAAAACTATTAAAAAAAAGAAAGGATAAGTTAAAACTGGCCTGTTGGTCGCTCACCATCAACATCTAAACGGAGCAACGACAAATTTATGATAATTTACAATGAAAAAATCTAACAAAAAAAAAAAAAAAACAGAGAGTAGAAAATGTCTCGTACTCGTCGTCTATTCCCTGGGACCATAGAATGACATTTTAGTACATCGTCTATTATTGCCACGAAACATGCTCTTTTGTTGTTTGTCGAAACATTCTCATGGCCCCCGCAGGCGGCACGCCTCTTTTCCGCCCCTTCCCTTTGGCATAGTCACCATCGTCTGGCTGTTTGTTGGAAAATTATGACCGCCAGCATATTGCAAATTATATTTAATTAACGTTGCATTTCGAGTACAAGTTCCCAACTTCTTTTGTTGCTCTCTGTTATTTTTTTTGTTTTTTTGCTTTTGCTTTTGTTGTTGTTGTTTTTTTTTTCAAACAAATTTCAATTGCATTTTTAATTAGATGGCCATAGGTTTTGTGGCCCTCTTTGCTTCGACTAGATATCATTTAGCCAATTCAGAATATTCATAGGGAACTTCTACCAATTTTTTTACCATGCAAATTGAACAATTTTGCATGCAAAGTGATTTTCATGCGGAAAAGCAAATAAATCTATCAACTCGACTTAAGTAAAAGCTGAAAATACGGGACATTTTTTGTGTATATCATTAAGAATTCTAAAGTAGAAGCGCTCAGATTTTTGGAAGATTTCACTGTTAGAAATGATTTAAGCAGAAGTATTAATTCTACAGAGTCAACACTTATCTTTCAAATACACTATTTTAATTGCAAATTCTGTATAATTTAAAGTACTTTTCTGTTTGAGTCTTGGACTCTTTAAACTGTGAGAGATTCTAATTTTAAGTTACATAATATCCTAACTTATACACTCGATCATATGTGTACTTTTTTTTTTTCTCATCGCTAAACAGTTTTAAGTCATCATTAGGCAGAGTGCTAGACTAGTTTGTCTCGAGACTTCAAACTTCTTTAGCTTGGTTTTACATCTTTGGGCCAAATATGGCATTCGCTTGACTTCCATAAATTTTGGCTGCCTTTTAAACCATTCAAAGAACAAAATAAAAAAGATTTGAACAAAAAAAAAAAAGATGGTAAAGGAAGAAGCTTGCTGCACATATTTTAGCCAACTTTTAAAATATGTTGCCATTTGCCAATGGACCAAGCCGCATGCAACAGGCATCAGGCAACTGGCAACTGGCAACTGGCGGCAGCTGCCGCTTAGACATTGATGGCCATGCCAGTCATAGTCTCAGTGGCAGGGGAAGTTGCAGAGGCAAGCAGAGACTGAAGTTGCACAAACGTAACGAAACGAAATGGAAAAAAAAGTGGTTTTCTATATATTTTTCTAAAATCAAAATGTCCAGTTTTTGTTCATCAACGCCGGGCCAACGCTGGCTTGCTTTGGCCAAAGTTGTCGCCGGCTTTTGCTATTGCCAGCCAAGTCAGCCAGCCAATGTCATTAACTTGGCCAACAACCGCCGCCTGCTACAGCTTACAGCTGCAAACAGCAAGCAGCAAACTGCAACTCTAGCTCTAGCTTCAGCTCCATGTGCGCTGACATGGCAACATGAAGCGATTTGAGCATTAATGTTCAGGCCAGTTGCCACTTTTTCTGGCTAAGACCAGCAGCTACTTGGGGGCTACTGTTTGTGCTTCTAATTTTGTCAAAGTGCAAAAAAGTGCGTGTGCAATTATAAAATGCATTTCATTGCTTGCCCAGAGAGATGCGATGACTTTGATTTTGTGTCGCCAAATTGCCAAGTGCCTCTGACCAAAAGGAAGAGGTTCATTAAAAGAGTATTTCAGCGCTGATTTTGCCACACATTTTTTGATTGCCCCTGGCAGCAGCAGCAGCGGCAGCAGCAGCAACTTCTTGACTTCTTCAGACTTGCCTCAATCGATCGCAACATGTTGTTGCTCTTGTAATGCGAAAACTGCAGCACAAAAAGAAGAAGCAACTTGCAATGCTTGCGATCTTCATCATCATCATCATCATTATGATCGTTATGACCATTACCCCTACAGGTACTACAGCTGGGCTTGATCTTCTCTCTCTTTCTTCTTCTTTGATTGCTGTCAGATTTGTGGTTGGACCTGCAACTTGGCCAAGACATTGAACTTCTCTCATGCCTTGTGAGTGCTTCCAAATATTTTTTCGCAATAACTTGACTGATTGACACTCAGGAAATGTCCAGCAATTTGATTGGCTTTTATGCGTATGCCTTTTTGCCGCCTTTTGAGTGTTAGACAAAATGAAATTTACATATTTGTCCATTGCACAATTAGAATTCATAGACATGTGCCAACTTTAAAACAACAAAAAAAAAATAGCAACAACTTTATCGTCATTGCAGGTTGTCGCTTTGCTATTTACCTATGACGAGGTTCATTGACGCGTCCCACAGAACAGGAATCAAAACGAAATAAGCCAAAAATAGCTAAATACATAATAAAAACCAGTTAAGAAAAATGCACGAAACCCAACAGTCAGATAGAAAGAGCGAGCGAGAGAAAGAGATTTCGAGTGAGAGAGACAGGGAAAGAGAAGAACAACGCATACAAGAAATTTTCATAATTTTTGCATTTTATAGAACATTCGAAAATAACAAAAATAGCAGACATGCAATTGCTGCATATTATTGCTAGATAAATACCCTGTAAGTTTGTTGTGTTTAATGAGACTCTGAAATCTTGAAGAGTCTTACATCTTGATTAAGCCAAGTTGTGTCTACTTAAAAGCTTATGTAATCTGTAGATGAAAAGCAGTGAATGCAACAGATAATATTTGTTTTTTTTTAGTACAGAATAATTTTACCTTTTCCTTAAATTATATTGCTGGTTTTTGGCATTTCAATTCGTAGGTAAATTAAAGGAAGATACCAATGTATTTATTCCTGGTCACCTGCCAATACCCTGTAAATGTGGAGTGCATGATTTTGATACTTAAACCTACAGCATCTTCCTCAAGATCGAACTGCCTTTTATGTCTATTCAATTATCTGATCTTTTGATAGTTAGGCAACTTGTTTAATAACCAGTTATCACTAGATGAGTACCCTGTAAATACAGCTTGAATGTTACTACTCTTGTTTTCTTCCTTACAATAATTACCCTATAAATGCTGCCTTTATGTTTGATTCTACCCATTAGTCTAGTTCTATAATGGTCTGTCTTTTTGTCTCTTTAATTTTCTGACCTGTTAATATTACACAAATACTCTGTGCATGCGACTATAACCTTGTGCTGCTCTCACCTTTGCTAATATACCCTTTAGTTGAATTTTAAAGAGCATTAATCGTCGCTAGGTGCATTGGCCGCTTTCAAGGCTATCACAATGCATTGGATTTTTGTTGCTCTTGTCTCCATCATGTTACAAGTTTTAGCCAAGGGCCGAAATCTGTACTCCAAATAAGTGTGTGTGTGTGTGTGTGTGTGTGTGTCTGGTTGTGTGTGTGGTTGTGTGTGTGGTCTAGGCTAATTAGCCGCTAGCCTGGTCCATTGAAAGCGCATTTGATGATGGCACACATTCCATTCAATTTCATTGATGTAATCATTGCTGCAGTTGCAACCATGGTTCATTCATGCCCAGAGACGTATTTCCACCTCCTTCTCTCTCGTCTGTGCCTCATCCTTGTTGCCCCATTGTGTGCTCGGTAGCTGCTCGCGCATTTGGCTACTTCAGTTGCCAAGTTGCCAGTTTGGGACACACCTTCTGCAACGCCACGCTAATCACAAGAGGCAGAAGAAGATGAAGGAGAAGGCAGCGCCGGCAGCGCGTGGATAAATCAAAATGCTAGCTGGCGAGACGTGAGGCACAGTCACCATGCCCCTCCACGCCCCCATTGCCTACTTGCCACAGAACAGATACAGCATAATCCGCGGCACAAAGCCAAAGCCAAAGCTAAAGAAAGTGCCGCACATGAGTCTCGAGACTTGGCTGGTTGCCTCTTTGGCTGCCACTTGCAGCCTGCCTGGCTGACTCTGCCTCTTTGCCTTTCCCCCTTCCCCCACTTGCCACACTTTGGCTGATCCTCGTGCCTAAGACAAACGCAAACGTTGGCTCTTTAGTCGTATCTTTCACTTTGATTGTGGGTCTCCTCTGACGGTGGCTCGTGTGGCTCGTGTTATGTTGTTAGTGTTTAGCCTTAGTCGTTTACCTTGTGGCAACAACGTGCTGCAGTTGTTTTGTAATCTTTTTTTTCTCTTTATTTCTTTTTTTTTTTTGTTAAGATGCAGTTGTTTCCACTTGGCTACTGTTTGTTTACACATGTATCTATAACTCAATCAGCTTCTGCTTAAGACGCTTAACATCATTTGGGCGACTTGACCCATACAACAAATTTGCCAATGCCACGTCAATGTTGTGCCACAACGTCATCCATGAACTTGCCCCACAACTATGCAAGGAATGTGCTAACAAAAAAAAAAAAGAAGAAACCAGAAGAAGATGCAATGTCCATAGTTGTGCGTAAGTTCTAATGAAAACCTAATTACAAAATCAGCCAATACTCTCAAGACTCGCACATAATTAAGGCGCACACTTGGCGTCTTATGTCCAGAGATTCAGCCTCCAACTCCAACAACAACTACAACTACAAAGACAACTACAGCTTCAGCGTCTGCGTCTCTCCATGAAAAACGCATTTAAAAGCCACATTAATGACGAAGACGACGGTTGCAACCACTTTGGTAAAATAGGAAATTGCTTTGCTGCTTTCGTTTGAGCATTTGGCTGACTCTTCTTATTTCTTATATTTCTTATATGTTTTTTTTTTTTTCGTCCATCAGCAGACGAGATCAACGCCAATCGTTGTTTGCCAGTTGTCTCTTTTGTTGTTGTCATTATTGTTGTTGTTGTTGTTCTCGTTGTTGTCCACATTCACATTCACATTCACATTCACAATCACAATCACAATTCACATTCACATTGAGAACCACACAAAAACAGCGTTGGCTGCTTCAACTGCGAAGCGTTTTCAGCATTTTTAGTTAATTTACCAGGAAAAACATTTGAAATTCTTAAAAAAGTAACATCAACTAACTGCTGGCGGGGTCTAGAAAAAAACTAGCATTGCATTAAGGGGCTGTAGCACGCCCACTTATACTCTATTACAAGCCAAGTTCAGCTGATAAATGCTATGAAAAGTATTTGTTGAATTCCCATTAAATATGTTGCAATTGAATTGATTGTTGAATGAACTCTATGTGCAGAAGAAACTTTATTTAGCGAATAATACTTTAGGTAAACGTTGGAAATGATAAAAGATAAGTAGTTTAATTAATCTCAATGTTAGTTTTATAACAAATTTTAACAAATATGCCAAAAAGATCAAACATCACATCATATACCTTAGGCAACAAATGTGTTGACAATTTTATATTAAACAAAAATATTCTTTAGGCAATAAATTATATAAATTTAGGCAACATATGAGTTTGCTTTTAATATTAAATTTTTATACCAAGTAAACACGATTATTATTTTCAATAAATCCAAAAATGTTAAATATTTAACTTTAATGTTATTTCCTATTACAAGAATTTTACATATTATTTGAACAACGTTCAATTGAACTTTTATTTTAAATTTAGAAATTGAATTGATTAATTAATTTGCTTAATTGTTATCCTTAAAGAGCATCAATTTTCATTATAGTCATCTTGGCTTTTCCTTGTTTTCCACTTTAGTTTATGTAGCTGCCACCGTCGCGACTCGCTGTCGCTGTCGCTGCCTCAGTCGCTGCCTCTGCTTCTGCTTGCTGCGGCTGCTGCATAGACTAAAAATCGCATTCGATCATTTATGGGATTTTATTTGGCGCGTCAGCAAATGTTGCTAAGCAATTTATTTATGACATTTTTTGCTAGCATCGGTCGGCCGTTGGCCAACGCTTGCAGCAGCCGCTGTGGCAAGATTCGTGCAGCAATTTCTGTGTTGCACGCAAGCAGCAGCAAACGCAGCAGCAGCAACAGCAAAAGAAGGGGGAGGTTGGGGAGGAGACAGACGAAAGACGACAGACGCATTGAATGGAATAGTTACAAAGTCAAAGCCAAGTTCCATATTCATCAGCTGCAACACTCTTCATTCTTGGTGTTGCTTGTTCGTTTGGCTTGTCTTGTAATTTTTCGTTGTTGTTTGTTGTTGGTTGTTTGTCCTCTTGTTGTTTTTCTATCGAAACCCAAACTGGATTTTAGTCTTAAATGATTCGCTGGATCTCAGCGGACAACGCGACGCGATCACAACATTGTGGCAGTTGCAGTTGCAATTGCAATTGCTGTTGATTTTACCATTGCATTTTAATTAAGTGCATTTTAATGAGGCATCATTGCCTGTACTTGCAACAGTTGCAACAGTTGTTGTCTCCTAATATTGTGAGTGCATTTTTAACTAGTCGCTGCAGTTCCCTGGGCTGGAAACACACAGTGATAATGCCACGTCCTGTTTTTTTCTGTCCTTTCCTATCCTTTTCGCCTGTCTCTAATTAATCAAAACATTACCTAATGTTTAAGCTTATTTAAATTAGACTCCACGTTTGTGGTCTTTACGTAAATTGCGGTTATTCACACAACAACAAACCAACAACATATACAAATAATATAAAAAAGCTGTGTGCAAGTAAAATGCGAGTAAAATTGTCAGTCTAATTTGATTTGACTGCCCGTTTTTACATATTTGCGACCCTCTCAATACGGGATACGAAAGAGGAAAGGATAATGGCTGCAAGAGAGTGCTGGTTGAGTTTACACTATCGCCAAAGGCTGAGATGTATATAAGAGGCTATATTAGTTTTCATATGCAACTTGTTGCGTTTTGCTATGGAATTTTATAATTTTTAACGTCATTAAAGTCATCAGTCTAAATTAATGATACTGCAAATTATGACGGCTGCTTATGCGAATTCTAATACCAACCCGAATCATCTCATAATGCTTAAGTTAATTAAGTAATATATTCATTAATGAGTAAAATTAATGTTATTTTAAATAATAATGCTAAGGCTGATGCATATGCAGGTTTTAATGCAGTGTGAGTATGCAATGCTAATGGCAATGCCAACGCTAGTGCTTATACTATTGCAAATGTAATGAAATTGCTAATGCATTGCTTGGCAAATGCTTATGCTAGTTTTAGTATAAGTATTATTACTTATTTTATTTGCTTACAATCTTAGTTATATATCTTTGTTGTTGTTATGCCAATGCTAACACTGATGTTATATTATTGATAAACTTAAATCTATAGTTAATACAAAGGCTAATAATAAAATGATTAAAAATGTTACTTAATACATTACAGCACATTCACAGAGTCCATCAGGTCTGTCATTTTACCTTTCTCTACAGTTGCAAAAACATTTTCCTACGTTCAATTTTTTCATTTTTCAAATTACGCAATTTTCATTAGTTTGTTGCATTTGCTGGCAGAAAATTAAGAGTTTCTCTGCCTCGTCCATTTCGTTCTCCTCTTGCCTTACCCCCCCAAATGTCCAGTTAGCAAATGCATTGCAAAGTGCGTATCTGCAGGATACGCGTATGAGTGAGTGGCAGGACGACCCTTGCAGGCTGTTGTTGTAGTAAATGTATTTGTGTGGTTTTCAATCTTTTTCCCCATTTTTTTTCTGCGTATATCTACACACATAAGTGTAGATGTGTGTATGTGTTTGTTTTATATTTTATGCGCAAATAATTGTGAATCTGTTTTTTTTATATTCACATTTTTCGCTTTCTGTGGCAGGTTATTGTTTGTTTTGGTTTGGTATTTTATTTTTTATTTTTAATTAAAAGCGGAAGTAAATGCAGGGGATGCCTGACTGGTTGGTTGACTTGTCAAGTGCATGCGTGAGTCTGTCATTTGAGTGTGTGTGTGTGTGTGTGTGTGTGTGTGTGTGTGTGAGTGTGTGCACACTTTGGCCATATTGTAGTGTTTTGCTAACAATGCAATTTTCAGCGCATTGTTGCCGGTACTGCGGCTGCTGCTTTCAGAAACTCCCTTTTGACGGACGCACATCAAATCAAATCCTCAGTTTGCAGCAATTTCAGAGACAATCCCTCCCGCCTGATGATGAAATGTCAAATGCGTTCCCATTCCCGAACCATGTAAACAGTGTAAAGCACAACGGATACGGATACGGATATGGCTGATGATACAACTGACTCTCTGCTTAGAGATGCGTCCCCGCCACGCACAAACTAAACCAAACTCAACAACAATAAAAACATGGCAACAATTCAAAACTGAAGAGTTTTTCAAATAACGAAAAAAAACGAAACGGGCGGAAAACGAGGAAAAAGGGGAAGCAAAATAAAAAAAAAAAATCGAGAAAATTAAAACAAAACAAACACAACACAAACGTAAACGTAAAACGCAAGGCAATGGCAACGCATCATCCTCGGCAACAGTGGCATCATCATCTTCATCAGCCTTTGGCTTTGCCTCTCAATGCCTCTATGTACCACGCATGAAGAGATTTTGGTTTGGCTTTTGATTGACGAACTTGGGCTTGGATGATTGTTGTTGTTGTTGTTATTGTTGTTACTGTCCTGACTGACTGACTAACTGACTACTCGACGATCCGCTTTTCACTCAAACTCATCAACGTCAACGACGCATTCAAATCGTTTTGATGGACTGCCGCAGCTCTCACTCTCCTCAACCCTTTAGCCTTATCCGGCCAACCCCTCAGCACTCAACCCCTCAGCTCCTGTTTCCGCACGCAGTGCATCCTGACACAAAATAAAAAAAAATTGCACAAGAATATTTGTATTTTACGCAATTTTTACTGGTTCTGAGTGTACCATGTTGTCGACTGGTTTGCCAGTTGGCCCGTTTGCTGTTGGCTGTTGGCTGATTTGCAAACCGATTTGTTACATTGTTCATGTCAGTCAGCGCATTGTTTATTATCATCATACATGAGAGTGGAAAGGGGAATGATAAGGACTTGGGCACATGTTTGCCCTGTCATTGTCTTTGCCATCTGATTGCAAGCTAGTGCGACAATTATTGTGGCATTAAAATATGTTTGCAACAAAAGAAACAAACCCATTGCACTAATGAAACAAATGAAAACAATGAAAATGCTTTTAGATTAGGCAGCAATTTTAAGTGCTTAATCACTTTGCACATTCAACCAATTGTGAATTGTGAAAGTCAAATCTGCAATTTATTACGTATACGCAACGTTGGCCATTTTTGTTTTTATTCACTTCTAACTTGAGCGTCCAACAAGCCGCATAAATCGCTCAACAATTTCCACTGCAACGCCTTTTCACAGTTAATTTGCCATAAAATATGCCAGCAACAACAACAACAAAAACAACAACAACAGCTGTGAGTGGAACAACAACAGCAGCCTGCAGCTGATGCTGAAATGAAACCTCGTCTCGTTGTCGCAATTAAATTAGCAGGCATCAACTTGGTTGCTGGCTGCCAAGAGAAAGGGCCCAAGTGTGTGCAGCCGTCCTGGCCATAAACTGTTGCCAAAAAGTTTTAAGCTGCTGTTGAGTTCGCACCCTTCCCTTCCCTTGTCTCTACTCCCCCCATTACTAAACTTGCCTCTTAAGCGAGAACACAGAACGAGAATCTGTTTTCACACCGCAAAGTTTTTGCCAACTTTTTGAGCAGCTTGTCGTGTTTGCTTTTTTGGCAGATTTCCTCACATAATCTGGCATGTAAATGATATAGCCGCAAAGTTGAGCATACTTTGTGAATTTTAAGCCTGCCTTTCCACTCTTGCCACAACAACACTTGTTGCAACTGACAACTTGTTGGATTTTCCAAAATGATGACTAGATGCTGGAACAGAACTTTATTTTGGAGTGTTGACTTGATCGTATTGTGGTTTTAGCACAAAAGGTTAATTAAATGACAGCAACTTCTGGAACAAATTCTTCAGTTTTCTACAAATAGACAACAATTGAAAGGTTTCCATTGGGAATGTGGTAAATGTGAAGCCAAATGAGTTCACTTGATCAGAACGTCGAGATGAATCTTCAACAATCTGGTTTCGCAGCTTTGTAGCTAAAAAGCAACTTATGCTCAAAAATATTTATTATAATAGAAAGTATCTTAAAATTATTGTAGCTCATCCCAAATTTAAGATTTTCTTTGAGAAGAAAGAAGAAACAGATGCTGAAAAATAAGTATGTTAAGTAGGAAAGTATCTTAATCTCATAGTGGTTAAAAAGAAGCCGGATTTGTTATGAAAATCTTTCCTATTTCAGCTTTGATTGTAATAGTCACAAAGATTTCATTGTTTACAAATCCGAGAAAAAACCGCAGCCACTTTTTATTTCCCTCTCTTATTCTCTGTCTCTTTTGTCATATATTCTTTATGCATAATAAAACTAACGCATCTATGAAATCATATCAATGATATCTTATTATTCACCGAATACAATAATGATTAAATGATAAATGCACTTCAATAAGCCCGATCAAAAGCATCAGCGATTGCTTTTGTATGCCTCTTATGTTCTTTTCCGTCTCTTCTTTCTGTCTCTTCTTCTCCTTTCGTCACTATGCACTATGCATAATAAAAAAAAGCAAAACGTGCGCTTTAATAACTGAAGCACCTTGGAGGCACTCATCAGTTGTTGTTAAAAACTAAAGCGACGAGCATCATATGGGAAGGAGGATGATACGCTCATTTAAGTTGCTCGTTTTGGCCTTGTTAATGGCAGTCTATGTGGCGGATGCTGCGATTGAGCCCAGTTTGTACAGACCAGAGGATAATGTCAAAATATTGAACAACGATACACTGGAAATGGAGCTCTACAACTCAAGTAATTGTAATTTTGTGCAGTTCATCAACTATTTCTGTGGCGACTGTAGACGCTTTGCATCAACTTTTAAAAGGATTTCCTGGAAACTCTACGACTGGCGACGTGTTCTCTCTGTTTACGTGGTTGACTGTGCCCAGGAGAGAAATGTACAGATCTGTCGTGATTATAATATTCGACAAACTCCAACATTGCGTGTATTTCCTCCACAATTTCAACGCACCGAAAAAGAAATCGGGTTTGATATCGACACACTTAATCCCAATGGAATTTACTCGAAACTTGCCGAATATATATCGAAAATTAAGTATACGCAGCGAGAACATCCAAATTTTGAGCCTATTAAGGCGACAGATAATATATTTACTGCCGATAAAGATCTCATAAGTGATTGTAGTTTTATAGCGTATATAGTGATAGTCTATCAACCGGAGAATTCGACAATTGGTCGAGACGTGTTATTAGAACTGTTAACTTGGCCAATAGTTGCTGTGCGTATACTCGACAATCGGCAGCTGTTTGGCAACTATGGTCTCAGCCCAGTTAATGATAAATTGGCCCTAATGGACTGTGTTGGAAATGTGAAAGCCTTGCAACCGTCAGATGATACCACAGAAGCATATGTTACAACCGTCACAATGTTTCTACAGTCTTCGGGCTTCAATGCTGAGGCGGCACTTGCAACAACTCCAAAGCCAAATGTTACTAAATATTATATAGATGAGGAGCAGGAGGCAATTATTTCAACAGTTCTTCAAGGACAACCCAAAGTTTATCGTGCGGACTTAGAACAGGCAATTGACAAATTGTTGCACATTGAGTTGCCAAAGGTGCGTCTATATAAAGGTGAAAACATGTTGGCCCTGCAACAATTGATCAATGTGTTGCGCCTCTTTAATCCCTTGAATGTCAGTGGCAAACTATTGATAGATCGGATGTATAACTTTGTCAAATCAATTGATTCCAATGGGGAACTGAGCGGAGTTGCTTTTCAGTTGCAAGTGCAAAATCAAGAGGGAAAGCTGCCCAAAGTATTCAAGTCGAAGCGATATGTTGGTTGCATTGCTTCGGGTCCCTTTCTTCGCGGATTCACCTGCTCCCTATGGACATTGTTTCATTATTTAACTGTGGAATCAGCCAAGTCAACTGTTCTACCTCCTGGTGCTGTTTTGGGTGCAATTCATGGCTTTGTCAAGCATTTCTTTGGCTGCAAGGATTGCGTGGAACATTTTCTAGGCATGTCAGAGCGTCGTAAGATCTTCTCTCTTCAGAGTCGCGACGAGGAAATACTCTGGCTTTGGGAGGCACACAACGAGGTGAATCATCGCATAGCTGGTGACTCTACCGAAGATCCGAAATTTCCCAAACTGCAATATCCAATTGCGAATATTTGTGGCAAGTGCCACAACACAACGTGGAATCGCCCCGAAGTCTTGTCATTTCTTAAAGATATTTACGATAGTAGAAACTTGAGCAACTATGGACTGCCTACGCCCATTGGCTATGATTGAATAGAAAGCTAAAAATTGTTAGAAATATATATAAACCAGGGATCGCAAATAAGAATTATAAGTTTATAAAACTATATCTAGTGACTGAGAAAATTATAAATATACTTTCTTGGATGGGGTATATTGGAAAAAAATAAACTATTCATTATAAGTATGTAACTAATTATTAATCATAATTTTTACTTCACAAATAAGATATAATAATAAAATATCAATATTAATGAAGAACTATAACTCTTACTTTTATCCTCTTGTGGATGGGCTTATTGGAAAATAATAGATTATGTATCATAGCCAAATAAAAACAAAATTTTAATTTTTAAATGTACAATTAAATACATAAAGTAGAAATAATTATAAACGATCAATTTTGATTTAAAGCTATAAAGATAGTCTTACTTTTAATGCTTGAACTATAAGCTATACTCTGTTATATGATTATAAAATGTATGTATATGTTTGTCAACTGTCAAATGCTAATTGTGTGAAATTGCTAAATTAAACGTTCAATTCAAATTAAGTGGAGCTGAAAGCAACGCAATGTGTGCAGCAGTTATGTAAGTGCATATATGTGCACCTTGCAACTTGAAGGGGCGGAGTTGATTGCGTACCACTCACACACACACACACTTACACACACCTTGAAATATGAACGCAAATACACGCACACGTTTAATGGCACATCAATTATTAATAGAACATTTTTGCAAAATATCTACGCACTAATTTGTGTAAAGTAATCGATGTGGTGGAAAAATTTTCACGCATGCACACATGGGGTGACTTGAACGTTAAATTGCAACGCCTTGTGGCAGGGATAGGAGCTGGCCTGTTTTGGGGCATGGCACGGGTGTACTAAGTGGCCTTTTACGGTAGCTAAAAATTATCAGCGGGGTCAACTTTGTGGGGTTACCTGAGTAGTAGTATATAATAATAAGGCTTATGTAAAATTTATAATATGTAATAAGCATGTACATATAAATAAAAGAAGCAAGTGCTCTTGTTGCGGTCGCTTTCAGTGTTTATTGATATTTTTCAAACACATACCAAACTCACACCTGACACAAACTCACAACTCACACTCACACTGACACTCACACTGACACTCACACTGACACTCACACTCACACCTGGATACTCATATTCACTTTGGAGGTGTAGAAGCGAAAAGTGTTGCATAAGCTTGAGGGCAAAAATGTTTGCCACACGCGTTATTTGTACGCAACTGTACGCAGTTTTTGTGCTCTAGTTTAAATTGAAGGTTCCGTTTTTGTTGTTTAGCTAAGGCCGTAAATTTGAAGCCACCATACGCATAGTTATCTGTACAGGAAACCGGAAACCAGCGCCCATTTGTTGCAATGCGGTTTTATCTACCGAAAATCTGTGCGTTGCGTAAAATGCGTAAAATTTATCTAGACGAAAACTTGGCAGACCTTTCGCGTTTCTAATAGCAAACGGATATTGTGGCTTTTGCTATATGAATTTATAGATTTATAGGGTAGAGTTTAAATGCAGTTTTATGCTATCCAGGAAGTGTTCTAATTGGGCGCCCCCCCCATTTCGGTTTTCGTGTTGCAATTGGGAATTTGCATAAAGTTAGTAAACTCGTATACTTATATAATTGCCTGCGGTAGACTGGCCAAGAGTTTTACGTACGCCACTTGAGTTGATTTTTCACATATTCCATTTTCCATTTTCCCTATGCCATGGCATGCATTAACCAAAAACAATAACCCCGCAGAATAATGTACAAATTATTGTTTAGGCATTTAAATTAAAAATGAATATAAGAAATTGTTGCAACTGCAACAACAACGAGTGCACTGTTATAATTATGTAAAAACAGTCTAAAGATTGACTTGACTTCTATGCACAATTTACACACACACACACACATACACATTGCCAGAAGCGCATGCGAAGCAAACATAAATTTGCAAAACAGAACGGTGGGAGATTGCAAGGGCGGAGCATAAAGAGGGATCAAGTGGGGTATGGGGAATGGTTAGGGGGGTTAGCCAGCGAAAGAGAGTGCAAAATAACAACCTGGTAATTATCAATAGCTGACTTGGTAACATTGTCTGTCTTGACTGCGTCGACGGGCGCTTTTAGCCACTCTGTTCCGTCGCCCACTTTCCACTTCCCACCTCTCACCCTCTGCCGCCTGCAGCCTCCACTTGCCCTTAGCCCATCATCCGAAACGAGAACACACGCAAAAAATGTAAAGTGGAGAAAAATTTCGTGGCACTTGCTGATGAAATGCTTGAGAGCAGCTTCGTCTCCCCAATGTTTCCCCTTATCCCTAAAGTGAAACCAAACTTTAGCATTTTTCTATACGGCTACAATTAAAAGCAAGGCAAGAAATCTGGCTGAGAGTACATCACTATGATATACCCTGTAATAGGCCACTCTTAAATTCAATCTTAAACTTCTCGACATGTTTATCGCGCTCTTCTTGAGATAGTATTATATAATTTCTTAGTTTTCTTTTTAATAATCTGAATGTTTTTTTTGAAGGTCATTATTAAAATAATATATTTATCACTACTTTTAACCGAATTACATGATATTAAAATGTATTATATTAGGCCAGATTTATTTTCCTGACGACTTAAAGGCAGTCTCATTTTCTATGCCTATATAACCCTTTTTAGACATTTTATGTACACAGGGTATAAATATATGAGTAATGTTGCCGGATGCGCTTTTAAACCAGGGTTGCAGAAGCACTCACTTCCAAAGTACTAAAGATTTAAAAAACACATTTAAAAAAATCTGTATTAATATAACATAATTAGAAATACAAATAAATGACTCTTGTTTTTATGTAAACTTAAAATATTCTTTAATTTTTGATTAAAAGTAAACAATGTTTATTTTGTTATCCATCTTTCAGTTATCAATACACAAGATGTGTGCTGTACTTAAAATAAATATTAAAAGTAATTCATAATTATGACAGAGGTAATCGTTTTTTTTTTTGTAAAAATAAGCATGCATTTAATTTAATAGATGCTTATTGTATTTATTAATGCATGTTTTTAATTTACCGCATTTTATTTATTTAAATTACACAAATTTTAAAAAAATCTATGATTAGGATAAATTAATTACTGTTTTGTTAATCTTGAAGATAAGCATAAATTATTTGAATCGCTTTTATTTCTTTTCAGCCCTATTAAGTCTATTTAATGTTTTAGCTAATGTAGGCAAAAGGCAAAACTAACGCAATTTGGCAACAATTTTTCCCAACAACAATAACAACAGCAATAATAAACTGTGCAACCGCTTTTGTGCCACACTCCCCAAACCCCCTGAAGAGGCAACATCCAACACAATCCCACAATTTGCGGCAGCGCGTAATTAAAACAATTTAATTTTTGTACAAGTGCAATGGCAACACACACACACACACACACACACACACACACAGACACGCACACATACACTTACTACCAAACTAAGGCCCAAAGTCAAAGCCAGAACCAACCCTGGGACGTGTGCCTTCAAATAATAATTTGCTTAGTTTATGAAGTTGATGTATGTATAATTGTTTGGGTGTATGTGTGTGTGTGTTGGAGTATCTATGTGAGTATGTATGTGTGC
Organism: Drosophila testacea; assembly: GCA_035043265.1. Classification (NCBI taxonomy): domain Eukaryota; kingdom Metazoa; phylum Arthropoda; class Insecta; order Diptera; family Drosophilidae; genus Drosophila; species Drosophila testacea. The sequence continues at coordinate 238,619 of JAWNND010000211.1, forward strand.
TACATAAACAGAACATTCAGTTGTTATTTTCAGTTTTTTTTATATATTTTTTTTAGAGTTGTTGCGCACAATTTACTCACTTGGTTGCATTTTAACATATTTTGTTACGTTTTCTACTTGAAGGCGGCTTCTTCGATTGTTGTTGTTATTTTTTCAGTTGGCTGCCGTGTTGTTCTTCTTCTGGCCTGGCTAAAACTCTAGCTCCAGTTTCTGGCCTTACCTCAAGTTTAATTTGTTTGAGTTTGTTTCATGCAGCAGCAGCAGCAGCAGCAGCAGCAGCAGCAGCTTCTGTTGTGAATTTCATGTGCATCTGCCGCTGGTGCTACTTGTACTTGCCACTTGCCTCTTACCACTTGACTCTTCTCTTTTCTTTTTCTCTGCCTTGCTCAAGTCGAAAAATATTTGTGCACGCAAAAAATGTTAATTACCCCGAGCAGCAGTTGCAAGTCGGGGAGGCACAAAAAAGCAAACCATCAATGCGGCTGAGGCATTAAAATATTTAGGTTGCCACTTGACTGCTAACTTCCCAGGCCCAGTCTCAGGCCATGGCCCAGACTTGGAGGCTCACACCCAGGCTCTCTTTCTCTCTCTCGTGTGTGTGTGCTGCACGTTAATGCAACTGCAACTGTAACAAATTGCAATGTCGCACATCTGTCTTGGATGGCGTTTGGTTTTCGCCTAAAAAACACTAAAAAAAAAAACTCACTTTGGCCCAGGCCCTTGATGTTTCTGAGCTCATATTTATTTTTACAGTCGTTTTTGTGGAGCTTAAAAAAATTGTCGTTGTTGTTGCTGTGGTTGTTGTTGTTGCTGTTGTTGTTGCTGCTGCCGCATTGCCAATTACCGGCGGACGGGAACCCTAGCAATTTGGTCATATCCGGCCCCCTGGCTGCTGTTTGGCCAAGCTACAAAATCTGGTTTTTCCTTTTCGCTTGTTAACAATTCTTGTGGCACCGCTGATATTTCGTTGACTTTAGGATTTTTCCTGTTTTTGGCCTTGCTATCAATTTTCCACAGTTCTCTGCCTCTTTCACTCTCTTAATTGGTATTCAAAATGGTCAGGTTTTAGTTTAATTTTAGCCACAAATTGTTCAATTTAGCTAAATATTTGCAATGGAAATTGTTATTACTTGCAGTATAATTTTCAGTTAGTTGCACCTTTTGTGTCCTGTGTATTGCATTTGGCCAAGACACCTTGCCATTTGGTCATTAACCGACACAAAACCGTCAGCTGCATTTAGACGTTGATCATCTGCAGTTGTTGTATAAGTTGTCTAAGTTCTTGTTGTTGTTGTTGTTGTTTATATTGTAACTAATGAATATGGAACTTGACTTTGACTTGAAGTCTGCTGTTGTTGTTGTTGTTGTTGTCCATGTTGTTGTTTGTTAGCTATTACAAGTTGTGTGCCTCATTGCGCTTTTGGACGCGTCATGCGGCCAGTTTTTTTGTGCCACAGATTGCCGCACGATTCCAAGTCAGCAAATGTGTCGCTCAGCATTTAAACAACAGTGGCAAATGCAGCATGCAACAGCATGCAGCAACATCTAAATGGTTGCAAAAAATGTCATAAATAAATTGCTTACAAAACATTTGCTGACGCGCCAAATAAAATGCCATAAATGAACGAATCGAATGCTTGCTTGATTTTTAGCTTGCAACGGAGACTTGCAACAGCTGCAGGCTGCAACATCAACCATCAACTATCAACCATCAGGCACCAGGCAGTCAACAGTAGGAATTCCTTCCACCGTCGTGTAAATTAACTAAAAATGCTAAAAATCGTTGGGATGAGTTTGCTTATAGGGTTTTGTTGCATGCAACGCTCCATCATTTCGCACTAATGTTGCCTCTAATGATCTTTATGTACTCCTACTTATGTCCAACTCATTGTGAGTTCTACTGATATACACATATCAGCACAGACACTTGTGTGCATTCTCAGTGGCATGCCACAACACCAACACATTTAGGATGCAACAAAGTTTCAGCTGCAGCCCGAAATCACAGTCGTCTTGCACCTTTTTGCTAATGCCTTGCATAACAACTTAATGCAGCTTGTGTTGCAGACACTACGGCAACAACTTAACTTGCAACAACCGCAAGCTGCAGCTGAAAACCTGAGCCAAATCCTGAGTTGAGACCTGCCCCAAACCACAACGGATGCAATTTTTTCGGACAAAACCAGCTTTGGCTTCAAATCAATGTGGCATCAAATTTGCAATCCCATTTGTTACGTATCTTATGCCAGCAACGTTGCATGCACCATAAATTTGGCATCTTAATCGAGATGCTTTAGATTTGTATCTTAATTACAAACCGCCTTAAACTAACAAATTTTATGAGCAAGTGCAGAAACACAACGAAAATCTAAATATAAAAGTGCAATTTGTAAACAAAAAGTGGGAGAAAGGGAGAGAGAGAGAGACAGAGACAGAGGGAGAGAGAGAGACTGACTGGCATGAAAAGCGAGATCAAGTTCAACGCACATTTGTCCTTGATAATTGAAATGAAGAGCGAACACAACAACAACGATAAGGTCTCGATTTTGTAAAGAGGGGAGCCCGAAAAAAAATTACAAAAGCAAGAACAGAAATAAACAAAAATTATGGCAGTGGATCGGCAGACGTATTGCAGAGCAGTCTCTCTCTCTCTCTCTCTCTCTGTCTGTCTCTCCCCTCTGTCTCACTTTAGCGAAAACCGGCTGTATTGCAGAATAAACACAAACACATGCACTAAATGTGCGTAGCGTATGCCGAAAATACGCTGGCCATTAACTCAGCCCAATACTCATGCCCCAATCCTACATGCCCCATGCCCCAATCACAAAATCCCTTCATGCCGCAGCCCACGCTGTGGCAAATGCCGACGAAGACGTCGTTCAAGTGCGATCTACAGTCGATTCGTACGTGCCTCTTTGCTTGCCGCTCTCTGTCTCTCTCACTCTCTCTCTCACTCTCTCTCTCTCCCTCTCACTTGATGGAACAAAAAAAAAAGAATTTCCGAAAATTTGCAATTGAGTGGCTGCAACAACAACTGTGTGGAACAAGGGACTCTCGCATCGAGCGAGCACAAAAATGTTTATGCATTTTTTCTGGTCACTGACCGTACTCAAGGTTTTTCGTATTCTGTTGCTGCCACTGCTGTTGTTGTTGTTATTCGTGTTGTTGTTGTTGTTGTTGTTGTTGTTGCAACACAGCGACTCCTTCGACGCTGCGTAAATTGCATGCGCACAAAAATTGACGAATATGCCAGGCGACGTAAGGCAAAGAGCTGTGCCAATGGCTTGCTGCACATTCTGGTGGCTCAGAGGGGCATGCAGCACTGTGGCAGCATCAAAATGTGTGCGCCCCGAAAACAGAAATACAAAAAACAAAACAACAACAACAAAAAAATAAGGCTGAGAGCCTGTGGCTAAACTTGTTGCACTCGAACTGGCTCCCCTATGTAAGCATATCGGATGCATGCCACATTCTCTCTGCCTCGGCAATTTGGAGACGAGGATGATATAATTTAGCACGAAAGTGAAGACTGCTATTTCTTTTTTTTTTTCTTTTTGCAGCCGGCTTCTACTTGCGACCCGAATTCACCAAACGAAACCGAAATGTGTGCGTTGCGGGGCAAGATCTTGTTCTGACTTGTGGCAAGAGTGATAAATTATGTTATGCCTGGCAATTGCTTTTTATATTTTTTCGGCTCAACAGTGCTTTGATTGTGGTAGGTTCTTTAGCAGAGAGACAGAAAGAGACTGTACTTTGGTTTTAATCACGCTTCTCGCTTACTCTTCCATTCCCTTCCCTTTCCTCTCTGACCTGACCACCCGCAACAATTGAAGCGCAAAAAGTTCTCAAATTACGACGACGCCAAATGCCGAGTCAGTGACCGATTATGTTACCCAAAGCGTATAGGCGAAAGACAGGCGTCATCATCACTGTCGGCCTCATAAGCTCTGCCTCTCTCTCTATCTCTTTCTATTTGCTCCATAGCTGTCTCTTTCTGTGTCTGACACCATCTACGTCTCCATCTGTAATTCTTGAAGGTTTGCCTGTGTCTTACAGCTGCTCCTTTGGGTTACTTCTATTTGCTTTTGTTATGCCACATTAGTTGTTGCTGCCACAATTGTTGTTGTTGTTGTTTCGGTTGTTGTTGTTGTTGTTGTTGTTAGTGTTGTTGTGGCTGTGCGTTGCTTTGATGACTCTCTTTCTCCTAGACTGACCGCAAAAAATAAAACAGCGCTGCATCAAAGGCCTCGCAATGACTGCGTAGATTTCTGCACTTTGAATATAGAAAGAAATGTATGTGAGTGTGTGTGTGTGTGTATTTTTGTGTATGTGTGTGTGTGTGTTTGTTGTAGCATGATGAGGGGCACGTTGTAATTAATATTTATTATTTAGCAAGCACTTTGGTTTTATTGGGACAGCCCTATAATCTGCGTACTTAGAGGCATTAGGCATATTGCGCATACGTCACGTTGTACGAACTTTCTAAATACATAGCTCAAAATTGATTCATTGCTACAACTAAATTGAGGTGAAATCTTTAACATACTTTAACCAAATCTTTAACTCAGTGAAGCCGCACAATTTCAGCAGACAAAAAAAAAAGAAGTTGAACGATTTACGACAAAAAATAAGTGAGAATTACATTCGTTAGGATATATGGCATAAGCCCTGTTGATGCTCTACCTAACGTCAACGTAAGCGGCTTTGGTCTAGGTCAAGTTGCAAAAGACAAATGGACAAATGGACAAAACCTGGCCAGAAAACTCAGAACTCATGCTACCTTTAATTACTGGCTTTTTGCTACCAAACCAATTACAATGCGTCATTTTGATTGAAATGGTTTGGAAAATTGTTTAATTGCTTTCAGTTTTTCGATGCGAAACAGCTCTAATTGAGCATAAGACCCATATGGCTGACCAAAAAAGGGAATACGCCCTCCCAATGGGGCAAAGTGCGTGCAACAAAAGTAAAAAAAAAAACAAAAAAAGTGCAATGAAAAAATAAAAGTTATTTGGCACAGACCGAATGGGAAAAATTGAATCAAAAATGCAGCTACAATTTGTATAGAATAAACAATTTGATTGGCAGGCGCAGTCAATAAACGAGCGGCCAGCCTTCGGGAGGGGCGTGGCCACAGGGGCGGGGGTTGGGCAAAGTCTGAAGTGCTTTTGGGTAGGCCTTAATTACGTAATGTGTGCGCCCAGTTATGACCAAAGTACTCCACGTGTGTGCGTGTGTGTATGTGTGTGTGTGTGGGCAACAAATGCGTAAAATTTTAATTTCGTTTTGAAAATTTCACTTGAAACAAAAAAAAAAGTGAAAAACGAAAGAAGGAAAGAACGAGGCCTGCCACAAAAGTTGTTTGCAGGCGCGACTCGGATGGTTGCATTTATTGAGGCCAATGACCAGACACGCACACACCAGCAACTAAACTCACACAGTGTGTGTGTGTGTGTGTGTGTGTGAGTGTGTGCTGCTTCTTACGCACTTTTTGCATTTTCTAATTTGAAAGCCACACAGCACTAGAAAGAGACTGAGAGTGAGAGAGAGGGGCATACATTTATTGGCTTGGCATATTGATCTGCCCTAACCCTTTTTTTAGTTCTTATTATTATTATTAAACAACCCCATTAAGTGCCGAGCTTACCGTTACATACACCCTGACCCTATGGCTCTATCTTGAAAAGGGACCCTTCAAAAGAGTGTGAGAGTGAGAGAGTAAAAGAGTCAGCACGATTCCATGCTGGGACCCTTAGTGGGTCGTGCTTATAAATCTTCAATTGGTTTGAGTTTTTGGTTTGGTTTTTTGTCCAAGTTTGTTTTTCCCTTAAAAGGGGAAGTTGCAAATTATAACACATATTATGTAAAACTGTTGGAGGGGATTAAAAACTAAAGACACGCATTGCTCACTCTGCAATGTGACTGATAAAAAGGGGCGTGGCTGTTGCTTTTAACTGCATTTTACTAATAAGGTCATTATTGACTGTAAACTCCCTAAACGAATTCAAATTTATTATTAATCCAGCGATAAGCTTATGCTTTTAACACTCATTTTATGTAATTTTTTTTTTGGTATTTACCCTAATACATAAGCTTAACATTGTTAGCTTGTGCCCATTTCAAAGAGTATAGTTGCCTCACAACAATGATTGCTTCTGCGCCACAAAGCATGCAACACAATTGAAAACAGCAAACTGCTGAAATCGCACATTTAGTGTGACTTCTAGAAATTAAAATGTGTTTGTTGTCACAGCTCGACTGGCAGATACCTTGTAAACAGTTTGAGAACTGAAGTATAACAAGATTGACAAAAAGATACCTTGTATCCAATGCAAGCTCTAAAGTGTTTTAGAAAAAGCCAGCAATTTATAAATATTCGTCTGTCAGATACCCTGCAGTCACCAAAAGATAAGAGCTTAAAAGGATTAAACACAAAAGATACTTTTATATGTTAAGAAGATAGCAAAAAAATTTAAACTAAGTTACTAAACAAATTTTAAAAATAAAAAACTACATATAGTATTATAATATATAATTCGGTTCGAAAAACTATAATTATTACAGTTTTTAAGAGAGTTTCCCATTAAGACGGACGAATATGTAAGTATGTATCATTGATTTACTGTTTCATTCCTTTTCACAAAGCTGTTATACCTGCCTTAAAAAGTCTTTTGCAAGCAGGGTATAATTATAATATACTCGAACAATTGTAAATGGCGTGGAATAAATCCTAATGCGTTGGCAAATTGTCACAAAATAAAGGAAAAGCGCAAGCCAACTGAAAATAAATTGTAAAAGCCTGAAATGTTTAGCAGAAAATTAAAAAATGTAGCTGAGAGTAAGCTTAATTTAGTTGATCGACTAGGAAATACCCTTCATAAGTTTGAAAACTATTTTTATTTAAAATAAGATAAGTTGTGTTCTGCATAGAACTATAGATATTACTTTTGGATCTATAAAACGTCAAGATCTCATAGATATTACAAGTTCGAGGCTAAGGAATTTCTATTTACATTAAATTTTGTAAGAAAACCAAACCAAAAGTTTGAATAAATTTCTATTTAATAAATGTTTAGGTTTTTCAAGCTAAAGTTTAATATTTATTGCTTATAAATAACTAAAAATAAGGTTAAGTAAATATATTTTCAGACATTAAAACTAAAATAGGGTATTTCGAAGTTTTGTTTAGAATTGTTTATAATCATACTTATTTGCGGTTTATTTGTTTTGTGTGTGTGTGTGGGTGATTATTTTTTTTAATACAAAATTTAGCTGCAAGGCATAGGCTACGCACTTTGTTTAACAGCATGACACCGCACACATACACACACACGCATACACACACACACTCTTTGGGACACTCACATACATACGTAATCATAAAGCATTTGTTGAGCAGCTTTTGTGATTTGTTGACGCGGTTTTTTGTGTTATTTTCTGATGTCGTTGCTGGGGTTAAAATAGGTCTTACAGCTGCCTCAGTTGCCGCGGGGCAAACGCAACGTGAAACACGCAACATCCACTGATATTATAATACAAAAAGTAATTTTGCGCACATTTTTTAAGCTGGTGACAACTGTCTGGGGCATGTGGCATGTGGCATCATCAACTCGCCCATGGATGTTGCGTTTTAATTTGTAAATAATAAATGTAATACTTAATAATGCTAACATTGTCTGGTTGCGCACATCCGTTTGGGCCCAGCTAACTGCTTTAATGAGCCAGATACAATTTAAGAGCTGCTTCCTGTTTTGGTTCCTGTTGCCTGACTGCTTTTCAAATCAGTTTACTTCCTTGGCCAACAGCCAACAGCCAACAGTCAAGTTGGCAAGCATCGACTGAATTAGACCAAAACCGTAAATTTTGTGGGGCCGTCGCTCTGAGAACGGATGCTGTGACCGCCACAGATCTGGCTCGAAAAACACAACATTTTCCACTAACAAAACAACAAAAACAAAAAAAAGTTATCAACAGGATGTAGTTGCAGTTGTTGTGATGATGCTATTGCTCATGTTGTTGTTATTTTTGCTGTGCATATCAAATATCAGGGCACCAAAAAGCGCTTATCAAGGCAAGTCCCTGAAACCCCTCTACCCTGACTGTACCCTCTACCCTGTACCAATCATGTATGGATGTATGCTTGTGTGTATGTAAATTGCATCTTGAAGATGCAGCCTGCTCAAATTTCGCAATGCATGCGTCCTTTGTTTTTGTATTTACCCTTTGCTTGCATTTCTTTAAATCTTCCGTCGCTTTTCTGCATTGTTTGTTCTATTTTTTTTTCACATTTCTTATTCTTTTTTTTGTGAATTATTTATTATTATTTTTATTTCTTTTTTATTTGAGAGAGGGTAGAATTCGAGTTTGCCTTTTGGCAAAAGAAGAACTCGTTTCCACTGTTAGAATAATGTGGTTAATCTTGTCGCCGTTGCCTTTTTATCTTCCACAAATATGGCAATCAAATGCTTCAAACACAAAGGTGTCAACTTTTCAACCCGTTATCCCTTTTTGGTTGTCGCTCTTGTTGTTGTGCTGTATTTTTGTGCAGAATTTCATGATATTTGGAAAAATATTAATGTTCCGAAAATAAAAAATTATTGAAAAGCATACAGCTTACAAAACTGCGAGCTGATTTCTATTTATTTTAAATTTAGAAATTTCATAAATATACAATCAGTGAATTTCCTAATATAATTACTATTTAAGTTAAAATTTCACAAGGAATATATAGATTTTTCTAAATTATAAAACATTTTAAATTCTCAAACAAGTTCTTGAGAGATTTTTTAAAATTATATATTTGCAATTTATCTTTATATTTGACTTGAGTTGCATCCCTAAAACTTTCTTATTTATTTGTTAACACTTTTTCAGTTAAATGTAAATTTATAAAAAGGTAAATTTCATAAATACATATTAAAAAAAATTCTGAAAACATTCTTAGGGATTTTGTTGACATTCATACGCAATATTCAAACATATTCGCACATGTATTCAAGTGCTTACATTTATTTTGCATGCATATTAAAGAAATTGCATTGCTTTTTCAGTCTTCGTCTTCGCAGTCGCTGTTGGCGTCGACGTCGCGGTCGCTGTCGCTGCTGAGAGCTCAAAGAGCGCCGCATTTATTGTTGTTGTTGTACTTTTTGTATATTTTTTATTTACACACATATTACAGGGGCCAGGGGTTAACCTATAGAAGAGCAGAAACTCAACTGCGCCAGCAACTTGCTGCCGTGGTGAGTTTACAACATTAAGAAAAGCTCAACGAGTTGAGTGAGTTGCTCACTGAGTGAGTTATTCACGCAGGGGCAACTGAGTGTGTTGGATGAATGTGTGAGTGTTTAAATGTGTGTGTGTGTTTGGCACATTTTTTGTAAGACTCAGCTGAGTGTGTTGGCTTTTTGGGTGGTTGCTGCTGCTGTTGCTGTCATTGAGCTCTTGCCGCAGCCTAATGGCAATTTAATTGTGCTGTTCATATTGCATTAGTTTTCCAATTGGATTTTTCATCTCAATGCAATACTTCATTATCTTTATGCAGATTATGATTATATTGACAGTGGAACTTTAACCTTTGTGGGGATCATGATAATTTGCATGAGCCCAAATCACATTGCTGCCCATTATCATCAACAGCAGCAGCAGCAGCATCAACAACATCATCAGCTGCCGTAGTGGAAGTGGAAGTTGCAGCAGCAGTTAGTCTCACAATCAGTAACCAGTTGCATGCAAAATGCTTGCAACAGGTGTGCAACTTAGAGACCCAGCCCCATTGCCAGAGCCGCGTCCAAGTCGCTTGGGTGCAATCTGCAACACAAATTCCCTGCAGCAATAAGGTTGCTGCCACTGCGAGAGAGTACGAGTACGAGTCAGTAATGGTGCCTCTACATGGTGCATGCTGCATGGTGCATGGTGCCTGGGTGCCCTGGCATTGCCCTTACCCCGAGCACGTTGTAGTTGGTCTAAAGTTTTCAGCGCTTCCATGCCTCATATCTTTTAGAATGATAATAGTTCGCCTTCCGTTGGCTTGCAGCAGCAGCAGCAACATATAATGTTTTTCCCGTTCACTTGTTGTTGTTGCAACTGCCACAGTCACTGCCACTGCCACTGCTCTAGCTATTATAATATGCCGTCTGCCTCCTCCCTTTTGATTGAAATTGACTTGAGCTCGTTGTGTTTTGGGCTTTCATTTGCCTTTGCCTTCAGCTCAGCTGCTGTTTTAGTTTTTACAATTTTTTTCCTGCTTTGCATACACTAACATACGTATGTGTGTGTGTATGTGTGCCACATATAACGTTACCATTGTTAGCACTTTACTCTGTTCTTTAATAGTTTTTTGCCGTTTTCTTAATGTTTGCACAGATTTTTCAATTAAATATTTATATATCCGTCTATCCATTGACTCTCATTTGTTAACAATTTAGTTTTCTATAACGGTTGCCATTTTTCATTTAGATATCCAACAAAATTACAACAACAACAATATAAATGGTCAACTGGTCAGTCAGTGGCAATTTGTGTCTCTCATTGTTATAGTGTTGGCCCCATGCACAGTTTTGATTGACTTCCAGCTGAACTGTTGACAGATTGCTGCCAACTACCACTACTGAGTGTGGGGTGTGTCAGTTTAATAATTAAATCTTTGATTGAATCTGTGATTAAAACTGTTGTCAACCAATATAAAAACTGCAAATTGATTTAGCATTATTGTGGAAATTAGAACTAGTTCAAAATACTTATAAGCTGTGTGGCAAGAACTTACAGTAAGAGCTGCCTAAAGACAGAGGGAGCTCACCCTATAAATAGAGCTTTTTAATAACCAGATTGTAAATTTACCAACGAGTTTTTGTTGGAGTTTCCTTTACATTTTATTTTGAATAAATAACTAATCATCTCAATTAAATCAATAAAGGTATTTAAAATTGAATTACTTGAACAATATTTTCAGTAAAATATGCCATATATTCATAAATTTTCTTTACATTTTAAAACGTGTAACATTCTTTAAACAATTGCGGGATATTTTAATCAAAAGTATCTTAACTATAGTGTTCAGTTCGACCAAGAACTGACTGTATTTAAACCATCCCCAGTGAAAATCATTTGACTATCAAAAATGCACTTTTTAACCTCAGCTGTCAGTCTGTCCATTACCAGAGATTTCACATTTCATTGTAATATAAGTGCACAAAAAATAAATCTTTTATTCCAATTCGATAACTATATATAAAAGTCGAATATCTGGCATCAATTGTAAGGATGCTTTCACCCCAATTTTATTGCTTACATCAAATGGTATTGAATCGCATTGCATTATTGACTCGAGTCTCAGAGCTTTAACTTCAGGTCCGTTGAGCATTCGAAGCATTTGAACAGACAACTTCAAAGTGCAACACTCAATGCGCCACTTTGACTCAGAACGATTTAGCCAAAACGTAGCCAATTTTTTTCGTATTTCACATTTTTTTTCGTTGATATTGTTGTTGTTGTTGCTGTTCGTTTTGTTCAAGTACGTCAAGTTCGATTGCGTTCTTTACCTTGAAATCTTGTTTTCTATCCGTTGTTAAGTTTTTGCTGCAGCTTGCCAATGCATTTTGGTTGTTGTCGTTGTTGTTCATTTTTGCTTTTTTTTATATAAATAAAAATAAATTTGATGTTGTTGTGGTTGCAGCTGCAAAAGATTTTACATGCTGACCGCCCCCAGTTAGCCCCCAAACCCCACACAACCAGCCGCAAACCTCTGCCTAATATTTTATTTATGCATTTTCTTTATTTATTGAGCAACAAAAACAAAGTCATCATTTGTTATTGTAATCGTCGTTGTTGTTGTTGTTTTTGTTTTGTTGCTTTTTTTCTCGCTTTATTCTAAATACTTAATTTGCATTTATTTCTACAACAGTAGTGAAGCCAGCCATTAATTTGTGTGCTTATAAATTCAATTAAATTGTTTTATCTACTTAGTTTTAAGTGTGCTTGTGATTTGTTGTTCTCGTTTATTTTTTGTTGTTATTGGTTTTAAATAAATTGCATTTAATGTTTTATTAATTTTTCTCAGCCGATGGCGTTAAGTAAAATGCGGAAATTGTTGATGGTTTACGAAAGTGCCAATCGCACACACATTAATAAATAATAAATTAGCAATAATTAAAATTGTCTTGTGAGTTTTGCACACTTTGAATTTGAATACATACTTGCTGAGTGTGTGTGTGTGTGTTTGTCCTTTTTGCATATGGGTCTTATGTGCAGTTGTTTGTTTGCTTTGCATAAACCTTGACATCAAAACATTCGACATACACAAATATAACGTATACGCCGCTTTGTACACTACGACGCGACGGTCTGGCAACGCCATAGCCCAAAATGCAACGCTTCGCTGCATACGAATAAACGCAAAAAACGAATAGCCAAAATCAAATCCAAAAGCACACTGCTAAAAACTGTCAGTTTTTCTATTGCTAGTTAGTTTTGGCTGAGCTTGGCCTCCATTTTGGCTGCATTCATAACGCAAGTCGAGGTTTTCATTGGTTTCCAATTTTCGCTGTTTGCCGTTTGCCGCTTGCCGCGTTTGTTTGTTGCGTTTTGTTTTGCTGCCATTTGATGCCGCCTGCCTCTTCTCATCTCCCTTTCAGCTTTGTGCCTAAAATTTATCGTTAGCTGCTCTTTGTTTTTTTGCGTGCTTGTGTATTTTTGCCATTCGTCGCATCAACCTCGAACTTTAGATTTGTTTGCAGTGTGTTTATGAGAGCATAACATTCTGTTTATTGTATTCTACAGATAGTAGCTACGTGTCTTTTTCTCTCTAAATACAGTATACAATATGTATGTTATTAATATATAGTTTTCAGGCCTTTTTGCTAAAGAGATAGTCATATCAGGTTTATGAGGGTGTGTCATACCCCATAAAGTTAATTATAAATGCATATAATATGTTCAGACTATTGCTATTCATACTTACTCTAAATGATTAATACTATATACTTGAAGACTTTTAAATCCTTTGATAAACGTAAAGAATAATGCAATAATTGAAAACCTATTTTTTAAATTTTATTGAAATGTATTTATTCTAATATTTTATCAACAACTTATATATTAATCATAAAGATTATTACGATTTACCTGGATATATGGCTTTAGTAAATTGATAACTTTTTTAAATATATGCTGCAAAATGAATTTAAAGAAGATTATGGTCTTTAAGCGATTATTTGAATAGAAGTTCGATTAAATGTTTATTGCTGTTAACAATTTGCGGAACACAACCAGCTTTAAAAGACCAGTTGGATGGTGTTTGGCTGTTTGGGCCATTTAAAGCTGGCTGTGAGTGAGTGGTAACAGGAAGTGCTGCGTCGCAGTTACAGTAACACACATTTCCCATTGCGGGCTGCCGGCCATCATTTCCATTTAACAAAACGGGCGATGAGGTCGCGCAGCCAGAGGTAGTTCAAGTTGTCGGAGTCGGAGTCAGGGTCCAAGACAAGTTTTCAGTGACGTTGACGCTGGCGCTGACGTTGGCGCTGACGTTGGCGCCGACGCTGTCGCTGAAGTGGATGCCGACTTTGGCGTTAACTGTGAAGGCGGTGTTGGTCATAGAACAAGGTGCTGCACTTTATTGGTTGGTTATTGCATTTCTACCATTGCACTTGCCCCTGGCTTTGAGTTGTTTACCTGACTAGTTAGCCAGCTTTTGGGCTTGATTAATAGCTGATATTCACTTAAAGTGTGTGCTATTGCACTTGACCCTAATGATAAAGCATTGATATTGATTTGTCAGCTGGCAAAGAACACAACATTTGGCAGCTTATCAGATGATGTGTAGTTTAAGTACCGCTTTATGGCCACACAAACTGGCCAGCGCAAACCGGAAATAACGCGCCCACTTCCACTTCCGCTAAGTTTCACACCCACACAGACACAGGGGCTAATGTTGCTGCTGCTGCTGCTGGTGTGGCTGTGGCATGGAAATGGTGCAGGAAACGGGAATTTATCGTGGCAAAAGTTAACTGCCCAGCGGGATACAACAGGAGCAAGTGCTGCCTGCCACCGCAACAAGGGAAATTCATTTCTAGATTTTTTTGTGGTCCACTTGTTGCACGTCCCAACTATAAACTTCATCCAATATATCGCTGAAGCAACTTTGGCGAGTATTCACTTCACAATTGATACCCAACTAATATCCCAGTTTAATTGAATCGAGCAAAGTGCACATGAAATATACTCGATATAATAAATGGCTAACAGCGTACTATAAACTGGAAGTTGTCCGAATATAAATAATCAAATGACTGCACAAAATGCCAACAAAATAATGCAGTTACTCGAACAATAACTGGTTCTATTATTATTTAGAATTTCCCTCTCTCTCTTCTCACTCTCTCTCTTTTCGTTTTTTCACTGATGCCTTTTTTGTGCAATTACCTTGAATAAATTTTTATTTATTTACATTTTAATTGCAAAATATTTTGTTAAAAACAATCTGTACGACGTTGATCTGAATGAACAGTTTATATAAGTATTTAAATTATAGTTTTATTACTTGTTATGCTAACTTTAGAATCTATAAATTTTTGATTTCTAAGCGATTATTTTAAATGTCAAAAGGTACACACATATTTCAAAAGTTACAATAAATGCTAAATATGCTGTAATGTATAATAACTGGAATTTCCTGGCATTGCCTGTGTGAATAATTTTTTCCCACCTGGGGATTTGCCAAAATCAGTTAAAGTTGGATAGATAAAAACCTTATTATCAGTTATCTTAGGGCTTTTAACAGTAAGTCATAGGTTAATTAAACTACAATACATGCATAAAATACTATACTATTTTCTATACATTTATTATACAACTCAAAAGGCATGAAGTTTGCCATTTTTCAAAATACATATAATAAACGGAACTGTAAATGCGTGTATGTAAATGAAACTGTCAGTCATAAATAAAGATCCGGTCAACAGTTTGATATTAAGTTCTCATAAATTAATTAATATTATCATTCATTTGTTTTCATTTTATAAACGCTAAATTTGATTTCTCATGTTTTTCAAATACAATTTTAATTGCAACATTAAATTTCTAGAATTTTCATAATCATATAAAAATCTGAATGTTGGGCTTGGCTTGGCGCTTAATGAGTGGATGGCATTGCACATCATCAAATTTAGTCAATCTATGTGGATATTTAATTTTTTATTTTTATTGTATGACGTTTAAATGTTGCTTAAAAGTTATGAGGCACTCAAAACATGCACAAAGGCAGTAAAAAGTGGCCTTTAAATAAAGCCTGAGTCATTGAACGATCCTAAATAATTCAGAAATGTTTCTACTTATTAGATGACCTTTGTTTGCCGTCATCGGCAATATTATCATCATCATCATCATGATGATGAGTTGGTCTGTCCCTCAGCCAGTGATCGGTCTAACTATGCACTTCTCAATTATATTTGACTCGTTGTTGCTGCTGTTGCTGTTGTTGTTGTTGTTGCTGCTAGTGCTGCGTGCAACTTGAGCTGCATTAGGAAAGGTCAGTGCCATCGCCACCAGTGTCGCTGCCACAAATGCATCAAAACGCGCTTTTTGTCGGTCTCTGCGTCAACTGCGTCGTCGTCGTCATCATCATTGAGGCTGCTGCAGTTGCTGCTGTCGGGACAAGGGACAGGAATTGAAATTGGGACAAGGGACGTCGACGGGGCTTCGTTTCGCGCTTACTTGCTTTTAATTCTTACATTGCGTTTCAAGTTGCAAGGCACTCAAACAACACACACACACTCATACACAGACTTTCAGAAAGCGGCTGTCAAGCAGTTGTATATAGTTTAATGCAGCTGCAGCTGCGGCAACTGCAACTGCAACTGCAACTGCAGCAGTGGCAGAGGCGGCTGTGGCAGTCGCAGTCGCAGTTGCAGTTGCAGGCACAAAAAAAACGCGCAACTCATTTAAAAATGCCAACGTCCATCAACGAGGATCGCCGAAGATGGCAGAATTTGTTGTCGTTTCGCTTTTTTGTCAAATTGTTTTGCTGAATTTTCTTGAGAACTTTTGCATTGTATTGCATTATATAGCCCCCTTTTAGCTATTATTGTTGTTGTTGTTGTTGTTCTCCTTATTCTTCTTCTACTTCATTTTCTACGTTTTTTTGTTGTTGTTATTGTTGATGCTAGAACGAGATGTCCGAGGAAGTGGTCGACATAAAGACGACAATGAACTGTTTTGTTTTGTTTGGTTTGGTTTGGCTCGCTTTGGTTTTGGTTCAGTTTGTTGCCTGCCCCCTTTTGTTGCATGGCTACAAATGGCAGCAGCAAACTGCAGCAGCAGCGAATCAAATTTAAATTTAAACATTATGTAATCGACAGTTAAACAGTTGAAATAACCAGCAAAAATTGTTCAAGAATTTGCTACAATATTTTTTGCAATCATTAAACTTTGAACCCGGACAGCAACTTCTCTGCTGCAGCATATAAAAAAAAATATAATAAAAAAAAACCCTTAAGAAATATAAAAAAGCAGCTATAGATGAAGTGTTAAATGCTCTATTTAAAATAATTACTCTGAACTTAAAAGCCTCTTTATTTATAACAAATAATATGCCATCTTAAAGCGAAATGTTGATGTCCTTCTACAATCTCTTAAAATCAATTCTTATCTAGTTAATTTATCTAATAATTTATACTTGATCAAACTCTTTTAATCTTTAAAATGCTTCTCGTGTTTATAAGGGTATGCAAATAGTGAACCTTTGACCGTTGCTTGACATTTGCAGTAACAGAATTTTTTAACATAATTTGCTCTAATTGAAATGAGAAATGCGAAAAAATGGCAAATATGAAAAAAGAAATTCATTTTCATATTTCGTTTTAGCTGGCAGCAAATGAAGATTAATCCAATTTGTCGCAATCAAATCAAAAGCTCAACGGTTCTCAGTTTTTAATTAATGCCTTCAGATATATATATGTATGTAGCAATGTCAACTTGAAAAACTTTCAACTTAATTTGTCTGCACAGTTTCAATTAAACTATAGTACACTATTTGTGTGAGATTTTTGTTTGGGCCAAGTCAAGCCTGTTGATAGCATTAAAATTTAAGCTCGATTGCGGCTGCATCAATGAACAAAGCACACAAATTGCCGAAAGCGCTTTTATCCTTTAACCCAAAATGCTCAACAGTTTTGTGGTTGCACTTTTAGGCCAAGGATGTGTGTGAAGTGTGTGTGCGTGTTTGTGTTTGTCTGTGTCTGAGCTCACTTCCTGCCTGCATGATTGCCAGTTTTTGGCAACACTTTGTGCTCCTCTGTTGATTACACTTTGCACACAAACCACATATACATACACTCCTGTATGCACATATAGACTAACTCATATGACTGAGCTTAGGCACCGCAATAGCCTTTGAGACACCTGTTGGCCTGGCCTAAACCATCTGCCTTGCTAATTTCATTATGTGACATCGCTTGTCGACTAACCACAGGCAACAACAACAACAGTAGTCAAAGTGATAACAACAACTAAATCGAAAATTGCATAGCACTTTCGTTTTCAGCAAAAAACACACACACCAAACACACACACTAAACACACACGCACACACCACATGCATCTACATAAATATAAGTATATGTATATGGGGAGAGATGCATTTACCGGCTAACTAAACTGTTGCCTGTGCTCAATGTAGCTCAGCCAGCAATTGTATAGTCAACAACAGGCAACAAACACACACACATGCACACACACACACATTCACTGACAGACTGCATATTGCATCACTAGGTTGCAACGTTTGTGGCTGCCACCCACCTGTTGTTAGTTGCAACCAACTGGATACTGGATTAGAGGCAGCCACAGTTTCGTGTGCTGTCGTGTGCAGTTTGCATTTGAAATTGTAACAGCATCAAAAACAACACCAACAATCAAGCCAAATAGGCCTTCACACACACACACATACTCGCAATTTAATTGAGTGTTTTTACAAATTTAGTTCAGGGTCAGTTATGTGGCTCGTTTTTGGCCCGTATGTGTTTAGACGGGCCAATTTAGGTTTGTGTTTTTTGGGTGCACTTGTGGAATGTACACTTGTTGTTGTTGTTGTTGCAACAAAACGTATGGAATTTCGCTTATGATTTATGCATAGCGCATACGCCATGTGGTACGCATTATTAGCGACCGATAATTGTGGCTACTTAATATTATTATTGGGTTGTGTATATTTATGTGAACGCATGTAATGTAGACAACAATAAAATGATAGAGATCTTTATTAAAATATAAAAATAGTTGTGTGATATTTCGTAACACTAAATTAGATGCAGTAGGTGTAGTACATAGTAAAAAAAGTAGTAGGTTTATCAGCTAAGTAGAGTTTAAGATATAGTAGTATGTGTAGTAAAAGATATATGAATCATGTAGATTAAGAAGTAGTATGCTATATAAAGTAGTAGTAGTAGTAGTAGAAAGAGTTAGAGTAGTACTTAGTAGCATAATAGTCGTATAAGTATAACAAAAACATATAAAATAACTATATAATTTATCAAGTTAGTCATAAGAGTACAAGTATTTATACCAATAAATGTATTAGCGGTATAAATAGTAGTAGCTTGATAGCAAATAGTTTAAGTAGTGGTATTGTAAGTATAATTAGTACATACAACAAGCTTTTTTCTCTTATATAAAACTACATTTTATTCACTTCAATTTTGCTTAAAAAATACTTGCTAGTACTGACTTAAGCAATAGTAGTAATAATAGTAGTAGATCAACATTTAATTTAAACTTCAACATTATTTTATGTACTTTGATCAGAGTCTCATTATTATGCTAAACATTCTTAAGAACATTTTTGCCATGTACATATGTTGTTCCATTTCCCATTAAAAAGATGAGCAGCTGGTGATGCATCCCATACCCTATACCCCATTCACTATCCTATTACTATATGTAGTATACCCCACCCATAACCGATTCAGGTGCTCGTTTAATTGCATGGGCATAGCATTCCCTGTCGTGGCTTCCATCTTTTATTCCGTTCACTGCCAAAACAAATTGTGAGAAAAAGCTCAACACAACACAACACAAAATGTGCGTGCTACATAAATTAAAACCTATGCTTCACTGGCTCACAGAAACAGAGAGAGAGAGAGAGAGAGAGCGAAAGAGAGAGAGAAAGAGAGAGATGGCAATTACAACAGTTGACTTCACTATACATTCTCAGCTCTCTGATCTGCACTCATTCTATCCCAGTCGATGCCATATCTTATGTCAAGACTACGCTTTTTTGCGTTCTCCATCTCCATCGTCTCGACATGTTTT
Source organism: Drosophila testacea (assembly GCA_035043265.1). Taxonomy (NCBI): domain Eukaryota; kingdom Metazoa; phylum Arthropoda; class Insecta; order Diptera; family Drosophilidae; genus Drosophila; species Drosophila testacea. Next base: position 257,921 of record JAWNND010000211.1, read on the forward strand.
GCATTGAATTCGGGTTTAAAATTCTGTTTATTGCCGTTGTCGTTGAGGCTGCAGTTGTTGTTGCTGTTGTTGTTGATGTGGTTGTTGCTGTTGCATCGCATATTCGTCAATTTTTTGTTGCAAGTTGCTGCAAGTGGCTGCCATCTTGATTATGTTGCAGCTCCCGTTGTTGTTGCTGTTCTTATTATTATTACTGCTCCCTAGCTGCAACAGCAACAGCAACAGCAACACTGTGTCTCCGACAACGGCAACAATAATGCTGCTGCTGATGATGACGACGACGATGATGATGACGATAGTAATGGTGATGATGATGGCGTGTTTGCTGTAATTTGCGCTACGTAAAACGTTCAAAAATGCAACAACGAACTGCAGCAGCAACAACAACAATAACTACAAAAGTAGCAGCAACAAAAAACGCTCTAAATGAAGGGAATTGAGTTCTGCGATCGTTGACGCTGCCAGCGTCTCAGTTGCTCTTCGTTTTTACCACTGCCGCTGCTTCAGTTGACGTCAACGTCAACGTCGCTGCCTCTGCAAAAAGGGCAAAATACGAAAAACCTTGAGGACGGTCAGTAACCGACAACCGCCAGCCCAGAAAAATTTGTATGAGCAGCAAACGAAAATTTTTACTAAAATATACACTGCAACGAGTATGTTAGCTAAGAAAAGATGCATGTAACCAATTGTAGATAGGTAGAGAAATGACTTTATTCAAAAATTGGGAGAAGCTGTTGCATTACATCTTTTAATAAATTAAATCCAATTTTTAAAAAACAAAATACTGAAAGAAAATTATTATAATTACAATATTTTATTATGTAGTTAGCTTGAAAATTTGGTATTACTTGAAGCGCTTGATTTACGTCCTTGTAACAAATACAATTATACTGTTTTTATTTTAAATAAAATTGATTAATAAAATAAAATAATAACTAAATTGCAATATTTTTACGGTAAAAATGTTTAAATTTAATATTAATTAAAATTAAAATAATAATATAATGCATTAAATGTTGTCAATTAAAGTAATTGTTTGCATTTTTTTACTAAATTAAATGATGTTATTTTACTAAATACAATTAATTGATGATCAAGTTTATTAAATATCAATAAAAACACTAAAATACTAAGTTTTTTTCAGCGTATATTTGCGTGGTAGAAATTAATGTTGATTTACTTATTGAAAAAATACGTTTGTACAAAATATATTTGGTATCACTTACTTTTACAACTTCTTGAAGTTATATAGTGTGTGGAAGGGAATGCAGACGTCGACGTGTCAATGTTAATTTTGTGGCTTTTTGTACATTTATTTTGGTTGCTCTTTCTGTTGCGTTTTTATTCGCTTTTTCGTTTACTTTTTTCGTACAGTCAAATTGCGCATTTTTGGCTTTGGGGTGGAGCCTCTGAATGCGTTGCCGCTTTTGCTGCTGCTGCCGGATCTTCTGCCTTTTGTTGTTGTTGCTGCTAGTGCTGCTGGTGCTGCCCGGTTTTGGGTGAGGTCGTGGTCGTTGCCGGTTTTACTTTTTTTTGCGTCATCAGCAGCGGCAGCAAAGAGAACTGCACTTGAAAACTCAACTGGCGTGGTTGGCTGGCCGACGACGTTGGGACCGACATCAACGTCATCATTGTGGACTTTAAGTGGTTTTGGGTGTGCTTGTCTTGCATGCGTGTATCTGTCTCTCTACCTCTGTGTGAGTGTGAGTGTGTGTGTGTGAGTGTGTATTTGTGTGCGAATGTATCTGGACCCCATGCGGTTAATTTATGCCCGCTTGCAATTTTGGCAGACAGTGAAAAAATATTTTTGGTCTTGTTGCTGGTTGTTTTTTTGTTTTTGTTGCAGCCAGTTTCATTTTTAGAACTTTGGCGAACCGGTTTTTTCGATGCGGCTTTCGATTTTATTTGTTGTCGGCGCATTAACTGGTTATTTTTATTTGTTGTTGTTGCTGTTGTTGCTGTTAGTGCTGGCAGTTTGTTGCAGTTGATAAATCTCGGCGCGCCGTTGTCATAAATTTGCATTGGGCCATGCCATTGGCCCTGACATTTCTAAGGCTTCCTTGCCAGTCAGCCAGCTTGTTGTTGCTGTTGTTGTTGCCAAGCTGAAGTTACCAGCGGCAGCCAATGCAATTAATCACAGCCAAATGCACAGAACGAGCATGTGAAATGACAAACAGACAGACTGACAGATGGACAGACTGACAGAAAGACAGACAGACAGTTGCTGAAGTTGTAGTAATTCATTTACATACTTTTTTTTTGAAGCCAACTAATCCACAATTCGACAGACGACATTGGCGACGATTCGATTCGATTCAATTCAATTCGATTCGATTCCATTACAATCATTTTCGCCACACACACACACACACGAGGTGGGGGACATAGATCTGTGGTAACAATTTGGTTGTCTCTCTGCCAGGGCATATCATATTTAGTCAAGTCAGGTTAAACCAAACTCAACCCAAGTCAACCGAAGCAAGCAACCTAGACTCAAACTCAGTCTCCCAGTCACAGCCTCCTTACCTATCATAAACTGATTATTTTTAACAGAATCATTATCGTCAATGGCAACCCAAGAGCATCCCAGACAGACAAGCAAGCTACGCTAAGAAGCGGGTACTTTAGTTATTAAATGTATCTTACAATTAATTTTAGAATCCTATTTTATTTGCCAATAATTAAATTGTATCAATATATCAAAAATAGTTAGACATAAAATCTCTAAAATCATTTCGGGATTCAAAAAATTACTAATTGGTATATGTATTTTATACAATAAATAAGTTCATCCTGAATGAATGTTATGTTTTTTATTCAACTAAAAATAATTAATTTAAATCAATAAAATTTAAACAATATTTAAGAAGATTAAGAGTATGTATATTTTTTAAATAATTAAATTCATTCGATATGAGTTTCATGTATTTTTATTCAATTTAAAAACTAGCCAAATTATATTCAATAAATTGTAAATTACTTTTTTATTAAATCTCTCAACAATTGCTTGTTTTAATATTTAGATGCCGACAATTGTTTTTGGGTTGTTAGAGATTTGTAAAACTTATCTGTATAAACATGTTTATTATATTAACTATTTAAAAATAGTTGAAATTAATGCTGTTTAGGGTATTTTAGCTTTCGCTTTGATTTTGCTATTTTAAGTTATATATATTTTTTTGCTTCTGCTCTTCTCCTTACGCCATGTAATTTGATTTTCTAAAAAGTTTCCGATTTCTAGTGAATTTTTTGCACTGAGAATCTACAGCTTGGGTTATTGTGGTTAATTTCTTTTAAATTATTTTTGCAGTTGCGTTTATAGGAACGAAACTTATCAAAAGCCAGTGACAGCTGCTGACTGTCTATATGGATACATAAAAAACATACATGATATATGCATATGTGTATGTATGTATGCATGTATTTTTGTAGATATGAATGCGAGTGCGAGTTTAAGTACTCGTTGTCGTATCTTGCACTTTATGCATGACTCAAAATTGAAATTCAAAACGAACTTGACAAAATTAAAAGAAAGAAGCTTCATTCATGCACGCATACACAGACACTGAGTAAACAGCAACAGCAACAACAGCAGCAACAACACACGCATAGCTAGTCAGTTGGTCTGACCGACAGACTGTCAGCCAGCCAGCGCCCTCAATGCACGCTTTATGCAACGACAACGACGGCGATGACAACAACGTCAAAAGCAACAGCAACGGCAACAGCAGCAGCGACGACGGCAACAGCGACGTCAGCGGCAGCAAACGCAGCCAAAAAGTTCATTGAACCTGGCCCAGTGCGAATTCGGTTGTCGTAGGTTAGGGACGACCGACAGACCAAACGACCAGGCGACCAACCGACCGACTGCTGGACTATCAAAAGGGGCCTGGACAAGGGGGCATGACGTCGACAGCGACGTCGACGTTGTCGTTGACGTTGACGTCGACGCTGACTCTGTGCAAATACAAATACAAATATACGCTGACTCTGTTGCTGTCGCTGCTTCTGTTGCTGTTGCTGTTGCTGTCGCTGCTGCTGTCGTCGTTGCTGCTGCCAAGTGTGACGAAAAATATACAAAACAAAATACACAAAAAAAAAAAAAAACAGAACTGCAACAACAATAAGTGTAATAACAGCAACAAGAAGCGTATTCAAAATAATAATAATAAAAATCGGTTGTTGGTTCAGTTCATGGCATAGCATATGGAGCAGTAGGAGTTGCTGAAGGAAAACAGGGCTGGAGAGGGGAAACGAAGGGGCTGTTGTTGTTCTTGTTGTCGTTGTTGTCTCTTTGGTCTTTGGTCTCTGTGTTGTCTGTTGTTGTGTTGGTCATGGACGCCATTTCACAATTTGCTTTTTTGTGAATCATGTGTGCGGCGATAAAGAAATACTTATATACTCATTCGATTCATAATGCTAGCTCTGAATATGGAAGTGAGTGTGAGTGTGAGTGTGTGTTTTGATGGGTTTCGACTGCGTGGACATCAAATCAAAACCACAAAATATTCTCATCTTAAAATATCAGCTTTTAGTGAGTAATGAGTTCTTTGAACTTGGCATTCCTCGTCCCTCGTCGCAACCAAATGTCATATATGTATGAGTACAAGTGAATAGAGTGAATACTTTGTTGTCATTATATTGGCATCAGTCAAACCCTCTGACAACTTTTTGCTAAATTATTGTTATTATTTGCTCATATGCGTGGATATTTCGACCATGTTCGAATTGGGGTAGAAAAGACCTGACAAAGTCATGGTCTGTGATCAGCAGGGAGTACTATTATATTATGTTGAAGGTTTTATGCTCATATTGACAGCAGGAGTCGATTAAAAGTGCATAAAGAAACCCTAAAGTTAATTGAAATTTAGGAAAATGAGGATCTTTATAGTTTTCTTATTGTTAAAATTTATTAAACTAGGAAACTTTAAAAAAAGAGAATATAAATCGGCATAGTATTGAGAACTTTGTGATAGCTACATATAGTATGTAATAATTTAGAAGAAATGTATGTATTTAGTTGACTCAATCAATCAAGAGATTCAGAAGAGCCATGATATTTTTAGGTGCGGAAAGTCTAGCAGACTACCTATAAAAAACGTAAAGTAACCGGAAATTAAAGAAAAGTTTCTGTTGATAACCACATTTCAAAAAGATTCGGGGAATGCTAATCTGATGCAGATGCCGATGAGTCATTGCATATCTATAAATTTCTTTCTGTATCGAATCTTTGAGTACGTGAAGTAATGGTTCACTATCAGATGATGCGGCAGATTTTTGACCAAATAAATTAAGCATGATTATAAAAAATGTCGATAATTAAGTTTGTTTTAACATTATCGTTAACTGTCTTGAACATCTTCTTATCTTTGGAATTTTTGCGCGAATAAGTTTAGCTTGAATAAGTTATTAAATTAAGTCAGCTTTAATTTTATCAATTACAATAATATCTTAAATATTTCGTTTCCTGACTTGTTAAATTGCTAAACGATTTTCAATATAATGAAATGCAATTGCTTTAAATCGTTTGGCAAATCACTTGAATGCCAATTTAAAACACATTTAACTAAAAATACAAAACTGCCACAAGTTCACCGACCACACAGACACACTCACACGCACACAGGCAGGCAAATGTAACGTATACGTAATGTTAATTGAAACGTAAATGCTGTGAAAACACTTTCGCTCTCGACTTCATTGATATCTAAAACTAAACATCTAAAACTGGCAGCCCCCAAAAACGGCCCCGACTGCCCCAACAGCGACAGCAGCGGCAACAACAGCAACAACAACAGCAATGCGTGAATTTGCAACACAAATTCTATATGTGTAAACACGTGTCGGGTGTGTATTTGTTTGTGTGGCTGTGTCTGCCAGAGTGTGTGTTCTCGTGCATGCCGCAGGCGCTTTGGCGTTGCATTCATCTGTTTTGTATTTGGCAGGCAGCCAAATAAAATTTCGAGATATGACCTTACACACACACTCATACAGACATACAATGTGTTGCCGGCATGCAGCAACAGCAATAGCTACAACAACAGCAACACGGCCTAAACATGGCAACGGTTTCCGCGTGGATGCTGTGTCCATTAGAAATGCATTTGTTGTTGTTGCTGCAGATGTTGCATGTTGACATTGACATTGGTTAAACGGCAATTTGTGCGTGTATATTTGGAATTGTTGCTGTCGATGCAACTGCGTGTGTATGTGTGTGTGAGTGTGTGTAGTATGCTTATGCAAGTGTATTTTTAACATATGCTGAAATCTGTTTCATTGGGCTAAGCTTGCAACATGACATCATTTGCATGCCCCTTGCATCGGCATTTACTGACCTACAATGCAACGTCCAGCATTAAAACCTTTGACTGGCTTTGGCTTATCAGGCAAACAGTTAGCTGGATGTTTGCTATTTATTGCTCTTTTCGTTGTTATTACTGTTGTTGTTGCTGCGTATCTTATCAATGCCTGTGTTAATCTACTGTGTGATTCTTGCACTTCACTTTCTTGTCAACTTTTTCGCAACGAAAATTAAAACGTAATAACACAACAACGCAACGCACAATTCAATGCAAAAGAAAAACAAAATAAAAGAAAATAAAAACAGAAGCAAAAACATTTAAAAATATTTATATGTACACACATGTATGTAAATTACTTATACACATACAATGTGCCTGACCAAGGCCAAGCAATTTTGTATTGCTGTCGAGTTCCTTGGCCTCAGCAATCTGTGTTGTTACTGCCGTTGCCGTTGCTGTTGCTGCTGTTGATTCTTGGTCATTGGCTTGGACTTGGGCTGTTGCTGCTGCTGCTGCTGCTGCTGCTGCTGCTGCTGCTGCTGCTGCTGCTGCTGTTCCTCCATCGGGACTGCTTATTTGTTGATTTCATTTTCGTTTATTTGTTTTTGCTTGTTTTCGTTTACTTTTACTTGAAACTGAAAATCACATTTAGCTCGCAAGAGTTGAAATCACGAGGCTGCAATCACAATTAATGTGGGCGGAAACAAATTTATTTGCTAGCTGAAACTATCTACTTCAGAGAGTGAATAAGAGGAGTTTATAAATAAACTAAAAACTAATTGAGTTTTATAGGATTACAAGTTAAATAAAAATTGATTAATAGGTAGTAACTTGCATACAAATATTCGCAACTGGACCTTTGACTCTACTTAAATAAAGTTATGTCAATTATATTTCTACCGAGATGTAAATAATCAAGATTATATCTTTATATCTGATAAATAATTTTAAGAAAATACCAATCTTTGCCCCATTCAAACCTAAAGATCCTCTCATATATATTAATATAATTTTTTTCCTGAGTTTCTGATTTGCATCTATTTCTATTGATCGAAAATTAAAGAGCAAAACAAAAAAAATAGAGCTTAGATTCTGAGGGGTTTCCTATTTTTTTTGTAAAAAATCATGCTAAAAGTGACAAAAAATTTGACTTGTGAAGTTGACAGATTAGTTAGATTAAAGTTATCAAACATGTATATGTATACCTATGTGAAATGTAAATAGACTTGTGTCACTTTGATCCTGTGTCACTTTGATTCATTCTGTGAATAAAATTAATTAAGCTTAAATATATATTTGACTCGGATTTTTTCATAAATTACTGAAAATAAGGATTTGGTATTTGAAATCTAGAGTCCCTGATAGCTTGTATTTCATTACACATCATACCACTCCGGTTTTCATTTGTTAAAGTAGTTGTGCCTTTCCTTAAAAAATGTGCACTTATATATAGTAAAATTTCCAACATTTGTACATTCACATTTAAACAGCAACATAAACACAAAAATGGAAAAAGCCTATTAAATGAATTGAAAAACTGAACTGCATGTAAAAAGCACGCTTAGTGAAAAGACATGTTGATCAAACTAATTCAGCTTAATTATGTTCTTATCTAATTAATTTGCAGCATTTGCTGTAGCTGCAAATTGTAGACTAATTATTTGCAAATTATGTACACAAACATTTATTCTAAAATGTCGCTTAAGCAGCATCAATTATTACGGGCTTTAGTTTGATTTTTATCTAATTGCGCGTTTAATTTGGCTTCTCTCATTATTTATGGTTCTTCCAGAGCTAATGTCCACGCAGTTTCCGTGTGTCCAGCTTCACTTTGAGTTGGCCACTTCCGCTTGGAGCGGAGTTAGTTCCGTTTGCCCAACGCTTGATGGCTTCAGAACGGATGCAATTCACTTCCTGCCTGGGCGCGCACTCATTTGGGGCCAATCAAGCTTGTGCTTAGCTGCGATTGGATCCCAGTTGGCATTATTTAGGTGTCCGCCCTGGGAAATGCGTAATTTCGAAAAGAAAAAAGTACTCTCTGAATTATGCATTTGAAATTGTTAAAGACGCCAGACGTGCACAAAACTCACCCCATTAGCCCTTCGCTGTGCGTGTGTGTGAGTATCTGTGTATATGTATCTGCAAGATGCACAAAAATGCATTTCTTGCCTGTGCTTTTGTATATGCGAAATGCAGTGGCGTGTTTTAATTGCACATGTGTGTGTGTGTGTGTGTGTGTGTGAGTGAGTGTGTGTTTGTTGTGCGCACCCCTTTGACTGTTTACATTTCGACAGGCAGTCGCATTTTAATTTTAGAATATATTTTTGGGTCTGGATTTCACAGCTCAGCTTTCAATGTGCATGCATGCAATGCGTTTCATTATTTCTCGCTCTCACTGTACGTGTATTTGTGTGTGTTTGTTTGCCTGCTGCATTTTCATTATGCAAAAAATTGCATACCACTTTTATTTTTTTTTTATATTTGCTGCTTTTTTGCTCATTCGCTTCGATTTTTTTCGGTACTTTTTTCGAAATGCATTCAACAAAATTGCACGTTTTGCTTCGTGCATCTTTTGTGTGCATTGAAAAAAAAACAGAAAAACAGAAAAATATATAAAGGAGCGAAAAAATGCATTTGCAATAGGGTGGATTTGTATGAGTTTTTGGGTTCTGTTTTTAACGCTTCTTTTTTTTTCGGGGGCCTTTCGTATTTGCTTACGTGGTTTTAATTTTAATTGCTTCTCATTGGATTTTTATGTATTTTTCTCTGCATATATGTATATTTTTTTTGTCTGCTTCTGTTTCGTTGCTTGCGGGTTGTCGTTTGCATGTTGTCGCCGAGTTTATCTTTTGTAAATACTGCAATTATGTGTGTTCCTCTTTTGGCGACATTACTCGTACTCGTATGTTTTGAAGTTTACTTCTTTTTTTTTCATTATCCGACACGGAAATGAAGTGGTCAAAAAGGGTGAGAGCTCACAACGAACGCATTTAAAGTGAGTTACCTTTTGCATTTTCATTTCGTCGTTTTACAATTTTAATGTCTCTGATATAAATCAGACATTTCGTTTATTTTCTTTTACAGCATTTGCATTTTGGCAGAGTTTTTTGTAAATGAATTGGAACTAAACTGCAGGTTTGATAGGACAAATGATGGTCCGGTTGTTTAAAAATGAATCATGAATCCAAAGGGGATTCTAGGCTAATGATTGATTGATAATGATTCTTCTAGCTTATGGCATAGATGAGGAATTTACTAGAGCAATGCTTACGAATATTAAAAGGAAGTTTAGCAGACGCCAAGTATTAAAAGATGGCTTCTTTAATGGACAATGGTGATCAATTAGTGATTGATTAGTCAACAAATGGGCTAGTAACAAACTTAAGTATATAGACTGGGCTTAGCTTTAAAGACGTCTCACTGAATACAAAAATCACTATGGAAGTGCCTTTTGAACTATCTTCTGGGGGTAATGTTAATTAGGTTTGATGTTTGATTGGTGATTGATCTGCAAGCAAATGGGGCTTATCAAGCATAAATTAGATATTAAAGTAGATTACATTGGCACCCCTTAAGCTCCTTTTGTATTAAGGATCGGTTCTGTAGCATCAGTTTTTATGGAGTTGCTAAGAAAACTTTTTGAGGAGACTATTTTGTGATTAATACAGTTCAAAGAATTTATTATCTCATAAGACCACTTTTAACTATAACAAAAACTATTTCAGTGACATAATAAGCTATTAAGATTGAAATAAAGTTTTTGTATTTCCCTTTAAGAAGTTTGTCCTTAAAAAATCTAAACAGTTAATTCAAGGTCAGATTACATTTAAATTCTCTATGCAGCTTTTGTGTTCGTATCAAGTTCCATTCATATAAACAAAATGGTCACCTTCAGCAATTCAAATGCCACCGATTCTTGACTAATTCTACTCAACTGAAGGTCAGTGAGTCGCCTGTGACTGCAATTAAAATCAACAAAAATATATTTGCTTATTAGAAAAGCATTAAAAGCAATTCAACAAAAAAAAAAATAGCAGAAACAATAACAAAACAATACGAAAAAAATGGTTAAACAATTACTATATTTATTATACACGAATTTTGTTACAAGCATGCAAAAAAAATAACAAAAAAAAACCAAAAAAAACTACAACAAAACAAAAATGCACAACGAAATTTTCGCATTAATTGAGAGACCTTGAAACCAGTCACGACTAAATTCAGGCAGAGAAACAAACCCAACCCCAGCTAAAGCCCAAGCCCCCATAGCCACAGCCCCGACCACAGTAACGGGCATAGTTTTCAGCCCCAGTCTCTGACTCTCTGGGTCTCTCAAATCTCCGAATCTCTCGAGTCTTTCGAGTCTCAAGTCTCTCGAGTCCATAACTTGTGCTATGCCGAAAAAATTCTCAAAAAAAAAAAATAACTAAACGAAATACATTTTTCGTCAACAATGAAATGCAATTGAGTCCGGCTGCATGTCGGCTGAGTCAAATTGTCGTGTCCGAGTTGCGAATTATAATAATTTTTTGTTTTTGTAATTTTGCTCTCGCGCTCGACATTCGCACAAAGTCAGACGCAGATCGAAAGCACCGAAACTGCAGCACACTCAAAAAAACGTAAAAGCGAAAAACAAAAACAAAATACAGAAACAACAACAAATAATAAAAAATTGCATGTGCAACGGGCGCGTGTTGCCAGAGTCGCTGCCAGTTGCATTTCGAGCGGTGAGTGAGCGTCTCCGTCTTCGTCTCCAGCGCTAAAAACAAAGCGTTGTCCGTGTCTCGCTGTTTGTGGTTGTTGGTTCTTGTCGGTTGTTGTCGTTATTTTGACTCGTTTAGTTTATAGAAAAACCAAAAAAAACAAAGAATTGTTCAAAAAAATTAACAAAATGGAGAACAAAATGCACAAAATGTATTGAAAAGACAAAAAAAAAACCACACAGAAACAAAATGCAAAAAAACAACAAATAAATAAATAAAAAACTGAGAGCGAGTGCAGCAACAGCAGCAGTTGCTGTTGCTGTTGTTGTCGTTGTCGTTGCAGTTGCTGAGAGCGAAACAAAATGAGCGCATTTAACTGAGCGCTGAGACAGCTGTGCCTGTGTGTGTGTGCACTAATACTATTGCATACAAAGTGCAATTAAAAATGCACTGACGTTAACATTCCCCCTCTGCCGCAGCCGTTGCTGTTCCCGCTCCTGCTGCACTCACTCAGAAGTTACTCGTTCGCTCTGGAGGAGATGAGACACATTTTGCCACAACGGCGACACATTTTGCACTCCGAGTATTGCTGCTTGCCACCATTTTCTTTTTTTTTTTTGTGTTTTCCCCTTATTTTTTGCTCTCTTTTTTTGTGTTAACCAATTTCGCTTTTAACGTTTTTTTGCCGGCTGCCATGAATGAAGCGCACAAATACATAGAGATATTGCTAGCCGGCTACCTCCCACTTGGCCAAAGGTTCTCTTCTCATCTAGTGTCTCTCGCTCGCATTGCATTTTTTTCTACACACACACATAGATACACACGCATACAACTGCAAATTTGTGTTCTCAGTGTGTTCTCAGTCAAGGCAACTGCATGCAAAAAAAAGAAACAACAACAGCGAAACTTTTCTTAGACCTCTTTACATTGTGGCTGACTCTTTGTCCTATATGTAAAGGTATAAGTGTGTATCTGTGTATGTGTGTAAATGTATCTGTATCTGTATCTGTATCTGTAACTGTAGTGTGTGTGTGGGGAGAGCAATCGCCGCTGCACTCATTCTGCCCGCCGCTCAGTTTTGGCTCCGGCTTCATAGTCATAGTGCCGGGCAGCTCAGCTGGATGGCAGCTTTATTGTCGGTCGTTTCGAACGGTTCGGTACGCTTTTCGCCTTAGCTTCGGATTCGCGTTGTCGTTGTAAGCAAGCAACAACGCAACAACGCAGCAGGCAGCAGGCAGCGCAGTTGGCAGCATTAGCAGCACTAAAAGCAGCGACGCTAGCAGCGACTGCGACTGCGACGTCGTCGTTGTTGGCAAGTTAGTCGATTTTGTTGTTTACGTATTAGTAAAGTTGTCTGCGCTTGTTGTTAGTGTCGGTGTTTGTTTGTTGTTGACGTTGGTCGCGGTGCGAAATTTTTATTTATTTTCTGCTGCAGCTACCAATACACTCACATCACACACTCACACACGCATGTGTTTGTATGTGTGTGTGTGTCTTTTACATGTGCTTCCTCTTCCAACAGCCCAAAGGCCAAATAAAAAACAGTTGACGTGCGTTTCTCAAGTGATAACAGAACTTTTTTTATTTCATTCCCAAAACGCATTTTGCCAACAGATTTATGACAATTCTTCAAGTGCTGTGACAATAAATATATATAAAATACAATATAATATACACAAAAAAATGCATCTATTAACATCTATAGAAATGTAAACAACACTGCGTGCAACAAACTTTAAGTAAGTTTATGTTTCTTTTTCTTTTGGTATTTATAAACATATGAAACTTGACATTTTTATTGCCTGCGTGCTTTGCGTGCAATTTGCATGTGTGTGTGTGTGTGTGTGTGACTGAGTGAAGGTGTGTGTGTGTGTGAGTCTCTCTGCTTGTTCTCCAAATGCACTGCTAAACAACAACAACTCTCACACACGCAATGAACTGAAAGGTCAAGAAATTCCCATGAAACACACAAGTGAAAACAATATTTTTAATAATTTTAATTTGTTTTAAAATAAACTTTAATATATGTTTTTTTTGCATTTTTTATTGATTTTTCTGTCAAATGAAACGCATTTTGTGCGCTCTCTCTCTCTCTCTATCTCTCTCTTGTTTCGTTTATTTTGTCTCTCCACACCGCCAATTACTTTGCTCTCCTTTCCCTTTGCCAGTTGCACTCAAAATGCAAAGAGTTTTGTTTTTATCTGCATTTTCCCCCTTTTTATACTTCTGCTCTGTGTGTGTGTGTTTTTTTTTAATATCTTCCTCTGGCACGTTGAGAAATTAGCTGGAAGTGTATTTTGTTGGCCCCTATGTAAAAAAAAGGGGGTAGCAGGAGGGGGACTTTGGCAATAATCTCAACAGTGCCTTAAGATGTATTTTCTGTTGCATTGTTGTTTTTTTATACTACAAGTATTTTGTTCAGAAGATTAGAACTCGCTTATAATCATAATCATTAATTTGGGTTTTTTTTTTTAATTTCCATAAGTTTCTATTATAAAGCTTAATCTTACAAGATCAGCAAACATTCCTGAACTCAACTTTTATATTCTTTCTATTCTATTTTGGGTTTCTCAATTAGTTTACTCTCAGAATCTCGATGTCACCTATTAATGCTATTATAGAACCCAGATAGATATTCTATATTTTATTCAAAATATTATACATATAATTATTTTTAGTTGATTCTTGGCATTTCCATAAGTTTCTAATCTTACAAGATCAGCAAACACTCCTGAACTCAAGTCTTATATTCGTTCTATTCTATTTTGGGTTTCCCATCTTTGTAATCTCTGTAATCTCTATATTTTATTCAAAATATTATACTTTATTTAAATAAAAATTATAAAAATCTCTATTACCGATTTGGTGAGTTTCAATTGAGTCGAATAAGAATCGATCGCTGATTCATCCTTCACAGTTTCTTTATTTTTCTGCTTTAAACTTTTCAATTTTCTTCAAAGCTGTCTTGTTAGTTCTTAAAATTCTTAAAAATTATCATCTTAGTATTCTTTATATTACGAAAAAAATAATTACTTTTGTTTAACTAAAGAAATTGAACTGAATTTATTATAATTTTGAAAATTGTAAACCAAACCAATTTGCCAACCCAAATCAACAGAAATATTCCATAAGAGCGAGGGAAATAAATAAATTTTGAAGCCTGACAAGTGTTCTTCCCCCTAGACACACACACACAAATATTAAGAAAGAGAGAGAGAGAGAGAGAATAAGTGAGATAGATAGAAAGAGACAGAGAAAGAAACACACATACATTTTCATATAAAGAAAACAATGGGCATCAAATGTACAATTACCAATATGGGCAGCTCTATTGATAAATATAGAAAAACAATATTAATATTGTTATTCTTATTGTTGATGTTGTTGTTGTTATTATTTAAAATGCGTTTGTCTCTTTGTGTGCGTGTCTAAAGAAAATACACAAAAAATTCGCGGAAATCTTTATTTGTAATTTATGCACAAATGTCGCTTCAAATTTATTGTCGTATGTTGCGAATAGAAAATGAAACGCGCAAAAAATAACGTAAAGATGGGGAGAAAAAATGGAAATGTTAATGGTAATTAGAATAATAAAGATTTTTAATTAATGCGATTCTAATTTCATACCGTCGCTGACAGACGGAAGCATTTGCTTGAAGTGATTTCTCTTTGTCCGAATGCAATTTTGATTTCGATTCGTATAATTCATTTTGTGCAATTTATGACACTGAGCAAAACAAAACAATGAATCAGCCAGGTGGATGGACGGACAGTCAGACAGACCGACAGACGGACGGACGGATGACGCCCACGCAACACGCTTTTCCTTTTCGCCATTGAATTATAATTATTTTTTATTTTCCATATGCTGAAACGATTCTCTCTATATCTCTTTCTCATTTAAGATATATATGTAAGCTGTTTTATTTTTTGTAATTTGTCGCCAATTGTTGGCGCGTGTCCTTGTTGTAAGTTTGTTGTTGGTTTAAGTGTTGGGTTGTATTCTTGGGTGGCCATTTCCTGTCTTGTTGTGAAACTAGTTTGCCACTTTAATTGCTTGATGGCATCAACAAAATTGAAATTTAATTTCATGTAACATTTATGCAATGGCAAATTGATTTGTGCAGCCGCTTCGAGTACAACTACTTGCAACATTAGAGCCATTAGTCATGGCATGCGGCAAGAGCCATTGCCGTTGGCATGCTTTCAAATCTGTAAGGATTAGCATTAGAGCAGAAGTTGCAGCAGCAGCAGCAGCAGCAGCAACAGTTGCCAACATGCAACATACAATCATCTGGCTGGCTGGCAGTCATCGTCTGTCTCTCCATCTGTCTGTCTGTCTGTCTGTTGGTCTCTGTGTCTGGCTGTGCACGCGGCACGTAAGAAAACTAGTTATTGGAACAGGTTCATGACCTTGACCATCAACACTGCAACTCAAGGCAAGGCGAGGCAAGGCAACAGTTTTATAATGCCTTGGCAATCGTAACGTCTGCGTTGCATATGGCAGACAAAAGGAAGTTGCAGCCGCTGTTGTTGCCACTGTTGTAGTTGTTGTTGCTATTGCTGTTGCTGTGGTTGCATTTGCATTGCCATTGTTCGTGTGATTGGATTAGAAACACTCAACGACAGCAATGGCAATGGCAACGGCAACGGCAACGGCAACGGCAACAAGTCGCCCGAGCTGCAAACTGCAACTGCATTGCCATTGTTGCTTCTTATGCAACAACTTGCCGCACGACCAACATACAACTCAGCACTCACTCAGTGACTCATTCAGTGACAAAGTTTAACCCAATGTTTGGGCCAGACTTAACATAATTATTTTCCTTTTTCTATTACTTGCTATTTATTCATGACTCAGTCACAGTTGGAAGCTTCATTTAGTTCATCGAATTAAGCAAACTTCTATTTAGTTACTCAAATACTTTTTACTTAAAAAACAAAATTGCATTTCAAATCAATTGCTTCATTCAAATTGCCTGAGTCAAATCCTTGCCTCACTCTAAAGAGAGAAAAAACTTCTCTTTTAGCTTTTCTCGCCTCTCGCCTTTCTCCACAAAATGGCTAAATACAAAAGCAAAGCGCATAAAATAAACTGTTGCTGCAGTTGGAGCTGTTTTGGGGTGGTGGCCATTGGGTGGGTTGGGGTTATATCCTATATATAAATATATTTTTTTTCTTCTTTCTATTTTTCGTATTTTGCTTTTATTTTATTTCTTAAATTTTTTTTCTTCCTTATGTGTATGGGGATGCTGGAAGGCACGAAAGCAAAAACTGGAAGCGTTCCAGGTATATAGGAAAGTGCAACAGGCAGTTGTTGTTATAGTTGTCCTCGTTTTAGTGGGTTGCAATGTTGGGTGGCAAACTTTTCGCTGATATTTTTCTTTTCAGAGTATTTTCACATAGAATACGGCCCGTCCGGGTGGCACATTGAAAAGAAAAAATGGGTTTAATTTAACTTTGACTATGTCGCAGCCCTTTTTAGAAAAAAGAAAGAAAATACACCTCCAGAATATTTGTCGTTAGCATAAGAAAGACAATGAATTTTTATTTTGCAACAGGTGCAACGGGTGGTCAGACACTGACAATTTGTTATCTTTTTTCCTTAGCAGACAACTGCAAAAATAAAAATGAATTTAATTTGCATTATAGTTGCGACAACGTGGCGTATGAGCTACCATTTGAAAAATACATACTTAAGTATTTATACTGAGTATTGGCATAGCTGGCTTTCAGTTATTGTTGCCGAAAAGTAAACTCGATATTTGCCATGTGCACAAACACAATTGTGTAAATAGCAGCTGCAACAATTGCAACAATTGCAACAACAACAATAGCAATAGCAACGCAATGCCAAACTTCCACATTGTCCTTGAGCTTATCAACTTTTGCACAGCAACGAAAAATTCCAAAACAACACGTCGCATTCCCCTCTTCTCCATTGAGCGAAAAACTAGTCAACGTCAATAACAATTCACCTGCTGGCCAAAACAAATACAACAAATACTCTTACACACATTCAATATCAACTGTGAACAGAAATTATAATTGAAACAAATTTAAACTATTGCAAAAAAATTGCCTGCATATAAAATATTAATTATTTAAATATTTTTACAATAATAAAAACTTTTATAAAGAGTAAAAATATTATTACAATAGATATGCTGTTCATTTATTTATTTATTTATGATTTCAATTCGCTGCTGTTGTTATGTGTGTTTGATTATTGAGTTCGACACTTTTTTGGGTCAAGCTTTTGACAATATTTATACCCAGTAATCATTGAGAATGGAAATGCAAGTATTTGATTATAAATGTTAAATTATTTTAAAGCTGGTTACGGGGTGACTTCTGATCGATCAGGCAAGCTCTTGTAATTATTGAGAATAGATTTAAAAGCATTTGTTAACAAAATTTCAATTATTTTAGAGCTGTACACGTTTTCATTTAAAATTTTAATGAAAAGCAGGCCAGCTCCTTTTTTAAATTTTAAGGTAACAAAAAGATAGTTGATGGGTATTTTATTGTCAGTCACTTTTGATGACATTTACCTTAACGTTATGAGTATTATTAATTCAAACACTTTTAACACATTCTGATTCAAAAACAAACCTAGACACAACAATAGGTTTTGGTATTTTCTTTAATTTCCTTCACAACAGAAAGAACTTTTGCTTACATTTACAGAGTCTGAAGAATATTTGAGTTACAAGCGATAGGCATTAAATAGTGATCAATTGTAATATTTAATTAACGCTAAGATCTTTAGGTTCATATCTATTGATTTTAATGTTCATTAGGTACATTTTTAAACATTTCAAACCGAAAAGTTTTTGTTTATGCGAAATTTGTGCACGGCCACCGCAGCAATTAAATGCATGGCAGTCGCTCTGAACCTTCCTCCCTTGTCTCCTCCGTCTTTCCCTTTTGCCTACTACTCACAAATAGTTCCAATTGCGACTGAATATTTTTTTTTTGACGATACACAGTCAAAACGCACACATACACACACACACGCACACCATTCACACAATTGCACTTGGACACTTGTATTGACGTTTGGTTGGCGACAATTGATTTTTGTTACGTTTTCGTTTATTTTCATTAGTTGTTGTTGTTGTTGTTTTTTTTATTTTGTTTTGTTGTTGCTGCTGTTTTTTGTGGACAGTTTTTGTTTTTTAGCAATTTAGTTCGTTTGCTTTCGTTGTCGCTGTCGTTGTTATTTAGACAACTGCTGAAAAATATTTTCATGCCCCTCTTGCCATTGTCCCCGCCCTCACCATCGCACTCGGTCTTCTCTCTGTCTCTCTCTCTCCAGCTCTTCTTCCATTGCGATTCTATTGCGATCGAGCCAAACACGCGCTGCACTTTGTTGCTGTGTTTGTTGTTGCTTTTCATAATTTGCTCTTCTTGTTGTTGTTGTTGTTGCCTTCAAACTGCATGCGAAGTTTTTCTGGCTACTTTGTCGGTTTTTCTAAATAGCTTGACTTGACTCAATTTCGTCTTATCTAATTTTTGTCGCTATTTTTTTTCTCCTCGAGAACCGTTTCTGCTTCCTTTTTTCAGTTTCTAGTTTTGTATCTCTGTGTTTTTTATTTTTATTTTTCTTCGCATTCTGCCTTTTTGCGTTTATTTTTTGTTTTGTTTATTTTTGTGTCGAAATCAGGGCAAATTCATCATCATCAACAACATCGTCGTGCCCGTTGCGTTTTTTTGTGTAACAAAGATAAGGTTTTGCCAGCGAATGAGTGGGTTCTCTTCTTGTTGTTGTTGTTGTTGTTGTTGTTGTTGCTGTTACTAATTGTTGTAGTTGTTGTCGTTGTAACGCTCGCTTTTATTCTTTATATAATTTTGAGAGCAGAGGGCAAGAGGGGAGCGCTCACAATTTTTTATTTCAATTTTTTTTTGTGTTTGCCGAGTTAATCATTTCGGGCGAAATTTGATAATTTGAAGGTGACCCCGATTTGTAAAGGCGTTGCATGCTTTAAAATACAAAATCGCCTGCACATTTGGTCTTTTGATAAGCAGCAGCAACAACTGATGCCACACGTCGTATGCGCAATGTGTCAGCACTTAAGCGATAATGCTTATGCATATTGCCTGCTTACGTATTTATTAAAAGCAAAAAAAGCTAAAGAAACTACAACAAGAAAAAAACAAGAAGTAGAAATAAACTGAATATAAAAATAATAAAAAATATGTGCATTACATTTACGAAATTGCATGGCGCCAGCCAGGATGGGAGATGCACTCATATCTCAAGGCAGTTTTAATAAAACCCAAAACTGACATCATAAAACATAGCACATATGACAGCAGCCGGCATACTACAGGTCGTATACGTAACATGCGCCATGTGCCAGAGTCAAGCTGCCACACCCAGCAGAGTCCGCACACACAGACAAAGCAACAAGTCGTTGTACCCAAATATATAGCAAAAAAAAAAAAGAAAAGAAAAACGAAAAAAAAATGCGAAAAGAAAAACTAAATAAATGAAAACGAAGCAAAAATACGAAGCAATACCCTCTTTCTTCCTGAACCTCTCCCTCGCCCGCTCCCTATCCCTCTTTCTGCTGCACCACCCCTCAACTTTCAATCGGCAAATGCAACACCCAAAATAAAAAGAATAAAAATATAAAACCAAAAGCAAAGCCAAAGCCAAAAGCAAAGGCAATGCTGCTGCTGCTGCTGCTGCTCCTTTTTTTGGGGGTTGCTGGTGTGGTGTTGCTGCTGCAGCGCTGCCACTGCTCTAGTATTGGTGCTATGGCCAGGTTCTAGCTGCCTCCTGTTGCGCATACAGAGTGAGAGAGAGTGAGAAAGTGTAAGGGAGAGGGAGCGAGTGCAAAGTAAAAGTTTCGTAACGTTGTTTTCACATTTCCTGCAACGCGTGACGGGCTGGGCTGCCAGTCAGCAGCCACTGCCTGCTTTAGATAAATAGAATAGGTCCTTGTTGTTCTTGTTGCTATCGTGGTGGTTGTTGTAGTCGTTGTTCTTGTTGTTGTTTTTGTTGTTGTTGCCAAAATGCGAACAAAACACGTCGAAAATGTGCCACATGCCAGCAGCAAATGGAATCGTTGTCTACAAACTGCTGTTGTTGTTGTTGCTGCTGTTGCTCTGGCTCCTGTTGCATGCAACAGTTTAGTGGCATGCACACACACACACAAAAAGAGACACAGATAGACAGTCAGACAGTCACAAATGTAGATAGACAATGCCGTTAGCTCAATAGCGCCCCATACAAAATACAGACAACACATTTCGACATGGCACATTTAGCATCCTTGAGCGGCATTTAACTTCGTTTTGTGTGCAACACCCGCAGACATGATACGACCCTGCCAGCAACCTACAGCATCACCACCTGCAACATCACCACCCACACCAGCAACAAAAAACGTTCAGCATCCTTGTTGTCATTTCATTTGATTTAAATTCGTGTTGGCTTCGTTTATGCAATCAACATTTTGTGTTCCTGATCAAGTTTTGGGTGCAGGAAATCGAATTTTTGTCCTGTTAGTTGTGGCCCTAAGTTAGTTAGTTAGTTAAGCTAAGCTTCTGTTTAAGCGTTGGTCAGTTAGTCAGCTTGATTGTGGCACATGCATTAGGGTCAAGAGCAATGGCCGGTGCATAAAAAAAAAGACAAATATATACTTGCATGCAAAGTACTACGTATGTACATTGTACAATAAATCAGCCAATAGCCTAACAGCCAATAAAACTCAAAGCCAAGAGCAAGTCCAATGGCAAAAACAAATAGCAATAGCAATAGCAATAGCAACAACAGCAACAGCAACAGAGCTAAACTTGTCTTTTTGGTTGTTGTCGGTTTGTAGGTGAGCTGGGCCATGAACGAGCCGCGATCGACCGCCACGGCAAATGGCGACCTTACAGTCACAGTCAGAGCCAAGTCAACTTGGCCAACAACAGTCAGCCAACAGGCAACAACTAGTCAACCAGTCGCCCCATTCAGTTAGCCAGTTAGCCAGTCAGCCAGTTGGCCAACACCAATACCAATACCAACAGCAACACCAACTCTCTGTTGCTGTTGTGGTTGTGTTTTTGTCGTGGCTGTTGCAGATCGCAGATCAACGTTAGAAATGGAAATGCGCTTCGTTGCATACAATGGCAAGGCAGCAACACAACAACAACAACTGCGAGCCAAATGTGTGTTACTGTAACTGAGCCAAGCAGCCAAGTTGGCTGGCCAGTTAGTTAGCCAACAGCGACTTTGGTTTCGTTTTCGATCTTCCTGTCATTGTGTTGGTGTTGCTGCTGTCGCTGTTGTTGTTGTTGTTGTTGTATTTGTTGTCCCTGTTGTTGCTGTTGTTATTGCTGTTGCCTGTTGGCGCGTGCTCATGGTGCCACAGTTGTTGCATGTTGCTGCTGGTGCACTTGTTGCATGCGCCCGCAGCAACAGGTGAGAGTTGTCATTGTTGTTGCCCAGAGTCGTGCGCAATAAACGACGACAACAACAGCCGCAGCAGCAGCAGCAACAGCGAAAAGAAGAAGATGAACAACTACAACAACAGTAAACACTAATGGGCAATGATCTTTTATCGAAGTTCCACATAGCTCTACTTATTGTTGTTGCAACGGAAGAGTTCATCAAGTGGAGGTTGTTGCTGTTGCAACGGAAGTGCTGAAAGTGTCAGTGTCAGCCAAAGATCTGACGTTAAAGCTTATACAAATTTATTTAAATGATAATCAAACAATTTGAATACTCAATCAAATGAGTATGAGTGTACTTGTAATGTGAAAAGTATTCAAAATTAATGTAGCAACGAAACTTTCAAAAAGTTAAAGTTGAAATTTGCTATATTAAATCGTGAGTCATGTGATGATGATTATAATGTTGATTATGACGATGATTACGATAATTCTAGAGAACTAAATTATAAGCATATAATATATTCAGATCAATTGATGATGTCTACCTACACGGCGTATGAGTAATGAAATTTGATCAAATTGCCATCAACTCTTGCTTACAAGTTTAAAAAGAATTGGAAATGCTGATGCATAAAGTAATACATATAGCTAGTTACAGGGTATTAAGAAGTCAACGACAAATGTTAGATGTTCACTTTGTTACTAGTGCGTCACATTACATTATCGTTACAATTCATTTCCAATGCAAAATGCGGTTGAAAGCTTTATAAAGTATACGTTAAGTTTGTGGGAAATGTAAGAATTTAAAAATAAAGACTCATTTCTAAATGATGAATAAGTTTAAGTATAAATTTAAGGTTTCAAGAAATATTCAAACTGCTTAATTATTCATCCTTGATCTTCAATGCCCTGTTAGCATATTTAGCTGATTGCCATGTTCGAAATGATTTCATTTATTAGTTTAATTAACTAACCGAAACACATTTGAACGCAATTAACATGTTTAACTTAATGTAAAACAGAATGTAATTGGCAATATGGTTAATATATGTGCGAAAAACTAAAGACAACTGAAGGTCGTCTTGGGGAAATATGCTACTAAAATGTAATTTATAAACAAATTTCTAGAAAGTAAGCAAATGCAACATTTGAAACTATTATAAAGTGAACGAACATAATTAAATAAAATGATGGGAAAAGTGTAATAATAATAAAAATGCATGTAATCGATCATTTCCGCCTTTTGCCAACGAAAACATATAAAAGTAAATTGATGAATTCATCCCATTCAATATATGATAAATAGTTGAATGGCTGAAAAATTACAATAGCAACAAAAACGCCAACATATAAATTAAATGCAAATTGTCTATTTAGAATAACAAAAAACTTAATTCGTACTCGTATTGAAATCGCCAATTGGAACAATGGAAAATTGCTGCAATTGCTGCGAATAAACCATTTCAAGGTTTAACATTGGCCACGACTTCAACGATATATAATTAACAAAAATTTGGCTCAGACCTTGAACAAAATACAAAATGCAACAAACAAAAAAAAAGCAAAATAATTGAGTATTGAAAATTGAGAATTGCAAATTATAATTTGAAACTGGTTGAGCCGAAATTGCACTTTGTGCCCAGAACAACTCTAGTATATGGCATCAAAAGCAATATTAACTGATATTAAATGTGCACACCAACTCGTTTTTCTATGGCAGACACTTGATTCTGTTCTATCTCGTACCTTTGAAGCCAATAAATTGCGTCGTCGTCGTTGCCATTTTGTTTTGTATACCCCGTAAATATCAATATAAAGTGTGTTATGAATTTGGAGTAAAATATCAGTTCTATATCATCCTTAATCCTTATTAATACCCAAATCTAATTCGATAAGTTTTTTTAGAAGATTTTAGAGATTCAAAATCATGCACTTTTAGATCCTTTTTAGCTCTACAAGCAGTATTTGATTAATTAGTTTGCATTTAAAATTAAGTTAACTAAACTAATAATTTAACAATGATGCTTATACTTGATCCAACATTTGTTGGATTGAGGAAAGTCCAAAAGCGCAATCAGAGAAAAGAAAAAATATTTAAAATAAAAATCAGAGTAAATTTCTAATCCGTTAAGGAAAGATAAAATCGTGATATATATTTTTTATAATTCCTTTAAATACTTTGAAAACTTAATTAGAATCGCATAAGGAGCTTAAAAATTGTAAAAGAAGTATTTCTTACAGAAGAGGCTTAAGAGATAAGTCAGCATGGTCTTCTATTTAATTGTAGAGGATCTCTTAGTTGAGCACACTCTGCTGATTGCATTTTCACTTGATTTTTGTGATATTTTTTTGTGCGGCGGCACATGTTTCTCTACATATGTATGTATGTGTAGTGTATATATGTACTCGATGTATATTATATGGCTACAAGTTTCAAGCTGCAATCCGGCCTTGATATTTTGCAAAAATTTATTTATGAAATCAAATGCATGCGAGCGAGAAATAGAGAAACAGCGACAGCGGGACAATGAGACAGGGAGACAGGGAGACAGGGAGACAGAGAGACAGAGACTTCGACAACGACACATAGCGACAGCCACAGATACTTGTTGCATTTATTATAGAACGAACGTTCGATTGAATGACTTCTCTTAGGTTTTTTTTTCTGTATCTGTAACACGTAGACTGATTACTATGCTTCACACATTTGTATCTGTATCTGTATCAGTATCTGTATCTTTCGGGCTTGGTTTGTTCTCTGCGCCTTGTTCCCTGCTCTCTCTCTCTCTCTCTCTCTCTCTATATCTATTTTGTCTATTTGCTGCTAAAAATGCAGGAAGCAACACTTTGAAAAAACAAAATACGTTGAGGTTGCATTTTTGATCGTCATTTGGGGCTGGGCAGCTGAAAAGCTGCAAATACATATACATAATTGCAAATTGTATTTTCTATGTAAATATGGCGAAATAAAAAAAAAGAAAGGAAGAGGAGTGAAGAATATTTAAAATAATACCAAAAAGGCGTTGGGCTGGCGTTGCGAATCGCTCAATCTATGGCCCAAAGGAAGCAACAAATTGCTGCCTGTTGCTGCTGTTGCTGTTGTTGCTGTTGTTGTTGTTGCTGTTGCTGTTGCTCACTCTCGTTGCTGCCAGAGGAACGTCCATCATAATCAACGTCCATCATCAGCTGCTGTGGTTGCTGCCGCGTGCTCAGTTGACACACCCACCAAGTGGCTACTGCATGCACCAAAAGCTGCACGCCAACTGCCAATTCCAATTCCTCTTTTTCCTATCCTCCTCCTTCTCCTCCTTCTCCTTGTTGTTGTTGATGTTTTTGTTGTTATCCCTAGTCGGCTACTTTTGGCATTGCCCGCCTCCAGCGATGGCAGCAAGTAATTTTTCATCACCAGCAAAAGTCTAAGCCATCCCCAACACCCATCTTCAAAGCCAAAACTCTCTTGGCTACCAGTTTTTCCAAGGGACCCACAACGTCAGTTGCCAGTTGCGAGTTGCCAGTTTTTCAGTTGCCTTTTGTATAGGCGCCCCATGTACATTCGCATATCTGATATTAGAATCTCAATTAGTTTTCCTATGCACTGTCTTTATGCGTATGCTCTGAGCATGTTGGAGGTATTGTAATTTACTTTTGGAGGCAGGTTTTAATGGCCAACAAGTGCTTCAAAATGTCCAAGTTAATAAGCAGGCAGGCAACAGACCTACAAGCACCACTGTAACTAGAACCCAAATCACATTGTCTACACAGAAAAAAAATAATTCTAAAATTCAAGTTTAAAGTTCTTGATTCAAGCTGGAATTTATTAAGCACACATTAGAGATATAGTTGTTAAATTAAGACTATATACGAATCAAATCTCAATGACTCAGCTCCAAAATATGCAGATAGATCTGAATATATCATTTTCAAATATTTAAATTAATTTAAATATACTGCAACAACTAGTTATTTGGAAAAACCCTATGGATGTGTTCAAAAATAACTCAAAATATTTGATAGCATTTTCAAATTTATTAAGTCAACAGTTAAGGTGTTACAACTATTTGGGAAAAACCTTTGTTTGTTTTCAAAAGTAACCCAAAGTATTTTCTGGCATTTAAAATTGTATTAAGTCAAGAGTTAAGCAATTACAGTCAGTAAAAAAAGGCAATACATTTAACTGTTTACGGCATTAATATATTTAAAAATAAAAAAAAATGCTAAAATTAATGCAAACGCCAACAACGACAACGACAACGGCATTTGAATAAATTAGTGTAATAGTCAGATTAAATGGCAACGACAACAACAACAACAACAAATAGTTGTTGCCTCGTTGTTTGTGTGTAACTAGGAAATATCAAAAACTGGTAGCTGCCCGAATAGTAAAAGCCCCACAATTACAATTATAGCAACAAAAATATATATTACGACAACAACAACAGACAAAACCACAACAACACACGACTGGCGACTTGGCAAGAATGCAACAAAAACAAAAACAAAAATAAAAAAAAAACTTTAATATTTTTCAACATATGAAATAATAATAAGAATAATAAAAAAAAAGTGCAACAGGTTTTGTGTGTGTTTTCGCGCTAACCTTGAAATAAAACTCGTTTAATCATTTCTCAAGCGACTCGAAAATGCAATGAAAACAACAACAACAACCACAACAACAACTACCACAACAACAAAAACCACAGTTGTTATATGTGTATGAAACGTTAAATGGCGCATTATAAATTAAACAATTTGAACAGAGACTTTGTATTGGAAAATTTCGTATTAATCGCACATTAATTTTGTTTTTATTTTTGTCTCTCACTCACAGGTACAGTTGCAACAAAAACTCATTTCCGCATACACAATTTAAAAATATAAATATAGAGATACCATATGATGGCGGACTGTTCATTTCTCAGATGCCAGCAGGAGCGTCGTCTCATCAAAAGGGAGCTAATGAAATGGTCCAAGGATATGCTGCACATAGTGGGTAAGTGGCCAAAAACGATTTACTCTTTACCACTTTACCACTTGGACACACAATCCAATTAAAAATAAAAATCCCCCGCGCTATATACATATATAGCCAATAAGCCCAATAATTTCTTGTGTCTGTCCTGTCGGGGGAAAAGTCCTTTCCCTTTTTTTGTATGTGCTTTGAACCATGTTCGTAATACCTGTATTGGGGGATTTGCTGTTAAACGTTAAATGAAGTGTGTTGGCTAAAAAGTTCGACATGGAAATTGACTTTAGTCCGGTCCTAATCAACATAAGTTGAATTCTGCCCAGAGCTTACCATATGTTACACTCGACAGTATATAAGAGATGAAAATTGAGAAGGAAGGATATATATGTATATACAAAAAAAAGATAAACAACAACAAAGCGCAAAGCCTCGGCCCACCATCAACAGCTACAGATACATTTACATTTACATTTACATTTACAGACTTATAGCTATAGATACTAACGCCAGCGTCGCAGTCGCAGTCGCAGTCAGCGTGAGCGTTAGAGCTAAAGCAAACACCAAGAAAAATTAACATAAATTGCAATTTTTTTTTTCTTTCTCCTTGCTTATTGCATTTCTTTTGCTGGGCAACACAGCCTTATCCTTCGTCCTGTGTGGCAACACACTCATTTCGGTTTTTGAGCACGTTTAGCACGTTGCCGGCAAAGTCGCCAACGTCGCCTCTTCCCACCACTCCACCACCTCACCACCCCACCGCCCTACCACCTGCATTAAAATGTTAAATGCCTTTTGTGGCTGTTGTTGTTGCTGTATTTTTCTATATACACTTTGGTGATGTTGTTGTTGTTCTGGCAACCACCACGACGACGAGCAGCTTTGGTCCTTGCCTCGTCCTTGTACCCGCCATCCGTGTCTCCGTGCACTCAATTACTTCCTCAATGCGCTCCATAATGCTTATCGTCCTTGTTTCTAGTTGACATTCCCGCACTGCCAGCCAACGCTTCCAATGCCATCCACTAACACACCATTTCCCCTCCCATTTTCCACCTACTTCTTTGCCATTTTCCTTCCGCTCATCCTCCTCTTAAAAAAAACCCCAAACCCTTGGCACATTTTTCCAGCGACAATTTTTGTTGCCACTCAACGGGTGGCTGACTGAGTGGGTGGGTGGTTGGGTGGTTGGGTGGGTCTGAGTCAGTGGTTGGGTGTTGTTGTTTCGGCATCGTTGTCGTACGAAGCTGCAAAAAATCGTTGTCTGGCTTTCAGCTGGTGCAGCTTTAGGGTTGGATTTGGGTTTGGGTAAGTTTTTAGCTGCACTATTCTCTCTGTATGAGTGTGAATAGATTTGTCTGTGTGTGTGTGTGCCCAAAACGAAGTGCTATACGAGATAACGAAGCACACTTAAGCACACGCACACACAGCCAACAGAACGAACAGGACGACGACGTGTCCCTACGAAATATATTGCACAATATAAAAATGCAGACGACGACTGCCGAATGCGATGGGGTTCTCCTTTTCCCTCTCTCTCTTTATTGCTATCCACGCCGTGGCACCTCCACTGCCATAAGCCGAAAAGGCACCTACACCCGAATGCTAGTGCCGAAAGACGAGCCAACGAGCAGCAAGCAATGCCATCACCATCATTCTCAACAGCATACTCTTCCTCGTCCTCGTCGTCAGCGTTGTCGTCGTTGTTGCAGTTGTTGTTGTTGTAGTTGGCGACGTAGCTGTTTTTGTGGCCGATTTTCGACGCTGTCGCCGTCTCCACCAGCACCACCATCAGCAATGCCACCTCCATCGCCAAAATGGGAGTCAAGTTTCCAACGAGCAACGATTTCGTCGTTTTTATATTTTCCAGCTTTTTCTTTTTTTCGCCCACCCAACGACACTCTCGTGTTTTTGGTAGATCGAAGAAGATGCTATACAGCTGGCTGTTGGTTGGGGTATATATATAAATGTCTATGTGTGTGTGAGTAGTAGTAGTAGTAGGGGTGTGTGTGTGTGCTTCTCGCCTGTTGCATCAGTGGGTTCAACCGGCTGACTGTGTGTTGTTGTTCAGTTCCTCGGATGGCAATGGCTCAATCAGTGGTGGCGTTCCATTTGATTGTAATGGGATCTACCACTTGTAGCTTCAACAAGGCTAAATTCACTACGGCTAACAATTTGTGTGTGTTGTCTTGAGGCAACTCGAACATAATTGGGAACTAAGAAGATGACGCATAAGAATGTCGAAAATATATGGGATTAAGAGTTAGGAATATGTAATATTACTACTTCATATATTTATTGATTGATTAGATTGAATATTATTATTATAAAGGCCATTATCTATTCTTGGCTGGAAAATGCGTATTTAGAGAAAGTACAACTGAATATCATAATAATATAATTAATAAACTAAACTTAAGTTTTTAAGCTTCATCAAAGAATTTTTGAATTGTTTATTTAAAATCCTTGTTTTTGGTTTTGCTTTAATTTTTTTCGACTGCAGGCTTTAATTAACAAATTAAATACATATTTAAAATGTCATGTCAATTAGCAAGAAAGTTTTCAGGCTAAAACATAATTTTAAAATAATTAATACAAATTTTTGTAAATATTATAAAAGAATTTTAGTTCAAATTTAAAAAACTATTCAAATATTAGAATTATTAATTGAAAAACCATTACATTAATTACTATATTTAAAATTCGTTTTATCAATTTAAAATTGATCTATACCTATCAATGCTCCTGCAGATTTGTATATTTAACTTTTAGTCAACATTTAATACCCGCGATTATAGTTTAGTATTCCTCGTATTCTATATTGGGATATGGGACATTATAATTATTGGCGGTTTATTAATTTTATTTTAAAAGAATGAAACAGACTTAATATAGTAATGATATAATTTTCTTCATGACTTAAACTCAATTATCTTACCACAAAATCGAATGTTTTGTGTTGTAACTTTAGTTAAAAATTGTATTTACTTTAGCTTGGAATACGTCAATTAAAATTGATACTCATTAGAAGACAGTCCCATTTCCCAAATCAAAATCATAAAAATACAATAATTGTTTTTTTCAATACAAAACATCTTTAAGACAAAGGAATAAAATTTAAAAAAGGTCGAACATTTAAGAGACGTTATCGTTGTAGAAATAGAAAGAAAAAAATTGTAAAGAGTAGAGCGAAAGTGTCAGAGTATTGTTGTGTATAAAGGAAAAGCGAATCAGCAGGTGCTGGGTAAAATTGTGGGCTGCAGTTTTTGCCACACCATTTGGGTTCACTTTATATATGTACGTATATAAAAATATATATATACGTGTACTTGTAGTTAGTGCGGCGTCTCTAGTATTCGTATATTGGGCGAACGCATCTTTCGATTACAGCAATAACAATCACAACAACAACAACAAACAGCTTAGAGAGGAGGAGAAGAAGGACTTCCTTGTTCTCATTCTCGTTTCACATTCTTTTTGTCGTTGTAAGAAGACATTTTTATACGCTGCGCCTGCAAAATGGAGAAGGGAGGAAGGGAAGCTTCGATGTGGATGCAACAAGCGTTGAGCCAGCTCGTCGCCTCAGCCAACAGCTGTGTGCGTGGGCGTGGGCGGGTAATTCAAACCACAGTACCACCCTACCAAAACCCTCTTCCTACCCTCTCCTAACCAAGCAGTTTGCACCAAATCCTACACAGGATTTTATGGACTACGCAATGGGTACTCCTCCCAACTTTCCAGCCAGTCGCAGTGTTCTTTTCATTTTTCTTTTATTTTCGTTTTGCAGTTTTCTTGCTGCAGCAACAGCGTGTTGTTCTTGTTCTTGTTATTGTTGTTGCGTAGCATTTTTTTCTGGCGGTTTTTAGGTTACATTTTTACGAGTTCTACGCTTCCACTCTGCGAGTATTTCGCGCCGCCTTTGCTGTTATTGTTGTTGCTGTTGTTGTTGTTGTTGCTTGTGGCCACGACGACGACGACGATGACGCTGAGAGACGACGAAGGAAACGTAGACGTTGCCACTGCCACTGCCACTGCCGTTGCTGCCACAAATGTTCTTCGTGTGTGAGTCGACGGCGTGGCGCTGCAACATCAGCAAGGACGCAACCAAATTCATGCGCTCCTTAGTTAAAGTGTATCTGTGTATTGGTCTGTATATATGTGAGTGAGTGTGTGTGTGTGAGTATGGAAGCGCCACAAGTGGGTGAGTGGTTGAGTGGGTGTGTGGATGAGGATAAGGCCAGGCTAGCTTGCTGGCCAGGCTGCCTTTGCTGCCGGGTTAGTTTCGTGCACAGAAATTGGAAAATAGATTTTTTGGTTGGCTGCCGTTGGCCTTTTTTTTTTGTTGCTTTCTTCTTTCTTTTTCCACCTCCTTCTTCTTTCTTTTCTATATATCGTTTGGCATTTTTTTGTAGGTCCTTTTTATATTTGAGGAGTGAGCAGGATGCAGTGACCGGCCGGCGAGAGGACCAAGACCAAGTCCAGGCTAGGCTTGGTCAGGAAGTCAACTTGGGCATTGGGTGGTTTAGCTGTGGTTTACTTGGTTTGGGCCCTGGCCCAAGGTAAGAGCCAGAACAATGTGCGCCGCAGGAAGCCAGCAAACGAGGCTGGGATACAAGACGCTGCTCCTGCCCCATTTGTTGCATTCCCTCCGTCGGTTGTTTTTTTTCTATCGTGCATAGGAAAAAATGAAGCGGAAGCACGAAAAAGCACAAAGTTAACGCGGTGGCTGTGGATGGACGGGGTTAGTGGGTGGAAAGGGTAGCTTGGGTGTCCTTTTTGGGTGGTTTCGACGACAAGGATCGAGCAATATGGCGCTAAGAACATTAGGCAAAATGCAGTGCGAAAAAAAAAGAAATTTATATGTATGTATTAAAAAAAATTGCACATTATGTGCGTGTGCATAGGGAGAGGGCGTGTGTGTGTGTGTGTGTGTGTAGGTGGGTGGTGGGTATAAGCAAACAGCAAAACACACAAAAACAAAATGGAGCAAAAAAAAAATGGAAAATGGAAAAAGAAGAACACTAAAAAAATGCAGCACGTTGTACGTTGGGTGGTTTTTTGGGGTTTGGGGTTTGGGTTTTGACTTCGTCGTCGTTAACGTCGCAGTCACCGTCACCGTCGCTGCCAGCGTTGACTACTGCATTTTATTTTGTGCTGAAAAAGTTTCGTGTGCTCGAAAAAAGTTTCGTTGCTTCGTTGACGTCGTTGTTGGCGTCGTGCGCTTTTGGTAGTTTTTGCTGCAAGGGAAAACGAATAGACGACGATCGGAGAAGGGTGAGCGGAAGTAGAGGGAAGGCGAAACTAACCTCACTCTTCACTCTTCCATGTGTGTGTGTGTGTGTGTGTGTGAGTGTGGGTGTATAGCTTTGTTTGTATGTGTGTAAGCAAGGCATTTGACTGGGTTTGAGTTTTGCAGCTACATTTGGCTGCACTCGGTTGGTTGGCTGTGCTCTGGCATGAACGGGGCATGGGGAATGGGGCAGGTTGCGCCTTGTAGTTTGGTGGGTGTCTCCTGACATTTTTGTCGAATTTGCAGTAGTTCGTTTGGTAGTAGTTGTAGTTGGGCAGCGATGCTGACGCCGACGGCAACAGCGACTGCACAACTATTTTTCGTGCTACGGCGTTTGGTGCGCATTGTGCAACAAGTGAGTTTGGCAGCAGCCACCAACAGGACGACAACTAGTTTTCGGCACCAGCAACAGCAGCAAAGCGACAACCCAAAAAAGAATATACCACCAACAGACTCTGACAGAATCGTCCTTTTGCCCCAGTCTGTTGCCAAGTTTGCCAGTTTGCCAGTTAATTGTGTAAATTTTCAATGGGCAACCAAAGTGGCAGCAATTGTGGCATGAACTGAATCAAATCATTCAGCATTTTGTGGCCAAAGTAACTGAGTTGGAGGCTGCCAGTTGTGGCATCCATTGTGGCATTCTCTGATTCAAGTGTGTGTTGATTGAAGCAACAATTGGCGCCAACTGTTGCACACTCAAAAGCGTTTTTTGACGTTGCACGTTGCACGTTTCACTTCTGACGTTACCAGTTTGACGTTTGACTTTCGCCGTGTCGCGTTCCGTTTCAAGTGCCACACGCTTCACAAAAGTGTTGTGCGCTTTTCAGAGCAACACTTCCGGTCGCAGATTCGTCAGTGTGAATTACAATGTGTGATTATACCTGTGTGTGTGTGTGTGCAAATTTAATTAAAGACCTTGTCACAGCTGCTCTCTGATAATTTATGTGTATGCATTTAATTAAAGCGATCACACACGGCCATTTACATAATTATAAACAAACTAAGATACGAGTAGAGACTTCAAGATAATTTACTTTGTCTGGCATATGATGAACTTGACTCTTTCTTTACGAGTGTTGTCAACGCCTAATTGAATTGATTTCGTGACATACCAAATTTCGAATGCAATTCAATTGAATAAACATACGTTTTCAAGAGGTGGCCGAGATGGTGAGTGATTATTCATCGAAAATTATGTGCAATGTGATGTTGACTAATTTCAACAATTGTATATAAATAATAATGCAATCTTTTGTTTATTAAGTAATTACTGATATTCATCAATCATCACTTATGTATTTAAATCATGCAGATATTTGAAGATAGGGAATTTGTTTTAAATATCTTTGAAAATTTAAGAGTTCTTAAATTGCTTACAAATTTATTATGTTACAACTTGCCAATAATTTCAAGACTTGAGTAATATGTTTTCAAAGTTAGAGATATAAATAATTAATGGTACAGTTAACTGTGTTGTATATCACTTCTAATGGCATCTTCAAATAATTTAATAAATTAAAAATTAAACTATTGCGGTATTGTGTTTGCAAAAGAAAAATAAAAATTTAATACGTTTAAAGTCAATTTATACTTTATTATGTGTATAATTCATTTATTCTGCGATTTGTGTACATATCCTTATCATCCATTGAAAGCCCTTAATATTTATACATGTTTTAATAGATTCTACTAAAATATGTTAGCAAAATTAAAGTAGAAAGCTAAATATGTTCAATCCAACTGATGTGAACGAAAAGCTTTCAACAAAATTAATATTTTGATATTAATAAATTCTTCAAATGAAATAATCACAGATGTGCAATTTTAAAAATCAAAATTTGATATATTTCTCTCTATCAAAAATTTGTTCAAAGTCCAAATTTGGGGTTTTTTGGCCTTCGATTATTTTGTTTTAAATACCAATTGTTATTTCATAAAAAAAGGTGTGTTCGAATCATTTCTGTATTTTTACAATTACAACTAATAAACAAGCAAATATCAAATAATCAACATCAAAATATTAACAAGATCGTTAGCCCCAAAAATGTTAGTAAGCTTTTAGCACTTTATTATATTTTAGGGCTTAAGTTGAAAAGTTCTTAGAAGTTTGTTTTGACTTACAAAATTTCGTGAATGTAAAGTACAAAACCCGAGCAAAGCGAGAATAAACAAAATGTACACAACAATTACCTGTTATAGACGAAAGCCAAACAAAAATGCAACACTTTGCAAACTATTAAAGCCAAAAAGTCGAACAGCTCAGTTGACAGATTCCAAAACACTTGCACAAACTGCACGTTTACACTCATAAAATTTATACTTTATACTTGTATGTACATATTGTGTATAAGGGCCCGAAACTCGTCAAACAACATGATACGTCCTCCCTTCAAGCTGGCCTTTTTCCCAGCTGGAAAAGCTGAAAGGCAGACGTGTAACAAGAATTTTATGCTTATATGAAAATTCTTTGAAGAAAACTTTAGCAAATAGACAACAGAGCGAACTACACATGTACAACACAACACAACACAACATACAAGTTGGGGGCAACAATCGGCAACGGGAGGCAACAGGCAGGAGCACGATGCAAACAACAAAAGCCAACAATGTGCCAAAGGAGCAGCCACATCAGATACCTCACCCCTTATACCTCTCTGTGTTCCACAGAGTCTTCCCCCCTTAGAGTTCACAACGTTGGCGATGACGATGGCGACGACGTTGCAGACGTTTGTATTTGACTTTGTAACATCGTTATACAACAACAATAACAACAAACTAGCGCACTTGTTGCATAAGTCACCCACACACACACACACAGCTTGGCCCACACCAACAAGTGGCAATAGCGACGCACAAAAGTATGCAAAGACTTGTGAATTCACACATTTCTAACAACACGACAGCAACTGCGATGTCGACGTCGACGTCGACGTCGCTGCGGATGCTGCTGTTGTTGCAGCTGCTGCTGCGTCGCGACACTTTCGGCGATTTTCGACGAACACGATGTGGCAACATCCATGTGTGTGTGTGTGTCTGTAAACTTGCCACCTCCTCCCAGTTTGGCCAGCAACAGTTGTCAACAGTCGACAACATGTTGTTGTTTGCGGCAAACGAAGACATTGTGCCCCAAAATGTAGAAAGTTGAGAAAGAAATCGAAAGAAACAACAACTCTATTAGCACAACGATGCAGCATCAAAATCATTCCCAGTTTATATTGCTTTTGGCCATTCATTTTTAGCCTAACTACCAAAAAAAAAGTGGGAATATCGAATATTTCCTATAGTTTTTTTCTACTCCGTTTTCTTGCTCCATTTGCTTTGGCAAACAATGGAAGGATATGAAGGAAGTGTCTGCTGGATTTTGCCTTTGTGTGGACACTACAGACTGTACTTTCATTTTATCAGCCACAAGGCAGCATCTTGGCCAAAAGCAAAAAAGGAGCTTCTAGACGATGACAAGCACAATGTGAACAATGTAATCGATAAATATGCAACACAGCACAGTTTGTAAAAATACATTGGAAATGCATTAGACGTTGCACTATGACATGAATTTCAATCGCTGGGTGTCTCGCATTTCGTTTGGGCTTTTGTTTCTCTATTCTCTATGTTTCTTTTATTTTTTTACATTTTTTTGTATATCTCTATTTTGAATTAGAAGCGTGAAAAGTAGCTAATGCATTAATCGTGTGCTATAAATTTCAAAATGCAAGCAACTCTCCTGACAGGCAATCAAAGTGCACACAATTTCCATGTGCTTTCAAGGTTGACAATGCGAAAAATACAATAATAATAATAAAATCCAGTTACCTGCTAACAACGCAATCAAAACGCAATCTAAACTCAGCTCAGCTTAGCTCGACTCAACTCAACTTGACTCTGTCTCCAGTCAATTGCCATTTGCTGGCCACTAATCAAACGTAACGAAATTACTTACAAGCATAAACATGCTTTAAATCAGACAGGTTCGCCTTGAGATTTGACCAAAATGGCGTTGCAACGGTAAAGCCGGCGGCTAACTGTCGTCTAACTTTGCCACTAACTTGTTGCGCGACATTTACACGGAAGCAAAAAGTCAAAACAGCTCTTAACTCTGTATCTGTAATTGTATTCGTATTTATAACTGAATTTGTATCTGTGTATGCGTCAGAAAACGAATGAATTGTGCTATGCGGCGTATACGTGATATGCCAAATGCTACGCACGCTGATTATCGAAATGATCAGTTTAAGATGGCATAGAATTAAATGAAAGTAAGCTTTCTATAAAGCTTAAAAGGAGGCTTGTCAATTGGAATAATCTGTATAATCTTAAGTCAATATATTCACATGAAATAAATATTAAAATGCTCAAAAGATAACTATCAAAAATTATAATATCTTCTCTGAATTTAACTTATTATTCTCTAAGTATGTGTTGATGTGTAGTTGATAGTTTAATTAAATGTCTTCTAATCAAAAGATTTCATGTTCAGTGCGCTCTGTTTCTTCTTCATATGATCATTAAATATTCACATGGAAACATTTGACAGTTAAATATATGTATAAATATTTTTTGTAATATAATTTAAAAGTAAAAACCAATCGGGTCTTATGGGAATTACATAATTGAAAGTGATATCATACTATATTTGCAGTAGACAAATTACTAATAAGATGTATTGTACTAAGGTTAAAGCTATCCTAAACTGTGAGCTTACATATTTGCATTGTAAATATTATGATAGTGTGGTATCTGGAACTCTTGGCTAACATTTGCCAACACACTACTTAATTTCTCATTTTTGTACTTTAATCGCAGTTGCACACAACTTTTCTTACACAAATACTTATAAATATGACTTGCAACACTGCCTAAAATGTGATTCATAATAAATTGCATTAGTTTAGCTTGCGACTAAAAAGACGATAAAAAGTAATCCACAAAGTGCAATATTGAAATCGAGCAATGTATATAAATATATGTGTACATGATACATACATTTTCATACACATGTAATAATGCCATTCCATAAATAAGAACGTAATAAGAAATCAAGCAAAATTGATTAAAAGCTTATCAGTCCGAAGAAGAAGCAGCTGCAACAGAAGCAGCAGAAGCGAAAAAGGGAAGCAAAAATTTGATTTCGAAAATCGATTCAATAAAAAGATGTTGTGCAAATCAAAAGTGTCTCAATAACTTTTTTGTGTGGCAATATTCAATGCGTTGTCACCTATGTTATTGTTGTTGTTGTTGCTATTGTTGTTGTATAAACAAATGAAAGCAAAGATAAGACAACCGATGAGTTGACTACGTGTCTGCTTATTTGTTAATTAATACTTGTACTTTTATGTGTGTGGATGGATTTGAATTTGTGCAACATCCAGTTGTAATCATTTACCCAGTTTTATATTTAAATTCAATACTCACGATTACACATAATCATAAATAATTTCTTATACCTTATACCCTGTAAGCATAATATGTTCAAGAGGGGTGTTCTTTTAAGTAATGCATTGTATGATCCAATGCAATTTAAATGCATATTATCAACATTAACAGTCATGTCGTTGTAGACTTGCATGTAGACTTTACTGTTCCAATTATCTGCACATCTAGAGTTACTTTTAATACCCTGTAACCATACCATAGTCCAAGGGGATTAAATATTGCTTAAAATTGCCCCGGTCGAAAAACCTTTATTTTTTGTATGTGTTAATGTTCAAAACTTCCCAATGCTCAGACAGAGATTTATACTCGATTGAATTCTATAATTTCACTTAACTTTTCTGGCTTGCAGCTCCACGGTAAACATATCTGTATTTATAAAAATAAAGCTTTCTCTCCCAGGGACAAATTTTGACAAAAACGGCTTTAAATATATATATTTTTTATCAAACATCAATAATCAAGTCAAACTCGAATTTATAATTATGTTTAGCATATATTGTAGAGTATCTGTTAGTCTGATACACTCTAAAATAAACTCTTTTTATTTGTTATGATTACACATATGCACAATAACTATAAATCAATGAACGCGAAGTCGCAAATCTGAATCTGAGCTTTGCTGCCTCGAAGGGTAACGGCAACTGTCTTCTCTCTCGCTGCCTTCTCTCCTCAAATGCAACTGTTGCGCTCTCGTTCACAGTTGTTGTTGTTGTTGTTCTTATTATTGTTGTTTTTATAGCGGCAAGCAAGGGCTCTTCATATGAGCATGTATGTACGTATGTATGTATGTGAGTATGTGCATTTATGAGATAATACCTTGAACGTGCGTCAGTTCAGGTCGTTGTCGTTTAACTGCCGCCAACGCCGCACATAACACATGACTGCCACTGTTGTTTCTGTTATTGTTGTGGTTGTTATTGTTGTTGTTGTAGTTATAATTGTTGTTGTAACTTTTACTGCTATTATAGTTAATAGTTATTGTTGTCTGGTCATCACATGCACAAGTGAAATGAAAAGTGTGCAATGATTTGGCAACAAACGTATTATATTTTTTATCAATTTTACACTGATAAATAAAAACGTTCTAATAATCGGGAAGATTTCAAGAACAAACAAAATTTAATTAAAGATTTAGTTAACCAACTATATAAGCAAATTTTAAAAATCAATAGTTGGGTTAGATGCAAAACTTTTATTTAAACATAACACACTAAATAATAAAATTAAATTAATAAAACTAATGCACTTATTTAAAAGTTTATTGTACTTGCTGTATTATGAATATTTAAATTAAACAAATAAATATATAATAACTACGTTAAGAGAAACTTTAAAATGAAGATAAGCTCTGTAATTTTAAGAATGTAGCTTTTCGACGCTTCCTTCAGTTTCCAAAATATTAGAGGTGGTTCCGTTCAGTGGTTCAAACCATACAGAAAGAATTCGGTTCGGATCGCTGTTTCAATAGCCCCTGATCCCAAGTTATTGATTCGGGCCTTGGTTCAGTTTAACACTAAACAGTTTAATTTTTTCAAATGACTTGCACTTATCTTGATTTTTTATGCTTATAAATCTTGTAATTTTTAAATTCTTAATTCTTCTTTAAATAATCTCACTTAAGATTAGGATTTTATTGAATTTTTTTCTTTTACATTAAAAAATTAACTTCAATTGTTTTCTAAAATATGCGTCAAGAACTAAATTTTGTACCAGTGTAGATACGCGAGTGCATTAGTTGCACATTTCTTCTACTTTTTTGACAAAGTCAACTGCGCATTTAGGCACTCATCCACAATTAGCAGCTGCAGTTTTCGATATTTTTCCATTTAGTATATTATTTAGCACTTGCCAAGCTTCAAGGAGAACCCAAAGTTCAGAACAACAAAAAAACCAAGCGACCCACAACAGGAAAAACAAAATATTATGAAGAAAAAAAAGCTAAAGCTACACTCAAGCTCATTTACATGTTGCATTTGTGGCTGACTGAGTGTAAGAGTCAGCGGGTAACTTGAGTTTGAGTCAAGTTCTGAGTGCTTGAGGCGAATTGAGTGAGCTGAGGAATAAAGGGGCAACTCACCACGCGGCGACGCGTCATTAATGAGCAGGAAATGCAATTCTTGTGAGAGGCGAGGTGAATTCTCATCTAGTGCTTATTAATGTATGAGTGAGTGGTTAATTTTTGAGCGTCATTTATGTGAGTAGCAGATAAATGTATGTTTGTATTATGTGCATAAGTTTTAAATGTATCTTATACGACACTTGTTAAGGGCTGATAAGGTACTCAAAAGTATGTGTAAAGACAGGGTATTCCCCTGTATTAAATGTAGGATAAATTATACTTACATTTAACTGCATTTAAATTAAAATTTACGTGCATTTAAAAATACCCGCATGGCCTGCACCCCCCTCTGCAAATTTCCACTCTTACATACTCCCAAAAAAAAAAGTCCAGCTAATTGCCTTGACAGCGACGCCGCAGCGCAGCAGCTGAAATTCATTTTTTTACAACTTTGCATATGTGTGCGTGCTTATTAAGCAGATGTATGCGTGTGCGAAATAAAAAAGCGACAAAAAAATGTGGTGAATAGTAAATTTGAGATGTTGTGTGTTGCTGTTTCTCTCTATCTCTGATATCTGTGTGCATTGTTCTAGCCTCAGCTTACAACTGTATGTGCTTGTATGTGTGTGTGAGCGTAAGGTTGAGTGACTTTTGTTGTTGTGTTAATTGTAAGCTACATTTCTTATAGTCAATTGTCAACAATGTCAAGCCAGCTGAGACAGAAGAGACAGCAGCTCAGCATGGAGTCGAGTGAACTCGACTTGAAACTTGGGTTAACTTCATACATATATAACTAAGTACTCAACTGACTCCGACACCGGCTATTTAGCTATTTTGGCAGCGCTGCGCGCAGTCGGCTGGCTTTTTTATCAACGCGCGCTGGCGTCGCAGTCGCCACAACGCGTTGCAGTTAGAGTTTCATGCCGTTGTTGTTGGTGAGAATTGCATTACATTGCACTTGGTTTTGCGCTCTCTTACGAGCGCTCTCTCTTGTTCTTGCACTCTCTCGCTCAGTCGGCTTGATGGTCCCTGTGGCTGTCTGTGTGTGTGTATGGCTTTACCCCGTTATTGTTACTCCTAAAGTTCTCGCGTTTGCGCGCCTTTGTCACTCAATGACTCAACAAGCTCCTCTCTCACACACACATGCATACGCTTGGACTCACTCTCGCTCTCTCAGGCGCGCTCTCTCTCTCTCTTGTTGCTCTCTCA
This sequence comes from Drosophila testacea, assembly GCA_035043265.1. Taxonomy (NCBI): domain Eukaryota; kingdom Metazoa; phylum Arthropoda; class Insecta; order Diptera; family Drosophilidae; genus Drosophila; species Drosophila testacea. The sequence goes on from JAWNND010000211.1 coordinate 298,266, forward strand.
GCATTCTAGTTGTGGGTTTTTTTTGTTTTTTTTGTAAGCATGAATGCGCTTGTATGCAATTTTGACGTCGCTGTCGTCGTCGTCAGCGCTGTCTTCGTGTTGTTGTGATATAATTTTTGCAGTCGGCTTCGGCAGTCGCATAAACACAACGCATCCGATATGCAACGGAACGCATTTTCGGACGCGGCCCGAACCGTTCCGAGGTGTAGCGTCCGACGATCGCGTATATCAATCGTAAAGCATTAAGCGCATTCTTCATTTTCATTCTAATCAGTCGCAATCCAAACCGAAATTCCAAAACAAGTGTCCAAAAATTAAGAAAAATTAAAAAAAAATATATTAAATATATTACAAATATATAATAAATTAAAACTAAAACTTAAGAATTTGAGTCTAGTATGTGATATGAAAGTGTGTGTGTGCAGTTCTGTGTTAGTTACAAATATGAAAATGTCTCAACAAATGACAGCAGCTGCAGCTGTGACACATTGCGTATACGCAACGTTTGCCCTTTGGTGCAATGCACGCACTTGGCTTTTCATTGATATTTTCGGTTGTTCTTGACTGACAACTGACAACAGCAACAACAACAACAATAATAACAACGACAAACGACAACGAGAATAATAACAATAATAGCAACAATAACGAAGCTGCAGTCGCTGCTCGTACCTTTGTGTGTGTGCGTGTGTGTCTTTGTGTGTGGTGTGTATGTGTGTGTGCACTGCGGTCGCTGGCTGCTGCAGTCGCCGTCGCAGTCACCGTCGCAGTCGCTGTCGCCGTTGTCGCTGGCATGCAAAACGCGGAAAAGTTTTTTTCGCGCACTCGCAAAATTTTTATAGAATGCATTTTTATTTCGGTCTTTTGGTTGAATAGTTGCACTGCCCCGCGTGTGTGCGTGTGTGCCGCTGTGTGTGAGTGTGTGTGCGTGTGCATGTGCCTTCAATTTATTGTTAATAATATTGTATAATTAATATCAATTTCAATTGAAACAAATGTGACAAATATGCAACACATGCCATACAAAAGAATTGTGAATGAAAACAAATGAAAATATTTTCAAAGAAATTGTGAAAATTAAATGAATAACTCAAAAACATTATTAACAAATTAAATACATATGTGCATATATTTAATATATACTGTTAATAGTTTCATTGCCAATCGAATGCATCACGCATCACATCTCATATTCGATATTTCATTTCATTGCACTTTTGTTACGTTCCAAAGAAACGCAAAGCGCAAAAAATTCATTTGTCGTGCCAAATTTACTTAAAAAAACAGTTGCAAAAAGAAGAAAATAGAAAATATTAAAGAAAGATGAAAAAAAAAGTGTACTTCAGCATACAAATGAACTGTAGCAAACTTCAGCAGCAGCAGTAAAACAAAACAAACAAAAGCAGCCAAAAAAAAAAGAGAGGAGCTGAAAAAAAAGAAACTAAATAGAAGTAGAAGTGGAAGTACTGTAATAAACTATGGTTGGGGTTTGAGGGGGTGGAGAGCGAACTTTATGTGCAGGCAAAATGTAACAAATTTTTGTCAGTTTCAATTTTCGTCAGACAGACTAGGAACTTAACCAGGAGCTTTCCCCCAAAAAAAGAACCAAACCCATTGCCAACTGGCTGCTCCAGCATGACAATAGCCAGGTCTCTCAGGGTGCTCAGGCATTTACTTTGCCGTCGGGGCTTGCAGCACAGCATAATGAACGAGAACCCAAAAAAATAATAAAAAACTCTCAGATATATGCTAGAAAAAATGGCAAATTAAATAGCCAAAAAAAAAAAAAAAGAAAATGAAAAAAAGAAAAAGGAAAAGAATACGAAACGAAAATTGTTGGCTATGCTATGCTTGTCCGGCTAACAGCGAATTGGCCATGCGCTGCAGCAGCTGCGCAGCAATTGGAAAATGGCTAGGAAAATGCTTAACCCATGCGCTGCCTGCTCCAAATTGATGCTGCAGCTGAGCAACCTGACGTTGAAAAACTGAATTGCAGCGCAGCATTTGATTTTCGCATTTCCTTGGCTTACCTTCCGTTCGCTAGCATTTTCTCCCTCGTTCTCCTCCTTCCGTTCTATTATTTTTTTGGCACATCCTTTTTGCCCAAAACTTAAATTACTATTTACAATGGCTTTCAGTTGTTTTTGTTGCATTTGCCAGCTGCAACTTAACTGGCGAATATTTTTCTACAATTTTTCGCTGCCCCCCAACTTTTATTTGAACCCCACTTCCCCTCAGATTCTCACTTGTTCCCTTAGTTTACAGCTTGCTAATTTCATTCGGTATTTCAGTTGAGTTTTCTGCTTTATTTCCACATTTTTCATTTTTTTTGTTGAGCAGTAACGTTAAGTAAATTTGATAAAAAGCTGCAACAAAAAAAGAAAACAAAAAGAAATAAAAGAAAGAAAGAAAAAAGTGTTAAGCGGCGTCCAATCTTATCAACGGTCCATTGAAAAAAATCTGCTTTGCTGCGGAACGTGAGCGAAGAGTCAAATTATGCAACTGAGTGTAGAAAATAGATTAAAAAATAAAAGAAAATGAGAAATGAAAAAAAACAACGTAAATTTACTGGCATTTTTCGAATAGTTCAAAAATTGATTAAATGTATCTTAAAGATACAAATTGTGCAATCATTGCGATCGCGAAGTTCAAGACGCGCTTTTCACACGTTTTCCAACGTGGCAAAGTTGCTCATTGTTTTTATTTACCATTTTAGATAATAAACAACAACTGCAACAACAAACACAACAGCAGCAACAACAACAATATTTTTGTTATTAAATTTATGTTGAGTTAAAAACAAAACAAAACAAATACAAGTGCAATCCATTAAAAAATAAACGTTCAACTAACAACAAATAAATAACAAACAAACAAACAAACAAACAACAACAAAAAGAAAACTAGCGAAAATAATTAAAAAAGTAGCAGTTACTTTTGAATTATTTTTAATGCTGCATTCAAAGTAAAATGTTATAATAAAACATATCACCAAATACAACAACAGCAACAACATATAATTATAATAATTAATACACACACAACAAACAATAACAACGGGCAACTGTCAAAATATACAACAAAAACAACAGCAACAAATCACACAATTGCCGCCTGTCTGTAAATTGAACATAAGAGATATAAACGCAAAATTAACAACAACAACAACAAAACGCGCTGAAAAAAAAGGAAAAGCTGAAAACCGTTTCATTTTCACATTGCATATTATTTACTTTGTGCGCCACATAAAAAATCAAAAAATAAAAAAAGAAGGAAAATATCAACCAGCCAGCAGCCCAAAAAAAAATACATAGCATCAACAACAACAAACATCTGCAGCAGCAACAACAACAGCAACAACATCAGCAACAACAACCATAATTGCCTGCATTTTGCCTTTTGTGCGCGCACCGAAAAAAAGAGAAGAATTTTTATTGTATATAGGCACAACATATAAAAAAAATTATATATAAATATACATTTATATATATTTTTTTCGCGCTGTGTGCGCTGCATAGCCACAACAACAACGCAGCAGCAGCATCAGCAGCAACAGCAGCAACAACAGCAACAACAACCGAGACACAATTACTGCAGAACGCCCCAAACAACTCCAACAACTCAGAGTTGAGTTCCGTGCCACGTCCAGTGCGACTGTAAATTGTTGTTGTTGCTTTTTTTTTAACGCTGCTTCACTTATTACATTGTTGTTGTTGCTTACACCGACTGCGCAGTCAACGCGAGCAGCAGCTTCAGCAGCAGCAGCAACATCGGCAGCATCACCACATCAATTTGGCTTTTGGGCAAAAATAATTTAAGCGAAATATATGTGATGCTATGCACATCAGCAGCTATGAATTATGTACGTATCTGTCGGCTATAAGATAAGATAATATTATATATAGTATACAGATAAATCATTCACTAATTAATTAAGCAATCAGCTTGAAGCATTGCTGACAAATCAAAGTCTTTTTACAACTCAGTTGAGTGTCAGGTTGCAATTTCAATTCAACTTGTCTGAAATTAAGGAAATCACCTTTAAAAAATATCTATCATAATAATATATACAAATTTTATAGCAAAATTTATCTTTCAATTAATATATTTCGGATTTATCAACTTAAATTCAAAGTTCTGGCAAACCCAGATCTAAAAATTCAAATATCTACGCTTTTGGGGCTTGTTGGGCATAAATAGGTATTTAAAAAGCTTCGAAATATTATCAAATATTTTGATTAAAATTGCTTATTAATAAATTGATCCCTCAATGTATTCCTGAATTAACAGAAAACCCCTTCTGTATCTTAATCTTTGTTTTAAAGTTGGGACAAAACTAGACAAGAATCAAGAGATTTGAGATATAAGGACAATTTTCAGAATTCTCTCGACAAATTTACTTTCCAAAACACATAGAATTAAAACAATCCATTAATTATATGCGTCTATATAATCTTCTTAATCACTTCAATCATTGATAGCTCATTTTAGTTTCCGCATTTGGCAATTATAATTACCTGCAGTATCAATAACCTTGTGCAACTCCTTCCATTTCACTTTCTGGCCAAGTTCTACGAACGCTTATCAATAAAAAAATGCGAATTTCAGCAATGCCTCATTGACATTGTCCTTCAATGGGAACAACAAAAGCGAAATATGCAAACAAAGACAAACAATGCAACAACCTATCAGATATACACACTCACAGATACAGACGACGATCACGGTGAATTGCACATAAAGAAAATAGATACACAAGCTTAAGGACACAAGTTTAAGCAAGTGCAAAGTACGTTGACACATAGCTACAGATACAGATACAGATACAGCCATGTATAGAGATACAAATTGACAACTATGAGTAACTATACACTGAGATTGCACAATTCATTCAACACCTTTTCGCTATCAATCGCTATCAGTTATCACAACGGAAGTTGGCGTTGTCAAAAGCGCAACTCGATATAAATGAACTTATCTTAAAGTGATCAGCACTGAATGCTAGCACATCAGCAAAAGATAGTTATAGTTTTTAATTCACAATAATTCGCAATCTGTTTGCACTTATTACACGTACACTATACTATATGTGTCTGTATGTGGCGATGTGTAAGTTCCTTATCAGGTGGCTTGACGCAGCCGATTCTGACCCAAATTGCGAAAAAAAAATACAAAAAATAAAATATACAACAGAGGAGGCCACTCTCTGGCTTTGCCTCGCTGATATGGCGGCTACTTGTGAAATCTCAACAACAACAACCAAATTAAGCAACGAATTATTGAACAACAAAAAAAATGCATTTAGTACATATGTATATACATTCATCATGTACATTTCTTATATATTTTGCGATTGAGAAAAATGAAATAAGAAAACGCCCAAAGCGGAAATAATTTTTGCGCGTTCTTATCAGGCGCAAAAAATTGATTTTATTTTTGTTGCTCAAATTTTCACAGACGAACTTGTACTGAATTCTATATATTTTAATTAGTAGTAGTTGTATATATATAAATATGTATTTTATATGAAAAATCTATGCAGCTGCAGCGATCGCTGGCAATTTGCACTATCGTTCGACTCTTTGACGCGCACAGTTCAAATTATCGCAATTTAATTTTTATTATAATTATATATACTTTTATTTATATACACTAGCCACAAATACATACTATACATATATGTATATTTATTATATTTCCACAAAAGTTGCGCTGATAAGAGCGTGCACACAAAAAGCTCAATCATTACATTCGTATATTTACAATATGTCGTAAATATAATGATTTCTCTATAGGTTTTTTATTGCTACTCACAGGCATAATATTTTGAATTAGAAGCGTACAAATTGAAGTTATAACTAAAATTTAGGTAGGCGCTTTATGTTCGACTAACAGATACTCTGTCTTTTTATATACTTTTATGCTGAGGTGGACTTAATTTTGTTTGTAGATAAACCATTTCTTGACTTCTAACTTTATTGAAATATATAAAATAACAAAGAAAGAAGGGACATATATAAATATAAGAAGCTGTTACATATTTCTCATATATTTATATCTACAACTTAGTCAACCCCTGATCAAAATTGTTGTAATGTTATCCTGTAGACTTTAAACATAAATTCTCCGCACTCCCCTTAATTTATTAATATCCAAATTTGTCGATTCATTTTTTGTTTATTTGTTAAATTCCCAAATCGCAGTTGAGCCAAAAATTAAATAACAACACAGCAAAACCACATGCAACCATTGAAAATGACTCAAAGCGAATGTTATTAATAATTTTGCCATGTAATTTGTTGATACAGTTCAAGTAGTTATATATATTAATGCTTCTTTGTTCATAAATTTCGGTGTTTAATTACCAAAACAAAACAAATTCAAAGTCATTTCATTTGGGAAAGTGTAACGCATAAAAAGTGTTGAAAGTTTTACTTCAAATCATAGAAAACTTATATATATTTATGTAAGTAGAAACAAATTGTGTAAATAGAATTCTCTGATCGAGTTTCATTTTGTCAAATGCACGGCAGCTGTTTTTCGCCAGTCAAAATAGATAATGGCAACTCAAACTTTCAATAAAACTGTTTACCAATTGGGCAAAGATAACAAAGAGAGAGAGAATGTGCAAGCGAAGGGAGATAGAGAAAGAAAGGGAGAGTGAGAGGGAAACAACAAAGTGTGCAATGCATCATAAACAAGCTAAAACAACAACGTGACAAATGTGTGAACATTAAATACATTTAATAAATGAAATGAAAATGCAAAACCTGACTTGCTGACTTGGCTAAAACAACGCGTGTGGTAAGTTAAGTAAATGCCATATAATTAGCTACTAGCCACAATTGCACAGACATTTAATGCCAGCAAATGAACGAGTCTCAACATCAATGTCTTGGCCATGTTGGCAATCGCTTGCCAATCATTGGGACTACCAAACATTTTACAAACGGAAACAGCTGTCTCTGAGGTCTCTTTCTTTGGCATGCAGATCTATCCTGCTCTATGTAGATGTGCAGAGGATAAGGGTAAAGCTAGCTAGTAGGGGCTAGCTAGCTAGAAGAAGAAGAAGTGGCAGAAGCAGGCAACTTAAGACAACGTCAAACAACTGCCAAAAGGAAGCTGCTACCAAACACTCGGAGCTCTCAACTCGAACTTAACTTGGCTCAAAATGCAGCCGGCTGGCTTGTGTTTGGTTTGGTTTGGTCAATGTTGCAGCCAGCTTGAGTTGCCACAGCTTGCAACTGCTGCTGCTGCCACTGCTACAGTTCTAGCCATAAACGCAACAACAACAATAACAACAACAACAACAACAACGGCAAAATAGTTACAACTGACTGGGCTATGCAGAAAACTTGGCTAACGACTTTTTTCCGTTGGCGCTCTTGACTTTTGCATTGAAAATCGTGCAATTCACCTGCTGCCTGGCAGTAACTACAACAGCAACAGCAACAACAACAATAGTTACAACAGCAACAACAACAACAATGATGTTAAATGCATCTGCATCTCAGTTGTTGTTGTGTTTTTGTTGTTGTTGGTTGCATGTTAATGTTACAGCTGCACTTGCACTTGCAGCAAATGCCGCGTCGTCGTCATGAATGACGCGGCTTAGACCCATTCCCTCTTAGCCATAGCCCTTCTCCCTTCTCCCTTCCTCCCTCCCTGCCTGGCCTCCCTACCCAACCCTTGGCTTCCACATGCAATTATTTTTCTAGGCTGCGACTGCAAATTGCACGCCTGCATCTCAGTCTGCCTCATTTTCTGTGTATATGTATGTATATGTATGTGCCTCTTTCTGTGCTTCTTTCTGTATATTTGTGCATCTCTTTGCTTCTTGGCTGGCTTTTTGTTGATTTTACAAGGTGTGGAATGACTTTGGTAGCGCCTGCCACTGCCACTGCCACAGCAGCAGCTGATGCTGTTGCTGCCTCATCGTCAAACTTTATTTCATTTTGGCTAAGCCAAGTCCAACTTCAAGCCAATGCTCTTGTTGTTGTGGTTGTTGTTGTTGGCTGCACGTTTATGGTCGCGTTTTAATGTAATTGTTGTTGTATTACAGCAAATTTGTACGCTTTGATTGTTGTTGTTGTTGCTGTTCTTCGTGTTGTAGTTGCTGGTGTTTGGCTGTTTGCTACTTAACTGTTTGTAATTTGCCATTCATGTTGTCGGCCTAAAGTGGCGATTTGCTGTTTGTTGTTAGAAATCAGAGCCGTTGACGCTGATCAATTTGTTAGGTGTTTGTCGTGTGCCAGTCAACACTGTGGCTGCACTTCCTCAACTTGAATTGATAAAGCAGTAAATAAAGTGTAGACTTGTCCAAAAAATAAAGCGAAAACAGGTAGCCAAGTGGCAATTTGAGATGATAAAATTAAACGGTCAGCCTTTGGGGCACTTTTAACTAAACTATAATCTAACATTTATTAACCCAACAATTTTTGAGGTGGCACAGTTGCAATTGTAACTAATTAACGGTATTGTTGGCATTAAGTGCCATAAAGCCGACGGCATCAGCACAACAGGTTAACACCCACAAATGCAAAATTTATTATGACTTTGATGGAAAGCAAGGATGTGGCAAGTGGCAAGTTACAAGGTGGAAGGCGCAAGGTGCGCGCGCGCTCTTGCAACTCAAATGAAATGAATGACTCGAGTGACTTAATAAACGACTAAACTGACTACTGAATGAGTGAATAACGGACTGACTGACTGCCTGACTGACTGACTAACAGAGTGAATGAATGACTGAATGCCTGAGTGATTGACTGATGGCTGGAGAGTGCAAACTACAGTCGTGGCCAAAGTCGTAGCCCCTGTTATTAGTTAAATGGCGTATAATGGATGAATAACTCGAAAAATGCAGTAGTTGCTAACAAAATAGTAAACACAAAAAAAGTATTAACAATAACAACAAAAACAATGGGCAAAAGCGTATAGCTTTTGTGTTTGGTAAACTGTTAAACTGACTGTTTGACTGACTGACTGACTGACTGACGTCGAAGACGAACAAGACTGCAACGCGAAACGAACCGGACCACACCTTAATAATTACTTAAAAGGAAAATAATTTACGAAATTGCATTCATAGTTCAGCTCGCTGGTGCAACAAAAGCCAGCCATAACAAACAACAATGCCAACAAAAAATAAAACAAACGATGAAGGCAACAAAAAAAAACATAAAAAAATATATATACAGATGAAAAAATTTGTGCGAAAAATTGAAACGCAGCGCGTGGCCATTTTGTGTGGCAGGTACACAAGACCATATTGAGTTTCCTGTGGCGCACATTGGTAAACATTTGCCCAACACCAGAAGATACACTCTCTCTCTCTTTGTCTCTCTTGGTCTGTTGTTTGTAGCGTGGCTTCACTGTGTACCCGCGGTCAGACCGCTGTTATCGTCCCTTAGCGCTTTATTGTCATATTTTCGCTAAGCTGACTTCCAGGGATAAAGTGAGCGACGTTTGGGTGTCTCAATAACTCTAATTGCTGGCTCTTATCAAATGCTTCACATAGTTTAATTACACGAATTGCCAACCCCATTTTAAGTATAAAAATTCCGTTGCTAACGACAACAGGACGTATGAGTAATGTCTCTGCAACTGCTTATAAGCGATTGCACTTGTAATGAAACTTGTCACGCTTGCGGCAAACTTAAAAAAATAAACCTAACAGATGAACAAACACAACGAACGTCGCGACGGCAACAAAAATTTTGACACATTTACATGGTCAGTCCATAGAGGGAGATAGAGATAGAGACAAGTCCCATTGATCTAATCCATTCCGTTCCAAGTCAAGCTTTGAAATCCATTCGCCTAGAAAATGTGCTAAATAAACGCAAATGAATTTGCACATTCAGATTCAAACACGAAGCGACAACAACATTCAAACTATGCAAACAACAAAAGCTAATAGCAAATACCAAAAAACAACTGAAACGATGGAATTATAAGTATTTTAATTTGTAAGGACAACTTTTAAAATTTTTCGAAATAATTTATATTTTTTCTAAACATTTCACATGAAAATCAGTTTAGTTTTGAGAGAGTTCTGCAAGTTTGAAGTCTGATAACTCTCTGAACTGACCAGAATTAAATTTTTTATAAATTTAAAGTGTTTTTAAAAGAATTTTTCTTGATTTTAAACATAAAAATAATGTAAATGTAGACTTTAGCTGCACTTCATTGTTTCTTAAATCATAAGCTGTCACTTTACTATATCTTAAATCTGCAGTTATCATAAATGGTTATGTTTTTTTCTACTTTTGCAAGTACAGCGTACACATCTGTTGCTAGCTAATGGAAATCTTGCCTTTGCAATCGAAAAGTTTTCATATTCAAAGTTTCTATAAGCCTGAAATAGCATTTTTGTCTAGCACTTATAAAGCGCATTATATACAAATAACAACAGTTTAACTAGGTTTATATCGGTGTGGGGTTTGGGTATAGGTATAATGGTATGGGTCTACAATAAGAACAGTTTGAATAGCTGGCAGACATTTATTTACACGCTCCTTACTTGAAATATCCTGTCTCAGTCTGTTCCATCTTTGCGCAATATTTATTTTCAATGGCATTTTACTAATGGTGAGGAAAATTCCAGTCAGCCATGGCAATCTATAAGTTTATGCCCACTTTCGAGACAGAGACATGACGTGCCAATATGCACAGATACAAATACACAGATACAGATACGTAGATACCTAAGATAGCCTGGTCAGACAAACAGTTTAGACGTGGTGTAACCTTCGGCTGCTTGGCAACAGGATAGCCAAAGCATAACTGATAACTGGAATAATAAAAGTAAATAAAAGAAATTGCATCCATTTTATTTGCGATTTCGATTGTCTGGCAAAGAAAGCCGCCATCTTCAAACAGACAGGGGAAGTGAAATAAAAAGGGGGTTGAAATCTTGGCCAATATACAAAACTATAAATAGAAGAAATTTTTGATGAAAATCTGCAAATAATATTCAATTGTCAAGCTGCAACTACGTTTTTATTGTTGTGCAAGGTTATATTTCACTAACAGTTCCTTGTTGGAGGCGAGAAAATCAGCAACAAAATCTTAAATAAAATTCACGTATTTCAATACAACGAAAAGTATTTGCATAATTTAGTTGCAAATTTCGTGAAGAATACAAATAAAAAATTGGAAAGACTGAAAAAATGCATGGCAAATAAATTAAAATATTTTAAGCAAAACAAAAAAAAGAAACAGTGAGAAATAAATACGAGACTATGCGGGAGCGCCCAGTCGCAACAACAACAACAAAAACAAGATAACCACAATAGCAATAGCAGCAACAACATTGACGACGACAGCAACAACAATAACTCACGTGTGTCTAAGCGCCTATGACAAGAGCGACGCCGACAGCGACGCCAGCAGAGATCAGCTACGATTCATTGTTGTTGTTGCTGTGGAACGCGACCGTCGCCTTGCCACACACACCCATACCCACACACACATACACACACGCACACACATTGAGATACACTAAAAACCATGAACTGGAAAACCTTGAAAACTCAACTGCAATTTATATTCGCTGCGATTTGATTTTACGTCGCCGTTTTTCTTGTTCTTGCTAACGTATCTTAGAGCTACTTTTCGTATCTTACAGATACTTTTTTGTCGCTAACAAAATATTTGTACTTTTCTATATATTTTGTTGAAGAAAAAGTAATACAACTTTGTAACTAAACTACTCTTTGTATCTTTGAGATACTCTTTTTTGTTTGTTTGCAATTTGCAGTGACAAAATGTTGGCAATTATCTTAAGATTTTGAATTGGACTTGCTGCCTGAGAGCTGTAAATGAGATACTTTACTTAGCAGCGATATTTGTAGTTGACAAAATGTTGGCAATTCTCTTAAGATTTCACATTAGAATTGCACATTAGGGAATACATTAGTTGAATGCCTGACTCTGCCCTGTTCTTTGTGCTAATGCATTGTAAATTAATTGCATTTAAAAACGCGTCGACATACGCCAATTTGCACAAAACATGGTAACTCTGGCCAGGTATATACTAGAAATAATTACAGTGCATAATGGACTAGTGAATTTCATTATGTTTCCCCTTCTCTCTTTCTCTCTCTCTCTCGCTCGATCTCTCTCTCTCTATCTATTTATCTGTCCAACTGTTTGCTTCGTCTTCTTTTAGCTGTTTATGCTTTGCGCTTCTTTAATAATTCTTCTTTTTCTGTTGTTTTTTTCTTCTGTTCTGCACACTCGCATGTAATTATATTACAGAGGCCTATTTAGAGACCCATGTATAGTAGCTAGTCTATCTACCCCATCAAGCCACGCATGTCCCAACCGCATTATTACAATTTTTCTTTCATTTTCCATCTTTTTTCTCTGCCTTTGGGTCGCTGAAAGCCAGCCTATAGGTTAGTTAGTTAGTTCTCTAGTTGGTTAGGGGTTAGGCAGGTTGCAATTCTTTAATAGGGAATTCGATTTGGTTAAGTGCGTTGCTTTCAGGTTGTTGTGTCTATGCCTATGTCATTACCTACCTTACATATATATATACCATATAAACTGAATTATTAGTTCCTAAGTGGTTCTGTGTTTGTGTGTTTGTGAGTTTGTCGATTTTTCATTTTGTTTCTTTTATTGTTTTTAATTCAAGCTTTTTATTAATTAGGCAGTAATGATTTTTCTGCGCTTTGACAGCACAAGCGTAATGTGGTTTAAGCCAACTGACTAATTGATTAGAGCACTCCAAAATGCATTTAACCTGGCCTAGCCTGTTGATATGTAAGTGTGTGTGTGAAAAAGTTGCATTCAACTTTGACAAGGCCTTCTCCCAACAACAAATGGCAAACTGTCAAAATATATGTATGTGAGACAGTGAGACAAACGTGGGCGATATTCTGTGCGGCGCCAAATTTGGTATAACTAAATTTACAACAAATTGCAATAATCTTTAAAGTCGTAAATAAAATGAAATACAATGCACGCCTTAGTTTAAACTGCATACAACAACTGCTACAAAATCAGCAGCAACAACTTCGACAACTTTGGTTGAGACTTTGGCAAAGTGCAACACAATTAACACCCCGAAATGCATACAAGCTGTATCTGTTAACAGTAAAATTTGTTTGTTTAGCGATTTTTGCCATAGACATTAGACATAGATACACACGCACACACACACACCGAGATACACTCGACTAATACATAGAGAGTTACTGTTGTACAAATTTTCATATGCACATAGAGGCTTGTTAATGAAAATAAGCAACAAAGCCAATCGGTCACAGACTGAAAGACAGACTGACAGACCGACAGTCAAGCTAACTGCATGCAAAATGCAGCTCAAAAATGGCAAGAGAGAGACCGAGAGAGAGAGAGAGAGACAGGGAAAAAACAAGTTTGCAAAAAGAATTAGAGAATTTTCAGCATATACGAAAATGCGCAAAATACACTAAATAAGTAGAAACGTCAATAAGCAACGAAAATACAAAAAAAAGAAAAAATAAATATAAAAATGGGCGCACTAAACGAACAAACAAACATAGCAAAGAGTAGATAAGGAAAAGGGGAAATAGAAGAGACTGAGACTGCAACGGCGGCTTAGTGAAAAGCTGTCAAAAGAGGCGCATGTGTAATCAAATATGCGAAAATGCATAGAAAATCATGTAGATGCAAATGATACACATAAACTGAGATGAAATCGGAGACTGAGACGGAGACGGAGACGTAGTCGCAGACTGAGCCTTAGATAGGGGCTTAGAATGTGGTAGAGGCAGCGTCTGGCCCTGGAGCTGGGGTTGCCCCTTTCTTCGTCTACCTTTCCCTCTCTTGCACTTGCTGCTGGGCTTTAATGGAAAAATATCAGAAAGTCGTGCATGGAAAATGAGCAAAAATTAATTTTGTAAAACATCAAATGGTAGTTTAATTATTTTTAATTGATGAAACAAGATAGAAGAAAATGTACTCAAATTACAGTTGCATTCTGATTGAAAATAAAGAAAGATAAACTGCTGTAAAATTGTGAATTTAGAAGTTTTTTATTTTAATTTTCTTTTCAGCCAAGTTTTAGTTAACGAAAAATAAATAAAAGCAGTGTACACTGTGCATATGTTAATGTTTATTTCGCGGGTGTTCCCATGTAAGGCGGGAATTTATGTAAAAAGCTAAATTAATACACCCGCTGATAGATTATAAGAAAGTACTATAATATTTGTTATATGTAACAATAGATTAACTGGCAGCTCACACACCCAATTGACTTTCATGCATGCCTTAGCTCACACATGACACTTACACAGATAAACACTCAAATACACACACACACATTGCAAACTGTAATAGTGTATTACACACACTATGCTTTGCATTGTATTCGTTAATTTTGTGCTCATTGATATGGCTGATATTTTATTTTTTACATTCGATTTAGATTTCCAAAGCAAGCATAGCGATAAGTTCAAGATCAATAGAAGTCGGATTACGATGCGTGAAATATGCCAAACAAATTGCAAAATGTATCTAGATATGTGTTTGAGGAAGCTACTTTATGAGACTTGTCATGAAATGCTCTTAAATTTGATATATACTATTAACTGTTGGATATATGTACTTTTTGTTGTTTGTTATTAATCTACTGACAAATGGAAAATAATTGCTATTAAATCGATATTTGTAATTACAATAATTGCTGGTAGATAATTTGATTTGTTAGAAAACAACACACAAAGTATCTCAGTAGCTAAATAAATTATTTAAATATGGACGGACAGCTGCGAATTCAAATGCGTACAATTTCTTAAATCAAAGAAATCCAAACTCTACAAAGTTCGCACATTACAGGCTCATAAATATTTGAATCAAGCATGTAAAAGGTCACTTAAATGTATTCGGAATATATTTCTACTTGATCTAGTCGAATATGAACGACTTGGGGTTATCCTGTAAGCAGTTAAGAATAGAATTTCCACTTTACTAACATTTCTTCAGTTCGCAACTAGATTACAAAAAGCAAAAGAAAAACAAATGAACCGCTGAGAACTTTTACACACGACAATTAGACATAAATTAATCGGTTTCAATTAATAAGCAATAACAAAACCCAGCTCAATCGGCTGCAATTTGAATAAATGTAAACGTATTCATATTCATATTCACATTCATATTCATCTTTGTAGTTGCTGTTGTATTCGTAATTATTATTTGTGCATTGCTCAAAAGTAAATAAATGAAATACTTAGCTAGAAATTTATAAGTCGAATGCGACACGTTGCCAAGCCCAGCCCCGCACCCTGGCTCGTGCCCCAAAGACACACACCCATATGCCACGCCTGCACGGCCCACCTCCCTCTTGCCTCCTCCCCCTCCCCACCGTCGCATCGCTTGACGTTTGCGGAATTAAGCGCTGAAATTGTAACCAAATATGGCACAACAAGTTCAATTCTAATTCTAATTTACTGAGGCGCTTTTGTGGAACTGTCCGGTTTTTTTTTCTCTCTCATTTCTTGTTAGAATTTTTTACATTTCGTATCAATTGATTCAAGGTTTTGTGTAGCAGCTTTTGATTTTTTTTGTATTTGGTGGGCTGTTTATACAATATGCTTCGGCAAAATGTATATATATACAATATTCACGTATACAAATCGTGCGCTTTCGTTAGAAGTGCCTCAAAATGCATTCTTAAGTAATTGAAAATTAACGCGACAAATAAAAATACAATATTTAAATGAATGTCAACAATACAACAATGTTTTCATAGCATGACTGACAACTACATATAAAGATAATCGAATTATACGTTAATGTATCTATAAGTATGTAACGCCTATTATAATAACATTAATAGCTGCAATATTTTCTAAGATTAAGTATATGCTAAATATAGATATGAGTTTTTTATTTGCTTATGAAATAAGTAAGGAAGCATGAAATTCCAGTTTTACTTTTTGGTTTAGTGTCGTTTCTCTAAATCCGTTGAATAAAATACACTAATGGATTACCTTTAACCTATAAAGGAATAAAGGGGTATATCCTATCAATAGTTCAATCAGTAGTTCAATCCTATCAATAGTTCAGTGACATATTTGATTGCTTTGGATTAGATGTAGTGATTAAAATTTCTTACCAGATTAGCTGCTATAAATTTCAGCTAGATTAAAGCAGTTTGTTTCAAACAGACGAGATTTAAAAGTTTTAATTTTATAAATTGTAACTAAGCAGTGAATAAATGAAAGCAGTTTAATTTAAACATTGTAAAAGAACTTTCTTAATTCGGAAAAGATATTAAAAAAAAAAATTCAGTGACAATCATTTCTGCAATTAATGTGTCTCTATTAAGGCAGTTTTCAATTGCAGCATGCAAATGTTATTTGATGGAAGGGAATGGAAATATTTGACAGTTGATGCCAATTGCGAATCCCTCTTTCTCACTCTCTTCTCTATTTCTCCCTGTATCGCGTTTTCACAAATCACAGACAATCACAGCTCAGAGCAAAACGAGAAGAGGCGCAAAAAAATCTTCAAAACAGACTGACACAAAAAATTCGACTGATGTGCCAGTTGCCTGCCGCGTCAGGATAACACACAACATACACACACACCACACCGCACACACACACAAAGTCGAGGTGTTGCTCTGTATTGTGGCAGTTTTGTATGCAAACAGCAGCCGCGGAAAAAAGAATTGACTGTTGCCCATGCAGGAAGAGGTCGAGTTGTATTTCTCTTTTCGTTTTTTTTTTGGGCTCCCTGCAATGCAATCAAGTGGACGATGCATTAAGCGAGATAAAAAACGCAGTCGAGTCTTGTTGTTGCTGGTGTTTGCGAGTGGTGCCTGGAGAACTGCAACAGCAGTGTCAGTGTGGACCATGACGAGCCTGGCCTAAAAGGATTAAGGCGATCTGTGCGCAATCCGCGCAATTATCCTTTCATTGGATTGAGGCTGCTCCTGTTGCTGTCGCCGCGGGTGGAGATGGATGAAAAGAGTCGAAGGAGAGAGGGTGGAGAATGCGCTGCCTGAAGCAATTAGTTGCATCACTCAACACTCTTTTTTGTTGCTGCTTTTTGGCCAGTTGACTTTTGGTTATATGTGGTATCTCTGCCTTTTTGCCTTATTTTCTCCCCTTGTCTGGTTCAGCACTTGGCTTTTATTGTGCACATTGTTAACGCTGCGTATACGTAACGTAACGTCGCTTGGCTTTTGCACTCGGTACTCGGTACTCGGTATCCGGTACTCATATGGCAATCATTTTTATGAAGTTTCTCTCGTTTATGTTGTAACTTGTTTTCGGTGGCAGTTAGACGGGAATACAGGGAAAGGTATTGAGGGGGAGGAGCAACCACTACGTGTCCATTTGAAGTGGACACTTAAGTGGCCCTAATTGGTTTCACACTTGCCCATCATCAAGTGGAGCCTGTTGCCGGTTTTGGGTAACTCGAATGTTCTGTTTAGGTTGCTGTCAAAAACAAGACTCCTGCTAAATGCCAGTCAACTAACCAAACTGTCTATGTATGTGCGTCTGTCTGTCTGTCTGTCTGTCTCTTTGTGGCTGCAGCTTCATTCATTCACTGACGACGGCCCCCATTTATGTCCGTGTCGAGTGTACCAGACGAGGACAACAACAACTACAACAAGAGCGAGAGCAGTTTCTGGACTAGCAAGCAATTGGAGCTGGAGGGAGTGTGCGGCATATTTAAATGTGCTCTCATGAAAAATAGTTTACTGCCACTTGTTGGCTGTGCTGCCAGCATTTAAATTGAAATACCAGCTGTTGCTGTTATTGCTGTTGTTACTACTGCTGTTGTTGTTGTTGCTGTTGTTGCTGTTGTTGTAGATATGTCATCATTTGCTCGTTTTTCGTACCATTTGCCGTTTAGTGGCATTGCCTGCCTCACTCTGTTGCATGCCGCATGCTGCAGACTAAGCCAAAAACCCATTCATTGTAAATTCAACTAAATCCATGAATAAAATTTTGATGCCAGCATCGTCAGTCTGTCTGTCTGTCTGTCTGTCTATCTGTCTGTTTGTTTGCTTGTTAAACCGTCGGTCTGGCTGCTCATCTGTTGCCACGCTTCGTTTTATTGCGCATCGTTTGTGCAGTTAACAATCGTCAACTTCTCTCTCCCTCACACACTTCAACTGCCTCTCTCTCTCTCGCACACTCTGGCTGTTGTCGACTAAATTGAATTTGCGAATTCAATGAATGAATGAATAAGCGCATGAATTGGTTTAGCTTTTGTTTAGTTATTTAGTCCTCGGCTCGGCTTGTTTTGTTTTGTATTTTGTGTTTTGTGTTTTGCAATGTTGCATACTTTCGGGCCGCCTGTTGCATGCAGCTTCACTTTTTAGAAAATAAAGCGTACACACACATACACACATCTACTATGTCGTTCTCGATAAATTTATTTAAGCTTTAACCTGTTGCAAATGTTATTTAAATATCCTGCCGAGTCGTTGATTTTGCTCCTGCTTCACCAGCTGTTGCTCCTGCTGCATTTACATCTTTTATTTTGGGTTTTACTCTTGGCAATTGTCTAGTTGCTGTTGTTATTCGTACTCATTTTATTGCCCCAGCTTTTCTGCAGTTTTCTGTTTGTGCGGAAATTGCATTTCTCTGCATTTTACATTTCAATAAATTTTGCAAGCTGCTCCTGCCTTTTTATGTTGCTATTTTGGTCTGACTTTATTTATTTATATTAAAATTTTTTTACTGTCGCAGTTTTTTGCGAGTCTAAATGATATTTATTTGGCTGACTTTTATGGTGCCGTTAAATTGGGCGACTCTAAAAAAAGAGACAGGAAATGCAATGATGATATTAGATACGCTCGGAGATAAAGTAAAAGTATTACAGAGCTGAGGTGTAAATAAATTAAATGTCCGGTGACAAATTTTCTATTTCAATCAACTAGACTTACCGAAGAAGAAACTTCTTAACAGTACAGAAAATCATAATAAAACAGGTCGGATGATTCACTCAGACATTTGTAATTACATATATCATTTATTTGCTGGGGAAATAATTAAACTAGTTTCTGAAAAACAAACTAATAATTGAGAATGTTGTTAAAAATTATTTGAATATAGCGCTTCCAACAATAATTTAAATAGTGAATCAATTACGATAAATAAACACTCTTATTCGACTTTCCATTTTAATATAGAAAAATTAGTCAGTTTATAAAATGGGCTTTTTGTAGTACAATATGCATAAATAATTTATATTTAGTATATCTTAAACAGTTTATGAATCATCAATTACAAGTAATCTTTCAGAGTTATTTTAGAACTAAATATAATAACAGGAATAAAATATACCCACTTAATACAATTTTAATTGGTTACTTATATCCCAAACGATTACTAAAATTATATCATTTTTTTTAATATGAAACGTTGGAAATTAACTGATTACACAAATTAATGTTTGACCTAGGACAATGTCTAGACTGACAGTAATGGAAAATATATCTATATCAACCTACAATAGATATTCCACTCAGAAATGTATAAATAATAATAGAGTAAAGCTTCTCGAGTCAAGTATATACTAATTTATCGTCCAATATGCCAAAGTATGACATTTTTAACGTTTGACGTTGATGGGATAACTGCTACTGATTCAACAGAAGTTTGTAGAACTTTTTTTTTACAGGGTAATTACCCATCAATCAACAATCTCACACTTGTAATTAGTGCAACAGTGAGACCCTTAACTAACAAGTTCGAATTAGTTAGGTGAGTGCTCACATCAATTACTTGAAGTCAGAGCTTTAGGGCAATTTCGGGCAATTTCCTTTTTATGTTTTTGTTTTTGTAAACGAGTCGGAAAATTCTGAAGCCCACCAATTGCAGCACAGACACTTTGAAGTGCTGAGCAAACATGCAATCAAATGCAATCGAATACCAACAACAACAGCAAAGGTATTGCTCAAAATTTTTGGCCGAAAACGGCTGGCCAACCAATCAAATTGCAAGAAGGCCCAAAAGTGCATGGCAAAGCGCATTAGAGCGAGACAACGATAACGCACCCGAAACACACATTTCGAAAAAGCCGAGCGGGGGACTCCCACACCAAAAATTAACAGCAACAACAACAACAACAACAACAACAACAACTACAACGATAGTTACTGTTATATGAGCCGAGTCGATGCAAGACGAAGTTAAGGCGAGACGAAACGAGACGAGACGAGACGAGGCCAAATGCCGAGCAGGGCAATCGAATTTATTTGCTGCTTCTAATTTTCCATATGCTTTTTCCCCTTTCCTTTTTTCATACCCCTATCCCAGTCACTCACTTTGACTCTTTTCCCCTTGCGCTCACACAAGCGTCAAGCGATGACGATGACGACAATTTCTATGCCAAAGTGACACACAAAAAGCTCTAAGCACAACTGCAACTATGTGTGTGTGTGTGCGAGCGTGTGTGAGTGTGTATTGATGTTGTCAGTATGTAAATTGCCAAGTTTGCTTCTATATTTTTTTTTGGGGTAGGTTGCGTTTTAGTTTTACAGTCTAAAAAAGGGTTGCTTATGAACACAGCAAGGACTGTGAAGGGGAGAAGGACAAGGGGTATACACATTAAGTGACAGCATTGGATGCATCCCAGTGTTGCTTAGGGTGTGCGTGTGTAGATGTGTGTATGTGTGTGTGGTTGTGTGTGTGCTGCGTATGTCCTTGCATTTTGTGCAATTCATTTACATTTCAACGCTGCCGCTTTGCATTGCTATGCAAAAGGTGGACAATTTGGCCGAAAGCGTTTTAACGTTACACACACACTCACATACACACACGCACATACAAACATTCAGACATAGGCTTGTCACACATACAAGTCGCATGTCCTTTTCATTGCACACACCAACATTTAACAAGCCCCTAAAAACGCACAGGCGACCGAAGTACAACGCACAGTAGCTCACATTACAAAAATGCAAATAAAAATAAATTAAATGAATTAAAATGTAAAAATTTTAATGCTGTTTGATAGAAAATCATTTGAATCTTATTATAAAAAAATTTGCTTCTTCGTTCAATCTGGGTTAATCGCTTCGGAGTTAGAGCTGTTGAAACATAAACAATTTTTGCATTCTAAAATTTTTTAATTTATTTACCTTTTCTTTAATTGCTTATGCTTGCGATGAAATTAAATTGATTTACATATTAAAATTCCAATAAAATTCAACTTTGACCACTTGCTGACAAAAAGGTCTTCTGTCCGATTTATTAGATCTTGCATTTACATATATTGATTTATCAAATATTGGCCATATTTCTTGAAGATCAGAAAATTCAAAACGTGCCACTGTGCGACACGTCTCGTCTCCCAGTTTACAGTTTTCAGCCTTTCAGCCTTTCATTACATTCTGCTTCCTTCAACCACTGTTGTTGTTTTAAACGAAACTCATTTCTTTGCTTCACTTTTGGCTTTTGAAACTTGGCTTTCACGTGCTTTGCTTTATTTTTTTTGTTTTTGCTGCTTTTGCCGCTGTTGCACATATTCTAACCAATTTGTTGTTGCGGCAGCAGGATATGTGACGCCAACTACAACAAGGTTTACTAAAAGCTACAACGTTGTCCTTTAACTAACTAACTGCCACCTGCCTCTGCCACTCCCACCGCCATTACCCCGTTACCACCTCAATCCACCCACTAAAGCACGTTGCAAGTACGTTGACATTCGACATAACTCAAAATGCTATGCAAAACGCAATGGCGTGTGTTGCCCAAACAACAACAACAAACACAACAACAATAACTGTTTTTACTTTACACTTTTAGTTTATTTTTAGCATAATTTTTGGCGCTGTTCTACTTAACTAATATTCTTTACCGTAGCTATATTTGATTAAAGCTAAGAATGGTACGACTGTTAAATACTCTGAACTTAAATTTTAATATTTGCCATCATTTTTCCTTAGCCTCTAAAATATTTAAATAAAATATTTCTTGACTCTGAATTGAACAAATCTTAGGTTATCTAAGTATAGACTATAGATATTTAGCGATCTTTCTCTGTTTCTTGCAAATCATATCCATACATTATTAAATCTGTCAATAGTTGACCTCTTTTGTTTAAAACAAGGACAGTTTAATGTAAATCATTCTTTGAACTGATTTATTAGTATACCCATATTTAATTTAAATATACTTTCCACAATAATAGCTATAGCACACTTTCAGGCTCATTAAAAAGCCACCCCAAAAATTATGGAAGTATTAGATATTTATGGGAAAATGAGGCTAATGTGTAAATGAGAACAGCCTAGTACTGAGTTGTCTTGAGCCACTTGCACGTGCCTGGCATTCCACACATCTATACGTAGATATTGGTATATTGAAATTATTACTCATACGAATGCATTGTTTTTCCAGTCACCTTTTGACATTTCATTATGGCACGCACTGCTCATACGCCGTGTGTTACCAAACCAAACCAAAACTAAACTGGCACAAAAATAATGTATAATGTGGGAATGAAAAGGAAATCAACGTAAAGCCAAAACTAAAAGGAAAACACAATGTTAAAGGCCGTAAAAAATGTCAAGTTGTCGTTGTCGACATGTCAGCATGGCTAAAAAGTTGACGTCGCCCTCACCGTCACCCTCCTTTTCCTTCACCTTCTCTAGGGGCAGGGGAGGGGCTGGCACG
Organism: Drosophila testacea; assembly: GCA_035043265.1. Classification (NCBI taxonomy): domain Eukaryota; kingdom Metazoa; phylum Arthropoda; class Insecta; order Diptera; family Drosophilidae; genus Drosophila; species Drosophila testacea. Next base: position 320,900 of record JAWNND010000211.1, read on the forward strand.
TTGCATGCCACAAGAATAATGCAAATGGCAGCAACAAGAGCCATTTTGTATTGATAGCAATACATTATGTATATCATTACTGAAATTTGCTTATGTAACGCGCTTAAATGACATGCACCAGCCCCGTCCCCAACCCCGTTAAGGAAATTAAAGGATGAGAATTAAAAATTGCAACAAAAAATCGAGAGAGAAAAAAAAGAACGAAAATTGTTGTCTGTGTATGACTTTTATATATACAAGCAAAGGTAGCGCCTATATATATATATGTATATAAAATATATAAGCACACATATAAATTACCTATACATAAGGGATTATCTGCCAAAGATACACACACACATATGTCGATATGTGTATGAGCCATATATACACTCGTAATGTGTACATTAATCGATAATTGCATTTTTTTCGTGCATTTCTTTTGCCACTTTTCATGGGTTGTTTCAGGTTGTCTCTCATGGCACATGGCATTTCCATGTGCGTGTGTGTGAGTGTGTGTTCTGTTCAGTTTTTTTTTTTTTTTATTAAATGAGTTTGCGTGTTTAATTGGTTTTTTTTTGTATTCGTGTTGTTTTTCATCCCTGTGAGCTTAACAAACTTCATATTAATCATACGCCCGGTTTAAAGGTGCTACATTTAATATGCGCAACTAACTTTGATTAAACGCACTTTCATTTTTGATTTGTTGTTAGTTTTAGGGCAACCATTAAAACCACAAAAACAAACAAACTGACAGGCCTAGAGACAGATAGACTGACAGTTGGGCAGATAGACGACTCGAAAGTTGGAGGGGGAAATACTCAGCTGACATGTCGCCTTGAATGAATGTGTGCGTGTTTGTGTTTGTGTGTGTGTGTGTGTGTGTGTGTGTCTAGCTGCATACATATTCATATGCATAGCTGTACATAGACCTCTAGCCCTATCGACAGCTCAACACAGAAATGAGAGAAGAAAAAACCAAGTGAAAATTCTATTTAGCATACATTCAGGCGTTTGCTTGGCATAATGTAAACGCTACTCTGGCAGGCGACGCATTGAAATCCCACCTTGCGGCCATCGTCGTCGTCGTCATCATCATACGCAATGTGTGTCGCTAACCACACACACACACACACGCCCCCTTGGTTGGGGCAGACATTTTGTGCGTGCGTGCGTACGCCGCATTGTATGCAACCGATGTTGAGTCGAGCAACCCTCGGAATTTCACTTGTATGCGTAACTTTTTTTATTTCAGCCCAAATGCAAGGTGTGCTTGTGTGTGTGAGAAAGGTGTGCCTGTGTATGTGTGTGAGCTGGCTGCACTTTAAAGTTGGAGTTTCGTAAGTCCCGCGCGTGCATTCACCTCGTTTTTTTCGCCTTTTTTGGTGCGTGCGACGTCAACGGCAACAGCAACGGCAGCAACCCCTGAGGCAACAACAACAACAACAACGATGGCGACGACCCTGTTTATTTGAGCGCCTCAAAAAACGCAATGTGCAACAGCAACAACAACAACAACAATGAATGCAAGGCAACCGACAGCGACTGCAGTTGCAATGCAATTTTAACGCTAAAAAAGTTTGAACATGCCGCTCTACTTATGCGCCGGAATGAGCAGCAGTTGCCGTTGCCGTTGCAGCAGTAGCAATTGCAGGTGCAGTTGCAGGAGCAGCAGCTGCTGCTGCTGCTGTTGCTGTGGCGCCTATGCCCCACTTGAGGTTGCAGCTAGCCAAGGCACGCACTGCACGCACTTTTGCGTAATAAGAACGCGGCAGGGGCAACAACAAGCCTTGGAAGAAAGAAGAATTAAGGGGGACATCACAAATTTTGCACAACTTCCGATTTAAACAAAAAACAACAACAAGCACAACAATAACAGCAAATAAATTACATATTTTGTAAATTGAAATGCGTACAAAGTGCTACAAAATGCGGCCAAAATTGCAGTTAGGTGTGTTTCACTCTCTCTCCCTCCCTCTGTCTCAAACTCTTAAGCTGCCCTCTCGCTCACTCTCACTCTTTCTTTTAGTCTCAGCCCCAATATTTAATTCGCATTTCGTGTGAGTTGACGCGTAACCTTTTACCGTATACTCGTAAGCACAAAAGTTTTCTGCTTTTAAGGCACGCATGCCCGACAACTGGAGTGGCCTCCGTTTGCGGCATGTGGCATGCGGCATACGGTATACGGCATGTGGCATATGGGCCTATACATTTTGCATTAAATTGCATAACTTTTGTGGCAATTAGACGGCATACGCAAGGATATGCAAGGAAATGCAATTCTCATATGCAAACAACGAATGCAAATCTATCAATTTTGTACCGCCCGCTTGGCTGCTAAGTCGTATACGTAATAATACGCATACGAAAGGTGTACGCTGCCCACCAGACTGTAATTTCGAAATGTACATACACCATTATAAATATGGGCAAAACAACTGCTGGTCTTTTTCTTATTTCATTCCAACTTTTAAACTGCTTCGCTTTTTTTTGCATTTCAATTAAGTAATTTATGTCTGTAGAAATTCCCAAGGTAAGGTGGCAACAAAAAAAAGAGAGAGAATAGTATAAATGCTGGTATTGGCAAATTATATATCCATTAGCTAAACCTAATAGCCTATAAGACTTATGCATATTTCATGGCTCAACGGCTGCCATACGTAAAACAAACTTAAAAATAGCAATACTAACTTTTCTTGAACTTATTGTCATTTGTTTTTCTTATTGTAGGCTTAGAACGTGTCGCTGAGGAATTCATGGGTCGCAGGAAATGGAAACATTATCAAGATCAACTGACGCGCAACCAATTGAATATTGCAGAGCAACAGCCCATATCAATAATAACAACAGAAACCGAAACAGAAACAAAAGTCGAAGACAACAGCAAGAACTGCAAACCACTGAACCACCGTTTCGAGCAGCCCAACGGCCAACATTTCAACAGCAACAACACCAGCAACACCAACGGCGCACTGCAATTTGAAAGAGATTTTGGTAAATACGATAGAACTTTTGTTTAAATTGAATTAAGCTAAGAAATGAACCAATATTGCAGACGACAACAACGTTACATCACACAACGACAACGACTCAAGTGCAACATCACGTAGCTCAGGCTCACCGTCACCGTCACCACCGCCAGAACCCAACGATTGGACACCGTCTGATAAGTGCAATTTCTGTGTTAACGGTCGCTTGCTAACGGTGAACACCAAAGGCGAATTGGTGGCCGAAACAACGGCAAACGCGTCCAGCAACAACATCAGCAACAGTCACATTTACAACGGCACAGCTGTGCAGCAGGTAAACTTGACCACTCTCTCCTTCTCTCTTTCCCTGTCTCTTTTTCTGTTTCATTCCCTCATGCTTTCTTTTAAATTTAATATGACATTAAATTAACGTATACTTAACGCAACTTTTCCATGCAGCACGACAGCGACAGCAACTCGAGCGCATCGCTGCACAACAGCAGCAGCAACAAAAACAACAACAGCAACAATATTAAAAATAGCAACAACAAAAGCAGACATAGAGCACACACCTCTACAACAACAACACCAACAACAACTGGCACAGAGCCTTACATAGAAATTTATAAGAAATTAGCCGAAATGACATCTATGGAATCAATGGCCGCCAAATTGGCACAGTTCACAATGATGGCCAATGATTTCAATTTGATGAGTACGCTGGCCAATCAACAACAACAACAGCAGCAGCAACAACAACAACAACAGCTTGCTAATTCGGTAACAACAACTACCTCAGATGCATCGGCAACAGCCGCAAGTCCCACACTCAAAGATACACCGAGTCCCAGTGCAGATGCCCCATTGGATCTAAGCAGCAAACCATCGCCAAATTCATCCATTAGCGGTGACATAAAGACAGTGAGGTAAGTTGGACTATATAATTAATGCTGTATATATATACTTTATATATACCTTACCTTATATACAAACTGGCATTGCGCAATCGTAGCATCAACAAAAATTTTTATATCAATGCAACACATAAATAAGAATACATAATCAAAAATGTGTAAATAAAAAGTGACGCACTTTTAATGCACTATAAATTAATTATATAAAAATTATAAATTCCCCTTTTTAAAATAAGATAACGTGAAAAATATTTATTTGTTATTCCTTTTTACAATGTTGTACGTTATTATAAATTTTATCTTTCCTACAATCCAATTTAGTACTTAGTATATAGATAGGATTCTACAATGTAGGTAGTGTTTACTTTTTTCACTTAAGTCAAATACTTTCACTTTCACTTTCTGATTAAACACAGTTGTAAAAGGCGTTGACAAGCTTAGAAATCAATTAAAGATTTATATATTTCATATCGACGTAAGATAAGATATTATTAAAAAGTAAACTCTAAAGAAGGTATGGTTTTTATGATCTATGATATCCCAAATTATTTGCATGACAAAATTGTCTAAGTAGATCATTTTTTCAGCTAACATATTCTCAATTACTTTAAAAAATCAATAATTGTATTATAACTTTATTAATAATTCAATTTATATCTTTAATCAGCTCAAATTATTTGTTAGCTTGTTAACTAATTTCTAAAATACTTTAAAGATCAGTGAAAATAAAAGACAGTCCATTTATTAGAGCGTGGACTGCCGTATTATAAAAATCAATAACAAATAAAAACACTACACGTGGCAACATGAGAATATACTATGCAAATAGTATAAATAACAGTTAACCTGAGCCAGAGTTTAAGCCAAACATATTTATTGCAGAAATGCAAAATCAGGCCAAACTGTATGACTTATTTGCCATGCCCAAAAAAAAAACTACAAAAAATATAAAAAAGAAGAGACGAAATAAAAAATGATGTTGTGTGAGCAGACAATACATGAGATAATTGCACTTTGGGCAGTGGCCCGCCTCTGACACTGCATTTATTGTAGCATACTTAACAGGGACATGAGAGGGACTGACATAGGGAATGAGAATGGGACACAGACTGGGACTGAGACTGAGATTGGGTGGCACTCGGGAAGCTTTATTGTTGTGAGCCTATGTAAAAATCGTGCAATTACACATACCTATGCATGTGTGTGTGTGTTTGCTTGTGTGCTTGTGTGTGTGTGTGTACATAGCTGTGTAAGTATGTGTGAAACGCCTGCTCAGTGCAAGTGCCTTTGTGTCTCGCCACTGTGTGTGGTTTGAGTGCGGTTTATGAAACGATGCCGAAAATTACACATACGCCCCATAGCACGCAGTCAGCGCGCTGCGTTGGCCACGCTTAATTACTGGCAAACGGGGCGGGGAGAGGGGCGTTGGCATTGCAACAACCGCATAAATTTGCATCAAATTTGAGCAGCCCAAAAAAAAATAGAAACGAAAAAGAATGAGCATAGAGTAAAAAGAGAATACAAAATTTATGTTTTTTTCATGCAGTGTGTGCTCCGCATCTTAACTCCAATTTTTTTTTGTATACTCCTTTTTTTTTTGCCAGCTATTTTTTTAATTACTCTAAAATGTTCAGCCGCACCTAGCCTATTATTTATGTTATTTTCCTTTTTTTCCCTGTGTGCACTTCAGACGACACATAGAAAAAGAAAGAGAGAGGGAGAGACAAGCGTTGACAACGTGTGCATAATTTTCCAGCACTTCCACAATTTTCGTCATTACTTTTTTTTCGGTTGTTTCTTTTTTTGCTCTCTGACTTTTTTTTTTGCGGCAACTGTGGCTGCCACTTGAGCCGCAAACACAAGTCCTTGTCTATTGTCTAAAGCATGGCCAAGTGTTTGTTAGCAGCCTGACGGGGATCTGACTGACGTCAACGTGCACCTATTTTAATTGTTGTGAAAAATAGAAAAATTGTGTGACAGGACAATGTCAGACACAGGATACAGGAACTGCAGCAAAAGCCAAAAGATCGACAAGTGTTCAATGTCCAGTTGCAAAATATGTAGTTCAGCGTGCTACAAATAAAGTGTCTGTGAGGAAAGAGGAAGGAATCCCGTTCCCTATCCTATTCCCTACTCAGACTCAACCAAACACTTGAAATACAAAAGCTACTGACGCTGCAATTTTTGGCTTTTTTCGAGCGTTTATTATTACGGATTCTTTTTTATACACTTTTTCTGCTGCCCCCGCTGCTGCCCCGCTGCTGCTGCTGCTGTTGATGATGAGGCGGCGACGTTGCCACTCCAAGTCAAGCGTCGAGATGTTGTCGCTGCTGCAGCGACGTCGTCGTTGTCGTCGGCGCAGCAGACAGAAAATGAGTGCATCATATCGATCGCTTTTTTTTCCCCGTTGCGTTTTACATTTTTTTTTTTTCATTTATACTTTTTTTTTGGTCTTTCTTCTTGCTACTTTTTTCTATGCAATGTGCCGAAAGGGGTGAGCGGTGGGAGGGAGGTAGGTGCAGCGGGGGTGTTGTCGCTGTGTATATATGTATTCATTATTTTTCGTTTACGAAAAATTCTCTGTGCACACACACACAAACCTACACCTACACACAGACACACCGAAAAAAAGATTGTGAACGTAATAACTGGCATAGACTGATGGCGTTAACGTCAACTGCGACGCTGACAGCGACTGCGACGTCGCTTTCCCCCATTTGGCCCCAAAATAAAAAATAAAATGCTGAAAAAAGAGCGAAATAAAAAACCTTAATGCGTGCACTTGCTATTGTTATTGTAACTGTTGTTGTTGCTTTTGTAGATGTTGTTGTAGTTGTTGTTGCTGTAGTTGTTGCTGTTGCTGCAGGCCAACAATTTTTAACTGTTTTTTCGTCGCACGCTCTGCTCTCGTTTTATTTTTGCCATATTTTTGTCATTTCAATGACCGTTGGGTTGGCAACATTTTGGGGTCGACCTGGTTGCCTGACTGCCTCTTCTCATTCTCCTTCTCCTTCTCCTTCCCTACTCCCCCACCCGCCCCGGCCACCATCTCCTGCCACTTCCGCCCGCCTGTCAGCCTGATTGCCGTTATATGCGTGCGTGAATGAAATGTCGTTTAAATGAGCGAGATAGAAAAATGAAGAAAAAAACAGCAACAGCAGCAGGAAACATACACAAAAAAAAAGCAGCAGCTGCGACGTCGACGTCGACGCTGACAGCGCTGGCCGTAAAAAATGAGTGCATATCTTCCGAAAAAATGCAACTGCATATATGCAAGTGCATGTGCATACGTGTGAGTGTGTGTGTGAGTGTGTGTATGGGTGGTTGGTTGTTCACTGCGCACGCATCAAGTGTAGGTGGAGAGGGAGAAGAGGGGCAGGCAATGTGGCTAGGGGCGCCTGCATTGGCAACAAAAACAAACATGCAATTGCATTCATACAAAAATAAAAAAAAAACATACTTACACACATGCACTTAATGCATTTTTTAACAAAATTGCATTCGACGTCGTCACAAACACACACACACAAATTGAAACATGGAACGGGACTTTGTATACTTGCCACAACCCTGCCACGCCTCCGCACGCCCTCTCTGATGGAGTTGGGCGTCCGGTAAAGTTGCCGCATCCCGACAGCTGACAAATTTAGCGGCCACGTTGCACGCAATTTAAAGTAAAGGCTACAAATATCCAAAGAATCACATTAAATGTAAAGTAAGAGAGAAAGAGAGAGAAAAGTAAAAGAGGGATGATGAAATATGAAAGTGAGATCAAAAAGAGATCCATATTTATTTAACACATTATTGTCAACAACGATCAGTCGGCAACAGCATATAAAATAAAAAATGTAAAAACAATACAAATAAAAGAAATTAAACAAATAAAACAATAAAATAATTTTCAAAAAGAGATTTAAATAATTCAAATATAGACTAAAATGTAAGGTGTATTCCATAGTAGATAATCCAAACGTTTACAAAATATTAAAGATAATAAAACCTTCTTTGTCTTTATATATTTTCTATCAGTATGATTGCGATTTTCACATTCGGAGAGATTTTTCGAAAATGAAATTAATTTAATTCAAATTTCAACTCGTTAAAGTTACCGAAATGAATTCACTTTGAAGAATTTAGATACGATAAACTGAAAAATGGCATCTTAGCATTAATGAAATGAATATAATATATTTAAATCCTTCGGACACATTTCTTCGATCATCAATAGACTATGTTTCAAGTAGGATAGCATAGATTTAGGTTAACAAATTTTAAATTTGATCAGTAGAATATTGTATACGGAATAACGTTTTTTAAGACCAGCAACCCAAAAAGCAACAATATTCCATATTTTACTTTACTTTTACAAAGGCATATTTTTCCAAAAGTTCAGCTATGTTTTCCAGTGATCACTTCTTTTAACTATGCACCCTTCACCTAATGACAGAGTACCTACAAGTCGATTACTTTCGATCGGCCGCAGATTAAAGAATATTTTACTATTTTATCGTTCATTTCAATAAGGCAGACACACAAATGTAATTATATGTGTGCTTAACTGCAACCCTCTGCCCACGGTAAACCCAAAAATTATTGCCGATGCATTTGGTTGAATGTGTGTGTGTCAGAGGAAGGTGCACTCGAGTGTGTGTGTGTGTGTGTGTATGTGTTAAAGGCAAACAAAAGGTGTGGGATGAACCGACAAAAATGCGATATGCACATAAAAATGTCAGCAGCAACAACAGCAACAACAAACTGCAACAGCAGTTGCCGTTGCAATTGCAACAAGCGTCAAAATTACAAGAGCAACAACAAAAATGCAACACAAATAAAAAAATCAACCCTTTTTTTTGCTGCTGCTGCTGTTGCAGTTGCCGCGTTGCTGCCACAAATTAAAACAAAATGTCAGAAAAACGAAAAAGGCAAAAAAAAACCAGAAAACGCCATTAACAAAAAAAGGAAAAATATCAAAAAAGAAAAAAAAACGAATTGCAACGCAAATGAATCCTCGACAACATGCGTGCAACAAAACCAACAACAACAACAACAACAGCAACAGCGGAGTGCAACGCTGTCGACGTCGACGTTGACGTCGGCAGCGACTGTTGCAGCCACGTCAAATTGCAATTGAAGTGCAGCCAAAAGGTAAACGACACCAACAAAAAATCAAAACGACATTGAAATGACATTTTTCATTTATTTTTTCGAACCTCCTGCCACACATCCTATAATGAATGTTGCAGCAACTGAGAGAATGAGGCTGGCCATTGGCTCAGGTGGCGCAATTATGAAAATTTTTCAGCCAAAAACTGTCGCTGTTAATGATAGTGCTCAGTTCAGTTCACTTTTGGCCAGCAGTTGTTGCAGCCAGTCATTGCCACTTGCCACCTGCTGTTGCAGCGACCGCTCAGCTTTTTTTTTTTTTGTGTGTTGTCTGCACAATTTTCAGACATTTTCCAGACGCGCGCGAGCCCTAAAATGTAAAAAAAAAAAAAGTTAAAACAAAAAATAAAAACAACAACAAAAGCGACAACTTTTCAGTCAACTTTTGCCCCACAGCCCACAGCGCAAGGGGGCAAGAAGCTGTGCGTTTCCGTTGCCGTTGCTGTTGCTGTTGCTGTTGCTGCTGCTGTTGTTGCTGTTGTTGCTGCGACAGCCAGTGCAATGTACTGCAGCTTGAGTGCCCACCCACTGTGTTGCCAAAAGGGTCTTGGTCTCAACTCGTCGCGTTTCGCGTCGCGTCGCGTTGCTTCTCGTCTCGTCTCGTCCTGTCCCATTCCGTCCCGTCTCGTGGCGTCTCCCTTGCTGGCTGCGCATAAAGAAAAGAAAAATTTCGTATGGCTTTCACTGATGTTGCTGCTACCGTTCTTATCCTTCTTGTTGTTGTTGCTGTTGTTGTTGCTGTTGTTGTTGTTTGCTTTACACAAAAGTTGCCTTTTGAAATGGGCTACCCAAAAGTGCGCTTGCCCCACGCCAAGTGGTGCGGCTTGGCATTAAGTGAAAAAAATGCATTTTTTTTTATGTGAAATTCGTCTAATGAACTTCAAAAACATGTTTGTCCCTGGCTCTCTGACAGCTTCTTACCCATTTCCTATCCTCTCTCTTCTGCCCTTCTGTCACTCACCCCTGGCTGCATGTCATCTTTTGTCTCTGGCTGCAGCCGAAAAACAACAAGAAGAAGATGAAGATGAAAAAGGCACAAATTTCCATGCTACATCCTTGCCACATAGCCTTTGACAAGGACAGCGTCGTTGTTCTGCCTGCTGCAGACATTTAAGAAGCATTCATTGTCAGTACTTTTGAGTGCACCTACGAGTGTGTGAGTGAGTGTGTGAGTCTCCAAAAAAGAAAAAAAAACGAAGAGTGAAAATAATATTTTGTCAGATCCTTTGTACCGCTTTGAAGTAAAGTCATCTCTCACATTCTTACCAAGCACAGAGTTGTGACAAGGAGCAACACAAGGAGTGATGTGCCACCAGATTGACCGGTCAATTGCATCCTTAGAACGTGTAATCCTAGCTGCAACTAGACACAGCCAATTGAACTCTCACACAAGGCGGCAATAAGCTAATATAATAAAATAATATTCAAAAATTAACTGTATTATTGGAACAAAACATTAGAAACAATTAGTAAGCTTTAAAATATTCACAAATATCGAACTTCTAAATTCTATAGGAGCTATACATTTTCAACTCATCCTGCGTTTCTATGATAGATAAAATAAAACGGCCAGAAATCGGGAAAAACTCAAAAATATATAAAAAGATTTACTAATACTAATACTAATATTGGTAATAATTTACACACAAAAATATTTTACTGAGTATTGTACTGAGTACTGAGTACTGAGTTAAGTAGGAGTCACAGATAGATATAGAAACAGTTTTGGTTTGTAATATAATATTTTTAAACTTAAAAATTCTAAATAAAATATAATTTTTTATCTGAAATGGACTTGTAGTTAACAATCACAATAAATAATTGTATTAATTACAAGTCTACTAGAATAACACGCTAAGTCAACGCCGGAAACATTGTCTTAGCCTGAAAACCGATAAGTTAAATGACTTAAAATTATTATATAAAAATATTTAAAAATAAAATAAAAATGAATAAATAAATAAATACCACAAGTTATACAACAATTAATTAATAATGCCAGCATAAATGTATGAGATGTTTAACAGTTTCTAAATGTTTTTTAATTGCAGAGGCCTTTCCGAGTGTGCCACACCTGTGCCTGCAGCAGGACGCACCTATGAGGATCTGAATCACGCGTTGCAGGATGTTCTGGCCAATAAGCTGGGCACACGCAAGGCATCCAGTCAATATCACGTGCCGCGTTCCACGTTGCGCAACAAACTGTGCAAAATGTCGCTAGATGCGAAGCAACAGTTGAAACATGAACTGGAACTGGAGGAGCAGGATGAGTCTGGTGAAGAAGGCAATGATGGTGATAGCAATGCCTCAACGCCAGCGTCGGGCTTTCAGGAGTTTGCCCAACGCATTGCGGCCACAGAGCATTTGCGTAAATTGAGCAACATGTCCGAGCACAATGGTAGTGACCTGGGCGATGACTTGGAGCCGGTGATGTCGCCAAAGCTGGCCAGGCCACAAAGTGGTACGCCAACGGGAATTCAAGGGATTCAAGGAGCCGGTGTATTGCCCATGACCATTGATCCCAATGTATTGTTGCATACGTTGGTGTTGGCAGCGGGAATCGGAGTGATGCCCAAATTGGATGAGACGCAAACGCTGGGGGATCTGGTGAAATCATTGGTGATGGCAAACAGCGGAGGGATTATAAATGAAGGTTTGGCCAATGCGATACCTGGCGGTCATGAGAGCAATGGCAGCCTGCTTCAGCAACACCAACATCAACACCACCAGCAACAACAGCAGCAACATCAACAGCATCACCAGCAACAACAGCATCATCAGCAGCACCAACAGTTGGGAGCCTTTCGTCGTCATCCACCAAAGTCTGAAACGCCTGAGACCAGCTCCTCATTGGATGCCAATGAGATTTGCGAGGATCCTATATTGAAGATTCCGTCCTTTAAGGTCAGCGGCGCTGGCAACATCTCGCCTACGCTACACTGCAACAGCAGTGGCAGCAGCAGCAACATCAACAACATCAGCCACAACAATAACAACAATTCAATTAACAACAGCAATCGTAATGGCGATCACAGTCCGCACTCTGCCTCTCCAATGCTGGCAGCAGCTGTTGCCGCTGCTGCAGCCAACAACAGTTACAGACAGAGCAACAGCAGCAGTCTGTTGTCGCCGTCACAAACATCTATACAGAAAATGATGGCAACAACAATACAGCGCAAGATCAATGAGCAGAGCAATCAGGACAATCTGTTGTCGAGTCTGGACAAGCGCAACAATGGCAACACCAGTGGCAGCGAGTGTAGCAGCAGCGGAGGAGGAGGTGGAAGCGGTGGCAATGGCAATGTCAGCAGCAGCAGCAACTACAAGAAGCCGAGCATTTCTGTGGCCAAAATCATTGGCGGCACAGATACCTCACGCTTCGGTGCCTCACCCAATCTACTTGCCCAGCAACATCATAGTCATCTGCCCGCTCATCATGCCGCCCATCAGCATCATCAGCAACAACTGAGTGCCCAGGATGCTGCCGCATTGGCTGCGGGCAAAGGGACGCGTCCGAAGCGTGGCAAGTATCGTAATTACGATAGGGATAGTCTTGTGGAGGCGGTCAAGGCGGTGCAACGTGGTGAGATGTCCGTACATCGAGCGGGCAGTTATTATGGTGTGCCACACTCGACACTGGAGTACAAGGTTAAGGAGCGTCATTTGATGCGACCACGAAAACGTGAACCGAAACCGCAACCAGATCTCGTGGGATTGACAGGAGCTGCAAATAAGGCTTCCAATTTAGTCGGGCTTAATCAGCTAGACAAACTGAAGGCCAGCAGCACCCACAGCGCCAACATCAACAATAACAACAGTTCCGGCTCAAAGCTGAGCAATGCCCTGAAAAACAACAGCAGTGCATCAGCTGCGGCAGCAACACCCAATGGCATCAAAATGCCCATCTTTGATGGTGCCCCACAATTGTCTTTCCAGCCAAACATGTTCTGGACGCCGCCAAATGCCGGGACCCCTTTTGGCCTGGACTTTAATCGCAATCCGGAATTTCTAAAGACCCATTTGGTTGAGGTAATGCGTAGCAGTCCAATTAATCCCAATGCTCATCATGGTCGTCACTCGATTGCTCATGAGTATACGGAGAACATGTACGATGACATCATACGGAAGACTCTCAAAAATGAGGGCGATGTCGGCAACAGCAACAGCAGTTGCAATGCCAATGCCAATGCATTGTTGGACCAACTGTTGGTGAAAAAGACACCGCTGCCATTTACCAATAATCGTAGCAATGATTATATTGCTGCTGCCGCAGCAGCAGCTGCCTGTTCTAGCTCCGATGGTGTCAAGAGAGCGGGCAGTCCTATGGGAGCCTATGCGGACATCAAGAGGGAGCGTCTCAGTCCTATGCGAAGTGCAGAGAGTACTAGCAGCGATGAGGATCATGAGCATTCCACCACCACCAACAACAACAACAACAATAACAACAGTGACCTGGCGCTCAACAAAAACAGCAGCAACAATAACAACAATGGCAACAGCAATGGAAATGGTCGCAGTCGCATGACATCACGTGACTCGGAAACGGATGTTAGCAGTCTGAAGAGCGAGCAATCGCACAGCTCGGCACAACTTGCCACAGCTGCAACAACAACACCAGCAGGCAAGAACAAAATGATGGATCTCAATGGCAGCAACAGTGTCAAATTCGAGCCGGAAACAACAGCAACAACGCCCATCTCGTCCAGCAGTTCCATATTACACGAGAAACTGGCACAGATCAAGGCCGAGCAGTCCGAAGAGCAGTTATAGAGCAGGTGGCAACCGCAGCAACATCAGCAGCAGCAGCAACATCAAAACCACCACCACCAACATCAGCAACAGGTGGCAGCAACATTTGTTTGGCCACCGCTTGCCACACACTACTACAGTTTCTAGGCTGAATGGAGAGGTGAGCAACAGTTCATATTGTACAGGCAAAGATTCACAGTGAATATGAATCGTGTGAATCATTATGAATCATCTAAGAAGAAGCGAAAGCAAACCAAATGCAAAACAAAACAAAACAAAAAGAAATAAGAAAACACTTTAAATATAAAAAATACAAATAAAACAAAAATACATAGGCAAGGCAAGAGCGTCAGTTCTTATTGTTAGTTAAGATGTATTAAGAAAACACTTACACTACACAACACAACACACTTACATAGTTAAGTATATAGTACACATATACAAAGCAACAGCAACTAAAACAACAACAACAAGCAAACATGCATAAATACATTTGTATTTATGTATATTTATTGTTTAGTTTTTTGACAATCGACAAATAGGCATTCTCTTGTACAAACTTTCTAAAAACAAACAAAAATCATTAAAATACAAATGCAAAGTAAAATACTAAATAAATACTTACTTCAACATCAAGAAAATTGCATAATTTTATAAGACCAACCACAAAAAAAAACAAAATCTTTAAAAGAAATCAAAGCAAAAAATACAAAAAATTTAGTTGCGTTTTCTCTTATGTTCGCTACAAAAAAAAAACAATACAAAAATATATATATTTTTATTAAGTAACAAATCAACAGCAACAACAAACAGCAATAAAGCAGTTACAAGCAAAAGAATAGCCAAAAAAACTGTGCAGGGCCTGCAAGCGAATTGTACACGAAAAAAATTCTCAAAAATTAAAAAGAAAGAATAAACATTCCAATATTTTGAAAACTTGACTAAGACAACTTGAAATGTGATTCGCAAACGCAATGCAGACGCCAGAGACATAGAAACTTACAAATACCCAACAACAACAACAACAACAACAGCAATAACTACAGCAAAAGACCATAGCTAGGAACAACAACAATAACAATAACAAACAAACAACAACAACAACATCTACAATATCCGATCAATAATAGCCAACAAAAAATAATAACAATAACAACAAACACCAACTACACAACACTTCAAAAACGGAAATAGCAAAGCAAAATTCAAAAACTACAAATAAAAATTAAAGAAAAAAGAAAAAACACATTCTTACAATTTATTTAACATTCTTTTAAAAAACAAAACAAAAAAACAAAATATTATTTTGCATTAATTTGAAAGAAAATCGAAGATGAAGAAACTTACAACCCAGAAACCTTAAAGAAAAACAAGCATACAAAAAACGGAAATCAATAAACAAAGCTGCCTTCACATTTACAAATTAAATAAATGAATAAGAGAAAAAGAGAAACGTTAGGTAAAAAAAGCACACAAAATAATAATAACAAATCAAAGAAGAATACGCAAAACAAAGCTTAAAATTCACAACAAAACTAAAACCACCAAAAAACGAAGAAAACCAAAAACTGAACAAAACCCCAGAAATCCCATCAAGCTCCCATTAGATTTGGTTTTTAAAATCAAAACTAAGAAATTAAGTCACTCAACAAAATTACATAAAAAACACACACAAAAACCAAAAAAAAATTAAAATATACATATATAGAGAAAAGATTAAAAAAAAAAAAACATAATGCATATATTATTACATAAAAAATTGATGTTTCGGTGTTTACAATCAAAATAGACGGAAAACTACATGTGTTTAGGCATTAAATGAAACTAAGAAGAAATTAAATATTTGGCTATCAAATTAATTATTTATTAAGCGAAAAATAACTAAATCTCTATATATATGTATATATATTCATATATATGTATATTTATGTATGTGTGTGTCTTGATCACTACGCGTATACCTCAAATAAAACACATGATCATTTTGAGCAAACTATATATACTATATATATTTAAATGTACTTATACACTTATACACTCTATACTTACACTCTACAACAAGAAAGAAGAAACGTTTAACATATTTACACAGCATTAATGTATTCGTATAACAACAACCTCTCCTAAAAGTACACACATATACACAAGTAACACCTTTTGGCCAATCCACACACACACACACACACACACACACACACATGTCCCCTTTCGATGTCACCAATAATTTTGGGCAACATTTCAAAAAAAATAAATCAACTTTCGATGGGTAACTAAATGTATGCGTAAATAAACAAAAAGATAAAGAAATATCTATATAAATGTACCTAAAAAAAACAAACATATTTTGTGTGCTAGCTAGTAAGTGTCAAAAAGAAAATGAAAAATAATAAATTATATATACAATACTACATGTATTTTAAAAGTCGGTAATGTCGGTAATATGCGAATGTCAAAATGTTTAGTAAATTGTAATTGTAATTGAAAGTATATATAAACAACAATTTATATTCAGCCAGACAAAATCATTTGAAAGCATTTACAGCATCCAGAAAAACATATAATTTATTATTTAAAAAAAAGCATATTTATTGGCTAACCTTTAAAGTAAATTAAATGTGCATAAATGTTGTGGTTTTTGTAAAAAAAATATATAAAACTCAATCCAAAATTATACTGTACTTCAAAATGGACATTTGGTGTATCAAGCAAAACATTTGGTAATAAACAAAGCAAAAAATGTAAAAAAATTTATAAAATTATTTGCATCAAGTCATGCGAAAATTGTATGCGTATCATGAAAACCAACACAAAAAAAATGATTGTTTATTATACGAAATGGTAAAAGAATGAAAAAAGCAAAAATTTAAGAAAATCTAAAAAAAAAAAAGTATTTATTGCTAATTAATTTATATTTGAAGTATACATAAATATTTATTATACATACATATATACATACATATATATTAGACACACTATCTGTGATTAATAATCCAAAATTTTGAAGAAACTTTTTCTGACTAATGTTGGTTAGGCATACATTAAAAACGACAACAACAACAACAACAAACAACTCAATCTAAATAAAAAGAAACAAATTGATAATGAAAACTTATTATTATAATACAACCAATTATAAACAAAGAAGATCGGATACAATTAACAACAAATAACTAAACAGAGCACAAGCAAAACAAAATTTAAGTCTTAACTGTACCCACAAGTTGGTAAAAAGCATAATATAATAATTATGGCAAAAGTACTCTTGTATAAAGAAGCCTAATTAATTTATTCAAATTGTTAAATTATAAACAAGGCATCAACAACTACAGCACATCACTAAAGCAGACAGTTCAGAGTTCAGAGCATACATACTTATATAGTTGTACACATATTTTGGAAAACTTTTTTACTCAAAACATACAGGAAAGCAGCAAAAAACAGTCGAAAAATAGAAAAAAAGATACCAAATTAAAACGAAAATACGTTTATAAAACTAAATTATACAAAGTAAAGCAAATGAAACATAACAAAAATTTGAGAACAAAAAAAATATATGCAACTGCAGTACATTTATTTTGTTTATAAGCTACAAAAATCATGTGTAAAAAGATAAACTTGAAATCAAACAAAAAACAAAAAAAAGTTAGAAAAAAGATAAAGAAAAAGTAATGAAATAATGACATAAAAATAAAGTGCAATTATACGGTTTATATTAAGAAGCATACGTTAAAAAATATATACGAAATTTAGCAAATATTTCGATGAAAGTTCGGTTCAATTTCAAGGCAACCAAACCAATCATTTCAATTGTTTATAAACATTTAACCAAAACCAGACCAACAGACATGCCATGTTGCTTTGGGCCTTGTGTCTGATTTAAATCAGAAGACAGGCCACAAATACAACAACAACAGGAAATGGCATTCTTAGATACAACAACAACAACAACAAAATATATATATATATCAAAAACTGAAAGGGCGTGAGATATTGAAAGATCGTCAACCTAATGATAGGTTTTGAAGTCGAGTGTAATGAGTAACAGCTTGAGAATGTTGAATTGTATAGAATTTTTGCACTCTTACCTTGTCACACAGTCCCCAAAAAGCAGGCAACAGAAATTGTTAACTGCTTGGCTGCGATTCAGGTGAGCGTGCAAAAACGCTCAGGTACGTGTTTTATTTTTCGGAGAGAAAAAAGATTGATTACCCATACATTACTTATTCTTTGTTCACTACAAATTAATAGTTAATAATTGTACAATATACAAATTAAATCGATAAATACTATATATATATATACACATACTTATATATACTAATGTTTATGTAATTGTTTATGAACGGAAAAATGTAACGTTTCTTTAGCATGCTTAATGAATTGCTCACCTTTGTGTATAAACTATAATTTGTTCAACATGAATCAAAATTTGCTGAATATAAGTGCATATACTTAGAATTTATATTCTTCATATATAATTTATATACTTATATGAATTAGTGCATATTATTATTACAATATAATTACAATTATAATTCTAATTCTAATTATCTGTACGCGCAGTCTACGCAAAACAGGCAAATCAAAATTTTAATTATTATTATATTATTATTAATTAATTAATTTTAACAATCATTTATATTTATATACAAGATGAATACATACGATATGTATATGTATATTAGCCGAGTGTAGCAGACTGGCGTGTTGCCACTGTTGTTAGCCTTGATTTGTGTTTTGTATATATTAGACCACATTGTAAGCTATTTTCTTTAAACAATTTTTTAAAATAATTATTATAAAACGGGCAACACATTTGACTTATAGTGCAATTGTTTCAAACAAACAAACAACAACAAATATTAATAATACACGTATATTACAATGATAACAACAACAAACTGATATACTACTTTGCAATGCCAAGAAGTATGTATACATATATGCAATACATATATACATATACATATACATATAAATATATACATATACATGTATATATGTATGTGAAAAAACAAGCATTATTATTTAACCAAGAGAACTCTTCAATTGAAAATCAAAAATCATTATAAGTGCACATAACTTTTTATAGACATTTAATTAAACAAAAATATGCCTAAAGTCAAACACCAGATCTAATTTTGCTAAATGAACGAATCAAACATGAACCAAACATCACAGAAAAATATATATTGTTATATTTAAATCAGTTATAGAAACGAGAAACCATTCAAACATTTATTTGTTACCAAAAACAATGTTAAGTTGTGCCAACAAAAAAAAAAAAACATTTTGACCACAATATTTTATGTTTCACTTGAGCGATAAATGCAAAGAACACAAGCAAAACAACAACAAGAAACAATAGCCCAACAATGACAACCAACAAACAACATAATCAACAAAATAACACCAACAATAGCCCAAAATAATTGAACTAAAAATTGATAAACATACATTCAAAAGACAGATTTACAACATATCATAGAGTTGTACATCAAAATGAATAAGACAACATCAACAACAACAAAACACACAAAGCCTGACGTCGATTGTACTTTTCTTTTTTCTACAAGCAATTACAGAAAACAATTTTATTAAACAATAGTACTACTCTTACTACAAACTAAAATAGAATCAGTAATAGAAATAGCAATAGCCACAAAACAATTAACTTTAAAAAAAAAAACATGTAAGCAAACCAACAACAATACACACTCACACCCACAGAAACACACAGAAAAAAACAACTAACAGCTGATTTTCAAACAGACTTAAATTCATAGCAATAACCAATACAATAGCCACATATATAATTAACAATTATAGTCAAGCAGTACAATAGACAGCAAAAGCAAAAGCAGAAGAAAAAAGAAGCAGAACAAGATCGAAAAGAGTGCTTTGCATTACGTATACGCATTTCGTATACGCCGCATTGGACGAAGCATTCGTAAGCATTTGTCATAAGTAAAAATGAAAACAATTTTTATTTCAATTATCGACTCAACCAACAACAAAACACTCCACATAATTACAGTTAAAAAAAAAAAACAACAAAAAAACAATAGCCCTAGTAACAATATTAATCGTATTAACCAATTTAAAAAACAACAATAGTTCTAAGTTATTGGCAATAAAAAATGGCATTAAAAATAACTTATATACAGATTTCATCCCACAAAAAAAAAAAATAGAATAAAATAAAAAATAAACCATCAATACTCCAGACTTGGTTAATACACTACAATAAAATACAATTTCTCGTTTTTAACAAAATACATTTAAATTATTATTACAACAAGAAAAACGACGCCCTAGAAGCGTTTTAACTGATGCAAGTACAATATAAACAACAACAACAACAACAACAAGTACATAGCAACTTGAGCAATAATTTCATTCATTTTTGCATTTATCAATGAAAAGCAAAATGATCATTTTATTAAACTTTTTTTTGTGTAGAACAAAAAACAAGATGGAAATTGTTTCACAGCCAATAAGCTTAACTAAATATAAACAAAATAAATGAAAACCACATTATGATTAGCAATAGCCCATAAGTACAGATAACAAGATCAACAAAATAGCAAAGATAAAAAACATAAATAAACAGCAGACAAGCATGCAAAACAAGTAATAATTTCTTAACAAATTATTTCAACGTGAAATTCCATAGAAATAATAATTGAAAATTATGTTTAGTTATTTACAGCGAAAGTGTAATATGTATCTATGTATATTATTTTTTACAACAAACTAAAAAAAAACAAATTCTGAAAACAACCACAAAAAAAACATAATTTTCTTAAGCAATTCATAAAATTTTAAAAGAATTTTATTTGGTTAGAAAAGAAAAACATTTGATTTAAGTTCGATGTAAACATTTAAATAAAATTAATAATTTGTTCAGCGTGCATAATTGTTATATATACACTTATAATAATGCTTAAGTTAATGATTTTCGTTATTTTTATTATTTACTTATTATGTTTTAAACGCAAAATGATTTAAATATATACATCTCTATAAATATATTATATATTTACGCTGAAAATGTTTATTAATAAAAACAAATATTTTAGTTCAACAATTGCTTTTTTGTTTCTGTTTTTTACCATTACTTTAGTTCATTAAAAACAAAGAGGCTTTTATTTTAAACTCATTCACATTCACGCAGGCAGAGCAGCAATAATATGATTATATGATGATAACAAATATTTACAATTCACATACTTGTACTTACAATTAAATGCCATAGTAATCTATGACTAGGACAGTTATTATAAACAAATCAATAGCCCAAAGTAAATATTGACTATAAACCTAACATCGTCAATATTTGCTCCATTTTCACATTAAATAAAAGCAATAGATATGCAAATTGGCAAATTGGCGAAGCATTTGAATGATACTCGTAGGGGACATTTTGGTTCACTTTATTTTGGTTTGATTTACTTTAGTTGAACCCACTAAACACTTTGGAAATAAGACACTAATGTACTGGCAATGCTCTAGAACTGGTTAGTAGGAGGGCAAAACCATCACATATGAATAAAGCTATCGTTAATCTAAACTCAACAGCTTCAGGGACCAAACAAGAAAAATTTATTTGAAAACTGATAAAACAACATTTGAGAAAACAAAAAACAAAAAAAAATTGTAACTCGGCTATTATGAAATGAATATGCATAAATGGAAATTTAGAAACTATCAAAAATAAAACAAAAAAAAACATAAATCTAGGGAACGTCTAGGGAAACATTTTGAATATACCAAAACTTAAAATGAGCATAAACAAAATTTAATGTACTTACATATATATGTACATAACAGATCCTTTGGTAATTTGAAAACTTATATTAACATACTAAAAGAGACAAACAAAAAGTCAGTCGAAGCTCCCGGATATTGAAGATTTAACTATGAATAAGAAATTTGTATACGATATGCGGTAAACAAAAATTTAAATCATTCCATTAAGAAAATCAAGGATACTAAGTATTTGGCTGGAATTGTGTAAGCGTCAAAGAAAACAATACAAAGAAGAAGAGAAAATAAAAATTTAGTTAAATAGAAAATTACAATTATTATTTGGTGTAATTTTGGTGTAAATAAATAAATTAAATATCAAAATATGATGGATGGCTGAGTGGGATTTCTACAACACATTAAAAAAAATGAAAGGAAAAATTAAAAATAAAAGTTTATCAAATTAAATTAGCAAAATTTATGTCAACTTAGTAAATGATAAATTCAAATTTATAGAACTTACTTATGTATTTGTGTATGTATGCTAAAATTATATCATGGATATCATGGATCATGAATATTGATTTCAAAAACAAAATGAAAAACAAAAGGAAAAACGTTCTTCTGTTTCCACAAGAAATTGAATGCCAACAACAACAATAACAACAACTACAACAACAACAACAACGTGTGCTGATTTCCAATTGAATTGCAATTGTTGGAATAACAAGCGTTTAGGTGACAACAACAACATGAATAAATGAACATGTCAAAATCATTGTAAAAACAAACAAACAAAAAAACCAGAAGTAAAAGATTAGATTTGTGTATATGTATGTGAACAAATAGAAGATATGTACTTATAATGGCAACAAATCAACTAAAGAACGTACTTACAAAATGACAAAAACAACAACTATTAACTTGTAATGATGTGAACATGGAGCTATCAGTATTTTGATAAATACTGTCAATAAAGATTTAATAAAATATAAAGCCAAACTGTGCATTTTATTTCTTAATAATTGAGTATTTTTATCAGTTCTATATTGTGGTTGCTTTATATATTTCTCTCCCGATAATTTTAGGTTATAATGATCTAGTAGGCTTTCCCCATAACATTCTTTAGCGTCTCAGATGGCAGTCAAATTGTTTGTAAAGTGAAAATTAAAAAAAAAAAACAAATAAAAATTGTTTGTAAAAGATTTAAAAAATTATGACCATGAAACGATTGAAATGTGATCTAAGTCCGGAGCTAACGACGGGTCTTAAAATGGCCGACAGTGTTCGTCCCGATTGCTGTCCAGTACGTAATCGTATACCCTATGATGCCCAGTGTTTCATCAAGGACATCTCAAAAGAGCTGAGTGAGCTCTACAAGCGACATGAGAAAACCTTTGTGAAGAGCAAACGCCTAATGGAATTGGCAATACCAATTAATCCCAAGTGTCGTTTTGTCCCAAAATGTGCCTGTCCCTTCAAGAAAACCATTGAGATTGTGCCAGCCGACTTGCCCAGCAATACCCGAACCGAACAGTTAGCATTGCCCACTGTTAGACGACTGCTCTTTCGCAGACAACATGCCATTAATATTGGAGATGGGATTGGTGAGAGCATTTTGAATCGCTGGCTGCGCTACAGTTACATGTCACTCTACAGTCGCCTGGGCAACGTACATCCACTGAAGAAGCCGTAAGTTCATATTGTCAAATAGACCTAATCATTACCAACCATTTCACTTTTAATAGGGTCAAGAAGAAGCCGCCTTCAGCGAAGGAGAAAAAGAAGCAAGCTGCCTACATAGAGAAACTGGCACAGCCTAAAGTTCCACTCAAGCCACCCAAACCTGTAAGTTATCAACTTTAAATAGATATATTTCCTTTTCATAAATCCCTTCTTAATTGCATCCACAGGAGCGAAAGGCTGGGGAGTTCAGTGAGAGGCGTATGAAGAAATTGTCGCGCCCTAAGGTTGTCGAGGAGGTTGTGAAGCCTGAGTGGGAATTGACACCCGCCATGAAATCCTACAAGGCAACTGATCGCATAAAAACAATTGCTGAGCCAGTGAGTCGGCCGGATGTCCACACCAATGTGGAGCCAGAGAAGGTATCGCCCACTGCTCTGCGCTACAAACGTAAGTAGTTACAACGCTCTACATTTTTTAAGCTCTGTAATGATTTTTCACTTTTAATAACAACTTCACAGCGAGTGAACGTATTAAGGAAATGTCTCAACCGTTGGCTAAGACCGAAGCCACCTTGGCTGGCGACGTTAAGGACGATCCATTCTCCATTTCTCCGAATGCGCTTAAATACAAGCCATCATCGCGTATTAAGGAGTTGGCCGAACCAAAGGAGTTCGAGAATACACACATTCGTGAAAATCCTTTCGCCATCTCACCAGCAGCTCTCAAGGCCAAAGCCTCACCGCGGCTTATAGAATTAGCCAAACCCAAGGGCTCGTCGTAGCTTAGGTTATTTCAAATATTATTAAAATTTTCTGTATTTATGTTTTGGTGTTCTAAAATTAAACGTGGATTGTTTTCTATAAATGTTATGTATGTTATCCTTTGATTTCAGTTGATAGATTTATCCCTGATAAAATTTGACCCGATTATTTGGTATTTTCATTAAGCCAGTGCTTTTGTCATGGCTTATAACATTTAATTTATTTGTAGGTCTTTCTCGCCATTATGATTGACATAAATAGTTCTCGATACACTTTGAGTTTAAAATTAATTAATTGATTATATGATTTTGCCATTTGTTTAGCTTTTGTTTTGCAATAACCGATTAAGTTGACGGCCAAATTCGAATACAATTCGAGATTTGCAAGAAAATTATAATACATATATAATCACAAAATAATAATAAAGGATACGGTCAATTTGATAAACTATGAATAGTTTTTAAGGTGGCAGAGGGCGAGGTAATTGGACTAAACATAAATATTCGCCAGAAATAATACTCAAAGAATGCAATTAAATATGGGAGACAAACATACTGGATGAGTGAAAGCGAACTAAAAATTTGAAGCGTATTTGACAATCCAATTTTTAGACAATAACTGTAGAAGATTGCGGGATCCTTCAATTTGGTCTGCTATTATTGTGGCAATTACTGCCTTTTGGCCTAGTGCAGATTGGCAATGACAGCGCGTGTAAAGTCCGCCGTAGTGGATTGTCCACCCAAATCCTTGGTGCGCACCTTACCGTCCTTGAGAACCTGGTTAATGGCATTTTGAATGACTTCGCTGTACGTGGGCAAATTGATGTGGCGCAACATCTTTGTGCCGCACAATAACATTGCTGTTGGGTTAGCAAGATTCTTGCCCACAGCCTGGGCGAAGGTGTGACGTGCGCCCTATAAAAGAACAAGATAAGAATTAGACTTGGTAAATTGTCAAACATCAACCATTGTTTACCGGCTCGAACACCACAGTCTCCGCTGAGTATGAAGCACCAGCAACGACGCCAGCGCCGCCGACCAAACCAGATGCCAGATTGTCGACAATGGCACCATATAGATTTGGGGTAACCAAGACATCAAATTGATTGGGATTCGATACCATTTGCATGGTTGTGTTGTCCACAATCATTTTATCGAACTCAATGCGAGGATACAATTTCGAGACTTCCTCGCAACACTTCAGGAAGAGACCATCGCCCAACTTCATAATGTTGGCCTTGTGCACCGCTGTGACCTTCTTGCGGTTGTTTTTGGTGGCATAATCGAATGCGAACTTGGCAATACGCATCGATTTCTTGGCAGTGACAATTTTCAGGCATTCCACAATGCCGGGCACCGACTCGTGCTCCAAAGCTGAGTATTCACCCTCGGTCTGTTCACGAATGATGACCGTATCGATGTTGGAGTGACGGGTCTTGACACCGGGCAAGGAACGCACATGCACCACGTTGGCATACAAATCCAGATCTGTGCGTAATTTCATGTTGAGCGTTTGCAGTTCGCCCTCATTGCTGTAATCGGGCGTGGCCAAGATACCCTGTGATAATAAAGAACTCAATCAATTTAATATATACTTTACTATTATGGTTAGATCATCTACAACTTACTTTAATGCAAACTTTGTTCTTTTGGATGGAAGCCACAACATCCTCAAGTTTGGCGCTCAGCACGGGGTTGATTTCCGACAGGAAGTATGCTTCAAAGTCGACAGGAACACTTGCTGCCTACAAAATGTTGTAATTCTTTAAATTCAATATCCATATAATTTCTTATGCTATGCACTCACCTTGAAGACCTCCTGCAAGGAGTAAACCAGTTCGGGACCGACACCATCGCCGGGTATTAGAGTGCAGGTGGTTCTATTTCCGCTACGAGAAGCTTCCTGTCAATTAATGCAAAGATTAACTAACGCATTTTCCTTAAGGGATGTTATATACACACCTGAGCTCCGACAGCCGCCGATACATGCACATTGCGCACAGCTGCTGCCTATTGCCAAGAGAGAGAAATCATTTATTAATAATACTTCTTTTCTTGCGAGGATTTTAACCTCAAAAACTTTGCATCTGCGTCAAGAACAACGTCGTCGTCTACAGCAAAGCGGTTGGCAAAGTGTTTATGTAAGCACTGTGCAACCAGACCCAAGATGTGTTACCTGCACTAATGTCCGTCCCAGTTTTCTAGCCAGCATCGACATGTTGATCGTAAGTAAGACAATTGTGTTTATTGTCGTTATTTCAATTGACCTGCAAGTCTAATTGTTTAAAAATGTAATTTTGCTGTGCAAAATCCTAACCGAAAACCAACAGTAACAGCTGACTAGGGTTGCTCTTAAGTAATCGCAAATAACAAGATTTCGATAAAAAAGATTGACAGCTTTTTTTTCCACTTACAATTTTTTTTGTAAAACATATAAAAGCAGAAAATATAAGTTTAATGACTCCTGAAAAAACGAATATAAATGCAAATCACAATTATTTATATAGAAGCAAAGTGTCGAGCGTTTCACAATATCGATAATACATTGGAACATATGCTCGAACTATCGATATTAGCCGCTCAATTCAAATATCCATCAATGTATTTGGCGCAACATTTGAAAGCAACTACGTAATCTTTGACCGGGTAATATGCAATATTTCGTGATTGGGTGTGATTGAAGCGCAGAAGAGAGGCTCTGCATCTGAAAGAGTTTGTGTGTGTGAGCAAAAAATATAAATAGAGGGTGTCCCTTGAGGGGAAACATCATTTGCTTATGGGAAGGCGACATGATGACAGTAAAGTTTCCATAAGTCAAGCTAATTAATCGAAGCTACCCTGACGTTGTGTGTCATGTTTATATAAACAATGGAAAATATTTTCTTTAATTCGATTTTAACATTTTTAAGACGAAATTTTAGTAACGGAAATAAATTTATTCATTCAAGGAGTTTTGTGTATATTGGCTTAAAAAATTCGAGCAGTATCAAATTGGAGCTTTGTTCATAGAACAGAAATTATACATGAAAACCAGCTATGAAAGCTGCAGTATCTTTGCTGCGTAATCACTTTGGATTCGCGAGAATACACGCAAAAGCGGCGCCTTTGGATAAGTATTCCATAAGGGGAAGCCCTTTGGAATCAATAATCTCCTCCTGCCACAACGAGTACCATAGACCGAGATGTCGTTTTGTTCAGTATATAAGATCCAAAGATTCCCTTAAGAGGTTGGGAATGGTCTCTGAAAATGGCACCAAAATGATTGAATTGTCAAACTCAACTTGTGCCGCGGCAGACATGGTCCAGTTTATACAGCAAAGATATTGCATGGATAGTCTTCTCGAAAGCTCACAATTTATGGAGGTGAATGATGTGATGGAGGATCTTCAGTTGTTGCCACCAATTGATGCTCCAGGCAAGATCATTGGAGTGGCATGCAACTACTACGACAGCTGCAAAGAGCAAAATCTATCAATTCCCAAATTTCCCGAATTTTTTGTTAAATTCAACACCTCAATTACTGGAGCCCTGGACAATATACGTGCTCATCAAGTAGCCAAGGTTATTAAATTATCTCTCTTATTATTATTTCCAAAATTTTCTGATATATCATTGCTCTAGCGCATTGATTACGGCTGCCAGTTAGCTGTAGTCATTGGCTCCAAGTGCCGTAATGTGCCAAGAGATTCAGCTATGGGTTGTGTTTTTGGCTATATGATTGCTCAGGATATTACAGCGCGCGATTGGAATGTATTACTTGGTGGTCAAACATTGTTGGGTAAATCCATGGATTCCTTCTGTCCATTGGGATCGGTTATTGTGCATAAATGTCATGTGCCCGATGTGAACAATTTATGGATAAAGACGATTGTCAATGGTGAAGAACGACAGAGCGGAAATACAAAAAATATGATCTTTAAAATAGACTATGTTATACATAGACTATCTCAGTGAGTATATAGAACAATTGATTGATTATATGATTTAATGTATATATATTTGATAGATTCATGACCCTCTGCCCTGGTGACATCATTCTCACTGGAACACCAGCTGGAGCCGGCGCTTACCGCACTCCATCTAGCTTCCTCAAGCCAGGTGATCTTGTTGAGAGTGAAATACAAAAATTAGGGAGAATGCGAAATAAAGTCGTCAATCCATATTCTTAAATTCAATAACAGCTCTTTAACATTGCCCTTCAGTAGGTGGCTTTCTCTATATTTAAAATTTGTATAATTGCATCTAAAACAATCAATGTTTTTTAAGTAATAATCTTTTTCTTGATAGACTTTTCAATTGAGTGAAATTACAACAAATTATTTGCAAACTAAAAGGATGACGTGTAGGAAAACATAATCTACAAATACAACAAACCGCTTGCCGCGGCATGGGCCATCAGTGTATTGGCCGCCTGTTGGGTTTCCAACATCAGGCGGGTCTCCTTCATCCAGTCGCTGGCAACTTCTCGTGACGCGCCCTCCAACAAGTTTAAGTATTTAAGGGCCTGCAAAAAGTCACCACGATCCACGTGATACCTGACAGAAAATCAAAAAATATTTAAGTTATTTAATTTAAATAGCCTTAATTAACTAATGTTCTTTTACCTAGCCCTATTTAAAATGTCGTAGGTATCCAATTTATTATAGTCAAAGGGCTTGTTGTCTAGCTCATCCCTGGAAATGGGATTATCCGGTCGCATAATAAACAACGACTGCAAAAATGAGAGGAAGTAAATAGGTAGACTGCCTCCATTCTCTGGCACCAGCGCCAATCGTCGTGCAATGCGCTCCACATTCAGGAAACGTTCACGCAACGCATCCTCTGGGAACACTCCACGCTCCTGTGCCTCTTTGGGCATATTCTTCAAGACTGCAGTCACCAACTCATCACCCTCTGCAATCAGTTACCAAACATAAGATAGGTTTAATTTTAATTTTGGGTCATTTAACTTACCGGCAACCTTGGCAATTGCATTGATCTCGTTCTTCAATGGGCGCAGCTTCTCCTTGTAGTGGACACCGGGCGTAGCAGTGCGAACTGAAGCCCAAAGAGCTTGACAAGCTGCCCACAAGGCTTGAGCCTGGTTAGCCGAACGTTCCGTTTCAGCACGCTCTATGAAAATTCAACAGAAATGTGGTTAAGTAAGCCTACGTTAAACAGACTATGAGGTATTCGTTACTCAATTTTAATATGCATTAAATAACAATATACACTTTTCTATACGAGTAATGGGTATATAATGATAATAAGCTTGGGGAATACCTTTAAATTCATCCTCTATTTCTAAAGCAGCAGAAATGTAATTTTAAATATATAAAAAAGCAAACTAAACTTATTTTAAACTGTAAAACATTATCGTTTAGATTAGATATGAGGCGACATTCGCTTGCTTTTTTCAGCTCATATTACTTTAAAATAAACTGATGATAATGCAATAAGATACGTACCAGCCAGTGCGGTATCCATGCCGCGTAACTTGCCCAGCATAGAGGCTAGTTGAAGCTTATAGTTGGCCTTTTCGGCAGCCAACTTATCGTCCAGCTCACGCTTAAAGCTGCGAGTCAGATCCGTTTCACGTTGAGCCACAATATCCTTAATGTGATCTGTGTGCGCTTCAGCCTGTTTCTTGAGCTGCAAGCGAAGTTGCTTGTCCGCATCGGCATGGATTTGGAATATTTTTTTTTGATTCTCAACAGCCAACTTGCGCTTCTCCGCTTCCAAATGATACTCCAACTGAGCCCGCAAGGCGTTAGAGCTATTATCACCCTTTAGAGAGTCAATGGCACGCTTGAGACGCAGTTCACCATCGGTCTGCAGACGTTGCAACTCCTTTTGATAGGCCACCACATGGGAGTAGGCATGCAGTATGAATAAATCCAAATCCTCCTTGGATATATTCAATTTCTTATCGGATAGATTGAGGCCAGGAAAGATGGATTCGATTTCATCGATGAAATAGTTGCGTGCCTGTTCCACACTGCGCCAATATTTATCAGAGACACTGGCCGTATCCTTATGTCTGTAGAGCTCATCCTTGACTTGACTAATGTGGTCGACGAGCTTCTTAATCTTGTTACGCACCTCCTCCACTTTCTCCTGGTTGTCAGATGTGACTGCTTTGCTCAAAGCAAGCTCACAACGCTCTGCAAGGACAAAATAAGTTTAGTTTCAGATAATATAAAGATCTTTTTGGTAAACTTTACCAATCTTCTCCTGCGCCTCACGAGCTGCACGCTCAGCCGTGGAAACAGCCGAGTCACGTGCACCAGCACGGTTTTTTAGTGTACGCCAGAGCGTGTTTTCTCCATGTTCAACCGCCTTGTCCACAACATGTCTCACATCCTCATTGAACCTGCATGGATATTAATATAGGCAACTAGAGATTATTTATCGAACATCTACGTACTTCTTTAACACCCCGATAGCCGTGTTATATTCCTTGACTGCCAGTTGCGCCGACAATTCAATGGCCTTCTCCAGTTCCACGACTTCTTTAGGCAGTGGGCTCTCCTTGGGTTTAGGAGCCGCTACCGGAGCAGGCTCAGACTTAGCAGCAACTTTTGGCTCACTCTTTGCAACAGGGGCAGTTGTTTTAGGCTTGGCAACTGCTGATTCCGATTCGGAGCGTTGTTTCTTCTGCTCTACGTGTTTGGTGGCAGTGGGTGGCACCTCGGGTGCACTGTTGCCACCAAAGAAGCCAGTGACTTTGTTGGTAACAGAGCTAACCGAGTCGGATACACCATTAAATGTCGATTTCACTTTGTCGTATTGTTCGTTAACACTTTTGGTCAAATCCTGAAATGGAGCCTCCTCCCTGAGGGTAACCTTAATGATAGATTCAGCACCAGGCACATTCTTCTCAACCATTCGCCGGAAATCTTTGTCGTATCTGCAAATAAAGGTGTACTATTAAAAAGTGGCTTGGTTAATTTGGGGAAAACTACTCACTTGGCATAGGTAATTACGCCGCCAACTGCAGCCAGTGGTGTCAGGAGGAGCATCACTTTGCCAAAGCCAGCTTCGCGTAGATGAGGTGGAGGGGGCAGGCTACTTCTTTGCCGTTGTTGTTGATGGTGTTGTCCATTGCCGCCGTGACTTCTGTTGTTGCTGTATTGTCTGTTGCCAGTTGGGGGCAGAGTGCGCTACAAAGATACAAAAATTAGATTCCAATTGGACACTGAAACACTTTCTGGCTGTTGGCTAGCAGTACTTTGCTGGAGTTTTGGACATTTTTTGCATATTAACTGCATTTGGTAGATGACATAACAAGTTCGCTTGTATATTTTTTGCAATTGATTTTGTTTGTGGGCGCGTGCGGGGGGAACACCGACGTCACAGCAACACGACTGATATTCACGTTGTTTAACACATCTATTTACCTGCATTGCACACTTGCACTGTTCTATAACTGCTAGTCGATACATTATGTAGCCAAAGAATTTTGATATTTTAACTTGATGGTGTCTGCTGCAGGCCCTGACCGGCGGCGTTAATAATTTTCCTGCCCAATTTCTCTCCAACGACAAATACCGACTAGTCCCCTTTCCGTTGACGATGTGATATGCACGTTTGGATGTGAATGGCAATCGATTACTTCCAGCTTCTTCCATTCGTGCATTTGTGTTTCGGAGATTTCGCCTGTGTGCTATAATAAATACACAGAAATTTGTAAATTTAAAAATAACTCAATTCTATTGCTAGTTATGAGTATATTCAAAAATACAAAATAACAAAACTAAATGAAATTTAAAACACTTCTTTTTTTAAATAAATGAAACTATCGATATCACTTGAGTGGGGCCACTAGCGATAGTTGCCAGCCTACCCCAAATATTGCACTGTGAATAGCACACCGAGCATGTGTTAATGCCGAACAGCTGATCCAACTGGATTGTTACGCGACTGTGCAACAAAAAAAAGTTTGGTCAACACTTTGATGAATTAAAAAACAAATTATGCTGCGTTCACTGGTTACTGGTGGTAAGTAGTGTCTATAATTAAAAGTGTATATCAACTTTTTCAATAATTACTTGATTGTTT
The DNA here is from genome assembly GCA_035043265.1 of Drosophila testacea. Classification (NCBI taxonomy): domain Eukaryota; kingdom Metazoa; phylum Arthropoda; class Insecta; order Diptera; family Drosophilidae; genus Drosophila; species Drosophila testacea. The sequence continues at coordinate 352,909 of JAWNND010000211.1, forward strand.
AACAGCACTGCGCAGTGTGTGCCGTGTGCCGCCGACTCTCGTCTTGCAACAAACGCAGAGAGCATGTTTCAGTCAATTGATCAATGCGTCTGCTCCTGCCCAGAATAGGACAAATCTGCTTCCCGCTTGCACCTTGACGCCGTCCCCACTGTTGCAACTGCCGGCAGTAACAGCTTTGCCTGCCCGCAGTGTCACAAAGTTCTCACTGATTAAAGGCAAGCGAAAGACTGTAAAGGCGGTGCTGAAGCGTTTCAAGCGTTTGGATTGGGGAGCCTGGATTAGGACACACTCTGGCCGACATAAGAAACTGTTTAAAAAGTCTCCTGAACTGAAGCGTCGTCTGCGTCAGCATGTGTTAACGAATGCAACACAAAGCTGGCTGCTGGACAAGATGGTCACAAACTATTGGAGGCGACCCAAGCATTATGTTGATGATCCCTATGCTCCTTATCACAAACGTGATGAGTACTTTGCCACCAAATCGAAATCATTTAAAGTGTAAATTAATAATTGATTAAATGCAAAACATTGTTCATTATAATAACAGTATTAACAATTCATTTATTGTGCTTTTGTTTAAGAAGCCACAACATTATTGGTCATTGTGCCCAGACCAACAATTTCCGTCTTGATGACATCTCCTGGTTTAAGGTACTCTGGTGGACTGCGATGCATGCCCACCCCCTTTGGAGTGCCCGTCAAGATAATATCGCCAGGCAGCAAAGTAATCGACCTGGAAGCAAATGGGAATTGAGTTTAGGTTTTAAGGAACTCCAGTTTATAGAGTCTCACTCCGTTAGCCTGCTGATGACATCGTCAATCTTATAGATCATGTTGCCCGTGTTGCCGTTTTGTTTCTCCACGCCATTAATCCATGTTTTCAGCGGCAGATCGTAGACATTCTTGATCAGGCTCTTGTGCACCACGGCTGGACCGAGTGGACAAAAAGTATCCATAGATTTTCCCAACAGAAATTGTCCACCATTGCGCTCCTTTTGCCAATCGCGTGCTGAAATGTCCTGAGCAACGCTATAGCCAAAAACATAGTCGAAAGCCTGCTCCTTGGCCACTTTGCGGGCGACTTTGCCAATAACGACCACGAGTTCTACTTCCCAGTCGATTTTCTGATAAAGAAAAGAATGTAGTGTAAAATTCCACTTATCTCATGCTTTTTTTATACACTGGCAGAGGGTATTTTAATTTTATCATTAAATGAGTAACAAATAAAAGAAGACAAAATATAAACTTGTATAATGGCTTATACGTGTTCTTGATCTTATCACTTTATGTGTAGCTGTCAGGAACATTCGGTCGAATATCAAACTAAAGTATAAAAAGTTGTTAGTACATTAACATAATTGACATCTGAATTATCTTATTGCGATCAGTAAAAACTCAACTTGTGGTATAAAAACTTGGTTTTTTCTTAGATATTTGTCCTACATATCCTGCTTAAATATGGTTAAGTATCAGATGACTGTTACTTTAAGAACATTCGGTGTTCAATTATATATGGTGAATAGCAAGAGTATTAAAACTTCGGCGTGCCGAAGAATACCAATCTTTTATTGTTTTTACGTACCTCAGAAGATTTGTGAGCTATGACATTATCTTTTGGCCCGACCAAAGTGTTGTTGTATTTGCTGAAGAACATGGGTTCCTTGGGTGCCGGTTTATTTTGTTCATCGCAATGATCCTGATAGTTAAGGCCAATGCAAATGATTTTACCCGGATCCGTGAGTGGGGGCAACAGTGTGACGTCATCGTTTATATCGAGCTTCGGTTGTTTTTGAGCCTTTTGCGCAAGCTCCTCCAGATTGGGACTCTGTGCAATCAAAGTCTTCAAATCACACGGCAAACCATCGACACCAGCCAACTCAACCAGAGATTTCTGATCTTCAGCGAGTAGGCCAAGACGTTTGGCGAGGTCACCTTTACGCAAATATTGCACGAAACGCATTCTCGCTGCCAACATTTATGACTATTCGCTGGAGCGACTTTGTAGCTCCACCTAAAACAATTTACGATATATAACAACTCACACACTGCACAACACTGAACAAACAGTGTTGAAGTCACTGAATGGAATATTTTTCCAGGGGGTATGCTGACAAGAAAGCTTTTCAAGAGCTTTATATGACAAATAAAGAATCTGATTGTTACTGTTAATTCAAAAAGTAAAATGATTTAAGTAAAATTTTTTAACAAATAACGGTCAAGTTGCATTTTACTACATATTCCCAAATTAAAACAACTTTAGTTCGCTTTTTTTTTTTCAATACGGCACCAAGTTTTATGTTTTATGTCAAACAGCAGTGCAGCCTAAACTGTATAACGGTCATTTTGCATTCGATTAATTTAGTCCAGTTGTTTACAATATTAGAAGAAAATTACTTATTCGCTACCAGCAGATACTTTGCTGTCTCCGGCGTCATTGAACTTTCCCACTAGTTCGTATCTCCAGCGCATGTAGGCCACACGCATGCGATCCCAAACGTTGTCAACTGAATCCATGGCTGGACGCACATCTAACAAGGCAAAGCGATAATCTTTGTCGACCAAGCCACCGTCATAGTAATCGATAACATAGCGCACATCCTTCCCACAACGGTCCACGATCCAATCGTGGCGATCAAAAGGCAGCTCATAACTAAAATATAAATTAAATAAAAGTTGATGAAAAACTCGTTGGAAAATTACTAAAAAGTTTAACGTAGTAAAAGTCACCACCTCTACCTTAGCGAAATTACCAACAAGGCAACGTATTCACTCTCGGTCATGGTGAAATTACTATAATTTCCTATATATTTCGGATTAATCCTTACCCTAGCCAACTGCGGAAGCGAGCACGCGGACTAAAGTCCTTGGCCTTGCCGCCAAAACTCTTCAATCGTGGATTGCCGCATTCCTTGGCGTGCAGCGCCTCCCATTTAAGTACCTCTTGCCAGGCCTGTTCATTGTTAGCATTGTGAATGCGTATGATATCTCCCATGTCCTTCTGGGACACATCCTCGTTCTTCCAGCGCCAGCCTTTGCGCAACATGGCATTCCAGAACATTTGCTGACTAGGATATTGCCAGAACTGGGCGCTGCCATCTTCGGTCACCTTTGGTATGGTCGATGTCTGACGGTCTGTGGGCAATGGGAAGGGTTGATCTGGAGCCGGTTGTTGATTAGCCGGTGGCATCATATTAAGAGGATTCACATCACTATTGTCGTGCTTAACAGGACACTCTGAGGCGGACTGCATCTTGGGATGTGGAGGAACAGCGGATGCAGATGTGTTTTCGCCGTGTTTCTGATGCATGGGACATTCTGGAGGAGGTGTGGCGCCAGCAGCCATACGTTTGGATGCCTCCATTTGGACTTTGGTTATCGCTGTGTTACCCATTTTTTTAAATTTCAATTCCTAAAAGAAATTGCTTTAGTTTAGAATTTTTCAAACTGTGTCACGAGTAAATGCTCAAAGTTGCGTAACTCCTAGTTATATGAATTGCGAGGAGTGACAGGACCTTGACCATATTGCACTTACTGTTATGTTTATTAAGGATGTTTTTAAAAATGTTGCCTGGATTTATAACAAATTTGCAAACAGTTTTAATTGATGTTTTTACTGTTCATGGTGTTTGCCAGTTGGGAACAAAAGTGACAAATTGCAGCGAGGTTACGCGCAGGGTTGCCAGGCTAAATTAAAATCGATTACTAAATGTAAACAGTGTAAATTTTTATTTTTGTAAAAATAATAATATTATAATATTGAACGTTGACAATAAATGCAAGGAAAATTTGATTAAACACTCACTAAAATTGTCATAAAACAATACAAGAGTCAGAGCTGTCAGCTCTGTTCTTTAGTGTTGATTGGCGCAACAAAGTCTGTCGTTTATCAACACCAAACACCTGGGCCGAATTTGTTTTTGGATAGATTTTAGATTTTCGCTATAAAAGTGAGTAAATATTATGGATATTCGCAAAAGTAAAAGCATATTGGACTATTACTTCGAGGCGTGGCTTTTCTGTGCCAACTGCAACACGGTTAATACATGAAACGGCATCTTTAACTGCAAATTGCAGCAAGAGAATAATTTGTTGCTCGTGTGATGTAACAGCAGACACCACAAAATGCCAACAAAAATGTTATTAAAATTGTTTTGAATATAGTTATTGACATTTCTACTTTCAGCATGACTGCCGTGTTTCGTGTTGGCCTGGGGCGGCTTGCTAGCCGCAGTGCCACTGCACCTGCCACATTGTTGCAGGCACAGACAAATGCTCTGCCTGCCGTCTTCATGCAAAAGTGCAACATTTCCGGTAAAACGATGCGAGGTGGACCCCGTGTGCCCAAGGTGGCACCCTATCCATACAAGACGAAGAAGTACAGCTTGTTCAATTCCCTCTTCGACAAGACTTCCAAGCGTTTCGATGATAACTCCAAAGTCATCTGCGTTGAGGGTCCAATTGCGGCAGGCAAAACGAAATTTGCCCAGGAGCTGGCTGCAGAGCTGGACATGCTTTATTACCCGGCTGTCGATTTGGATCAGATCTATATCAATCCATATGGCTTTGATATGCGTAAACTGGACCCCGAGTTGCCCCCCAGCTGTCGTAGCTTTGATGTTCGTGATTTTTGCAAGAATCCCAAGCATGATCTGGCTGCTTTGTTCCAGATTCGCATGTATATGCTGAAATACTCGCAGTACATTGATGCACTGCAGCACATCCTATCCACGGGCCAGGGCGTCGTCTTGGAGCGTAGTCCCTACTCCGATTTTATCTTCATGGAGGCCATGTTCCGTCACGGCTATGTGTCTTCGGGTGCACGTTCTGTTTATAATGAAATCCGCCAGAACACAATCGGAGAGCTGCTGAAGCCTCATTTGGTCATCTATCTGGATCTGCCAGTGACTGCTGTTCAGCGTCAAATCAAGGCACGCAACTTGGAACATGAGGTGAAATCGAAGGCATTCACCGATAGTTATTTGCGCGATTTGGATACTCTGTATAAGCAGCAGTATCTGAAGGATATCTCTGTACATGCCGAGCTCCTCATCTACGATTGGTCATCTGGTGGCGAAACTGAAGTTGTTGTTGAAGATATCGAACGTCTTGACTTTGAGCAGCATGAGGAGGATCATCATAACAAGAAAATGCTCGACTGGCGTTTCCATCTCGAAGACGATTGGTGCATGGCACGCATCAAATACTGCCACGAGAAATCCGATCTGATGAGCTACTTCAATGTGCCACGTTTCGACGTCCCCGAGCTGCTGCGCAGCGCTGATGACAGCAAAGCCTGGCGCGATGTCTGGTTCAATGTGAGTCAATTGTCGAGTAATTCCATTTCAATTCGATTCACAATTCCTTTTCATCTTTTTTTGACAGGCGCCTGGCATGAAATATCGTCCTGGATACAATGCGGATGTTGGAGACAGCGGTCTCTTGACCAAGAATAAAATTGGCATTAATGAGTCTGCTTAAGCAACCATTTGTTTGCCTGCAATCTAACTGGCGAAATGTGTTAATTATGTAATAAACAATCTAGTAAAATAATGGTAATCTTTTCGCTTACAATGTCTGTTTCTATTTGTCCTACATTTCGAGGATCTAAGTTCGAAATCGGGATAGATTTTACTCAACTGCTTGAGTTAAATTACATTTGAACTATGTTATAAAGGGTTATTGCACAATGCAGAATATTTAATGACTTAACTGTCATTTAAATACATGTATTTTCGTTCTCAATTTTACAGAAATCTGCGCATATATGTATATGTGGAATATTTTGTGAAGAATCATTATTTGAGGAACAGGATCATTGCGATTGAACTGTTAGATGGAAATCTTATCAAAGTGATGAAATACAAACAGCTCAGAATCAAACTTTAAAGTGTTGATTTCAGGGATTCAAAACGAAAACGAAACCGTAACCGTTAACCGATATTAGCCGATTGAAATTTGTAACCGTAGCTGAAACCGTAACCAAAACAAAACTTTATTGTTATTTTAAAACTGAAATTAAACTGAATATAAATATTGTGGAAAGTTGCAAACAAATTTTAGAAAAAAATTCTTTTTGAATGTAGAAATTTATAATCAAACCATGTTAAAAATTGCACTCAACATTAAAAGTTTTGACATTGAATTTTGACGAAGTTATGCAACTTTGAAACCTGGTAACCTTTGAAAATGGAAACTTTTAAGCAAAAATTAACTTAAAGAAATGGGGTGCCTACATTCTGACCTGATTCTGGGCAATATAGAGCATATAGAGCTCAGTAATTTAAACAACAAATGATTTACAACAAATAATTAAATTTACTTAATTTTTTTGTCAGTTAACGTAATCGAAAACTCTTGGCTGAATGTTTATAATTGTAGAATACATAATTTGTACAAATAATGAAGCGCGCTTTAATTCACGCTCTATGGAACATTAACGTTTAAAATATGATAGGCTTTTCCAATGACTCGATGTTAATCGCTGTCGTAATCATTCTTTCCAGCTCCTCCAACGGAGGTTAGGGGACGGCGTGACTCCTCATCGGAGCCGTAGACAACATCCTCATCGGAATCGTCAATCATGGAAATGGCCGGATTATCTTTGGTTACCGCCAATTCGGCTTGGGCGAAGCGACCATCAGGCGAATACACATACGCCATGGTGTACAGATAGAAATTTAATAGCCCATAAAAGCACATAAATTGAGCCGAACTGCGATAAGTGGTGTTCAAGGTGGCCACAAAGTTATCCTCCAAAATGCCGAAACCAAATCGACAAGTAGTCACCGTTATGGATATGGACAGCACAAAGAGCATCAGCAGCGTGAGAAACTTTAACCGGATGTCTGGAAACGGAAAGGAGAAAGAATGATTTGAAGTACATAAGGGACTTATAACGAAAATATACATGTAGCTCTAATTTTAGAAAGCCCCCAGAAGCAAGAGCTCTGCGAACTTGAAAAACTTGAGCCTAATAGCTGTCGTTATTAAGAATGTATCTCCCAATAAAGCTGACTTACCAAAGTAAGGCATGGAACGCAGTTCCGTGTAGGCCCTTAAGAGTAACAGTCCTAGATAGAGCACATACATGCAGCAGGCAATGTAGAAGAACATCTTGAGGCCCTGCAAACAGAGAAAGAGGATTAACTTCCATTGGACCATAATCGGCAGCACTCACATTATAGTTCTTGGTATCTACAAAATGACTATATGTAGGATCCCTTAACTCGTTGCATTTTTCCCATGTTGCGAGGACAATAGCACACAGCCAAATGGGCAGCACGACAATAATCTTGACCAGATAGAAGCTAACAAAGCGTCTTTCATTTTGTCTTAATCCATGATAGATGCACAGCCAGAACATGAGCAGGGCACAGAGAAACGTCGCCTGGAGTATAGCATCCAACATGCCCGGCAGCCAGGAGTTCATCAAAAATATCAAGGGAAAAAAGGGATCTATAAGAAGAAAGGATTAATGTTACTTATCCAGTTGAAATCCAATTGATGCTTACTATCGTAGAGGAGCAGCAAAGGCAGGAGCACAGAAATCCATTTCTGCTCAATGGACCAGTCGTAAACGGGATACTTTCTCAGAGTGTGAGCATACCAACACTATGAATAGATAAAGAAATGTGAATTCGATCTTAGCTGCGTCCCAACAGATACTTACAATGACTATAAAAGTGAAGAGCAGAAATATGAATCTAAACCATATCTCAATTTGTGTAAACTCTGGACTGTACGTCTTGAACTGAAAGCAATTGAAACAATATTTTAGGTATAACTTTTAATAAAGATATCCATATGATAATTACTCACATAGAAGGTAATTGATCTTATGTTGTATTTCTGATGAAATGACTCCAGGCCTAGGAAACGCACTGTGATAATATAATGGGCATAATCTAGGAAACCCAAATGCATGACTGTAAACTCCTCACAATCGTTGCGAACGCAGAGCAAGTGCCTTGTGCGATTGTGGGCCATGCTTGCTCCTAGGACACTTAGAGGCTTATGTTGATCGCTGATGCCATCGATGGAGACGCTGATCTGAAAACTCTTGTCATAGCGTTCATCTGGATAAATGGAAAGATTACAAAAATGAGCAATATTTTAAAAGTTTGCAGCATTGATTAAAATATAATTAGTAAAATAAATAAGACGAATTTGAATTTAAATTTAGGTCTTCTTGATGAAAAAACATACACTATTCCCAGCTCTGAGGAGAACCATCTCTTACCATCATTATTATCCGTCACTAGTTTCGCAATTAACCAGAGTTGCTGTGAATACGTCGTCATCAATGGAGATTTCATAGCAAATGGTCCGGTGGCCAGCACCGTTTTACTCTGAGCCAACGTTGTATTGGCCAGAATCTGTTGTGCCGTCAAAGCGTCTGTCGTTGTGATAGGCGGACCCGTTAGTCCAATGATAATGCCCAATCCAAAGCAGGTGAAGAAGCCAAGGAATACCATAACAAACTCACGTTTGTGCATCGAATACATGCGCATGTGAACAGATCTCTCACAGCGATCGTGAAAAAAGGCAGGTGAAATATATTTGTTAAACTCGCTGAATAAATCACTGAACTGGGACAAGGAATTCTTCAGGCGCAGCAAAAGTCCGCCGGAGGGCAGGTGATAGGCATAACCCAATCCCGAGGTGTCTGTCGGCGGCTTAGCCATGTTGAACGTCTTTTATGTGCTGGTTAAAATGTTTATTTCTCTTTAATTTCACAATTTATGCATTATTTCAATGACACCCAAACTGTAACGGCTTTACAGTTGAGATGGTGCCTTTTAACATCGAATTGCACTAATTATATGCAATTCTTTTGTTTTTTAAACAATCTCTGCGCTATTTGGTGTGCTTTTGTGAAAAAGTATTGATTTTGGCTGGCAATCGCATATGTTTTGCGCCCTCAGGGTGGACTCTGGTTTTGAGCGCCATATTGTACAGTTTGGCAAGCACTGCGCATGCGCTCTCTTATCAGTTGCACTACAAAATGTAAACAAAGAAGACTTTTTGTTGTTGTTTATTCAAATCGTCTGTTTACTCGAATTCTTTTACAAATTTGGGCTTACAAAAGAGGCTTCAGTAAGGCATGCTCGACTGTGTGGGACCCTATACTCATGGGAAAAACTTATGGATGATTAGCTGTCGAGTTTATTTTACAAACGAAATAATGACATTTTCAGAACAGATCAATATATTTTAGGATATTATATACTATATGCCCAATTATCGTTATTTCGATGATCTTGATCTAAGTATGATATATACTTAACAAGTTAATCGTTCACAAATAAAACCTAGTTGTTTTCTTATCTAGTCTGTTATTTTAAAATATTTCTGTTTATAATATTACTGATTTAATATTTAATCCCAAGACTGTATCTATTATCAACTGCATTCACAATGTTTTCGCATTTAGTCAGTTTTTTTAAGCATTTCCGCTAAAGTATTTATGATTATTTAATACCAATATATTTACCTTTCCCATTCAAATTTTTAGTTGGAACAATTTGCAATCAATGTAAACAAAGAATTTTTACGAGGTAAACGTTGTTACGTTCTCATTTAGTCAATTATTTTATACATTTGTGCTTAAAAAGTCAATAATCTATTATCGGAGATTAATCCCAATATTTAATTTGGCCATCCCAGCCGGCTGTAACCAATTTGCTGGCTTCATGTGGATGCCACAATGCGCTGATGCAGACACCTTCGTGCGCTTGCCATTTCTTGTACATTTTCGTTGTTTTCCAATCCCAGATGTAGCACTTTCCATCGCCATCACCTGACACGAGATAACTCATATCAGGAGAGAAATCCAGTTGGCAGGCATAACCAGAAACCATGTGTCCGGTGAAGGTCTTCTTGCGATTCATTTTGAAACGATTCAAGGCGGAGAATATCACGATTTTGTTGTCCAACGATTGGCAAGCCATCCATTTGCCATTGGGCGCTAATGTGACTGCAGGCATGGAGTGCATTGTTGGATCTGCAATGTATTTCATGTCCACTGGAATGTCCCACTCCCAAATGCGCATGGATTTGTCATCCGATGTGGTCACGAATCTGCGATTATCATCCACAAAGGTAATGGTGCTAACTGAACCCAAATGACGATCGTATTCCTGAACAATATCCCCACTGCGAGTGTCCCACTGTGAAGTAGATAAACAATTAGTAAAGATTAATCGACAATTAATACTAAGAATAACTTACGCAAATAATCTTCTTGTCGGAGGTGCCAGCCACAAATAGATGCTGCTTGCTGTTATCCGGATGGAACTTAACGCAGAAGGGCATTTTGCGGGTTGTAAACCGGGAAACAACATCGCCCGTCTCTGCATCCCAGAGTTTTATATAGCGATCATACGAGGCAGACAAAAAGTGGGATCCTTTGTTGTTCCACGCAACATCCTTGATGGCCTGTCGATGACCAGAGAAGGTGCGCACGCAACGTCGATCGCCATAAACCTCCCACAGCTTGACACGACAATCCATGGATCCAGAGAGCAGCAGATGTGCCGTCTTGGGGAACCAACGTATGGAAGAAATGCCCTTGTTGTGACCTGTCCAGGTGTGTATGTGTGCCTTGGGAAGAAAACATTTTGGTGGTGGCGCATTCGAGCGCAAATTCACGCCAAGATCGTGTGGAGCATGCAGATACGACCGTCCCTGGTAATCGTAGGCATCCTTGACTGCATAAGAAATCAGAGATGAATATTTAAATATCATTTAGTTTATTTACAAACCAGAGTACTTACTGTGCAGTGTGGACTTCTCCTCGAGGGGCTTGTCCTCTGGTATGCGTCCTCGTTTGTGACGTTTTGAGAGCAGCTCATCCAATTCAGCGCGTTCCTGTTCATTTGGCTTGGCAACGGTTACCTCGTTCTCGAATCTGCCCCATGGTCCCAAGAAACCCTCAACATCCTCTGGATTATCATTCTTTTCTTGCTTGCGCATCTTCTTCGGCTTTGGCGCCTCAAAAACTGTTTTTCCATTGTCATCGTAGGCGGATTGCAGATCTCCTACAAAAGACTTGCCATCGGCTTCCTCATCCACAGTAGGATCCAAGGCATAGCCGTAAGTGTGAAACGTGCGTCGTTGATTCTCGAACTCAAAGGCATTGATGTGCGCCTTTTCCACGTAACCAGCAAGTGTGTTTCGTGGCGCCCTTTGTTGCATGGTCAGATTGGGATGCTCTGGACCCTGTACAGGCGCATACATTTCATCGTATCGTGGATTATATGCGACTTCCTTCAGAGTGGGATCCAGAGTTCGTGAGACAGCTACCGCACCCAGTGGCACTACATCTGGAGCAGCACAAACAGCTAATGCTGTTGATAGCGAATGTGTTTTGTCCACGGGCTGTAAATGCGCGGGCAAAGCCTGCTCAGACTCCTGCTTCTGGTTTTGTTCGCTATCCGATTCGCCCTCGGAAGAGCTCCCGTAGGATTGCAGTCCCAACATACTCATCTATAGACTGCGCACGAACTCCGTGTATTTGTTAACAAAATGTTGCAAGTATAAAACCAACAAAGTATACAATATGAAAACAAAAACGTTTATAGAAATTTCCATCAAGTTGGCTTTTTTGGGCCAATCTACACAATAGTGATATATCGATAGATAATTTTTCGCGATAACATAGTTGTGCACGATAATATCGCTATCGATAGCGATGAATAGGATGAAAACATTTGGTCATATCGATATGAGGCATGTTCAGCTACCAGCTGACAGCTGTGCACAATCGTTTATTTTGTGTGAATGTCAAAATCGTGCTCTATAACACGTGCGCGCGGTTGTTTTATTAAGAATTGTTTTCATTTTAAGTTGAATTAACCCCGTAATTAATAAAAATGTCGATCAGAGAAAAGCTGCTAATGAAGAAAATCGTAAAGCGTGAGAAAATGAAGAAGGAGCTCTCACAAAAAAGGGTAAAGGTAAACAGGCGGCACCGGAACCAACCACAATAAAACAAAGCAATGGAAAACCGAACAAGAAGCCTCAAAAGAAACGACCTGTGGATGATGAAGAAGGTGTGTACACGAAATAATTAATATTTAATCATAAATAAAACTATACTTTACATAATATAGACTTGGAAGATGATTTCCAGGAGCAACCACAACCCAAAAAGAAACAGCAGCAAAAGAAGAAGAAACCCCAAATTGAGGTTGCAAATTCGGACTCCGAGTCGGAATCCGATGAGCCAGAGGATGTGGAGAGTGCGAGTGAAGAGGAAGATGATGATGAGGATGACGAAGAGATAGATAGTGACGGTGTGTATAGAATTATAATAGGGAAATATTAGCTTGGTGATGATTTTAAGGCGAATTTGAGCTGCATTGGAACAACGAGTTAATGTTGCCAATTGCAGAAATGAGATTATAATTAAATTCTAACTGAAATAGTTTTGAATTTCCATTTTGTTATGTACTTAGATATCCTTGTTAATAATGTGCTTTTACTTACAGCTGCTGATTCACCAGACTCCGAGGAGGAAGAACCTGCGCCAGCCAAGAAACCCAAACTAAAGGCAAAAGCTGCAACAAAAACCGCTACAACAAATGGCAAATCTGTGGATCACGATGACGACACGCCCTTCTCGGTGGAGTCTTCATTGGCTGCATTGGATCACCGTGACTCCGATGATCGCAGCTTTGCATCCCTTAAAGGAGCCGTGTCTGAGGCCACATTAAATGCAATTAACGAAATGGGTTTCAGCGAAATGACCGAAATTCAGGCCAAGTCCTTAACGCCGTTGCTCAAGGGACGGGATCTGGTGGGCGCTGCACAGACAGGATCGGGAAAAACGCTTGCCTTCTTAATACCCGCTGTGGAGTTGATCAACAAACTGCGCTTTATGCCACGCAATGGCACTGGAGTCATTATCATCTCGCCTACTCGTGAATTGTCCATGCAAACGTTTGGTGTACTTAAGGAGCTGATGGCGCATCATCATCACACTTATGGCTTAGTTATGGGCGGCTCCAATCGTCAGGTGGAGAGCGAGAAACTTGGCAAAGGCATCAATATTCTGGTAGCCACACCAGGTCGTCTGTTGGATCATTTACAGAACTCACCGGATTTCTTGTACAAAAACTTGCAATGTTTGATTATTGATGAGGTGGATCGTATATTAGAGATTGGTTTCGAGGAGGAACTCAAGCAAATCATCAATCTGTTGCCCAGTAAGAGATGGAATTATCTATTAATATTTCAGTTTTGGTAAATTTAAATCCGTTACCTTTTATAGAACGTCGCCAGACCATGTTATTCTCGGCCACGCAGACGGAACGCATTGATGCACTGTCCAAGCTAGCGTTGAAGTCGGAACCCATCTATGTTGGTGTGCATGATGACCAAGCGACGGCCACCGTTGAAGGTCTGGAGCAGGGCTACATTGTGTGTCCATCGGAGAAGCGTTTGTTAGTGCTCTTCACGTTCCTTAAGAAAAACCGCAAGAAGAAGGTCATGGTCTTCTTCTCATCATGCATGTCGGTCAAGTATCATCATGAGCTCTTCAACTACATTGATCTTCCGGTGACTTCCATACACGGCAAACAGAAGCAAACGAAACGCACAACGACATTCTTCCAGTTCTGTAATGCCGAGTCGGGAATCTTGCTCTGCACGGACGTGGCTGCTCGTGGTCTCGACATACCCCAGGTCGATTGGATTGTGCAATACGATCCGCCAGATGATCCCAAAGAGTACATCCATCGTGTGGGCCGTACAGCACGTGGTTCAGGCACATCTGGACATGCTCTGTTGATGCTTCGACCAGAGGAATTGGGTTTCTTGCGTTATCTTAAGGCAGCCAAGGTGCCACTCAATGAATTTGAGTTCTCTTGGCAAAAGATTGCCGATATACAGCAACAGGTGAGTTTAATACTTGAACTCTGGCAACATTTCTCTTCATCATACTTTCTCTTGCAGTTGGAGAAATTAATTTCAAAGAACTATTTCCTAAATCAGTCGGCAAAGGAGGCGTTCAAGTCATATGTCCGCGCTTATGACTCACATCAATTGAAACAGATATTCAATGTTAACACACTTGACTTGCAGGCGGTGTCCAGGAGCTTTGGATTCCTTGTCCCACCCGTGGTTGACCTCAAAGTGGGCGCGGCCAAGCGAGAGCGTCCCGAAAAGCGAGTGGGCGGCGGTGGTTTTGGTTATTACAAGAATATGAATGACAGCAACTCGAAGCAACGCGTGTTTAAGCAGGTCAATCGAGATCAGGCCAAGAAGTTTATGCGTTAGTTTATTTAGCATTAAATCTATAAACCATATACTTTTATATTATATAACAACTACATGTTTGAATGTAGCCAAAATGTATATAAAGTGTGTCTTCATTTCACCAAAAATAACAAAATATCGACTCATCGTCTCATGATTGTGGCATAAGGCGTTGCAACGCCCACACGGATGTGGCATTACCTTATTTGTCACTTGTTTGTTGAGCATTTAGCGAGTTGTCCCAGTTGGAAAACGTCTTGTGCATTTTTTCTTTTAATTTTGGCAATTTTTTATTAAACTGTTCCAGTTTTAGTTTATTGACGGTCAGTTTAATTTTACGTTTCTCTTGTAGAGGGTATTATAATTTATTCATGCAATTTGTAACACAAATTCGATGACTTTATCTTATAGCTGAAATATGAACGAACGGTTAAAATCAATGATTATAAAACGATAAACTTTGTTTTTTCTTAATATACATACTTATGTAAACCAAATCATTGCCAATTTGGTACTGTCTTATACATCCCGACTAAATTTAGTTAAGATCGGATTACTATATTTTGTTTATATATTACATATATACACCTCAGAATCAACCTTAACGTATTCTCATATACTAATATAATAATGGGCACCAGGAGTTGATTAAAAATGAAAAATATTTTATTTTTCTTTCAGAAAATCTAAAGGGGGACCCCTACCTAAAATTCCAACAAAATAAAAAAATTGATTTTGGAAAATAACTAACTTTAGCTGTAGAATAAATTAATAAATCAAATCATGGCTAAAGTGATAATCCGCACGAAAATCGGATAAGATTTGACAAAGTTATGCAAATGCGTCTTCGTCAGATTGAACTTCAAATTTTACTTTAAAGTTTAAACAACAATTTCGAAACTTACAATACTTTGGAGAATCTATAAAGGTTTGAACAGTGATCTACTTGAAACATTTTCATTCTTACACCCAAACTGTAACAGTTTTACAAGCACTCGGCGCAAGTCGCAATTGAGCAATGTTCAATGAGATTTATTGGGCGCCCACTGGTGCTGCTGTCTGTCAATTGAAATAGCATTGAGGCTGTAAACAATTTTTTAATAAAACTCGTTTAAAAGACACCCACCACATCTACAAACAACCCAATTCACATCCCGCTGCTTGGAGCTGTCCAAAAAAAGCAGCATCAAGAAATTAATGCGCTGCCTAATGAAACCAGCCAGAAAGTCAACTGGGCTCGAATACCAAACAAATTAATAGTTTTTAAGTATAGTTAAGTTGTGGGCGTTTAAAATGCCGAAAACTACGATGGACACGCCTCCCTCTTTATACCTCCTCCATTTGGTTGGTAAAACATGCAACTAACACTTGCCACAGCAGCGTTTGCTAATCAAGTCAACAAATGCTTATGAATGGATTCAACTTGATGCTGGTACTCAACTTTAGATTCATTCATGCGTCTAAATACTCATAGTATATTCATGAGTGATTCGCCACGCGTGTGCGAGTGTGTAATGTGAGAGTTGAAATTCTATGAATGAAAATCTTATGAATGACAAGGAAAGGAAAGCTAAAAAATTTTAAAATCAATTACATAAGAAATAATCAAAACAATACTTATCTTCAGTGTTATTTAAAGCTTATTGAGAAGAATATCTGGGAAAATTATCAACTTGTTTAGTGTAAGCTCTTTAAAGCCTTCGATTGGACAGCTTACTAATTTAAAGGAATTTCATATAACTAGATTCAATAACTGTCTTAAGAAAGTATCTACCTCAGGGAGTTGTAGGCTTGAAGAGTTTAGTTTAAGTAATGAGTTTCTATGAATTTATTTCTTTTAACTGCAAGTGCTGGAATTTTCCCCCTCCTACGCCTTACGAATATTACTCTCGGACTTAATCAACAGTTTATAAAAGTTGATAAGCTTTCAGTAAATTAAAAGATCGTCTTTTATTTAATAACATCGTAA
Organism: Drosophila testacea; assembly: GCA_035043265.1. Classification (NCBI taxonomy): domain Eukaryota; kingdom Metazoa; phylum Arthropoda; class Insecta; order Diptera; family Drosophilidae; genus Drosophila; species Drosophila testacea. Next base: position 369,137 of record JAWNND010000211.1, read on the forward strand.
AATGTATTTTAAAATATTTCCAATAACATCTAACAATAAGCTCCAACTGAAATAAGAGACTTTTTCAGCTGTTGTTCAGTGCGATAAAAACTTAGTTAACCTGTAAGAAAATCAGGCATGTGCAACTGCCACACGTTGACTACCTGAAGCAGCAGTTGGCCAGGTTAGTGTGGGTGTTGAAGCTGGTTTTATTTGGCTCAGAGAGACACACACATGAGTTGAAGGGGCGCCTACGCAATTACATAGGTGTTGCATGCGTAATGGCAACAACAACAACAAGAATAACAACAACAGCAACAACTGGCAGGCTGTTTAATAGCCAACAAAGTCGGCTTTTAACCAATATGCCGCTACTAATTATACAAAAGTGGAAAACACACGCTGCCCGCTTTCGGTGTCAATTGCAAATTGGCCCAAACGCAAGTGCATAATTTGTCGGCTAACGTCAAAGCAATTGCCAAAATGGCCAACAAATTTGCATTTACCTGGAAGGAGACCAGTCCAAAATTGAGTGTGAAATATTGTTCCCCTAGATAGAAATCTGTCGGCACAGTGTTGCAAGTGTGGCAAGAATTAATCAGAAAATTTTGTTGAACTTTGCAATTGATTAAAATTAGATATATTTTAAAAGTTGTCAAATTGTATTTGCGAATCAAATTTAAGCTGTTAAAAACACAAGAAATTATCACTATGAAAATTTAAAATAAATAATTATTGTTATAATACAACAATTCTTCATCTTGACTGGGAGTTCCTCACAAGAGGTACGGAAATCATATCATAAAACATTGCTTTAAAGTATTTTAAATCAATTTCAACTTCACCAGAAATATTTTAAGTAAAAATTAATCATAAAAACCTTTTATCTAAGTATATCTGAAGGTTCCCAAAGCATATTCAATTTAAGAAACATTTGCCATCTACTCAAGTCGCAGCTCAAATAATAAGTAAAAAGGAATTTCATGAAGGAAATTTAAAAATAATTTTATGAAATTATAAAAATACGTTGCCATCTTTTTTCAGTCTTAACTATATTAATTCAGCTAGCTAGTCCAGCTTTAAGTTAATTCTCCATCTACTCAATTTGCCACACTTTTTATGGCACAGAGTCGCAGACTGCGACATTGAGTCTGGGCCGTTTGTCAATCTGTTGCCCAGGCAACTTCCTAATATGTCTTTGAGCCAGCCTCTGGTTTTGGTCGTCGGTTCTCTTTTGCCACGTTGGAACAATTGAAATGCATTTTAAATGCAATTTTAGCCAGAAGAGTCATAACTTACGCCCGACTGGCTGAGTGGAAAGGAAATATGCGAGGGAAATCTGAAAAGTGGGTGGAGGGAGACTTTTCACAGCGTTGTGTGAAAATCAGTCACTGGTATTTGGGCCATTTTCATAAAGCGTTAAAGCCGTTTCTTTTCGTATAGGAAAAAAAATTGAAAGTGCTACCAAATTGTGGCCCACATACAAAAGCCCTTCAGCTTAACGGGCCCACGGATCAAATTATGTGACTCTTTATTCATTTCTATAAGATTTTATGTTAACGTCTCTATGAATGTATTTGTGTGTGTGTGTAGGTGTTAACATTAAAATAGGCTCTAGCTGCTTTTGTGAATCGAAAAACAATAATGATACAATGTCTAAATCTTTACGTGACACATATATTTCAATGGCTATAAAATATCTTGACTAGATATACGAAAATAATGCCGGGTCCGGCCCACACACATAGAGACAATGACCATGACGAGGGGATTGGGGAAGGAGAAGAGTACTGATAAAGTTGTTGGCCAGGTCCGTGGGCGCTTGCTTTCCACTTCCATTGATTGAAAACTTTCACGTTTCTTTTTAAGTGCATGCGGGTGCTGGCGTTGACTTTTTGCGGAATACACGGAAGCCCAGGCATAAATCCATACATACCTCTGTACATAAACATACATATACAACATACAACATCTGAAACGCATTTGCAATGGAAAGTAAAAGTTGTAACTGTCCAGGGTCGCTTATATGGTGCGTCGCCATCAACATCAACATCGCCATCCACATCCATACCACATCGCATGCGAATGCCAATTTTCCCACATACATTTCGAGTATTTGAGCATTTTGTTGAGCATTTGGTGGCTCAAAGGCAAGTTTAACACCAACATTTGGCTTTCGGCCCGCCGCACATTTCCATCAAGTCCGTACGGGCATAATTTGCATATGCTTTTGGCCAAATGCCCACATATCTTTACAAACAAAAATACATACATACTTTGTGTTTGGTTCTAATCACATTCGTTTGCCTGTTTACAATTTCCGTACGTAATTAAAGCCTCCGCGTTCAGTGTTCCATAATTCAAATTGACGCCAACGCGCCAAATTTACTTGGCCAAATCAGTGAGTGCAAGCGAGATGGCAGCTGTGAGCGGTGCATGTTTGAAAGACTAAGAGCTGCCACCTGGCATAAAATATTATATTAAAGAGTTCATAACCTATTTAAAGCCTACTGAAAAGTCAAATGTTCAATAATTTTTATGTTATTGCATTCAATTCTTAATGTCTAGCTGTTTATCGATCGAAATTTAATCATTTAAGTCCAAAATTCTTAATAAAGAAAAACATCTGGGAGTGCGCACAGTGTGGCAACGCTTGTAAGTGATCTTCAGTGCTGTTAAGCCACTGTTATACTCAAAATGGCATACGGGCTCTCTTATTAACATCTTTTTTTGTCAGTGCGCTTTGCGTTCAGTTTCTTTTTCTCTGTCTTTGCGTGCGGTTCAGTTTGTAGAAAATAGGAAGAATCGTTCAAGTAGAGGCGAGATCCGTGCGTTTTCCTTATACACCCGACTCGAATAAAATTGTAATAAACAAAAAAGGAATTCTCAAATAGTTAATATACGCAGTGTGCAACAAATGCAAATGTATGCAACTTTATATTAAAACTCTATTAATGTGAAACGAATTGAAGGCAACAACCCCACAATAAAGGGCAACAACAACAAATACACATAATCAGCAGCAACAACAAATGTGCATATTTAATGCGAAATTTTCAACGTTTACGTGAAAATTTCAATGGTTGCTATTCAGTGCTACACTCCACAAGTTAAATTGAAAATTTCTGCAGTTATTTTGTGAATTTCATATGCATTTGATCGCAAATAAGAAATATACATTTGCATGTAAAAAATTAATTTCATTTCTGTTGTACTTCTTTGGGGCTGCAGCAGCCAGAGAGTAAGCGATCGAGCGAGTGAGCAGCTATTTTGACATTCTGCTTTCATTCATCTCCGTTTGCTCACGACTACGCTCCCAGCCACATACGCATACCCATACAAATTAACTGTCTCTGTATATGTGTGTATGTGATGGCAAAACGTAGACGGCGACTGCGCCGTCTGTCTCGGTCTCTTCCTCTTACCGACCGATCAGAGGCAGCCGCTGCTGCTCTGAGGAATTTTTTCTGTCTTCATTTTCGATTTGCTCTCTCTCGTTGCTACTGCTCTTGTTGTTGTTGTTGTGTTTTCGTTCGTTTTTCTCAAACTTTTTGGGTGGAGTTGTTTTCAATCTGTTTCTGTTAGTCGTTCTCTCTCGCCTACGATTTATTGAGAATTCTGCTCACAAAAACAAAAAACCAACAACAACAATTCTGTGTCTTTTTTACAGTAACTACAAACAACAAAAAATCGAAGCGAGTTAAAGCAAAGTAAAAAAAAATAGTCTTTTGTTTAGCAATTGTGCAATACGTATAAAAAATAAAAGAAAACAAAAAGCAAATATAAAACTGAACAGAGAAAGAGCCGAAAAGTTAAATACGCAATATAAAAGAATTTCGGCAGCGAGAACAACAACAATATTGTGCAACAAAGTAAACAATTGTAAAAGCTTAAACAAACCATACACACACACACACATACACAGAAAACAACAACAAAATGAGTGTCTGTGAGAACAAGACCGTTGTGCAACAGCAATTGCAACAACAAGCTGCCGCTGCCGTTGCGGCTGCTGCAGCCGCTGCTGTTGTTCAACAGCAGCAACAACAACAGCAACCCCCGCAAGTGGTACCACAGCCACAGCACATGACGCCACAACAGCAACAACAGAGCACACAAAGCATTGCCGATTATTTGGCACAATTGTTAAAGGATCGCAAGCAATTGGCCGCATTTCCAAATGTCTTTACGCATGTCGAGCGTCTCCTGGATGAAGGTAAGTCATACATACATATATACAATGGTATATACAGTGGTGTGTGTCAGCTTCAATTATGCTAAGCAGCATTCTCTCTCTATCTCTCTCTCGCCCCAATAAGCGCAACTTTGTTGCTTTCTATATTTAAAGTCGCTTCTCTGCTTGTGATCTTGAGTTCATTCCACCTTGCAGAGAGGAGCCCAAAGTCACTGCTGCCGACGCGACGTCGCTGACTGTTGTTTGTTATTTTTAGTTACTTCCTTTTTGTGCGCCACTTCGTTGTGATCTGTCTCGCTCTCACTCTCCCGCTCTTTAAAGAGAGGAGGTCGTTGCATCAACCTCTGTTATTATTCTTCCTCTCTAGTAAATTCTTTAGCAGTGTTGCCACAATTTTAATGGCTAAAATAGCTAATTTGTAGCTAGAAATAGCTAAAACGTTATGAAATCGACTAAATAAACATTGCAATACATTAGGCTTTGAGTTGTTATTTGTTATTTAAAACAATTTATGAAAGTTATGTAACTGCTCAATATATCCTTCATTAATATAATTTAAAATCGGGCTAAGAGCCTTCGCTGCTAAGCTACAATAATTCAAACATAAAAATGTTAATTATAGAATAAGAAAATTAGATTTCTGGCTAGTAACATTTCATAAAATTTTTATCTAGCCATAAATTACCTAAATTGGCAACACTGTTCTGTTGTTATTTTTCTAGTGGGGGAAATTCTTTGCTCTACAAAACGGGACCCCCACATGGCCAGCGGGGGAGCGCATAGAGAGAGAAAGAGGTATATGTGATGATATGTGAATGGTAATAAGTGTACCGATTTTGAATGAGAACGCGCCTTGGTTACTGCCACGCCCATACGCCCAAAGCCCACGCATGTGCCTTTGCCAAAAGCAAACACTTTGAAGAAAATCAACAACTACACACAAAACAGAGCCGAAAATCAACACAAAAGCGGCAGTTAACAGGGCGTGAGGGGAAAGGCAAAAGGCGAAGACGGAGGCGGAGGCGTGGCACAGGACCATAAATACAGACTACCTGGATGGTCACATCTTGTCGCAGCTCGTTTTCGTTAGTCTTGTTGATATTTGCTAAACATCTGTTGCCCATATGCATATTGTATGAATGTGTGTATGTATGAGTGTGTGTGTGTGTCGCTTGGTAATGACAAAATTATGTTGCACAGAGATACAGATACATAGATACAGATACAAGTACGCTGCTGCAAACTAGTTTTTTGTTGCCCACAGATTTTATTTGCCAAAAGCAAAGCGTTGACAATTTGTAAAACTCGTTCGACCAGCTACAAGAAAATGTTTTATTTCGTTGTTGTTGTTGCTTTTTTTTTCTTTAAATACCTGCTTGCCACCACCCACTCTCCACCGTCCACTCGCCTCTCCCCCCTCTATTATCAGCAGCTGTGGGTGTAAACTACTTGCAAAGCTAATGTGATCTGTGAGTCCAAGACCAAGTTTGAAGACCCGGACCAGGCCTCTGGGTCGCTCTGTTAACGGCTTTCGACTTTTCAACTTGCTAGAAGTTATTTTCTTTTTGTTGTCGTCGTCGTCGTCGTTATTGTTGTTGTTATTGTTGTCGTTTTTGCAACTTTCTCTTTTCAATTGCTGCCATCGTTGGGTTTTGTTTTTGTTGCGGCAACGACTGACTTTGATATGCGGGTTGTTGACCAACTTCCTAAAAAGAACTTCTCGAGAAATTTTTTAATTTTTCACAAGGAGCTTAAACAATAAATAAACAATTTCCTTTGCTTATTTATTTATTAGTTATGACTTCCATTTGATTGCATTCTGAAATTGCGTCCATATGGGCCAAAAATCTAACATAGACGAGGCATGCAACAGATGTAACACAGTTTCTTCTTTTATGTGAAACACTTAACAAAGCTCTAAGATACTTTAGATTTAACAGAAAACCCAAATAAAGTTGCCGCTTCCTTTTAAGATTTTGGAAAACATATTATGTTTATTCAACCATTATCAATATTTCTAGTTAGATAATTAGAGCATGCGGTTATATGTTTACCCAAGATATTATTTTTAAATAGTGATGGAAGATATTACATATATCTACAGAACTACGTTGCACCGAAATTTCAACTCTCAATCTTATTTAATCTTTTAATTTTAAACTTTAAATTGTAAATGTTTATAAATTGGTATTTTCTTTCTCTCTGTTTCGCATTTAAAGCGTTAAACAAACAACAACTTTAAGGTGTTAAAAATTAATTTCAACGGAATTAAAATATTTTTGCTTGCCACAAAAATAACACGATTTGAGTTCATATTTTGCTGTACGAGAATTTATTTGTACCTCATCTGTGTTGCAACCTGTTGTGTGCGTTGTTTGAAATTGCATAAATACATACGTGCCCCGCACATATGCACATTCATACGTATTCTTTTTTTTTTTTTTGTTATTTTATATGAATAAATGTATGTGGTTTCTGTTATTTTGTGATTTTTTGTTGTTGCCTCTTTCGCATTTAGAATGTCTTATTTATTTATTTGCCGCTTGTTTTTATTGTCTTTGACTCGCTCAACGCTCGTCGTTCGTCGCTTTTGGCACTGCTGACATAAATTTCGCTGTTCGTTTTGTTTGGGGGCTAGTGACTCATGTCTAAAATAAAGAAAGAGATAATAATAAAAAAAAATAAAATAAATTGTAAAGAGAAAAAGCTGAAGAAGAAGATGAGGAAGATTGTCCGCAGCGTTAATTGTATCTGTTAGATACATATGACACATGCGGCGGTAGCACGTTTCTAGCGTTTTGTATCTTGATGCATGCCGAGCAATTTGCACAGTTGAAGTGTGCCTAGACTGTGGAAAGACGACGTCAAAACCTGAGTGTACTCGGATTACGGCGTCGCAGTCCAAGCATAACTGCACGTACTATCTCTGAGATATAAATATACGTATAACTCGAGAGTATCTTCCGCATGACGTCTGACAATGAGCTTCAAGCAGATAACTACACATGTAGATGGAATACAGATAAATGTAAAGCCTATCTGTATCTTTAGAATTATCATTTATTTCGATGTGTATCTACATTCGGTATCTGTAACAAATGCTGTCTACATCTTAATAGACATAGCGCGCCTTTAATCAAATTATTATGAGGTGTATTTATTGTTGTTTTTGTTTTTGGTTGTTGTATTGCCTTGCCCACGCATTGGCCGAAATACAACAACGAACATATCAAAATTCGGCTGTTGCTCATTCTTTGTATCTCTGGCACGCAACACAACGCAACGGCCGCGATCTTCTAGATACAGATACAGATACAAAGCTTGTGTGTATCTTGCGTTGTGCATTTAAAAAATCAAATTACGTTCGGACTACACCCGCTGCGATCTACTCGCAAATGTTTATATAGTCACAAAGCTATAGATACATATAGATTTAAATATATATACAAGTATATGTATGTACACATACATAAGCTTATATAGCGTCTTATATGTATATACTTATATATATATACGTTGGCATTTCTCTCAGATACATACACGCAGCAAATTTTCAGCGCTCGACATTTTTTTTTTGTTTTTCATGAAAAATTTGAAATGTGTTTCATTTTGTCTAAATTTAGATGATTGGAAAATGCTTCATGTTGTTGCTGTTATTTTGATTTTGGTCTGAGCGGAATTTCAGCTCTCTATTTGACCGTTTTTGGGGCGTTGTTTGCCCACAAGATTAAAAAAAAAGAGCATCGTTATTAACTTGGCTTCAATGCAAACAAAGCGAAATGCTAAAATGCATCAACGAATCGAACGCTTCATCGATCGCTTTGCAAACAAATTCAGTTTTAAATTAAAAAAAATGAAAAGGAAAGAAAGAAAATAAAAAATCGAAACCAAATAAATTAAAATAAAACGCGCAATGAGCGCTTTTGAATTTCAATTCGATATTACTCGGGCCCTGGGACTCAGACTCGGAGATAATGTTTATAGCGTAGTAGTTGAGTTGAGTTGAGTTTCGAGTTGACGTCGTGCTCATAAATTTGTTGACAATTGTTATGCGGAACGCGTGGGCACAGCTGGCAAACCCTCTAAGGCCCCCTCCGCACCCTATAATACACTACCCTGTAACCCGCAGCACTTGTGAGCAGAGCGGAGCGGGCATGATGATGATGAGGGAAAGGAGAACGGAGAGAAGGAGACGGGGACAACAACGGGGGTAACTCTCTACACGTTCCATTGCGTTTTTCAAATTCAATTAAAATCTTTTGTCATGACGACCATTGGCTATTTTGATTTGTTGTTGTTTATGTTTATGCTGCTTAAATCGTATTATGGGCGCTACCAAAAAAAGAAGTCAACCATGCTGCCGTTGGTTGTTTGGTCACATTGCAGCCCAGCACGGAAGTTGACCATGGCTAGAAGCACTCGAACCTGCATTATTGGCCATTGAATAACTGTGCAGCAAATGAAGCAATTGATCACACAATTGCATTGGCAATGTATAAATTTATTATACGATGAAAGGGCATTGATCGACGATCGATTGATCACAGATCGATGGGTGGATAAATGAATAAATGTATGGATGGATCACTGATCGTTGACAGGCGAAAGTTGTGGGCTAAACTATGATTGGTTTCGCTTGGTTGACTGCAAAAAGTGGGTGGGTAAACACACTAATCAGATTGAACTTATCAAATATTTTAGACACCTGAAAGATACATGTTAGAAAATACAAGGAAGGCAAGTAAGAGTTTTCAGCTGAAATAAATTGAGACCGATTAACTATATATATTTGATATATCTTTAAATTCGTGTATTTTAGCTTTGTTTTAAATAAAATGGAAAGTCATTAAATAACTCTAAATTTTGATTTACAAAAAAATATAGAATTTAGACTAGAACAACAAATCAAATCAAATAATTTATATTTTGAAAATTATAATACCAAAGTACCCTGTGAAATACTTAAAGCATTTGGATTTTCTTAAATTGTAAACACATACGTTCTTTTTGTTTGTCAACGATTTTGCAGACAGCAATTAGCATCTCTTTTTGTTGTTGGCTTTTTTGTTTGATTTTTGCTTTTAACTTTCCGACGGAAAGTCATAGAAATGCGCTCATCTCTAGGCGGCAAACATAATATCTTTATTCCCAATAGCAACAACAAATGACTCAGCACAGTAGAGCGTAGAGCACATGGTAATGGCAATCCTAAAGATACAAAATAAGTAAGTATCTACCGACAGAGAGTTCATATGTGTATCTATAGCCTTCAATTAGCATTTTCAAGTGCCTGTTTCTCAGTCCCTGTCTCTCTCTCTCTGTCTTACTTGTTTTCCCGCTCGCTCACTGTTCGCCTACCGTTGAACAAATTAGATTGCGTCATTTTCCAGCTTGCATGACATTTGATACACACACAGCTTGCAACAATTTGTTCGAAAAAGCAACATTTTTTTGACAAACAAAAATAGCGAGAGCAAGCAAAATAAAATGCGCGTAATTAAAATATTTTTCGCATGCTCATATTCCATGTGCCCTCCATAAACACTTTTCAGCTTCCCCCCTGTCTTCCCCCTTTCCCCTATTCCCCCTTTGACAGGGCACGCGACTACAGCAGCAGCAGCAGCAGCAGCAACAAAAGCAACAACATCACCCATGTGGCATTAGACAATTGCTTTAATATGCCACCAGACAGCCGCCACCAAGCCGCACAAATTGAACAATTTGATAACAAAACGCAATAAGATGCAAAAGGCAATAAATTTACTTTGAAGTTGTACCATATGGTCGGTGTGCTGGCTTCAACTTCAACTTCAACTCGAACTCGTGTTCGTATTTGTATTTGTTGCATGCATCTCTTTCAATCGCCGTATATGGGCAGATCGATGGCACTTGAGGCTGTGGCAAGTGAATCACTTTTATTGTGCAATGCAACAATATCGATTTTTCATTTATGGATGATCAATTGAATTTTTTAATTGACCAAAAAGTAAACTGCGTTAAAGTGAAAAATGAAAAGCGAAAAGTCGTGTGATATGCGGGTTAAAGATAGAAAGATAGATAGATAGAAAGATACACACCCCTAAACAAATGTGAAGCAATTGCAATTAAATAGCATAAATTGTTAAATTGTCATTATAACTATAGAAATCTATCACAGTCTGATTCACAGCTACATATATGTACATAACTAAATATGTGTATCTAAAGCGTAGGCGTTGCCAAAAAGATACTTTTGAGTAGATCGAAGCCATTAAGAACAATTAACAACGCTGTATCTTATATATATATATACAAATAAGAGCATAGCAAAAGAGACAGCAGACAGCATTTAAATGTAAAAAGAATAAATAAATAACAAATGAAAAACTCTCAGGAAGGCGCTTGTAAATGTATCTGAAGCTTTAGTTGTGCTTGTATCTGTATCTTTGTATCTTTTGGCTGTCTGCAATTCAGAAATTCAACAACAACGACGCGTATTTACTTGTGCAGCATGAATGAATGTTGTAGTTGTTGGCACGATGTCTTTGGACGGATGTGTGTGTGTCTGTGTGTATCTGTGTGTTTTTGGCATTTTCGTGTTGGGTTTGGGGACGATGCCAGCCGTTTTAGTTTTGCGCTATTTTCGCATATCTGCGTCAGCCAATTTCACGCACTTTCATGTCGTTCAACTGTTTCGATTGAAAGTCTTTGGTATTTCCTAAAATTTAAGAATTGTCACGCCCCCATGATGCTTTAATTCTTGCATTTCCCATCAGCTGTGCTGCAGACAGTTGTGCGTGTGTTTCCGTCTGAGTGTGTTTGTGTGTGTGTGTGTGTCGTTGCATGTTTGTTTTGTCTTTGCTTTTACCTTCTTGTCGTTGTCTTTGTTTATGTTCATTATGGCACTTTTTGAAACATGACATAAAAACTGAATGTCGTGCCGCCACGTTTTATTCATCTGCGTATTTGGGTTGACAGACATTTTATATGGACGCTCCAAAGTTTCTTATGTCGAAATGTTAAGTGCGTGGGTGGCAGCTTGCCATATGCGGCTCAAACTGATCAAAGAGGAATAACTCACAGGATTTGGCTAACGTGGTTTGGGTTAACAGTTTTAGCAAACTGTAAATTAGCAGCTGTTACAAGTAATTTATGTTTATGTTATTCTAAATCTAGATAAATGTAATAAAGCAGCTGTTAGACATTTTATTTAAAGCTGCGAAAAATAATAAAATAATAGAATAAGTAAAAGTTAATGCTGTTTCCTGCATGAAATAACTGTCAAGCATATTGAAAAGCTTTCTTAACATTTCCATAAATTGTCCTACCATTGCACAACGTTACTGACACCGCAACTAAATGGATTAAACCTTTTATTTCCTTTGTATTTCCATTTACGGAAATACACATTTCAAAACTTACCAAAATCGAAAACCGGGTACGATACTTGATTCAGTTTTAATCTCTGCTCAAAGTGTATCTGCATTTCTTTGCGGTCATCGTTTTGAATGCATCTGTGTTTTGCATTCTGTAAAACCAACTACAGTTCCTATTTTTAGATATCCGAAAAGTACACATGTATGGAGTATAGGAACATCATAAAACTGCCATGCTGCTTGACAATGGCATTCGATTTTCACTTCGCTTCACTTTCAAATACCGAACCAACTACTGCCCACTCAGGCTATAACAAAATCAGCTTGTCCAGCTTTGCTAAAGCATCTGTATTTCAAGGACATCTTGTGGCTTATCAGCTGGAGAGTGACAGTTTGCGTGAATGTCATTGGCATATGCGTTGATCATACATACAAACGAGTGCACTTGCATTTTCTAAAAAGCAAAGCCAAGTCGGCTTTAGGCCAACACATGTAGGCTTTTCCGGTTTTCCACGCATACAAAGCATACCCACACCAAAAGTTTCTTGTATTTTGTCATACAAAGCGACAGCTAAAAAAAAACCCCTTAACAAAATCATAAAGACAGGGAAAGAGGGATGGGAGGGGAAGGAAACATCGTTGCTAGTTGAGGTTGCCGCTGTCTTTCGACTAAAAATAAACGAAATACGTGGGCGCTCAAAGGTGTTAAGAACAAGTTGCACAACGCAGAACAACAACAACAACAACACGAGAGAGTGAAAAAAAACCTGCAATGTAGAAATACCTATAATAAATACTAATAAATAGGTACATGCTATATGGTAAGACAAGTAATCAAACGAGAGACAAGTGTAGTCGACAACAAGATACCAATATTAAATTTAATTTAAATGTGTTAAAATAATTATATTTCTATAAAGTCAACTTTTTTAATTAACATTTCATATATCAATTAAATTTGTTTAAAGAAGTTTACTAATTTATTTGCAAGTAATAATTAATTTTGTATTTTAAAAGACAGTCAATGTCGTAATATACCCGACATTACAAATGGTAAATAGGATATAACTAGCAAGGTAACAATTGAAAAAGCGGCAAACTCTTTGACTTTTGTTTTAATAACGAATCGCTGGACACTTGAATTTTTGGTCAAGCACATTACGTTATATGTATAATTATGCAGATACATAAGTAGATACATGGGTACGTGTGTATCTGCGACTTACGCTCGAATCTCAACAAGACAAAAGATAGCCCAGTGTGACAGTGTTTAGGTAGGTGGACAAGTGGTAGGCAGTTAGGTTGGGGTCTCTGTATGTAATAATTTATAGCAATAGCGAGAGCTCTTCATGTATTGTCTCTGGTTTGGTTTTTGTACTTGTGGCCTGTATCTCTGTGGTTTTTGATGGGGTTTTGCGTTGTCGTTGTTGTTGTTTCTTGTTGCCACATATTCGTGTGGGGGCTCAGTGCCGAGACGAGTGTGTGTCAACGTTGCGTATGTGCGATAAACAACAGCATTAATTATACGCCAAGTAAAAGGCAGCACGATCAAATGACATGTAATGCATGGCCCATTTAAAGCGCTTTAAACGCCCACCGCTTCATACTTACCTATTTTTTTTTTTAATAAAGTACATAAGCTCCTATGTATTTAAATATAATTTGATATACAATTGTAATTAATGATCATCATGAATAATTTGATTGCTTCGTTTTTTTTCGGTCTGTTTGCAATTTGTTCGTTATTAAATTGATATACATTTTAACCAAATGTAGACATGTCTTTAGGTGTTTAGCTAATTATGGTAAAAACTTTTTAAAACATTTATGACATAAGCATCAACAGCAGTAACTTGGCCATTTGTGTTACCAAATAGCAATTGCGACTTTCACCAAATGCTATATACGAGCTCCCCAATCTATTTACAAGGCATACACGCTGATAACTGTTTGCTTAGGCATCCCGACCCAAATAAATCTCAAAATACGTATATATAATTTCTTTTTAATTTCCGTCGAAACTTGCGCAGTATTCTCTAAACTAATAACAGCTGGGAGTTTTCAGACAGAAAAAAAACAAGAAGGAAACGCATAGCAATAATATTTTGCTTAAATGAAAACAACGCAAATGATGGAACGCAGCTTGTTGAATAGAAATGTTTACAACATATCCACGAAAACTTTCTTAACAAATTGGGTTTATTTCAAAAACGAACTTTGTGCAATATTCATCTCAAGAGGTGAAACTAGAAGCAGGTAAAATTTGAAGAGTATTGAAACATTTCACATAGCAAGCAAAAGACGTCCAAGGGTCATGAACCCTTGCGGTTGCTTATGACTCGCACACAGACGATCTTTTGGACTGTGTCTGTATTCAATTCAGTTCATGATTTGTGAGATTCGTTTTCTCTTTGGTTCTGTTGCTGCTGTTGTTGCTGTTGTTCTTGTTGTTATTGTGGTTGTGGCCAGGCAGCGGCTGTTTATGTTCCACACACGTAGCAGGGGCTCCGGAAAAGTCATTCGGTTACTCCAGAAATAAACAACAGAGATGTTGGCAGCGCGGCAACAACAACAGCAACAACAACAACAATACAACGTGCCACTGCCAAGACGCGTCACATACAAAGTGGTGGAGCATGGGGGCATGACAGAAATTGTATCTTTTGAATTTATTTAAAAATAGCTTGGCCGGCAAAAACTAAACGTAACAACAACAGCAAAGAACACGTCGCATTATTGTATGCCTCAGACTGTTGCATGCCTCACTTTTGAGGCGGGTGTTAACAGTCAAAAATGCAGACGATTCTCCACGTGTTGATTGAGCTACAAATAGGAATCAAAAATCCTCAGTCGTTTCAAGTGAGCTATCGAATGTTTTATGCCCTCTAATTTTAGCATTTATCTAACAATAAAATTGTATTGTTATTGTTATCTTTAAAGTTGTTATCTTCACAAGTTTACTTATCTTGAGATTTAAGCAAGCTGAAATTTTTGGTCCATAATTTACTTGAGGTTTTATAAGAATCCGGAACGAAACAAAACGAACCGAACTATTTATATTTTTATAACTAATCTTATCTTTTTCTACCTGTCTTGCTCGTTTCAGGTGAGTTTATCTTTCCAATCTTATCAGCTGCGATAACACGGTAGCTGCCCATTGGTAATGCCAACAACAACGGAAAACAACAACACCAACTGTTGTTATTGTTATAGAAAATGCCGTCGGCGCTGGGCTAAAACTTAACCTGATTGGCTGAGTACACAAATTGTCTATTAGCTATACTATAGATTGTTAATTTTTAATTGGTTTAAGCAGCCATTGCTATGAACTGAGAACAGGGAATAGTAAACATTGCAAGCACTGAGAAATCGAGAGAAAGAGACAGACAATAGCGTAGCGTAGTGAGTGAGAAAGGGTGCGGGGTAGCTCATCGATATTGTCTGACGTTAAATTTTATGAGCAAGGCTATAAAATAAGCTCGGTTAATTGCTTTATAAAAATGGGCGCGCATGGAACGACTGCCGACGACAACCTACAACCTACAACAGACAACCGACTACCGTTTTTTCAAATGATTAACTGACTAACTGACTAATTGCCTAACTGACGGAATGAAAAACAAAAATGAAGAGGGCCTTAAGCTGACAAATTTATGCACTTTGCTTGTCAAGTTATTTGCTAAAAATATAAAAAAGCTGAGAAATAAAAAGGTTTTTCAATAGAACCCTACGAGACAGCTCTCAGCCATTCCACACCTCCTGCACACTGATTGCCTTCATTGTATGAATCTTAATTAATTTTTGAAATATGAACAAATTATGTACAATACATAAAAACTGAACACTTTGCCTTGATTCAGTTTAGTATTGATTTTGTTTTGGGGTGTGGCTTCCTGCCTGCAACCATGTTTAGTCTTTTATCTTTTTTTTTTGAACTCATTAAAAGCTCTTTTTGTTTTTGGTGCCCTGCATTTTCCAAAATTTCACAAAACTTACGCACTTAATGTACATGCTGCTGTTTGTTGTTGTCTTTGGGTTTTTTTGGGTTCGGGTTTTTCTTGCTTACGTGGCGGCATTTTACTTGAAAATTGCGCACATGGGAACTGTTTGATTTGCGGCCAATTTTGCTTGGCTCAATGCCTTGCGCCACTTTGACCAACAGCGACAACAGCAACAACAGCAACAACAAGAGCAACAACAAGAGCAACAACAGCTGCTGCAACTACCACAACTGTTTAACTGTATAAATCGACATTTGCAACGTTTTTTGGCAATGACAAGTTGCTTTTTTCTTATTTTATTTGTTTTTGGAAAAATTGGCTTACAATTTACGAACTTGTTTAGCAATTTTCGAACATGTTTCATTTTGCGATGTTTTGCCGTATGTTTTGTTGCAATTATATCTAGTTTTTTGCCTTTTTGCTATAGAAAACATCTCAGCTCGTGTTGAGGGGGAAATCAATCAACGTGTATTTATAAGTCATTTTCGGTTGCTTCTTAAATTGTTTTATTTCTTATATACCTATATATATATCTTTCATATCGAATACTCAATTAGCCAAATGACACAATTTCTCGAGCTTTAACGCTATTTTTAGCTTAAAAAACCATATCAAATTTCCATCCAAAAAAGGGACAGCAAAATAAAAATACTTGTGCTAACATTTCAAGGGTAAAGGCATTTCCAAAAAATAGATCTTGTTACATGTTAATTGTTTGCATTGCTGTCGTTTTGACAGTAATTTGTTGTAAAAGTTGTTGCTGTTGTTGTTATTGACACGCCTCCCGCCCATCGAGTTGTGGTTGTTGCTGCTGCTGTTGGCTAATTGTAATCTTCAAGCTTAATGTCAAGTTGCAAGGTTGCCGCGCCGTTGCACACATAGATACACACACGCACAAACGCACACACCCACACAGTCGTGAGATCTACAGTTATTTGTTTTCATTGTGTGCGTGTGAAAACATTGTCGTAATGTTGTTAATACTACAAGTATTAATGCAGTTGTTGTTGTTGTTGGTGCTGCTACCCACACACTGTTTGTGATGTCGCATTAAAACATCATTTGCATTTTCATTTCAATTTTTGTTTTTAGAGTGTGTGTGAATAATGTTATTTTACTTTATAGATGCTCGTATTTGTGTTTGTCTTTTTTATCTGTTTGTCTCGTTGTGTGCCAGTTGTTGACAACAGCTTTCCATTTTGGCCATTGTTGAAACTGAAAGTTCAACAGATTCACGCCGCGTTGCCTGCCACATTTCACTTCCTTTCCAACGCCCTTTAAGCTAGACAGACAACCAGGCAATCAGTTAAGATTCATGACTAGTTGCTTTGTATGGTAGATGTTGTCAAAGGCATTCTGGCGTGTCGACCACCTTCACTTTATTCACCATGCGAATACTCATCATGTGAATATGTGAAATAGAAATAATAAAACCGCATTACTCTCATTGTCTTGCCCCCCATTGCCATTGACACATTTCTCTTGCCGTATTCTTTGACAGTCTTAACAGTTATGATCTTTGGCTTTATGGCATTAGTTTTAATGCCCCTTTGGTCATTTCGCAAAAAAATAATCAAATAATTAAATGGATTTTGTTGCCAAGCAATCCCCCATCAAATTATCTCATTAAAATACAAGTATACTTTTTGTTTTTTGCTTTTACTCATACCTTGACGTATTTAAGAATTATTAAATGACACTCGCTACACAAAAAAGAAAAAAGTGCAAAAAGTATAAAATGTGCTAAGAAGCGAAACGAAATTAGTCACGAATTTGGGTGTAGGTGGGTGTTTGAGTGTATAAGTAATCGTATTCGATTTAATCACAACGATTTATGTGCTGTCTTTTTGTTCAAGGCTGTTTTTTTTTTGCCAGTTTCATTTGCACCAATTTCACTTCAACTCCAATAAATTTGTTTAATGTGTTTAAATTAACGAGAGTGTCGTTTGTTGATTGCGCAATTATTGTTACAATTAAACAAATTTAATTTGAACTGCCAAAATTAATTAGTCAAAGCGTTGCCCTTAATTTTTTTAAAGATTGTTCCCTTGAGTGGCTCGTCTGTCAGTCTTCATTAATTTAAAACCAAGCATTTGATTAAAGCATCATCAAATTGTTGACATTCAATGACTAATAACCATTAACTTGACGAAAGAGTCTAAAATTAAAACTTATTACTTCATCAAAAACTTTGATAGCTGTCAAAATAATAATAATAATAATAAAATTACCATAATTCCAATATCAATGTACATTGTATTTACGGCTATTTGCATGCTCCTTTTAATGGGCAAATTATACAATCTGACCAAATTGCATTGCTATGTCAATCTGTGTACATATATAAAAGTAACGAATTAAATTTATTAAAGTTGCAAAGTATTTTCAGTCATTTATTTGTGTATACCCTGTGCTTGTTTAATGAATTAAGAGAGTATGCTTCAATAAATCAATACACACATATGTAACTCTAGAATATCATATTATTTATACTTTTTCCCAGTTACTATCTACAATTTTTGCCAACCTTTATCTATCTAACAAACAAATATATTTATATCCAACTTTCTTAATTGTTTACTCTTGCTTGTTTTTCCTGCGGCACAAAAAGTGAAAAATTGGTAAATTGTATTTGTTAAACTATCAATTTATACATTAGTCAGTGTTATTGATAGCACAAAATGCACATTTACCGAATTTATTCAAGTATTTCTACGTGTGTGAACCAGCATTGAACTGAGAGAAGCCAGACAGCTGGCCAGGTGTGGGCAATTGAATTTTTGGCCGTGATTTCTCCCATATTTTGTTATAGTATATTTTTTGTTTAGTTTTCTTTTTTGTTTAGTTTTCTTTTTTGTTTTTTTTTTTGGAATCAACATTGATGAAATATTCTTATTTCATATTGCATAAATAAACATGTGTGCTTCATGTTAGATTTCGTTTCGTCAGAGATATAAAGAGAAAACATAAAATATAAATTAAATACACGCTTCTCGAATGTGCTCGACGAAATAACTTTTATTTGTTGTTAAGTATTGGTTGTTTTTTAATTAAATGGTTTTCTCTGATAATTTGGTTATGTTTTAGACAAATTTCATTTAATTTACCGATGTCCTTTGTATGAGTTGGAAATGCAAAAGACAACAGTATATTTAATTTATTAGTTGATTTAACATCATTATTGATATACTCCTATTTTCAGCTGTTGTACTTTGTATTTTAATAGTTTATGGATTATTTGTAATATATAAACAGTTCATTAAATAGACTTTCATACAGAGTATCTTCAATTTGAGCACTGTTAACTAGATCATAATTACTTGTTTCTTTTATTAACATTGATGTAATTTGCTTGCGGCTGCTTTCGTACTCGCATGACCCAATTCCAAGTAATACTCAGTACAAATATTTTGATTATGTATGTATATATATATTTTTTATAAAGTATCTTTTGCTTTGGGAATTGCACTCGATACGCGGTGTTTGGTTGTTTTAAAGCTTTGTGTTGCTTGTCAACAATATGTTTTACACGTGTCTCAAATTAATAATGGGTTAAATATAAATGGCGCCTGTGATTGCATATTTATAGTAAATTTAAATAAAGCGCCACAAAAAATACAATATGATTTTACGCACGTTTAAAAACTGTGTTGATTGAAATAACCAAAAATGCATTGGAAATTTGGTTTTATTATTGAGTGTATTTGCTGAAGTGTGTGAACCAGTCAGTTGTGACATGATAATTAAACAAATTATATCCAATGTCATTGTTATCAATTTTTAATTAAGTAAACACAAAAACATATAGATAGCGACAAATGATTTATATTTTCAGTATGATTATAATTTTTTGTTTTTCTTACCACATTTATACTTATCAAAGAAGCTGGTTAACCGCAGGCCCAGAAATATTCATATATTCAAGAAAGCAAACAAATGAAATTACTTGAGTACATTCACTCACATGTACAAATACATATCCAAATGCATAAATATGCGAAATTTTTTTTGCAAATTGATTTTGTGCGCAGTTTCAAGGCCAACCAAGGCATTTGTTGAGTTCATGTTTAAGCCAAATGTGCTTGCAGTTGGTTTATGGCCCGGAGGCAAAACGGCTTAATTGCAGTGGCTTTTGGCTGGAACATACATACATATATCAGCCAAGATTCAAGCTGAGGCCTTTTAAACGTTTTGTGCTGTTGCGCCATTACGAGCGTTTGTCATTGTTGTGACAATTTGTTAAAACTCAACTTTACACCCACACATAGATTTTTTGTTTTAGTATTTTGGCATTGTTAAGGCTGGCAACACCCACGCTTAGCCACACACACACACCAGTGGGAACACACAGCGAGTCATCTAATTCGTGGCATGAATGGTTTTGCATTCATAAATTAGCTGACTGCGAGATACTTAGATACTTATATGTGTCGCAGTTGTAGCCAAGTCGTGAGCCAATGCAAATTGCTCGATTCGACCAAAACAATCAATCAGCTGAGTTTCGAGCCGTCGCTAAATCTGCGAATGAGTTTGATATTAATTTGGTTTAGGTGTCAACTGGCCTACCTGACGAACTGACAAACTGACTGACTGACTGAATATTAGACTGACTGCCTGCATGGCATATCTTATGAGATTGACGAGTTGGGATTAGATTTTGGCGTGAACAAGGTTGTCTGCGGTTTGTTGTGGAAGTGGTGGTTGAGTCTTGTCGACATATTGAAATGCAAATCAATATAAAGTAATCAACTAGCACATACTCCGCAAAAAACATATAGAAAACAAAGAAAATATCTCTCAATCTAATTTTAGCAAGAAAATAAACTTAAATTGCAACTAATGGTTATGAAAAATATAAAGATTCATGAAATGCTGCTGCACATTCTTTTCTGCTCACAAATTTGAACATTATATTTTTGACATTTTATTTAATTGAACTTAATGTTTGTCTAAACAACAACGCTTGTTGCCAGCAGCACATAAATTAATTATAAACAGTCAGATGATTTTTACCGAGGAAAAAGCTGAGACAAAGAAACAAAGTGGAAAATCGTTCTCGATATTGCACATATTTTAATTTGTTTGGATGAAAAACAGCAGCAGCAGCAACACACACATAGCAATTTTTTTGCAGAATGAAAAAAGAATGAGATAAAAAGTAGCAAATTAATAACAAGACATGGCTCGTTGTAGCTGTCCAAGAACATTAAGAGACGGCCAAAGAACTCATTAAGAGACGAGAGCGACAAGTGAAATATTGAATGCAGCATGGAAATTGTCGCAATAAACATGAAAAATATGAGCTTGTCCTATTTGTTGATGTTGATGTTGCTGCTGCTGCTGCTGTTGTTGTTGCTGTTGTTGTAGCTATTAGTGTTGTTGTTGGCTTTAAGTATGCGTTGATTTTAACTCAAATAGATGCTCAAAAAAAGCAAATTAAGGGCAACTTTTGCTGCAACTCGAATCTCGAATGGTGCACGCAACTGAAATTCTTTTGAGCAATAATGAAATCAGCGCTTGAGATCTTTTGTCTAAGCATAAATGCAATCATGACAGCTGTCAATATTAATCGGTCAAATGTCAGCCAGCGAATAAGACAAACTGACAGACTTATAGATAGATGAACATATCGTTTAGATGAATAGACAACGTGACTGAAAATTTGTTGAGTCGGACTCAAAATGAATAAGCCGAGCAAAAATTCGTGTAAGTATTGCATTTGCATATAGTATGATGAAGTTGCTTGAGGGGATTTGAATTGAATTAGTCACTGGCAAACTGAATTGATAGCAGCATTTAGATAAATTACAATAATTAAGCCAACCATATGCGCAGGCGGCTTAATTAATAACCTGCCCCGATATCTGTCTCTCTTGATCTTCAACTGTATCTGTATCTACATATACACATATTTTTCTAATTCTTTCTATGTATCTGTGCGCTGCGTCAGGCTGAACTATAATTAAATCCTCGTGTCCGTTGCCAACTCTCTGACCATTTAAGGGCATTGCCTGAGTTGGCGAGCAGGTTGCGGCTTCACTGTAAGCTTTTTCTATGTAGGTGTCGATCAGTTTGAGTTTTGCCAATCTTATAATTGTCAATGGACGATCTTTTTTTTTTTTTTGTATTTTGTATTTTTGCTGTATTCATTAACAAGTTCTCGGAGCTGGTTGCTTATAAGGCGAGTCGTTCATTCATTCATTCATTCATTCAAATGCCGCTCTCTTCTTAATGCAAGTCAAGTTTTAGTCATAATTTACATGTGTTTGCTTATGACTCTATCTAAGAAATTCAAATAATCAAACTTCTAAATATGGTACGGACAGTGTTACCAAATTTGGCGCTTAGAAGAACGTTGAATGTTCCCCATGTGTGTGGGCAAAAATGTTCAAGTATTTAAGTATCATTATTAGTTTTTTTTTCTGTTCTTCTCTTTTTTGCTTTATTTTATTGCCGACCCCCGCAAGTTGATTTAAGTGGTTTTTGTATCTATTCGCAATTTAAAATATTATCACTTATTGCCATAAATTGGTTAAAAAGTCAACAAATCGTATGTCAGTTTAAAGGATATGACAAATTTTCATTTGAGATGCCTCGTAAAGTTTTTTGCAAATCTATTCAGAAATAGATGTGGCCTCCCATTTGACTGGTTGCTTGTTGCATGTTGCCTTTTGTCATTGGCCCATTGGCTGTTGGCCATTTACTAACACTTCTGGGTGCATAATTTGACGGCTTTATGACGCCCTTCTGGGATCTTCTGCTCCGTTCACTGTTTGCGTTCGGTTGCCACATTTTGCAACATTTTATATTTTATATTTAGCTTTTTGTGTGTATTTTGCTTTAGCATTCTTGCACTTTATGAGCCTCAGCGGAGCGTCAATAAATTGTCAAATTTTATGCATTGCGATTTTACATTTGGCAAAGCATTTTTCGCATTTTGGCAGCCAGAGGGCAGCTATCTATCTGCCTAAACCACAAAATGAGGCCATAATGTTAGGAAAACTGTTAAAAAGTTATTTTAAAATTTGGGAAATTTAATTAAATTGATGATGATTTCCTTGCAATTATTTGTAATTCCATTTTTGATCTCGAAATGTTCTCAGCTGAATTTTACACGATGGAAAAATATTTAATAATTCTCAGAATATGCGCGTTTAATCCGTCAACACATCTTTTTATATTAGAGATTTATTAATTCCAATTGTAGGAGTTCATTTTAGTTAGTTTTATCTGTACAGTGTACTCACATTATGTTTATTTTGAGCAATGGCCTAAGGAAAATGTCTGGCAAACAAATTGCTTGTCTCAATTTTCTGGTTCTAAGGAAACTAATAGAAGTCATTGAGTATTGAATTACAATACCTATAACAATACACAATAATTAGGTATTGTATTTGTTTTACATTTTCAATGGAGGCGCCATAAATATTTGCCTTTTGAAATAACAAGAAATGCGATTAATAATTGTACAAGCCAAGTCATGCATCAAATTGATGTCATACTCTCAAAGTATGCACAGTGGCAAATTCTTAAGTCATTTTCTATGACATGTGCCGACGGGGGCACGCCCCCTCCTTACAGAAGTATCTATAGATTTATATGTGTACAGATATGTAGATATGTAGATATAGTATATCACAGCTAGGTCCAAACGCAGTCGGGTGACAAATTGTCAAAGCGGTGGCCATTGTGTTAGGCAGTTAGACAGGCACATGCCAAAAGCAAACAATGCAACTGAGAGCTTATCCAAAACCAAAAACTAAACAACGAAATGTTGATCATATCAATTGTCAACTGGCACAGTTGGGGGGCAATGTAATGTTGTTGGTGTTGTCGTTGTTGTTGTTGTTGTCGCGGTAGTCCAAACGCCAAATGTGTGAGTTATGGGACTGGGTGGGGGGTACAATGGGGCGTATGCGCAACTTGGCATTGCATTTGGCATAACTCACTCCGTTTGGCATCTAAGTTTATAGTTGGCGTAATTTTAAAGGCAAATGCATGCCATAATTCGTTTATATATAAACCAAATGATTTCATTAGGTGATAAAATCATTGCCCTACCCCTCACCACCCCTCTATTCCACCCACAATTTTGCATTTAATAAATTAGCAAACATTAATGTTAAGTAAACATTCACACGCTATATTATTATTGGCATATGCTGGCACAATTGTTGCTGTTGAGCTGCTTAATAAGTCTAACTAAGAGGCAAATTAAGCGTCATTTAATACGCGCATTTAACTAAGTGACAAATTGTCATTACACAATCGAGGACAATTGAATAAGTTTACATTTGTTCGCTGTCATTAACAATGTGTTTATGTCAAGGATTGTTTGTAGAGTATATATTTGTTCAATTATTGTCAACTAAGAGCAGTCGGTTAAAGAAAATGGTTTAATATTTTTAATAAAACTAGACGGAAAATAAAACAATTAATAATTAGTTTTAACTTGAAAATATTCAGAATTAAAAATTTAAAATAATACTAAAGTATGTTAATAAAAATTTAAACTGAAAATTGAATGTATAGTCAAGGAGTTTGTGGATATTCCAAAAATGGCAATTAATTTTTCTAAATTGTTATATTTTATTTATTCTTTATATTATTAGTACTACGTATTATTTATTATTATTTTATATAATAGTTTGTTAATTATTTATTATAGTTATTATTATGTTTTGTATTAATTTTTATTATTATTTTGATTACAGAAATTGCACGCGTGCGCGCCTCCCTGTTCCAGATCAATGGCGTTAAGAAGGAACCTTTGACGCTGCCCGAGCCAGAGGGTGCCATGGTTACATTGAACGAGAAGGTTTATGTGCCAGTGCGTGAGCATCCAGATGTAAGTTGAAATCAACGATGATCTAATTTATGAATCGAAGCACATTTGAACCGCTTCCGCTAATTAGAATTGACAGCACGATTGCTCAATGAGCCTCAATGAGCAACTGGTACACCGGAAATCGCTTTAAGGTGCGCCCTCTAACAGCCCGCAAAAAAACAAAAAGAATACGATGTTGCTGCTGCAACAAATGGGCGGTTAGGTAACACTAACACACACTCGAACACACACTCGCACACACAGTGATCAACACACCTTGAGACAGCTGATGGAATCAGTCGGCTGTTAAGTTGTCCAAGACATGGCAAATGCCTCTCAGCCTGGGCTTGCCTCAAGACTTTGCCGCATGCAAAATGCGTAGCAGTTGGTGTTGCAGTTCCACAAGAGGCATACATACTTACATATCTACAAACATACATACTTCTGTCTAATTTATATATGGGTTAGACAAAATCAGTGAAGCGTTTTAGGAAGTCGCTTGACGTCGCTTCGTTTCGTTGTAGGCGTTTTTGTTTTGCCGCCCAATAAAACGCCATGGCAAATCTAGAATTTGATTTAATTTTATGCAATTTCAAATGTTGCTTTTCTATTTTTATTTTCCATTTTGTTTTTGTTTTGTTTTTATTTTTTTTGGAAATTGTTTGGGCGTAGTTTTGGCTTATTTATGGCTGACAGCATCGTGAACCGAGAACTCAGTAAATTTATTTCATTGCTTGACATAATTAACTTCCATGTCTGTTTTCATTTTCCTCTCTTACTCCCGCACTCCTTCTCTGTTCAAAGGGGAGTGCGTGCTCCACATTGTTGCATATAATTTAAATGCATTGGGGCAAAGATGAAAGCCTTTTCCTGAACAGCTGTTTAATTCTTTTCGTATAGCAAATGGCGCCAAACATTTGCTGTGGAACGATATAATTTGTTGTGCTTAAGACAAAAGAAAATTAAACAATTAATATTGCCCAAAAAATGATTTGTTATATAAGATCTGTAAGTTCTGATATAATCTAATTATTTAGTTAGTAAAGCTGATCGAGAGAACTATATTCCTTTTTCCTGTTAAGGTATATCTACAACATTAATACACCCTTTTAAAACAGCTGTTTAATGGGTAAATTGTATTAAAAGCAACTTCTAAACCATTAGTAGGAAAGTTTTATTAAATTTTATCTAGTTCTTGATTTGGTTCAAACTTTGCTATCACTTAAGAATTTCGTTATGCAAATTTTCGAGTTTGTTAATCTCAGTTGCTAATTAGCAAGGTTTGGAAAATAGTTATAAGAACAAACGATACAACCAAGCAATACCCTGTATAAATATACACACATAAAACTTGGCAATAAAACAAAAAGACTTAATAGAAAAAGTTGAGTAAAGTTTAAAACGTAAGAGATTACAGAGTATGCTAGTTTGAGATTCAAAACTAAAACATTTGTCAACAGTCTTAGCGTTAGTTAATTAATTACTTGTAGATATTGCATAAGACTTAACTTCTAAGTTAGTAGAAGCAGATGAAAAAGCAGTTAAGAGTCGCTCATTAATATAAAGTTTATTTTAATCAAAATGTTTTTTTTTCTTCTTAGTAGCGTCTTCAAAGAGCATAGGGAATTGGAATACGAATTGAATATAAATGAGAGAAGTCATAAATTAAAAATGAACATAATTTGGCATACAAAAAGCAGAGCAAAAACCAAATCAAAGTCGATTTCTGATGATGTTTTCGATGTTCGTTCGTTTGTTGGTTTGTTGATGTTCTCGATGCTTTCCAAATGGAAATTGGCACAGAAACAGTTGAGATTTACGACCAGAGGGCATAGGTTTTATAGATGTATGTATCTATCTTTGTAGGTGTATATAGTATCTTTTTGTGATATTTCAGGTGTGCACTGACTGTTTGGATGAGTGTTTTCGATTTGTCTATTTTTAATCGAAGCAGCTGTAGATTTGATTTGTATCTTTCGTGGTTTTTAGGTGTGCGCGGGCGTTTCAGCATTGCGATAAATCATTTCATTTAATTGCAATATTTCTAGTCTGATAGAAAAACACACAAAACACGAACAAAATTCTGACATTTTCTTCTGACCAAAGCCAAATGGTTATAAAGCAAGACAAATTGCGTCTCGAATCGTACGAAAATAACACAAGAAAATGCAACAAGTTTGCACAATGTTTATTGTCAAATAATACAAACAAAGCATACGTAGCCCATAGACAATTGTTTATATTATATACATACCTATGTTTAAATACTTTTGTGCCATAAATTTCCAAGTCAGACGCAGCATCAAATGTTGCTCGAAAAAAATAATGGTGGTCTGTATATAATTTATACCATATTCAACAATGTAAATAATGATTTGTCAGCCGGCTGACAACCGGCAACAAACAAACACCATGTAAATAGACAACAATTTGTCAACACCAGCTATGAACAGAGAGACATAGATAGACAGAGACAGAGAGAGAGAGAGACACACGCGTGTACAGAGTGAAAGAGAGAGAGGAGTGCCTATCGCTTTGCAACGATCCAAGACAACAAATGCAACTAAATTGCAGCTGCCTGTTGTTGTGTCCAAAACATAAATACAACTTAATTAAAGTCAAACGTCTGTTGCAGAAACTGACAAATAGCCACAAAAGCATTAAACAGTTGACAATTAATTACTGTGAAACTATTAACGCTCTCGCATAGATGCGTTTTAAGCTGACCACACAGCAGTAGCCCAATTACCCTCCCCTTAACTCTCCTCTCCTTTATACATATGTATCTATTTCTTTTATTCTTTATGAGCGACCATTCGTCTCGGTTGCTTGTCTGTCAACTCGTATTGCTCATACGCCCCGTGGCGTAAGCTGCACATCTGCGACAGTTTGACCCCCACTGGTCGAGCTACTAAATGGTTGCTTTATGGAATTTCTTATATATAATACAAGTGAGATAAAAGCCCAGATAAAAGATGAAAATCTTGACAGCAGATAAACCCGATGAAAGCTGTCATAAATCAATTGTTTATTATATAAGTATTTGGTTGAATAAAATTGTTAGTTAGATTATAGATGACTCAGTTGGCATCGCACTTTCAAATCTTTAACGCTATTTCTTTCCATGTCAATTTAAAAACTTTCCAATTTAGTTATTATAAAAGTTATTTATTGCTGCAATGAAAATTTAACATTCTGTTAACTTTTGGTAGTTTTGTCAAACTGTTAACCTTCTGTTAAGTGACATGCTCGCTATGTTAATCTGTGAACAATCATTACAAGCATTTGAAATATTTATGCTAAAAAAAGAAAAACAAAAGCGAAAAAAACATCTCATACGTTTAAATTGTTTATTTAATTTTAGCGTATGTGTGTGAGTTTGTTTGAGTCGTAAACAAAGCGGCAATTAATCTGAAAACTGCAGCTGATTGGTCATGAACATAAAATGCTAATTACTTGCAACTAAAATGCTCATTTTCATTTTGAGTTATTTAATAAGTACGGGCCATGCATTAGACAAAAAAATGTGTGGCAACAACAGCAACAAGCAAAAAAGTAGCAACAACAACAACAAGTTGGTTGACTGTCTGGCAGTCTGTTTTTTGCGTTACATGTCAAACTTTGATTTATACAGACAAACTTTTTGTATTCAACTGTCGCGTAAGACACACACACACACACACTTTTTAAATATAGACGGATGTATAGATAAGACTTAGTATATATATTTTATATAGTATACACATAGTTGTAATCTATTTGATCTGCGCCGACCGTTGCTTAGTTTTGCATTTTTCCAGTTAACTGTCGGCTAATATGAAAAGATGTTTTTGCTCTTTTCAAAAGTATTTGCAATGTGTATGTGTTGAGCTCATTGCCAAGCTGACAAAACTTGGCTTAGATGCTCGTCTAATGATTTACTGCTAAATTTGTCGTTTTATATTTGCGTGTGTGGCACAAACTGCTTGCCGCACATTTTGATAAGCAGCTTTTGGGCCAATTTGACCATTACGCATCTATTTTCGTTCATTTTTTGACTGTCATGGTAACAGAAATTTTCCATTTTTCGTTTTCCATTTCTTATCATTAATTTATAATTTGGGTGCAACTTTATTTGTATACCTTTTGATGGCTGGCTTTTGTGCCTTATCAATTGCTGCTGTCTCTTTTGTAGTTGTTGTTAATATATGTACAATTATACCTCTCATAAATACAAGTACACACATATATTCATATTTATATTTGTATATATTTGTGTGTGCCTCTGAGTACCTTCTTATCGGCGGTCATAATCTGTAATATAATGCAGTCCCCGACCCAAGCACACACTTGTACAACATTTATTCAAGAGCTTGCAGCTACTGTGTGATCTTACCCCTTACCCCTGGCCCTCCAGCTGTTTCCTCTTTTGTCTGTTAACAGCAAATTTTGCCCAAGTGCCGTATGTAAGCAAACTGTTTACTTTTTATCATTATTGTAGCTCTTGTCTTGCCATGCCGTGCCTTGCCATATCTGCCTCCTTTTGTGGCACGCTTTCCACTTGATGCGCATAATTGCCGCTGCAGCTTGTGTCATTATTGATTTCCAATAACCCGTCAAATGAAATGTTCATATGGAGCTGAAGTCAAGTCATTTAATTTATTTAACTTTATCAAATATTTAAACATGCAACTGTACGAATTCAATTTAAATTCCTTAAACATCGTTTGCTGTTTTTTAATTAAATAACAACAGATGTGAATGGAAAATATTGTTTTTGGTAGTTGGAAGCTTGGAAAACATTTAAGCTTGTAATAAATTGAATTAAAAGCTCGCCCGCTGTGATGCCACTCGTAACTGCAGCAATTTGCAATTGATACGATCACTTCAATAGATGCTTGCAACAGTTGCAGATAATACTCGGACAACAACAACAGCAATAATTGTTGTTGCAGTTGCTCGCATCATCGCAGCATCACATCATCGATTTTGAATAGATTTTTGCTCAACAAAAGACCATGCCACACATTTTGTGGGTGGTCGGTCGTCAGTTGCTTGTTGCGACTTGCCCCTGGGCTACCGTTGAACCAGTTTGCCAAGACATTTATGTTTTTAACTCGGTGTAAATGATTTGAGATATGACTATGACTGGGCTTCAATAAATCTAAACAATTTAATCGACTAATTTACGAACAGCGAACAACAAAAGCCTCCGGGGCGTAGCCAATGCGCCACCAACTTGTTGACCAACTTGCAACAAAGTGCTATCATTGTGACCTATTGAAATGCTTTGCTCACTCATCCATCTCTACAGTATACAGTAAACTCTACACTTTCCACTCTCCACTCTTTACTCTGCACTCTCCATTTCGAAGCGCGGATTGTGTTGCTAAATGCCGCCTTTGTTTTTGTCGTTGTTATTGTTATTGTTATTGGTAATGTGGCAGCTGCTGCAGTTGGCAATCTGTTTGAGTATCTGGCTGATTGGTTTATCGTGCCAAATTCAGGCGTGTCGCCTTAGGTCATATTACGTATACGCCATTGTGCACTCGTCAAGCAATGGAAAAGAGATGAAAGAAGCGAGATGGCGGCATGGCGGGGATGGTGGTTGGAAATATAATAAATTTGACTTTGAAAGAATGTTTGTGTGCAGTGAATGATTTGGTTCATGAGTCAACCTTCTAATTTGCTAATGCGTTTTAAATTTTGATCAAATCAACCTTTATTTTTTTTTCTCATTTGGCATTAAGACATGAGCTAATTTGTTTTAATATTATTATTATTATTATTTAATTGTTGTTCATTTCCTGTGATTTCAGTTCAACTTTGTTGGTCGCATTTTGGGACCACGCGGCATGACAGCCAAACAATTAGAACAAGAGACTGGCTGTAAGATAATGGTACGCGGCAAGGGCTCCATGCGGGACAAGAAGAAGGTAAGCAATAAATACATATTTAATAATATATAATTTAAATATATATTCAATAAAGTAAACCATCTATATATTTACTAGCTAAACCCATAAGCTCGCTTAAAGCTGTGAAAATTGTTGAGAACTTTGAAAGATTTACACATTCCAATGTGCTGCGTTCCTTGCATGCCAAGCTAAAAGCCCCAAAAACAATAGTTTTGCACATTTTCCCCCCACACACACATTACTTATTTATGGTTCTATTGTACCAAAAGCTCATTCTTTTAGTTTAAAATTATTTAGAAATATAAAATATCTGCTCGAAATAGTTGATCTGCTTGACAGTGGTGGTTTGTGGTGCCACAACTGAAATATTTGTGAATTAAAACTATAAGCTAAATTCCAGTTTAATACGCTTTTGTCAACAGAATTGTTGGCGTAATTGAATGTGTGGGCTTAAAGTAATTTTCACTGACCACACATAATACTCAAAAACTTGGTAAAGCTAATTTATTGTGTTAGGTTTGTATTTATAATTTTAAGTAGTTTAAATCTAGTATTTATTTAAATACACAATTCTGTCACTCGTGAGGAAATGTATTATGTTAGGTTTATACTATTATATTAATTGAATATAAGTAGCCTAAATCTGCTCTTTTAAGTACATAATTTTCGCATTCCTAAATGATGCAGAGCATTTAATATTCAGCTTGCTCCCTGGAATTGCATACATATACATATACATATACATATACATATACATATACATATACATATACATATACATATACATATACATATACATATACATATACATATACATATACATATACATATACATATACATATACATATACATATACATATACATATACATATACATATACATATACATATACATATACATATACATATACATATACATATACATATACATATACATATACATATACATATACATATACATATACATATACATATACATATACATATACATATACATATACATATACATATACATATACATATACATATACATATACATATACATATACATATACATATACATATACATATACATATACATATACATATACATATACATATACATATACATATACATATACATATACATATACATATACATATACATATACATATACATATACATATACATATACATATACATATACATATACATATACATATACATATACATATACATATACATATACATACATATATAAACACTTAGATCTTGTCACTCCAGTGCTTTTGATGATTTAATTTCCTTTTGCCATTTGGCAAACAAAGAGACAGACCTAAGACCATAAGATACTCGCAAATGTATTTTTGGTTAATTCGAGAACAGAGACAAGGCAGGTTGACGTCGACGGGATACACACATACATATGTATGTACACATACAGACATATATGTATAGTATGTTTTATTAGAATGTTCACTTTTATAACGGTGCAATATTTTGATAATTTAGTAGCTATTCAAAGATCTGACACCCACATTGCCTGAGTCATGGCGATGTGCATGAAACCGAAAAATGTGAAAATAGAAGGGGATTACTCAGTGTCCCTCTCTCTAACTGTTTGCTGTTTAGATGGACTGCCTGCTTGACAGTTCTTAATTTGACAAGCGGTGCGGAATTAGCCAGGCCAAAAAGCTAGTCAGACAGTGAGGCATTCAGCCAGTGAAGCTGTCACTGGACATCCCCCTGACGAGACAACTTCAAAAGCTAAATAAACTGACAGCTTGTTGGCCATTTTGAGCTTAATTGATTAGAAATTTAACGAAATTAAATTTAAACGTGACGGACTTAAATACATCTTTATTTATATAAGTGTTCACTTTTGTTTTTGGGTCAAAAGTTAATGCGCAAACCCCAACCCGAAACATTCCCGTTCTCTCCCATAGCCTTGGGCCATGGCTGGTTAAATACATATTTTGTACATATTTTGCCACATTTCAAGCGTGTTGGCCAAAAGTGCTTTTGGCTTATGGCATTTGGCATGGGCGCAAAAGTAACAAAAGTAAATCGAATTTCTGAAGTGAATAAAATGCATTTTCATTAGCAATGCAACGCCCACACTTAATTCCTTAGCAGCCATTAAGAAAACACGCGCGGACAAATGTCGTCTTAAGATTGGAATTTCTAAACATTTTCTGACAATAATTCAATGAAAATTAAGAGAAAATAGTGAAAAATTGTGAAAAAACATCAATACAGAGTGAATTCAACAATTTTCCGTATGAATAAATTTCCATTACTGAGTCATCTATTCTGTTCACTTGAACAATTTTCTTTAGAAATCACTGCAGAGTTCATAAGTTCAATTGATCTTAATCTGCAAGAAATGATAGAATTCTAATTTTAAATTAATCCTCATTTGATTTATACGTCTGTGATTCACATGTCTGTGATTCATGTGCACATGTAAAATAATTACTTAAATTATACAGAAGTATATAACTTAACTAACTAATGAGCTCATCTTAGGTAATAAATTCATCAGTATTCGTATTCAATGCTTGCTTGCTTTCATTAACAGGAGGATGCCAATCGTGGCAAACCAAATTGGGAGCATTTGTCCGATGATCTGCATGTCCTGATCACCGTCGAGGATACCGAGAATCGTGCCAAAGTCAAGTTGGCTCAGGCTGTCGCTGAAGTTCAAAAATTGCTCGTGCCGGTAAGTCAATCTTTAACTATAAATGCATATAGAAAAAAAGTGAGCAATTTGTTAAAGAAAAGTAAAGAACATTTAAACAAATACTTCTAATGCTTTCACGTATAAATGTGCAAGGCATTATTTATATTTAATTAATGCATTAAATGCGTTAGTTTATTCCCCCTTTTAATTGAATTAATCCTTCACTATTAAAATTGTGTGCGAATATAATGCATTTGCTGTATCTATCAAAATGTTTAAAATTAAATTCAATAAAAAAACCAATAAATAAATCTCATTGCTAAAATTTGTTAACCAACAAAAATATTAATAATGATTTCTTTTATATTATTTTCATTTCTTTTACCAAAAAAAATCTAATCTGCTTTAATGTATTTTGTTTAATACATTGAAAAAACAAATCTACTACTATTACACATACACACACATATACACGCCTACACACATGCGTACACACACACACACACGCGTACTTGTACTAACAGCAAGCCGAAGGCGAAGATGAACTTAAGAAACGTCAACTTATGGAATTAGCCATTATTAACGGCACTTATAGGGACACAACAGCGAAATCCGTCGCAGGTACGTCATTCAAGCTCTACTTAGCTTATAAGTCAACTCAAAACAACAACAAAAAACAAAATAATACAGAAAACATAAACAGAGAAAATAGAAAAGAAAGAATGAATGAATGATAGCAAAATAACATTGTCTAAACCAACAGCCTAATCCCAAGTATTGACTAAAACAAAAACCAAAGCAAAAAAATAAAATCCCCGGCTCAGCGATGCGAATCCGAATCGAGTTCTGTCTAATCCAATGAATCTAACCAATAATGATATATTGAATTTTGTTTTCCTTAAAAATTTACATGGATTTTCTATACACGGACAGCTTTCTCATGCGTTGGTTCTCCTTCTGCTTCTGTTCTGTATCCCGCAGTTTGCGAAGAGGACTGGCGTCGCCTGGTTGCTGCATCGGACAATCGCCTGCTGACACCAACTTTATCCGGATTGGCAACCCAAATACGTTCACCTGCGAATGCACCACTGGGCGCACCATTGATACTTAATCCACGGATGACAGTGCCCACATCGGCGGCCAGTATATTGTCCGCCCAAGCAGCGCCGACGGGTGCCTTTGATCAGACAACACATGGCATGATCTTTGCCCCCTATGGAGATTATGCGAACTATGCGGCACTCGCTGGCAATCCTCTGCTGACGGAATATGCTGATCATAGCGGTGGGTTGTTTGCTAGATAAACTACATACATACAAACTACATACATACATAAATTAATACACACTACATACATACATATCTCTACATATACAGTCAATCAATCAATCTATATAACTACAACTTATGATATTCAATCAGCTTATTGATTGATTCTATCGATATTCTACATATACATATTTATAAATCTTAACTATATGCGCCATAACTGTTTACACACACACACCCACGCCGCACACACATACACACATTTAAATCAAACTTAGTCAGTTAAATTAGACTCGTGTCATTTGTCAGTTGAGTTTATAGTTAGCCAACGGACTCGTAATTCTGTAATTATGCCAAACTGCGAGCAGTAATAACCACACATACTTACCAAACTTACAAACAAGCAGTTAGGGTATCTACAGTCGGTCAGTTAACGAGAGAATTGAAGAATTTAAAGTTAACAAAGAAAATGGTAAAAATCTAAATTTATTTTAAATTGTATGTGAGGCTTAATCGTTAACGAGATCAATTGTAGTTACTCTAAATACTTGAACAGAAACACATCACTCATACGCCCAGTTGTATTTGAAATTTATTAGGCAGCATTTTTTATTAAACGTTTTAACCAAAGTGCAATATTAAAAAAAATATACAATAATAGCTGTAGTAATATTTCAAATATTTATTATATATATTTTTATTTGTTATTTTTATTATTTGTTATTTTTTTTTATTCCATGCTTGTTTACCGAAGCGCATTTGCATATGTTTTTAGAAGCTCTTGTGTCCGTCTGACAGATCATATCTGCGAGGATATCTACCAGGATATAACATCTTCGGTCTGTCGAAGATAGCGCAGTCTTGTTTTAATTTTGATTTTGATTAAGTTTAGCTTTGCAGTGCCATACAGTATGCTATATACTTATATATTTTTATTTCGATTATGAATTGTTAAGTGCACGCTTTTAACACCCATTTTGGTACCGCTTGCTTTATAACAGCTTGCATGCCACTCTCTCACAGCTAACAATGTTTCATATACTTACGATCTAACTGATTTAATTTACCTTTATTTCTTGAAATTTTTGTCCTTTTTTGATCTGAACATGTTCCATATATAAATATTTACAGTTGGTCGATATATGCATGCCGGCTCCGTCTTTTGAACTTTTTTTTAATTTGAGTGTGCACCAAGAATTTATTGAAGTCCATAAATTGTTAGTTCTTAGTTCCAGTTAAATTACATTCTGTTGCAGTTGACAGTGCACACACATCACAGAAAAAAAACCTTACTTAAACATAATTAGTTATAGATAAAAAAAAAACAACAACAACAAATCAACAAAAAATACATACATACATGCATCTATGTATATTTATTTGGCAACAAACAAATGCAAAATGGCACAACAACAAACAAGAACAACTACAACTACTACAAAAACAAATACTCAAAAGAGAAAGATAAACAAAGAAAATGCATAAAAATACTTAAGCATAAATGAATGATTATTGCTCGTCAAAGTTTTTGTTAGTTCATAGGTCGCAAAACATTTCTACAAAACACTGGCCCAAACTGACGACTGGTTAATAAGTGATTTTTAGGCGCTTCGCATGAAGAATTTATCTTTTGTTTTTTATTTTATTTTATTTAATTTTGTTTTATTTTAATTTGTTTCTTTCGTTTTGCAAAAACATGAGTATATTCTAGTTGACAACAACAGCATCAACAGCAAAATGGTTGTTGGTTGTTGTTTGGGAACAATGAAGTATTCTACTTACATAAATACATACTTATTACTTAAAGCCTTCAACTAAGTTGCTGACTTAACTAGTTATTAGTATTCCCCCCCTTTAATTTTTGTCGAAACAACCCCGTTCCGTCTGAATTTATAAATAAATATAGCATACTTATGAGGTCAGGTTGAAGTATTCAATCTGTATTTTCTTTAAAGAATGCCTTATTTATGTCGGTTTAAAATTGATGCGAACCCGCAAATCAGAATAGGGGCTATATGCTTTCAAGCTTTCTTAGGTTTTGACTTCTCTTATTTATAGCATAGTTTTTATAATTTTTTGTTTGTTTATTGCGGTGTGGGTTGATTGTTTATTTTCGTTACTCTATTTTCAATACTCTTTAAGTGCAATATTTAACTGATAGCTAATTAGTTTTGTGTAGCAATTAAGCGCAGTATTTATGCACAAATGTACCTTACGACAAGTTCAAGTTTTACATTTGATTTCCGTACCGTTTGATTTTTTCCAGCCAGTGCCATTTTTTTTGTTTTTTGAACAATTAGCAGCAGCCTCACAATTTTGTAGCATTTTAATGGGAAACTATACAAACAAACAAACAAACATAAATATTATTATCATTATTATTAGACTATGAATATTTATTCATATTATTATTGTAGCTTAAACGGAGCCTAGAATCGAGTTGGTGCTTAAAACATTTGTAGACATAAGTTAGTTGAGGTTCAGGCAGCCGTCCAACAATATTTTGCACAACTAGTCAAAAGTCAGCAAAAGCGAGCATCAAATGTTTGATAGACAGTTAGAAGACAGACAGACAGACGGACGGACATACCAACAATGTGACAGACAGCTGGAAGAATGCTAAAGAACAAACTACACTAAAGTTATGACAAAACCATATAATTATGTACAGTCGAGCTTCAACAGAAATAAATCACAACAGAATCACACAGAGGAGGTCTCTTTTAAATGTTGCTTTCGAAATTTGTAAGAAAGTGAAGATTGGCAGAGATCTGATTAAATACATAGCTTGCAGAGACGTTCATTGAATGGAAGTATGACTGTTCTTATCTATACAATAATTATTTAAAAACTAGTTTTACAATTTGCTTAGGCTTAATTATTGAGCTGCTTAAAAATCACTTATTCCAGCGACACCGAACCAGAAACAAAACCAGAAATCGAATCAAGTGTTTTTTTTTTGTACATGCATAAACCATAAACATAGAAAGAAAAACATAAACAATTAAACATATATACGACTCATTCCAAAGAAACAGAATTTAAATGTAAATCAAAATGCAAATGCAAATACAGTTATTTATAAACAATTTTTTATAATTTTAAATAACAAACTATGAAATTGGTAATTAGCACAAAAAAAAGAAGAAACGAAGAAAATAGAGTGTGTCCAGAGAAAATGTTGAAAATTGTTTTAAACAAAGAAGAAAAACAATAGCGAAAGCAAAGAGCAAGCATAAATATATGTTTATTCTTATAGCAGTTAAGTTTTGTAGGCAATACACATATATATACAGTATATATATATATTTATTGCCTTGATTATCTATATAATCTATATACCAATACCAATACCAATATCAATACCAATATTATATGATAAACCTATATATGCAATATATCTACATGTATCGTATCGTATATTTTAGTAGGCGCCCTTAAGCAGCAACGTCGATTGGCGGCTAACAGAGAACACCCCTATCAGCGTGCAACGGTCGGAGTGCCAGCCAAGCCGGCGGGTTTCATTGAGATTCAGTAGAGACTCAGCAGCAGCAAACACATTGCAACAGACACACTTTTGTTGCGAACAACAAACACCTTTTTGTATTTATACCTAAAGTAAAAATTCTTTCAATTTTTTATTTCGAAATCACTGTAAAAAGCTTCAAGAAATGCTATCAAATATTATGTGGATTATCAACTCCGCCCGCCATTACGTTCAAAAGCAAATGGGCATTATACAATTTAGTTCAATTACGATTTTCGAAATATATATGATATATATATATATATATTTGCATTACAACTACTTCAAATTTATATCATAATTTTTATTATATTTTTTGTTTTTTTGAAAACTGTTTTAAATCAAAGTCATGCACCTGCTGCTCTGCTGTGTGTGTGTGTGTCCAATGAAACCCAGCCAGTCCAAGTTGGTCAGGCCGGTCTGTGCAGCTCCGTAACTCAGTTAACTCAGTCCAATAAATATATCAAGCGCCTCACAGGTTAGTTGTGTTTCTACTCATCTATAAATTTGTTTTTATTACATTATTTTTTTTTTTTATTAAATTTGTTTCCCATTGAGCTGCGGTTGCTAAACTAAATTGAAGGATAGCAACGGCAACTCATTTGTAACTTTTGATTATTTTTCCAAACAAAAAAAATCAATTAAAAATATGAAAATCAAATTAGGTAATATACAGACAGACACATGCTGAATGTTAGTGGAATAGTTGCTAAATATTTAAATTGAAAGAAGAACACAAACAGTTGTTTCTGAAATATTTTTGTTAGTTTATTTTATTTCTTTGTTGACGA
Organism: Drosophila testacea; assembly: GCA_035043265.1. Lineage (NCBI taxonomy): Eukaryota > Metazoa > Arthropoda > Insecta > Diptera > Drosophilidae > Drosophila > Drosophila testacea. Next base: position 407,640 of record JAWNND010000211.1, read on the forward strand.
CGTTGACTTGTGCCTTTGATGTTTTACAAAAACAATATGAAAAAAAAACAAAAACAAAAATAAACAAAATCAAATATAAAAGCGATAAGAAATGGATAAGAACATCTTTTATCGATTTCTACAAACAAACAAAAAGCAAACGCAATTTAGTACATTTTGTATTACTTTTTCTTAAGCCATATAATTAATATTATTATGATCTATATCTACATCTACATCTTTATATATATATACTTATATGAATTATAAATTTTATATGTGTATTTAGTATTAAGGACCTGTTAGTCTGTAATGTTTACCTTGTATATCTTTTAAATGTATGTTGCAATTGAACCGAAAGTGTACCAGAATAAAGATCAATGACTTTTGTTGAAGTGCAACCCAAAACACAGAAAACAAAAACCAAGAAACAACAACAAACAAAAAAACCAGTCTATAAAGTTTTATGATATGAAAATCCGAATGCTTCGGGCATTCTCATTAATTATTTTAAAATCGTTTAAATCTAACGCTTTCCGAAATCTAACAAAAAAAAAAAAATAAAATAAAACTCCCTCTACTTGTCGTCTATGTCACACATAACTCATTGATCACCCTTAGAGATCTTTTAGATGAAATAATGATAAGCACACTTAACTTTTGTTTGCAACTTTTTAGTTTAATAAGAACTTAACTTTAGTAGTAAGTCCTGTGCATCGCACACACAGAACTCGTAGCCAGCGGTGGGGCCTACTGATGTACTACTACTACCACAACCACCACCACCACAACCACAATTAAAACCACCACAACCACTACTACATACTACTTGGGGGCCGTAACTCTATGCTTAACGTCTGTCTCACCTTCCACACCTATAAAATCGTACATAATACATAAATATAAATAAAAATCGAATTAATTGATTAATAATAAAGAAGACAACAAACAGCAACCAAAACATAGCAAGTCCAACTACTACCACATACATTAATATATGATAATTAGATATATACATTAACGTGTATTTAACAGACTTACTCTATAAGCTTACTTATCTGGTTCTGGTATCAGTAATACTCTCTCTATCTCTCTATAGAATCGTAAGATATATAATTGTATAACGTTTGATAAAATTGCATATGCATTTGCTTATAAAACTCCTCAAGTACTTACACACACATAAACACACAGATACACGCACACACACATACATACATACGCGTCTATATATATGAGACCAATTACTAAATCGATTCTAATGCCATGCCAAAAGAATGTCTGATAATGATAAATACATATTTAATTATGCACAATGAAATTCCTTTTTGGGTAATGCTAAACACCGTTAAAAACAATACAATACATAATGTTTATGTGCAAAATTTAATTTAATTAAAATTAAAAAAATACATGTAAATAACGCTTAACCTTGGCATTTTTGATCGAAAACAAATTATTATAATTATTATTACTATTATGATTTAAATAATTGACAGCCAATGCACCTGCAATTTTATGATTTTTTTCTAATCTTTAAATTTGATACTCTATAGCATTTACATATGTATAAAAACCATATAAATATCAAATGATATGTGATGTAATATTATTGCTAATTTTAACTAACCAAAGGCCAAGTTAACTAAACAAAGAAAATAAAAGTAAAAAACAAAACTAGTAAATAAAATGAATTAAAACAACAACAAAAACCAATATATTTAAAAAAAACCAAACCAATAAAATCTGCAACTTTCTTTACGTTGTTTTGTAAAATACTCGATATTCAAAAATCCCGAAACGATTCGAATAACCAATAAATGTTTCATTAATAACGTATTAAATCAAATTATCAAAAGTTAATATCTATTTGCACTATCTACGAACTTAATTATTACGTATGTGTTTGTCCATTTCAACTCAAACAAACTCAAAACAATTTGGAATAGTTTTGAATAGTCTTTTTCCGTTAATATTCGAGACAAGTTACTAAACGTTTGTGAGCTATGAATCTTGTATCTTGGCCTGCATGTCCTGTGTGCCCTGCTCTTAATTATTAATTCTTTAAACATTTATTGTGTTCACATTGCCATACTATATATAAACATATATGTATATATATTATATATATGTACACATCTGATATGCCCGCTTTCATTTAGTAACTTTTGCGCTCATTTTACTCGCATATTAAAACTACTTCAATGTTTGTAGTTTAGGCATATTTAACGAAAGAAATCAAAGGAAACAAAAATGAAATAACTAACTGCTAACCATTTATTAAAACTCAATTTCCATTTCTATTACTCTTTTTTATTTACATGCTAACCAAAACAATATATATAAAAATCTAAACAAAATCTACCAACAACATATCTCAAATACACAAAAATATCCACAAAAAAAAAAAACAAAAAATCCACCAAAATCCACCAAAATCCTTTCATCAACCGACAACCACCAACATCTGTCTGCCTGTCTGCCGTTCGGTCAGATGAGCTCCACATTGAAACAGATAGGATTCAGCAGCAAACAATTTGCATTAGAATGCATCAGCAGCAACATCTATAACAACGGAAGCAACAACATTTGCATCAGTGGGGCATCAACGGTGTGGCAGCAGCAACAGCAGCAACGGCAACAGCAGTGGCGGTAGTCAAGCATTGTGTGCCATGCCAAATGGAATGTACAATTTAACAGCAACAACAACACTTGTGACTGACAATTAATGAAGCACACACACACAATCGCACACCCTCACATCAAATCTGTGGCCTGTTGCTTGCTCCTGCAAATGCATCAAACAATTAATGAAAAATAAAAATAATAATGTATTGAATTTTGTGGCCATTTCTGTTGTGTTTTGCCCGACAGCAAACAAAACAAAACAAAGTTAAACAAATCAAACGATAGTGTCTAGTTTAAATTAAAGCACATAATTATGATAATTATAATTATTATTATTTTTACGCACTCATAAGTAGCACATAATTAAGAGTTCAGCGAACAAAAATTACTTAAACTGCAGAAACACGCATATATATATATTTATTTGTGTATATGCCCTTAGAGCCATTATTATTAATACACATAAAAACATATTTTATTTAAAAAATCAAAAAACAAAAAAGAAAACCACAAAAAAAGAATATCATGTTTACGGAATCTCATCCAGAAATCTGCAAATCGTTTTTATTACAATTTTTTAATTCTCCAAAATGGGAAGAAGAATCTTTTTTGTAGTTTGTAAGACGAAACAGTTGTTTTATCTGTGTAATTATGAAAACACACAAACACACATCCATTCGTTGTACAGCATTTTATTGTATTACGATGCTGTGCTAATGTCTAGATTATTGCGAAAATATTCATTATTAAATTTTGTTAAATTGAGGCAAACTCTTGTTAATGAAGTATGTATTTCGAAAATCATTATGTTAAAAACTATATACACCCACACTTACAGAAACACATCAGTCTTAAGATCTATAAACATTTTTATGATAATAAAACAAAAAGCATAAGAATAAATACGCAACAGCCATATTTAGTTAATGAAAAGTAACGAATATCATGCATTAATAATGTACAAGTTAAACATAAATAATTTAATTCTAATAATTAATGTTAATGTTGAGCTCAAGCACAATGTATTATACACAAATAATAAAACATTACAAAAAACACAAACAAAAATAAAAAAAATGAAATAAGAGAAAATAATTTTGATAATTGCCGCAATTAATTATGTCGAAAATCATAAATCAAAAGAATTATATTTCAAAATTCTTTAATTTAAAATGAATACTAGAAGTTAGACAGCGCGCATAATTTCGTAAAATTTTTATACATAAATATAGTTGTTAAATTAAAGAAAACAAGCAAAATATGCGAAAGGATACAAAAACAAATGTAAATTGCATTTAAATTATGGTACAAAGGAAAAGCGGATAGATTATTGTTTTAAGTTAAAGAATTTTGAACGGAGCTAAAAACTGAAAGCAACAAATATCATGTAATTACGTGTGCCTTTGAAAGCATTGCAACTAAGCTAGATGTTAAATTCTAATTATTTTGTTTAATTAATGGCACCAATCAAAAGCAAAGAATTGGCAACAAAAGATAACTAATCTAATTAAATCTTTCGCTCGGCAGCAGCGACTACATAATGAAATTATAATACTACAATATAATGTGAATCCCGACATACTCATACTTGCGAGTAAACACAATTAAATAATAATAATTTAATAATATATTTTTATGTTAGTAACGGCAATCGTGCAATCGTAGCAATGAGCACCGCCAAAATTGCAAACCTTTTGGTGTGATGCCTTAATCTATCGATGATCGATAACATATTATATAATTGGTTTCGTACTCGATATCCTTATCGAAATTCAATTCAATTGATGATTGTGAGTAACCTATTAACTATATATAAACAAACATATATCTATATAGTGCATAATTGTAAGCTTAAGCACATGTCAAATTGAATGTTGTATGTACTATTGTGTTAATGGGAACAATTATTTGAAACAACAAGATTCATTTATTATTCATGAAACATCATTAAAACGTAAACACACATTATTGCAAATTCATTGAAAAACTTTGCAAAACTTACCCACATATGTTCAAATAATAATTATGTACGCAACTGTAACAAAATCAAACTAAATTATGTACAAGTTTTTGCATAAAATAAATGTTTATAAAAAACCAAACCTCCACAATGAATTTCAATCAATTCTACAGTATTCTACAGTCCTTGACCAGAAGAGTAGAAAATGAATGACAAAGGAACATAATTCAGGTTTCAATTAGTGTCCGGGTAAAGTAGTTATTGGCCAACAGAGAAAACAATGGACCTGCATCTATGTAACGTAGCTTCATTGGTTGCAAAAGGAGCTTCCCGAAATCCATGGTATTCGTATGAACGTGAATATTGACACGCCCGTGCATTGTAACAATAGAGGCTGCTGAATGCCAAATTGTATACAAATCGAAGAACACCGCTGGTTGCTAGCATACCAAATTATTTCAAGGAAATGGTGTTCACTTTAAGACCTTGGGTTTTTATTTGTCTTTTGACGAAATTTGCAATTAATTCTCAGTTAGAATATTTTGAAATTTTGTTTCAATGTTTGTGAATTTTTTTGAGTCGAGGTATATCAGTTCGTTGACGACTCAAGTAAGTTCATATAATAATCCTTTTTTTTAATAAATGCAAATTATTCAGAAAGAATGTTGCTGCTTAAAGAACTATTATTACAGCAGTTGTGCAATAAAGAACGGGTAAGGAACAGGCTCTCCATTATAATGTAAACTTTCTTAGAAAGAGAGAAAGCTGTTGTTTTAGATTTAAAATAATTAAGACTACTTATGCAACCATAATAGTAGCTAATTAAGTGCTGTTGACATAGATAGCATCAATCATTTATGCACGCAGACTTTGCTCATTTCTTTCAGAAGGACGCCGACAGGTTCCTTATTTATTGTAAACAAACCGAAGTACACGTGCAATTGTCGACAAGGAGCATGCGCTGTAGTTAACAGTGGATTAACAGTGCTCTGTTAAGGTTCCTTAAATGGAAGTGTGTAAAGCGTCCACCGGCTCAGTTCTTTGGTAGCAAGCGCATTGAAAGGACCAAAAGTCAACGGAATAACGATAGTGATATCGCACGTTTAGGCACGTCTTCGCGTAGCAACAAGTGAATTGAAACTCAAAGTACAATAGTGTTGATATTGCAAGCAGAATTATGATTCTGTTGTACATATTTGTGCTTCTCGTTGTCATGGCTGAGGCGCGTAATGAAATCCATCAGAACCCACCGCCACCGTTGGCACACGTTGAACAGTGCGGGAGCACTCAAAAGATGGTTGACGAATGCTTTAAGGATTTACCGCCACATCTAATGGAGTTTTTACAAAATACAAAAATTGTCATAAGCAAACAGGAGATCATGGCTAAGTGCATGTAAGTGTCGAAGTTCACACACAACTCGGAAAGTGTTTGAAGTGCCTTCAAAACGCGTATAAGGTGCTATAAATAAAGCACACCTGTACGTGTGAATACATTATTGATTACCCTTCAGATACAGACGAATGCAAACTCTCACGAAAGAGTCAATAATTATTTAATGTCCTACGGACCCTTTTTAACTTGATTCAACCTGAGCCATAAATATATAAAGTTAACAAAAGGGTTCTTTTAGTTCGCACTTTAGCTTATTTCGAGGGCTGTACAAAGCTTAATGAAAAAACTTTCTTTGCGACTGTCGATTTGTGTTGGCGATGTCGTAAATATCATAATTAAGTTTGGGATATTTGATAATTCGTGGAAAATATTAATTACTGAACTACCTCAAGTTATCACGAGTTGGCCTGTGTGCGATGTAATTTAATAAGCAATTAAAATATGGTTCACATGAAAACGAATGAACTTCAATAAACTGAAAGCCCTCGATACTCGTCGATACGTTACGGTGTAATGCAAAAGGTCTACCTTAATTATAATGTCATGCCCTTAAAAAGGGAGTGAAGTTTCAATCAGGACAGTGTGAAATAATTATAAACATCCAGATAAAACAAACTCAGTTTACATTTTGCCACAATGCAGAAAGCACTAATCAATACAATTTAATTATAGTGTTTTCAATCGTGGCATGAAGTGCTTTGATGCTTATTCCGTGCGTTGCCTGCAGAATCAAAAGCTTAGTTTATTTAAAAATAATATTGAAGGGGCTCGCAAATTCTTTAACAAATTCTGCTCTGATGAGGATTTTCAACGAGGTAAGAGAAATTTAAATTAAATTAATTTACTAAGTCAAAAACAATATATTAACAAGCTAACATAAATAAGCTTAATGGATATAGCCTAAAATACTTGTATGCAAAGCAATTTACAAGCCACTATTAATTGCACTGAAACAAAATGTGTAACTCGTATACAGTTTTTAAATAAATATTAAAGTATTGATACTTAAACTACAGTGTTATGGAAAATATTCAACAGTATGCATGAGTCCACTTCTCATTTTTAAATGTAATACAATATTTACATTTTGATTTAAGCCTATTATACTTTTAAGCTTTGAAGATACATTTACTTTCGTCTGACAAAGCTACTAAATAGCATTCTTGAGTCTGTGCTTAGCTTAAATAATTTTAGCTTTTAAATTACACAAAAATAAGTGAATCAATATAAACACGTTTAAAGTTCTAAGCATTGAAGAGCGTCGTTTTAAAGTCACACACAATGCGAATGCGACAGATTGCGACTTATATATCTATCCGTCTTTATTTCTCACTTAGGCAAAGTGCATTCTTAGCACACACATTTATTTGATGGACAAGTAACAAATACACATTCGCCTGTAAATCTTTCTCCTAAGAAATAAAAGTCAAATACAAAGCGTGTTTAACTTTTCGTTACAAAAATTTAAATTACTTAAGTTTACGTAGATAAATATTTAAATACTTACAGATATTTTATGACATATATACTTAATTTTCATGATTTATTATAAATTATTGTCTTGCTAAAAGTTAAATACAAATTAAAAAGTTCACACCAGCCCTTATATAATTATATTTCTGTAACTCAGTTTACAAATATTTATTTTTGATCTGCCTCAGAGATCTTAATATTTATTCCTATAGATTTTATAGAACTTGCCCATATATTTTATTTTATTCTTACCAAAAAGCTTCATACTAAAAAGCTCATTGAATCTGTATTCATCCGCAAAAGAACACAATATTAGGAGTTTTGAAGTATGTAGCTTTTTGGTTATGATCATCTCATAAAAAATTCGAAAAACTCTATCGTAAAAACTAATCAAAGAATATTTTTGTAAAATTCATATTTGTAAAATTCAGGGTACAAAATCTAAATGCAAGTGTTATTTTAAATACGAAGTGAATTGCACATTTTCGCATTAAAATATAGTTTTAAGTATACATATATCCAAGTTTATTTGGTTGCGACACTGATTGGCCGTTTAATTTATATTCCCTTCAAGATTATCTGCGCCACAAGGATTGTTTCACACACATTCAGCCGGATTGGATTAGCTGCACCACCGAATTTGAGAACATACTCACAGAAGATTTGCACGATAACACAAGGAATGTCACCGATAAATTTATGGAATTTTGTTGGTAAGCAGCAATCACATAGAAACTAGCGGGGGGAATGGGGCATAGAACATTTGAGTAATTGCTCTTGTTGTTGGCATTTCGTTGCAGTGCACGTTACGCATACGAGAATTGCATCTACAATAGTGCACGGTACAAGTGCTACAAGCATTCAGCTGAATTCGCACGTGAAACCGCCAAAATGTTGTCGGATGAGAAACACTTTAGCAGTTGCCGCCATCTGGATGACATCTGTGCGCATTCAGTGCGCATTGCCTGGATATCGAGCAGCTTTTATCCCTTGGCTCTGGTACTGATGCTGCGTTTTCTGCGGCATATTGCCAGACCGTAGGTTGGCCACCGTCTCTTGGTTGTGTGGTGTAGGTTGTCCAATTGAAAATGCATAGCATTAAGCGATTCGCTTGAAATGGGCGTGTGATTCTCTAGGGTGGATAATTTCGTCGGACAGCGGCACTCGTTAGTCTTAAAGTCCTCGTATATATATATGTAACTTTATTTATGTGTATTTAATAAATTTAACTTCAGTTGTGCAACCTTTAAGCAAGCGACAGTTTTTAATGCTATTGAAACATTGCGTGTGCTACATGGCGTATTCGTAATATGCTAAATTGATTGATAAATGTACATTTATTAGACAGTAAGCAAATGGGCTTCTTCTGTCTGCACAGATGAGATAAAATCGGTCACGCAGTGAACTCACTTAGCACGTGCCCTGCTACTTTGAATTTCCAAACTTTTATTTCCAACTTTTTTTCAGGTATTTATCTCTTAAATGTTTTTCTTTGAGGTAGGGGGGAAATGTTTATGCGTTCTTTTGACAAGTTATTCGAAGTCTAGTGTAAAACTTTTGCGTGAACAAACAAAATGTCTAACAAGCGAGGCGTCTAATGCCAATAACTTGAAGAACACTGACTTAGTTGGCTATTAAGTTTCATACAGGGAAAACTTATAATTTCATTGGCAGAGTATGAAATTTAAGCACTACAAGTAAGTAAAGCTGTTCAGGTAAAAAAAATGATTTCTTACATATTGATGGTTTTAATAAGGAATCGATATTCACTTTGCCTGGTTCCTCTTAATGCAAGTTAACGCTCATGGCTTATGCATTGCATTTTTTACCTTTCCCATTACGATGTCAAAGGCCACTCTTGGGATAGTTGCGTCGTTGTTGTCATTTGAGACATGCTCAGCACAGCAGCATCAAGCCATTTACTTAGCTGGGAGTTTTGGATTTAGTTGGTCAACAGCATCGAAATTTAATGTTCTATATGATGCTAAAGTGGATGCCTCTAGCTGTTTTGCAAATATGTGAAATGGTTTTACGCGCAAGCCAAAATCAAATTATAGCCTGTCATCTACACGCAAAAGGCAAAAACTAAGCCAAATGGCAGCATAAAGTCTGTAGGCATGAACACGTGCATGCAACATGTTGCCTTGGGATACCAACCAATATTCGTTGAATCGAAATCACGAAATATAATAAAAAATAAATGGTAATAAACAATTTTATTAGCAAATTTATAGGAATAATAAGTGATTGTCTCCAGACGAGAATGTAAGTTGGAATTTAATCATATACTTACTTTGGTTTGTATGACATAGTTTCGTGAAGGTTTTACAAGAAAATCTAGGTAGGAATGCTTTCAAATATGTCGGGATAAATTTCTAGCATTAAACAGGTAAGCGTCCCCAACTTGAAGCTCAACACTTTAATTAAATTTAAATCAAGGTATTCCAACATTAAAACGAAGTAAGTAAGGAACAATTTCTTGATGTGCCTTTTTCTTTTATAAACTAAAAGAATAAGAAGAACATTACATAATTAGCATATTTTCAAACGAGAATGTAAGTTGGAATTCACTCAAATATTCCAAGCTAGCATGACATGTTTTAAAATATGTCAGTTTAATTTTGTAGCATTTGAAAACTAAGCATATCTTTTTACAGTTACTTTAAGTTGAACAATTCAGTTGAACGAACATAAAGATACATATTGCGACATTGAATCAAAGTTGTTCAAGTACCTTTTCTTAATCTGCTTCTCTTTATTTTCCACTCTCCTTGCAAGTTAATTAAAATTAAATTTCAGATATTGAACGTTCGATTTTATTTAAATCCGTTGAAAAGGCATTGCATACATTCAGGCGCAAGTTTTAAACACTTTGTTTTAAGTATACTTTAAATTTTGCGTTATTTGATTTATAATTTTCCTTTCATAATATTTTGTTACATTAATTAAGTGGTTTATTTGTAGTACATTGACCTCGACTCGTTAAACAACTTTGATTACTTCATTAATGGACAGCTAATTGGATTTTCAACAAGCATAAAGGGTGCGTTTTATAACAAAATCAGAAGGGGTAACAACTGAACTCAGCTGTAGTTTGAAATACTTGAATTATATCAGAGTCTGCTTAAGTATTTAAGTTGATTTCTGTAACGTAATTAATACGATTTAAGTTTAACTGAATGAATGATATATCAAATTAATATTTGCTTATGGCTCCAATGAGCTTACGCATTCCTTATATATGTTATCACAACTGACAATCATTTTCCAAGAAATCCGGACACATTCAACTTATGAAAGTCTCAAAGGTCATTGAAACCAAATTCTAAGGGCAAGTTATACAATTGAATTTACCTTAGATTTCTGCAACTGCAATCGTATCAGGTGTAAATATACAAAGCTGTTTAGATTCTTTATGAATGGATAAAATTGTTTCTTAGAAAATTGTCTCCAAAGCAAATGCAAGAGTATTTGAGAATCAAGTGAATATATTAATAAACCATTAACCAGCTGACTGGTCAAGATTGCTAAAGCTATACAATGTTAAAAGTCAATAAGAGATCATATACTTCCATGATTTTATTGGTAATCGGTGTTAGAAACCAAAAAGTACACAAAACTACTTATTTACTAGAAATGAAAGATAACTCTTATGCTACTTTATATGAAATATATTTCGATTAATTTCGTTAGATGACCAGCAATAATTTATGTAATGATCCACTAGATTGAAGAGAATGGATCGTAATGATTTCAACACTGCATTAAACTAGAAAAACATTTCAAGAATCTTGTTTTACAGCTTAAATTGCTTGACTTGTTTCAGTGTAGATATGTACCTATAAGAATAGTCAGCATTTTCTTAAGCCCAATTACTACTTACCTTGTATATACTAATATAATAATGGTAATTAGGTTACAATATAGTGCAACTTGTTTAAAAATTGTAACAATCACAACAGGCTTTTGGACTTTTACTATTAATTATTAAGTGTTTTAGTTATATGAGCTTGGGTAAAGTTGATCAGTTACAGATTTAATCAAAACATCATAATACACTTGTTTGATATTTGTAGTAGTTATTGGGTATATGTAATAAATATAGCAAAACAGCTAGAGGTTGAGGTCTGGCAACTGATAGCAAGACATATTAAGAAATGTGTAGTAAAATTAATTTTAGAAAATACAGAAACAAAAAATATTAACAAGTGGAAGAGACAGAAAAGAAAATAGTTTATTGGCATGAGCATTTCTATCTATTCAATCTCTCTGAAATATTTTTAAATTGACATGGCTATAAAATAGGCTTGGATGTTGAAATTGACCAAATATATATGTACATATGTGCTCTTTTGGGATTTACGATGCTTTGTTCTAATAAAATCGTTGCAGCTTTTAGCTACCATATATAAGAATAATAGTCATAGTATATATGTAACAAAAAAAAGTTGTACTAAAAATACTTAACCTTTTGCCATATTTTCGTGCGAATTACATTCTACGTATAAATTTACATAATTTACACTGCGCAATTGGAAGGTTTTACTCTCAGAAAAGCGACTAAGTATAAGCAAACAATATGTGGAATTGCCCGGCTGGCATTATATAACAATTCACTGTTGATACGAATACTAAACGGGGTGAGTTGAACTTATATATTTGCTTTAGACCGATAACTGTAGAAGCCATAGTTATGTGCATTTGTATGCTGTGTTGCAGTCATTTTAGTTAATTAACAAACTTTGTTGTTTTTTTGAAACGATGAACGTTATAAAGAAGACGTTGTAAAGCTATTTTGTTTGTTTTTAATTGCAAAAGTTCGAAATGGAGTTTCACACTGCGTACAGTGCGTATGCGCAATGTTATTTTTAAGCTTAAATCATGCCCATTTGCATTAATATAGCCTAACTGCTTTTAACCGCTAATGATTTGCGTTAGACCATCATCGTAGCCACCGCCACCGCCATTACCGTAACCACCGCCGTTATTGTAACCACCGCCACGTCCGCCACCGCCACCGCCTCCTGATCCATAGCTATTTGGTCCAAAATTTCCCGAGTAAGCCGGACGTCCGCCGCCGTTGCCACCACCCCCGTAGCTAGAGCCTCCACCGTAGCCGGCACCACCGCCATTTCCTCTGCCGCCACCCGTGGAAATACCAGGCCCTTGACCGTTGGGTGGATTACCTGTAAAATGCCGTTAGTTGTTTGTTATCATTTCGAATATTTATCGGCCTCGAACTACGCCATAATACATACAGTCATAACATCCGCCGCCAATGTATACAGCAGCCTGAGAGATTGCCAATAAGCTCAGTATGAAAACCGCAAAAACCGCTGAGAAATTTCTCATTTTGTTGGCGATGTTGTTGTTGTTGTTGCTGTTGTGATTGAGTTGAGATGCCAAACGAGTCTGGTTGGCAGACAAAGCTAACTGCTACTTTTATACGGCAATGTTTTGCACTTTGTGTATTTTTTTTTAATTGAATATTTTTGCAATGCAATCGCCTTATCGTTACTATGTACTTTAATATAGTATGAAGGTCTATCCGAGCGAGAGAGACAGAGACAGATAGAGACAAATATTAATCTAAGCTGGGAAATGCCCAGTCTTAATCGTATGTGATGCTTTGCCGACGTTACAACAATTACAAAACAGCAATTGATTTGTGCTCCAACTGGCAAACGAGAGGAGTGTACAGTGTACACTGTCTCTATGGTTGATAGACGACTGAGTGGATGTCACGACAGTTGGCTAAAACACTCGGAATAGACTGGGAAAAGCCGTGATTCTCTAGAATTTACTCGACCATTATTATCATTCATTCATGTTCATACAATAATTGTCTTCCATTTTATTTTTGTCATCATATAAATAGTAATTATGCAAATTTAATCTACGCTTCAATTTGATTATCATTATGATAGAAATATTTGTGGGAGTGTGCTGAAGCTTTGTCATAAATCTTTTCATATTTGTAATTGCTTTTTCCCCACTGTGCACACTACAATATATGGCCTCAACAAGCATATCAACAAGCTGAGACAACTTGAGCTTAATCAATGTGAAATTTGAGACTTGTCTGGAGATGAGAGGTTGAAACCATTTTGAAGTTAATTTGACAGGTGACAAACGAAAATTAGTAGCGCACTTGGCAGTCGTTGAGAATTGAATGCACCTTATTGAACCGTTAGCGATAAGATTTTAGCACAAGCACTCACATTATGTAAATGGATTTGAATTGATTTGCATTTCATATATAAACTATATGAGCATTATAAAAAGACCAGTTGCCGGCAGCTAAGATGAAGTGTTTGACGTTTACATTATTGTTCTTATTGGGATTGCTGCCAGTTTTGATCAGCGGTTTGAATTTAACTTAGCTTATGCTTAATAAGTGTTATTTAAAGTAATTATATTCATTCTTATTTCACAGCTAATCCCACTGTGGTGGTAAATGGCGTTTGCCTGACCTGTAAGTTGCAGTTGAATTTCAATTGTCAGTGTTAAAGCAACTCAGCTTTGTTTCATTAGGTCCCAATCCAAACGGAGAAGCGGTGTACATAGATGGCGAGGAGTATCGCAGTTTTCCCTCATCAAATGGCAATGTGATTGTGAATCGTCCTGGCTATGATAATGGAAGGACTACAGTTTATCGTCGCGGTGGCAATACTGTAGTCAATGGCAGGTGCGAGTACTGTAATGTGGATATTTAATAAGTTGTAAAATATTTTGAGTTTATTGGATTTTCATAAAAGCATTGATACAAGCCTAACTCTGTCAAAAATGAATTCCATCGATTGTTATGTAATTGCACAACTGGTTCTTATGGCAACTTCCTCATATTAGGCATACCTACTGGCCTCTTTTCATGACATTCTCATACACAACAAGTTCTGATATCAGCCTAACAAATTGTATTTTAAAATGACAACAAAGGCAGGCTCATCTCGTCTTATTGTACCAATTTGTACACAATTGACTCTGTTTCCTTTTGTGTGCAGACAGTCAAGGCAGCCAAAAATATATCATAAAAATCAATAGAGAAGCAAAAGTAACATTTTGGCATAACCCTGTCTGAAAAGCCTATCATAAAACGCAATTTTCAATTGTTCAATCTGGAAAGTGACAGGTAAAGTAATCTTAATGGCGGTATGATATGATATAACAGGCTCTTAGCTGGCTACTTACAGCGCGTAAACCGTCGTATAAGCCGATCTGCAACACAGTCAACTTAAATGGACCACTCAAGTTGCGTAAATTGTTGGTACACGTGCACGTGCAGCACGGCGAATGGTTAATACTGTTGCAAGTATGTTCTGAATGCATTTCTTGTGAAAAATCGCCTTTCGCACAGTGTTGAGATAAGTGTTGTGATTCTGAGGAAGCTTTAGTGATAACAATAGTTCAAGCACTCTTTCAATTCTGACAACTTGCACTTTAAATGCAAGAGCTGACAAGCCGATTAAGAGAGTTATTCAGTTGTATATACATACATACCCTATAACTAAGTAGGTATTGTGGTAGGATAAGTACATTTTTGAAAAACTTCTACTGATTCTTTTTATTTATTTAAAGAGATTTTTCTTTTAAGTATGTCTATTACTTAAAATAACTACATACATTTGCTTATGCTATTTATATAAATCGCCAAATTATTGGTATAATTGTAAGTATTCTATTCTCTTTCATCATTTCTTTCTTTTTTATAATTGTAAACGTATATCTTATCCTTACTAATTTACATAAAAGGTTTAATTTAAGCATTGTAATGCTTTGTACGTACGTCTGTACGTTTGCTATACCCCTTTCTCAATCTATGTTATAAGGTATTAAAACAACAGTTTATATGAAATAGTTTTTCATAGTAGCTATCCTTTATTTCTGCCAACTGAAATAGTATTTAATTTTGGAAGGATTCCTGGAAAATGCAATTAAGAATTTTATTAAAGGTATGAGCCTAAAAATACTTTTAAACTTATTAGGATCCAGCAAAAGGACTAGGAAAACACAAAAGAGAAGGCGGAAAACTCTCTTGTACAACCTATGAATTGATTTATTTTCAGTTGTTGTTTGGCTTTCAATCAACACAGCTTGACTTCAATTTCATTTGGAGTACATTTTTTTTTCTGTGGGCTCTAATTTGTCTGGCATTTAAAGCAATCTCAGGACGATACGTATTTGGGTGAAAAGTGGGAGCTTTGCTTTGTGGCGTTTGATTTGGAATCAATTTTTGTTCCATTTTATTTACCTTATTTTTTTAGTATGAATGGACTGCGTAATTTATTCATGGCATTTGTTTTTCTCTGATATTACCTGTGTGTAAGTACAAAAGGTAAATACATTTTCAAAGTTGAGGTTAAAACAGTCACGTTTGTGATTTCGATACCTCTGTCGTGCTGTGAACTCAATTTGAATTGGCACTCGTAATAAACCTTCTAATGCAGCCGGAAATTTACTTGCAACCGAAATGATTAATTTATAGAGAAATGTCTTTTATATTTTCATTACTTTTTTCTTGTTTTTGCGTAAGCACGGAATTCATTGAAATGCATATGGCAGAAACCAATACAGCATAGGAGGTGGAGGTGAGTCTCCGTTCCATTAAAATACTTATAGGGAATTCTCAGGAAATATTTTTACATAAATTTTTTGAATAAATAAAGTGATATAATAAAGATCAGCATGGCATTCTCCATGCAAATTGTTTTTCTTTTAAGGTAGTTATGCAAGCGTAAAAGTCTACTTTCTTGGAATAATTTTTCAATTTAATTATATTAATTAAGGCACAAGAAGAAAAATAAATTTATTTAAAAATTGACCACAGCATTTTTGAAATGTGTCAGTGGCGTAAGGAAACTCAAAATATATCATCTGTATCCATTAAGAAACATGGGAGTCGCGCTTTCTTAAATTTTGCCCCGGTGAACATGTTTCAAGATACGATAGAATTTGAATGTGACACAGGATATCTTTAAAATTCATGTTCTTGCTGCATGGATTGCAAATAGTCAATGAGTTTTGCATGCTGATTGATAAGACTAAATGCAGATTAGATTTGAATATATGCAAAAACCAAGGAAAATTGTGTTCATATCTATGTATTAAGCGAATATACAAAATGAATCCTCCATCGACTTATAACTCTAGATTTGTTTGTCTGCCCAATAGAGTGCTTTGTTCCTATAACGGTTCAGCTTGCGGTTGAAGGAGTCAACATAAACCCTAACAAAATACCTTGGGAGCAATAAATTTCTTTGCCTGACGAGAGTGAGTTGTTCGCTTTAAATACTTAACAAAGGTTAAGCTCTTAAAAAAATAATCAAATGCTCGATGCTACGTCGGGTAAAGGATAATAATACGGAAAACTCTGTAAATGGTTGATAATTTTTTCGACAACTAAAAATAGAAAAAGTAAAAAACTTTTATGAATTTCTATAGAAGTAATTTATTAACTAGCTGTCAACTTTAAACTGTCTGCATTCACAAAGTTTTGCATCAAATTTGTATAAATTGCGAGCGAAATCTACTTGAGTTGTTTCTAGAATTCAACTGTTTGACAACTAGATGAATTTAAATGCACCAAGTTATTAAGTAATTTGTATTGCCATCAAAGTGATGAGTAAGAGAGTAGGTCAAAGAAGATCTAGTCCCTAATGAACAATCCCAATCCGATGTCTGAAATGGTTAACTTTAAGCTGTCACCACAGTTTATTCTGAAGTATTTTATTTTAGGATACTTCTGTTTGTTGTTTTACCACACTCGCTACAATTATTTATAGAATACTTTTGTATTTATTTATTTTCTTTTACCCCTCTTTAAATATTTGTATTTATTTCATTTGTGTAAAGAATAAAAAGTTATGTTAACTTCAGTTGTATTTCCCAATTGATTTGGCACTGGGAATTGTTTCCTTTCTGTTTATGTACCCAAGCGACAAGTGCTTCATGTTTAAAAAACTCTGCAGTAGGCACTTGACTCAACAGTTTTCATGTTTGCCTTTGGACCAGAATTTATTAAACGTTCTTCAACAGCGTTTACAGCCTCAACTCAACAACGTCTGGCCCAGTTTGAGACAGCGACGGAAAACTTGTCGGAATTTTATAAATGGTTTGCTTCTTCTTTGTATGTCAAAGTTTTTCTCTTCCCTACGTATTGGTAATTTGTTGCAGTAAGGCCTACTAATAAGTTATTTATTTGGTTATTCAACCATAACGGTGTCTTAATTAAATAGGCTTAAAGTAAAAAGCGTTAATGAGCTTTACATTGTACCTGAAATTTGTTGTGGGTTTTTAATGAGTTTCTGCCATATGAACTACATTTTTTATTCTTTTTACCTCTTGTTAAGCCCCTACTCTTTACATAGTCTATCGATTTCTTGAATAATGCTTTCACATTTTTTGATTAATAATTTAATTAAAGATAAGAGACTCAATTAATACAAATATCTTTCTTTCTTCCTGGCTTTCAGCTTAGCTGCTGTTAGGATACTATGTTGTTGTCTATTGATGCGGAGATTAATGATAGTAGAGCTTAATTAAAGGTGATGAAAACAGTTGCCATAAGTTCACTTTGACACCAATTAATTTATTGCACGTTGTCGTATACGTAATGTATGGTTTTTTCTATTAGATAGTATTTCTGTTCGCCCACTTTTCATCATACTTTTAGCTGCTGTGTCATAAAGTCTATTGATTTGTCGATTAATGACTAAACTATTCCGCAAAATAATTAACAAGTTAACTGTGGCGAAGCGCTTTCAAAATGCATCTTCATCCTCTATCAATCCATGTCAAAAGCCATGTCCGTGCTTAATTATGATTTTCCATAGTTTGTTATATATTAGTTATAACCGTGCAATAGCGTCACACATGTTTGTGTGCGCTTATTAGTCGTTATGCCATGTATACCATAATGTTGTATAAGATTTCCTTTACATTATTTTTATATCCTTGCAAAGGGTATAATAATTTTGTCACTAAGTGTGTAACGCGTTGAAGGGTGACTGGCAGATATTCATATTCTTGGTCAGAATGACGAGCTGTGACAATATTTATTTATTTTTAATATATAGCTATCTTGATGAAGCTTGACACTCTCTGACTATATCAACCAAAATCAACCTACATAAGTATGAATAACTTTCTCAAGATATCTCAACCAAATGCACAGATTGTGTGTCTGGTAAAAATAAATAAAATTAATTGGGCTACTGTATCATTAGCCTGTTATACATTGAAATTTGAATGCAAGTTTTCGCAAGGGTATCCAAAGATTGCTTGCGGTTTATTTTTAATTAGTTTCTATGATGCATACCCTAGGTCGAACAATAAATACTTCTGCTATTTATTTATACAATCAGACACGCAGCTGTTGCTTTTGTTGTTTGGAGGTGTACGTCCTGTGCCAAGGTCGCTCATACATTTCGCAAAATGTTAACTGTAGTTTGTGTGTTTTTACCTGACAATGAACTCTGTTTTACTTTCGTTGTACAATAAATCAGACACATTTTCATGACAATAATAAGCTTATGCTCCACAAAACGTAGCAAATCGAGGGTGTCTACCCTCAAGAGCAATATTTTTACATCATTTATTTATGTTTCACATTCGATGATGTGTGAATAAATCAATTTGGAATCGTTGACCATTCCATTTGGAATCACATCACATCGATTGACAGATTTGAGCTTTATGTGCACTCAACGGAATTACGTATACAAAAAAATCTGTCAACGCACTTAAATTGAATTCATTTTGTGTGTGCATAAGGACAACGAATTTAATGCCGCCAAACAGATGCTCTAGACACTCTACACGTGTTTTACCTAATTGCGAATATTGTTTTAGTTTAGAGTGCTGCAGTTGGTACACCAAAAAGGTTGACAGACCATTGGATACCCTCTACAGCGAAACATGAGCTGAAAAATTATCTAACATTAACTCTATCATGAATTTGCTTTTAAGCTGTGTCATGTTTTTTGCCTACTTTAGCTTACTTACAGGGTATTAACCACTTGAAAGAAATTCACCCACGCTAATACTTTAAATTCTTCTTCCCAGCAACGGGGTTTTTATTTGGGATTTCATTTGGCACAGCTAATTTAATATATGACAACGTCAAAGATTTAAGCCTTTTTTACATTTGACAGAGAGACAAAGAAATTAAAATGTTACGCTGCCTGCTTTTTAATGGTACTTATTTTGAAAAAGGACTTTTGTAACTGTTTATGAATAAAAGTTTACAAATATTTTAAACAGATAAATATAAACATTTCAATTTATTGCACAAATAGAATCTGAAGGTGAAAGTAAAGTTTTTATTTACATTTATATTAATCATATTTTAAATATTTTTTAAATAAAAACTTGTACATTGTAGTTTATGTTCTCATAAATTAATTAATATTTAAGAGTTGCTTTCTGTTAACATGTTTACATGACTTTAAGTTGTGTAACTGTGCTGAATTATGGAGTGAATCTTAATTTTAGCACAACCAAGCAGGCGTGGACAAGCACATGTCTCTAAGCAGACATATAACCATTACGTATACGCATAGGTATACTTGCAAGACATTTATAGCCCCAATAATAGGCATAATGCGGTCTGTAGTTGCAAGTCCGTTTGATATATGCGTAGATCTTAAATTGTACTCAGCTATAAAAGGTGCAGACGACTTGGTTGGTAATAAATATATTTATTAGATTTAGAATACGATGCAATACACATAAACACATGAAGCATATGTGTGAGGACACACAATAGAAAACGAGGGCGAAAACAAAACGGGCATATCAACTCAGGTCTTGGCCGTGGTAGTCGAAGTACATAGTAAGTTAACAACATTAATAGAAAAGGAAGGCAACTGTGTACTCTTTTCAAGTTAAAAGGTTTGTTGAGAAAGTGCTGGCGCACTCAAGCCAACTTCCAGTAATCACTAATGAAATTTGCCTATTGCTGCTGTGTCGAAGTAATTAACAATGTGAGCATGACCCAGATATCCTGGAAAATGTTGTCTGCATAGTGTACTATAATCAAATTTTAGCACAAGTTGCTGTGAGTTTTCCTGTTTACATAGTAAACAATTGTCAGTTTATTGTATAATTATTATTTAATAATAATATCCGGTAAAATATTGTCTCCATAGTGTAATGTAGTTCAATTTCAAGCTAAGTTGCTTATTGTTCTCCTGTTTTTGTTATGCACCTCTGCTTGAATAGCAAATAATGGTTAGGTTATTGTAAAATTATTATTTTATAACAAGCTTTCACTTTAAATTATAGATAACAAAAAGTAGAGCACGACCTAAGTTTCATAGATACATTCCACAAACAATAAATATGTAGCATACATTTGTGAACCATTAATTTATTGCGTGTTTAGGAACAAATGAAAGATGTTTGTGTGAATGTAAAAATATCTGTCTTGAATTTACATATAAGCCAGACAAAGTTATAAATTTAATTACTAATTTTGGTAGCCACAGCGATACTTAAATGTTTGCCGCCTATTTGCTCACTATTAGCCGTTTACAGCTAATTAAACCATGAGCACGTTGAACTTTATTGATATATAAATGTATGTGTGTGTGTATGTGTATCAATGTGAAACATGATAGGCACCTTCCTATAAACATCGATGCTATTAGTAATGGTCAACGACAACGCGTTATGCATATGAATGTGTTGTTGTTCAGTTGCCATGAATGGGAAACTTCCACTTAAATGCGTAGACTCTCAAGGCCATCATGTAGAATGAAGTGCTGTTTTTGTTGTTAGCTCGGCTCTGGATTTCTGTTCTGGCAGTTGTTTCAAGGACTTAACTGTTTGCATAGTTCTATTACTAACTTTTAGCGTGACGACCGTGCAAAAAGTTCATTTTGATGGGCCATGGCAGATGTTGTCTCATAATTGACCACTGCTTTTATATCTTACACAACATTTGGAATGGAGTTAAGCTGTTGAAATACAAAAGTTATATGCAGTCTAATATGGTATATATCAACAATAATTTATTAGAATAAGTGGATATGATTAGTATGTATGCTCTAATATTTTTAAGATAGCTCAAATAACTTTAAATATAGTCTAATTAATATATATCAACAATAATTTATTAGAATAAATGGATAAGATTTGTATTTTCTAACATTTTCAAGATAATTCGCTGACATTGCAGACCCCAATTTGTATAACACGACTTATTTTAATTTAAAACAAAAGAAAGAAAGATTTAATAACAAAAAATACTAAGCCTTTAAAAGAACAAAAAACAATTGCATTTTAAATTAAACCGCTATTTAATAAAGTAAAGCTGACAAAAGGTGGCGTAGCTATGTTTCGTAAAGCTGGCAATAGGTGGAGCTGTTTTCTGTTTCGCAAGTCTGACAAAAGTTGGATTTCACGGCAGACCTTCGTTTAGTTATGAAATTCGCGGCGCTTTCGTTAGGTGTGGAGCCTGTTTCGTTTAGTCGTGGCACAAAACTAATATAAAACTCACCTAAAAGAACGATAGATGGCGGCAGCTAGCGCCATCTGTTTATCGGTGAAAAAATAACATAACGGTGTTGGCGCGCAGTTTAAATGAATAAAAAAATCATTTGCATAACTAAGCAATAAAGATCAATTTGAAATAAACCATTTTAATTATAAATTTAATAAAATAAGGCGGACCACTTTACTTAATTTTTTGTTTGTGTATAACAAAATAATATGGTTTAACCATCAATCATTTTGTGTGCTAGCGATTCTTTTAAATTTAATAGTACAAAACAACAAAGTGTCATTAGACTACATATAAAAAAAAATTGTTTATTATAAAAACCACACCACTCTTTAAATTCATGAAATGACCATTAGGTGGATGCAAGGATTGGGAGTTTGGAGATTTTTACGACGAACAAACTCGCGCTTTTGTGTGACACTACAAAGGCTATGGGCAAAACTGCAGTTGCAGTTGCAGTTGCAGAGGCGAAGGCAGACGCAGTTGGTAGGTGGCAGGTTAGAAGGGAGTGTGGCAAAAGCAGGGTCCATTGCAGTTGCAGGCGAGCGAGCTTTGATTTGATTAATTGATGCATTAAGCTCATTTACGCATAACTAATGTGCCACTTCAATGTGAGTTTGAATTCTATTTCTACTTTTTTTTTTTCAAATAAAACAAAAAAAATCATTTTAACACATGTTTATGGCTCGTTGGCGGGGCATAATCATGAATTCAACTCGTGCGACAAATCAACAGAGAGACAACAAAAAAATAAATATGAAAAACTGATTTTCTGGCCGCGGGGCAAGCAGTAGAAGAAGAAGATGTAGAAGCGGAAGTACAAATTCAACTTCTCATGTTTGTGTTTGACAGAGAGAGAGATGTGTGTCTGTGTGTGTGTGAGATATATTTGCAGATAAAATGTGTGAGGAAAATATGCTGCACTCACACACACACACACATATGTATATACACCTGGCAGCGTGGGTGTGGCAGCTACGTGATTTCTCTAGATGCACATAGAAAAAATATAGAAGAGTGAAGTAAATGTCGATTTCTTGAAGTTTGCCACAAAACTAAAGACAAAGTGGCAGACGCATCTTACATTTTACATCTTACATGCTGCATGCTACATGCCACATGCCGCATGCCGCATGCTAATGCAAAAACTTTTCGACTCAACGCCTAATTTGGGTCATTTCCTTAAAGTGAGGCAGCGGCTGCATTTGCAGTAGTGATGACATCCTCCTTAAGAAAACGGATTTGGTTGCTTTTGGAAAAAGCAATTACAGATAAGATCTCCTCATTTTGTGTTGCAACATTCACAGTGTTCAGTGTCCAGTGTTCAGCTGTGTTTGCTATGAGTTTTCGCTTTTCACACTTTAGCCATCAAGATATTCATCATCAGGTTTGCATTGAGTTTCGCTTTCGCGTTTGTTGCACACTAGTGACACAGTTAGATTGCAACAAAACAGATAACAAGTGTGTGTCTTGCCACACGCATCAGTTGCTCTACCTCCTCCACAAAGCATCCCTAAGGTTGCACATGTAACATCCGAAAGGAACAGGAAGTGCAAGGCTCAAGGTGCAGTCGTTGAACTCGAATTTGTAGTTGTCAAATAAATTGCATTAATATTAATTAACGAGCACTTATCCTGTATAGCCATGTATAGTTTTCCTTAAATGCAATTATCATAAAATAAACAAAACTCGCTCACAAATTCATGCCACGTTTCGTGACGCCACAAAATCTGCTGCTTGTCGACCACAAAGCGAATTTTCTTCCCATTTCCCAGCCTCGCGTTCAGAGAGTGCACATTGCATTTCGCTGATGAGGGTAATTAAAAAGTTTTAGAAACTCCCGCCTCCTGCCAGAGTGGAGAGAGAGAGAGAGAGAAGAGCGTTGGTGAATGGAGAGAAGAAGAAGATGAGAGAGAATTGCAGTTTGCAGTAATAAATGCATAAGTTTTGAGAAGGAAAAGCGCTGCGAAGAAAATCGACATGCATCATGCCAAGCATAAATAAGACACACTAACTTGGGGTTTATTTGCGCAAACAGCTTGCGCAAACTTGCCAGTCGCTGTCTATACTCTTGATTTTTCGGCTAATTTTTGCATAGAGCAACAACAACAACAACAACAAACCGTTGGCAACTTTTTTGTCTGTCAAAAGTTTTATGACAGAAATTTTGTGATTATGCGAGTCGAGTTTTCTGCTGAAAAGTTGAAATGCAAATTAGATTTTAAATAGTTTCTGCGTTCTGATTGCGTGGACTGCATGGCTTGGATCAAAGAGCCAATATCATATTGCCATCACATACACACACACATACACTTTGTCAGCCATTTCAATTTGTCTAATTTGCAATGCTTTTAAAGCTGCTGCAACCCTTGTGCAACCCCTCGACAGTTGCATGCCACAAGAGGCGGGCTACTAATTAACAAATTAAAATAAATAAAATACCCAAAAAAATTATAAAAAAGGGAAGTGAAAAAAGAATTTATTTAAGGGTATAACAACAGCTAGGAAATGCACTTTTCATGCCGATTTTATAAAAAATTAAACAACAACAAACAACATTTTGTGGCCAGGCTGAAAATGTGCAACTCTTGCAGCAGCAGCAGCAACAGCAACAAGCAACGACGGTTGCAACATTGCAGATTGCAGACTGACCCCACCAACAAAACGAGTGACAATGCATAGGTACAAATACCTCTTCAAAGGCAGTTGGGGACACAACAAAAGGGCGGTCCCTCTGCCCCTCCCCTCCCTACCACTTTCTTCTCTCTCTCCTCTTAGACGACAAAAAATAAAACCCAAGCTTTGGCAAACGATACGCGGTAAAATGCAATGCAACGGAAATGTGAATGCACCGTAAAGTGAAGTGAAAAATGCACTTGAATTTTTCTATTTTTCCTAACTGTTTAATCCGTTTTTTTTTGTTGTCTTCACTTTTTCCCAACCCATTTGTTTGTTGTAATTTTCGAAGGCCAAAAAACGACACAAAAAAAGAAATAGAAATGGAAATTAAAATGAGCGCAGGCAGTAAACGAGAAACAACTCAAACATCATAATTTTTCTAGGTGCCACACAGTATAGGTAAGGGGTATAGGGAGGGGTGTTGCATGTGCATCCGCAGCAGCAGCAGCAACAGCAACAGCAACAAGAACACCAACAATGTCAGCGCCCACGTAACAACGCCAACGCTGAAAGGTGCATCAAGGCAGCGGTTGAAGGAGCAGCAGCAACAGCAGCAGCGGGAGGGTAAAGGGGAAATGGGACAGGCTGGTGGGTGGGGGGTGGCAACTTGTTAGCGTGCCGCTTGTTCATGTTCATCAACAAAGCGGCGTTGTCGTCGTCGTCGTCGTCGTCGTCGTCGTTGTCGTTGTTGCTGCTGCTGCCGTCTTGTAGGAAGATTTCATTTTCAGTGAGGGTTGCGCAAATATACAAGCAACATCATCGGTGGCAGCAACATCGCTGGCAGTTGCGCTTTCAACCAAACTCCCGGATTTTTCTTTAATTTTTCTCTTTCTCTTTTTCACTATGTTGATGCCCAAAAAAAGAAAGAAAAAAATGAAGAGAAAAGAAGCTCAAAAAATTAAAAGAATTTTTGTTAAAAAGCGTTTCAAGTGGGTACTATGATGTCGTCGTTCTCCTCTCTCAGTCCTCCTCTCTTTCCCATTCCCTCTATGTGTCTCCAGTGGGAGTGTCTGTGTGTGTGTGTGTGTCGCAGAACACCTCATATGTGCCACCAAGTGCCAACACTCCCCACTTTTGCCATGGGTGCAGTGACACGGCGACAGCAACAACGTTGACAACAACGTTAACGTCGCGCTTTTTGGCTTTTGACGCTCCACCGTCGACGACGACGTCGACGTTGACGTCGACTATGGGGCTTGATTTTTAGCAGCAGCTTTTAATTTTTATTTTAATTTTTTATATGCACATTTTTATGGATGCTACGTGGCGGAATATGTTAATTCCATTGCTCTGTTTGTGACAGCTGAAAACATGAGGCAGCCAGACTTTGATGCTCCTTATGCTAAAAAGCCAATTATAATAATTATTGACGAGCCAGCGACACACACTAAAAACTGCGTAGAATTATGTTGTGTATATAAATTTCATAGATTTGCTGAAATACATACATATATTTATTACTTTTTAAATGATTTCTTGGTGGTTACATAAAGGATAATCTATAAAAAAATATTCAACAGTCGTTGCAAAGAATTCGTACGTTGAGCATATTTACCATTGCTGGCTCTACCTTACATCATTAACAACAAGATAATCTTTTGATTGTAGTGAGAATACCTTTTCAGCATTTTAATATTTTAACATCGTCATTAATGCTGCAATTACATAAATCATCTTTAATTTTGACTAGCATTAGATATAAGTTAATATTCTTTAATCACGTTAAAAGCATGCTCTTTCCTTCACCGCTTAAATCATAGCCATTTCTGTATGACTGCTCTTACATCACTAGCAGGTCTACATTTCCGTCACTATCATTTACGCTGACTAGTTATATCTGTACATCTTCCTACATAGCTAACAAATAGCAATCATATTTGAACCTTCATCCTATCTATAACAGATTCATTCTTTCTCTACTTATCAATTTAGCTTCGAGATATTATAAAGAAATTATTTGAGCTATGTTAAGGCCTTGCAAAATAAAACTAACCTATGTAGTTGTGAGATAATAACGTATTTTTCAAATAAAGGATTTAAAATGAAATATAAATATTGATTTATAAATTAATAATTAAGTTGTTAACTTTCATTTATCGAAAATTGTATATGCCTCGTCAGAATAAAGGTTGAAAATCAATATATTTAAGTCCAATCTGACTAAGCATAGGGTATATTGAAGTCGTCTAGAGAGTTTTCTTTTATGATTGCTTCACTTTATTTTATTTAGCTTTTATTCTTATTTTATTTTGATGTGGCTTGTACTTGGCTTTTACATGCATAGACATCCGCATCTGCATGTGTGTGTGTGTGGTCCTTCTTCTTTATTTGGAATTCTCTCTTCTTTTTTGTTGTTGGTCGCAGTGGGGCTGGGATCTTGGTGATGATGCTGCTGCTGGTGGTGCTAGGTTCTAGTGCTGCTGGTTGTGGTGCTACCTGGCTTAGCATTTTGCGATGCATAATTAATCCGTGTGGCCGGGATGCGAACGCCTCCAGTTTTGACTGCCCCCAACTCAAATTTTAACTCGAAACCCAGCAGCCACCTTGGCACTTCAATAAAAATTTCTTTATTTTATTTTTTAGTGAAGCTTTTGTAAAAATGTTTTCATGTATCTGATGTAACTTTTGGACTTTGCCAGAGGGTCCTCCAAAGGGAGCAGAAAGGGGACCTGCGAAAATGTGACGTGCACGCTTGAGTGCCACCCAACGGTGCCACACCCCAACTCAATTATGTGTGTGTGTGTGTGTGTGTTTGGGTATTGTTTGTCAAACAACTTGATGCAGCGTGTTGCAAGTCGCCTCTCCGCAGTCCTGCAGGCATTTAAACGGGGGTAATGACTTATGGCTACCAGGTGAAAGAAGGGGTGGGCAGAACATAAGTTGACTGCACACTCAAGAGTTTAGCGTGGAAATTTTTGGGCCAGAACATCTTGCAAGGCCAAAACTCGGCACGAAACCCTTTTTTGTTTTTCGGCTTAAAGACTGCGTCTGAGTTGCCTGATAAGCAATGCATGGCCGGTCGCCTTGGCCATTGTTGCGTGGCCTTTTTAATTGGCCAGCAAATGCCGGGTAAAATCCACATTTAATTATGTGCAAAAACCGCTTTACATTTTTAATTTCGCAGCAAAACAAAAACCAGTTGCAGAGCAAGAAAAAAAACATCAAAACAGACTGCTTAATTTTCGAGAGTGTTTGCTTAGATTATTTCATTAAATTGAGCTGGCGACAAAAGGCGGTGGAGTTAGGGGTGGGGGAGGGAGGGGGTAGGAGGCAGGGTCTTGGCCTGGCCTTTTGTGCAGAACAATGCCAAAAGCGAGACAAACAAAAGTGTTGAACTAACTTGAACAACGATGGCCAGTAGCAAGTAGTCGAGAATGTGTAGGAGATGGAGATGGAAGAAAAGTTCAACTCCTGCCATAAACGCGGCATCTTCTTTGGCTTGGCTTGTCGTAGTGGGAACGTGCACTTAATTAAAGATAAGAATTAACTGCTGATTAGTAGTTCTTCTTTACACTTGACACTCTGTAGTTGCCCAAAGAGGGCAGACAGTCCAAGCACGTAGAATAGCAGTTGGCAGCAACACGACTTGGACTCTGACTCTGCCTCTGACTTCGACTCTGCTAACGAGTTTTTATTTTTGTTTCAATGTTGGCCCCTAAAAGTTCTGCTCTCTTAATGTAGCCCAAATGATTTATGCATGTGCCACACACACGCACGCACACATACTAGTTTATATACAAATATACACGGGCAAAATGGAGAAATATTTACAGACGCAGCCTTTTAAGTATGCTGCAATTTTTAAGAAACAATAATTGATGTGGCCAATGAATGTGTTGCGTCTAGGCCTTGGCTTTTTCTATAATTTAATGTGTCTACGTGTTAATCATAGCATTTAATGTACAACCCCAAATGAACTGCCACGTTTACAGTCAGACAGACACACACACACACAGATACGAATCGAAGATGTTCACAGAGATTGCGACAGAAAGAGAGAGAGAATCATAAATATCCAAATGTTTTGGCTGTGGCACGTTCATCTTTTTTTTCTGTGGGAGAGGGGCACTCAGCTTAAATGCCTCATTTTCCAGTCATTAAATATTGCTGGGCGCTGACCAATTTCGAGGGCGCCATAAAAGCTTATAAAAATTGTGGGTATATACTTATTGAGGAGAAAACTACAATATGTAGTCAAACATTCGCAGCTTATTATTGAGTCTAAGGCCGCCTTGAAATATGTTGACAATGGCGCCAGCAACAAAAGGCAGCCACAAGTCGACGCACCACCCAACCACCCAAAAATTTTACCCACCCGCTACACTCCTTCTCCCCTTCCCCTTCTACATTGCGTGCTTTACTTCAGACATTTTCCTGGTTTTCTTCGCAATTTTTTTTTATTTGTCAACCCCTCGCGGCATTTGACTTTTTGATTTGCTTTGCGTTGGCTTCGCTTTTTTTCATTTTTGGTTATTTTTGAGCACATCAGCAAAAGTTTTGCTTTTTGGTTATCGTTTTTGTATACCCTGTGTGAATGAAAGTAAAAGGTATATAAGAAATTGAATTTATGTAAAACAAAAGCATTTTATACTTTAAAAAGAGACTCTATTCTTGATTAATTTTAAGAGATATCTAATCAGCTTCCTTTTACTATCCTTCTATCTGTCCTTCTTTCTGTGTACTTACGTCTTTCTCTCCTTATAATTATCTTTTAAAGTTTTTACACCTCTGTCTATGTGAGAATCGGAGACAGCAAATAATTAAAGATATAAACAAGTAAAAATATAAATATTTATTTTTTCATATACATATATTTATTTCAATAAATAAATTCAAATATCTTCGGCTGTTTCTATGGCAGCTATATGATAAAGGCATTTGATTTAATACAAAATCTAGTTGTATAAAGAATGTCCCAAACAGACAAGGATGGGATTAGTAAACGTTTCTTACCTAGCAGCATTTAAAATTGTACAGCCTTTTAATTTAAATTTAATTGTCTAATTGCACCATGATTTTGTCTCAGTTATATTGTGTACAAATTTCATCTTCATAGCTCTTACCACTTTGGCTGTGCGATGCTCAGTCAGTGAGTCAGTCAATTAGTATAAAGAGTTTTATATATATAGGTATCTAAAAATTGTACATGGAACAGCTGTACACAGGGTATATACAGGGTACCCCCAAGTCAAGTACTCTTCTTGCAACTTTTGCACTTGTTGTTTTTTTTTGTACATTTCCTGCGGGTCGCGGGGAGACAACAAATCAAAGCCGTAACAAAGGCAAGCTGCAACGCAGAATTTTGACAATTTATTATGTGCTCTTCGACTTGCTGCGGAAATGTTAAATATTTGTTATTGCAGTCTAATGTTTTCCTGTTTGAGCAAAGACAAAAAATATATGTACGAGTATTCCGTATTTGTTGTTGGCAATGAAAACTATTAGCTGATGTCATAAATCTTAGCAAAAAGGGAGAATGCTCTTACTTGCTTTCAGTCTCGTTCTCACTCTCTCTCTCTCTCTCTCTCTCTCTGGAAACAACCACAAGAGTTGGTAGACTGAGACAGAGACTGAGTCTGGTGGCACATTGGAGTTGCATGCAACCACAACATTGCCCGCACGCACGCCCAGACATGTCACAATTATGACAATTTCTGATGCATAAACGTTGCATAGCGATTTTAATGCAATAAAGCCAACGACGGCAGCAACAGCGTCATTAACACTGACAGCAGGTGGGTGGAGGCGTCGACCAGTGGGCGTGGCAAGCTTTTGTCGTGCACTAATTGTTCCAGCACACTCTCTACATTTCTCACTCTTTCTCACTCTTTCGGTGTCTCCCTTGTGTTTGGCCAAAATGTGCAGTGTTGGCCATGCTCCAATTCAGGTGTATGTCAGTTGGTCGACACCGACGACACCGCAAAACACTTTGCAGGCAATTGTCAGTTTGTAAGTGTTGCTGTGAGTGCTGTTTGGGTGGCACTGTGGCAACCTGACAATGACAGGCAATGAGGCAAGCAGTGTTGCTGCCGTTAATAGTTGCAACTGCTTAAAATCTGTCAGTTGCCTAAGCAACTCTGTCACTTGCGGTTCAACTTCAAGACAGTCCGAGAACGAGTTAGAGGGAGAGAGAGGGAGAGAAAGAGGATGATTGAGAGTTTTTGAGGTTGCAAAACGCGGAAATCAATTAGCAATAAAAGTGAAAAATCAAAACGTCAAAGTGTCCTTTGGGAATATGCAACATCAGCAACATCATCAGGAGCATCAGCAGCAACATCCGCTGCTGTTAGCCATTTCCGGAAATAATTATGCGTAAGCAAAATGACAGCGCGAAATTTATGCGGTGGCTTTATGACACAAACAAACCTGCCACTTGCCACCACCTGACAGCGGCAGCGGCATCGTCAGCTACTTACCTGCTTCTGCCTCGCAATTTGTTGCACTTACTCATACTCGACTTTTTCACTTGCAGCGAAACGCAGCGGGCGCATTATCCGTGGCATTCACAACATCCACAACATCCACAACATCCACAACACTATCAACCGAATCCCTACTTGCAACACGGTCGTCCACTGTTGGCCGCTGCGAGTAACCACAATGGTGGTGCTTATGCCAGCACACCCAGTGGTCACTCTGGCTATGGGTAAGAATTCCATCTACACAGAAAAAAATTCAGTCTAAATTTAAGATAGAAATTCTTGACATTTATTAAATAAATCTGTAAGTATTTTGTGTACTAAACAAAAAAAATTTTATTCAAACTTGTAAATTAAAAATTCTTGATTTCGGCTTGAATATCTTAAATGTATTGTGAAACTAAGACAATTTGCGAATCTAAAGACAATAACTCAGCATTCAAATTTGCAATCAAGTCTAAAATAGGATTTTAAAGAACAACAAACATTTATTGTTTCATCTTATTAACAACCTTACAGTTCAAAAAAACTTGCCAATAATAGAACAAAATTTTATATTTATATGGAATGAAAGGTTATCGGCAAGATGTGAATAAGAACCTAAAATATTTAAGTCAAATGCTTAATTCTTAAAAAAAGTCCATAATCAGAATATCTGCTCAGAACCAAAGTAAACAAACATCCATCAAGTATTTCCAACACGAGTTAAAAAAATTTCAGATTATCGTAGTTTTGACAAATTTTTGATTGATTTGATGCTGAAATTCCATCTATTTATTTTGCTGTGTAACAACCTCTTTTCCCTTTTTGGCGACCGCACACTAATGCAACTTTAAATGAACAGCGTAGAGCCATCGCTGGAGTATGAGTTGCCACCATCGGGCGGCTATTCCCCATATCATCCAAGTGGCAGTAACAGCGATCCCGCATATCCACCAATGCATCCACCAATGCATCCCCCAATGCATCCACCACCATCACATCATGCACCAAAATCACCGCCAACAACGTCTGCCCCCAAGAAGAAAAAGAGCTCGGGCTCGGTAATGTCTGCATTGACGCTGCTCTCGTTCTTCTTTTTCGTGAATATGCTGCAGAGTTGCATTAAGGAGCATATCACTGACATGAACCCCACTGTAATGGTGCTCGATGTGAGTCGCAGTCGCAATCGTTTCAATAAATTAGCTGAAATGAACTCACGCGAACAAACCTCATCGCCGGCATCGACCACAGCATCAGAGTCAGCGGCAGCAGCAGCGGCAGGGGCAGGGGCAGGGGGAGTTTTAGTGGCGGCATCTTGGCCCGTTGCAAGTTCCGCCATCGTGCCCGTCATTGTTACGCCCGGTGTGACGTTACATACGCCGTATAGCAGTGGCCTGGTGACTAATAAGCCAGCCTTGCATTCTGATTCGTATCAGCAGCAACATCAGCATCAGCATCAGCAATCACCGCAACAACAACATCATCATCAGCAGCATCAACTTGATGATGATTATAATTACGGACATCGCACTCCATACTCTGGTTCACCCTCATCGACTGCTCCTGATTTCTATCCTAATCGCACACACATTGACCAATCGTCGCGGCCCGACTCTGACTATTATCAGCATACGTATTACCACGAAAGGGACCGACATCAGCAGCCTTACATGGACAGTGGCTATCCCTGGTCCTACAACCCCCAGTCACAGTCGCAGTCGCATTCACATTCTCAGTCGCATTCCCATTCACATGGAGTTGGCAGCAAACGTTACTCATCTTCAGCTTCGTTGGGCGCTCAGTCGGGCGTGAGCTCTTACTCGGATAATGCGCGGTATAGGCAAGATGATGATGATCATGGCTACAACATCAAACATGATGATGTCCATCATAATGATGATAACGCTGCTGCTAACGCTCACCAGCGTCGACGCGTTGATTTCTACACACACAATAATAATTGAATATGGGCATGTGCAGCGCACAAATGTATGCTACACTTCTTTTGCATTTCTCCTTGCAAACTACACAAACAACGCACTTAACCCATTATTAACTATGAAGGGAACTGAATCAATATGCGAATTTCAACTTCGACTTTAAGCCGTTTTTAATGGCCTTTGGAATGTATTTTGCAACTATTACTTTGAAAATTATTTATACAGTAAAAGCAACTGATTTTGTACACGTTTTGAAAAGTTACAAAAATTTTGTAACAAATAATAAGCTTAGTATTAAACTAAATATATATAAATACATATTATAATATTCGAATTGTATTTTATTTTGCTACGAAGTGTTATGTAATTTTTCAGTTTTCATATTACAAAGATCTTAAATTTAATTAAAGTACCGTAGAAAAGAGTATTTTTATCAGATTAGAAATGCAATTAATTAATTTAAGAATAAATATTTTTGAAAAAAAAATTGAGTGATAAGTTTTAAAGAATAATTGTATGAAATAATTTTATTACGAATAATAATATTAACATTTTTCAATAGTTCTTTGGTTGTTTTGAGGGTTAAAATTGTCAAGTGTACATGTAAATATATTGTATTATTACTCTTCTTGTTGCTTTTATAATTAAAAGTAAACAATGTAGACAGCAGCTGAAGAAGAATATAGTATAGCGAAAAAAGCAAGTTAAAGTTCAAATGAAAATAAATGCTAATTTGTTGCACAACAAATTAAATGTGTCGGGTTGCGTTGAACTGGGAGCTAAGACTTTATTTTATTGCCTGCCACAACTAAGTTGCAACTATGTGCGTTGTGTTGCAGCCACAGGCAATGCCACATCCACATCTACATCCACATCCACAGCAAGACCCATAGTACAGAGACAGTTACCTTTTGCCCTACTTCTCGCTTCTTGCCACATTTCCCACGGATTTTCTAATGCAAAGCTGTGGTCGAGCTTATTTATGTATTTATGGCTTCTCAGCGGAGGAATGACAAAATAATTATTTCTAATGAGATCTGAAGGGATGTGAAATGAATGTAAAGCCGCAATTTGCGCTTTAATTAACACATTTCGCGCAGCCACTTTAAGATGCAACAACACGCAATTTATGCGGCACAAACAATGCGATCAATTTCAACAACTTTGATTAAACGTCATTTACAGTTGCCACGAGCTGCAGTTGCCGTTGCAGTTGCAGCTGAGATTTGGAGCCGAGTGCGAGAGTTGCTGGTGCTGCACTTGTCAGTGAGTTGCCGCTGCTGCTTCATTTGCAATTAAATGCATGATAAAAAGGCAACAGACGAATGGTGCAACTGCAGCTCTATAGTTGTGTTGCTGCAGCTGCTGTTGCTGTTGCATTTCGGCATCGACTCCATTCGCGTCGCCACTCAAAAGCGTAATTTAAAATTCTCTTGGCTGCCATTTGGACCGTGGATCTGTTGTCCCCCTTTTTCTCACTCACTCCCCTTTTCTCTCCCTCTCTCTCTCCTTCTCTCTCTCTCTCTTTCTCTCTCTCTCTTTCTCTCTCTCTCTCTCTTTCTCTCTCTCTGTCTTGTTGCATGCCACCTTTCTTTGGCTGACGTCAGTGATATGCCTGTTGGAAAAGTTGGTGCTACCGACACGCGCCTGGCCAACTCCTGGTCTGAGTCTTTGCCATTGCGGTTGCACACGGTGCGTATGAGTTATGCAACGACTGCGTGGCAGCCCAGCCCAGCAATGAAGTTAATATAAATTTTACTTTAAAGCACCGCCCATCTCAAATAAAGAACGTGTGAGGCTTACTGCGTTCATTGCGATGCGATGTGTTCCCATATATTTGAATAAATTTATGACTTTAAGTGCAAACTGGCAGCTAATGCGTGATTTTTGGAGTTTTAACGAGGAAAGCGCCGTCGGTGTTGTTGCAGCATACACGTGACTTGTGGCTGCCACAAACACATTCGCATAGCTATTGAATTTGCGAGAAGGAGCACTATATATTAAGCTGAAGGTGAGATTTGTTTTCAACAAATTCCGAATTATAGAGGTATCTACGTAGAAAGGGTGTAAGGGATAGTTTGGCTAATTAATTATAACTAACTCTAGTGGACTCGACGAACTTCGTCTCGTCCTAATTTAATGCCTTCGTTGTCGTTGACAGTGCTTTATACGTTTACAGTAAGTGCATCTGTTGCACTGCACAGATGCAGCAGTATGTACGCAGCTTAGAGAAGTGGGCTGCAAAATGGACTATTGGCAGTAACGTAACATCAACGTAACATCAATATGCAAGCCTCCATACCAATACTATGGTGTTATATTGAATAAAACGTTTAACCTTCAAAAACACAAAACCATAGTCCAAAAGGCGGTAATTAAAAATTTTTAGCAACAATAAAAAAAAGAACAAAACAGCATGTAGAATGTGTGGTATACATTTAGGCTGTAATTATTTAATGCTATGACTCTTAAAAAGGTATTTTATTTGATTTCTTTTATTAATTGATACAAGTTTGTTACTTTGCTATATTCTAAAAATTTATCATTCAATCCATTAAAAGATCGCCTTCAGCTAACATGGAGGAAAATTCCTGATTAACTGAGTAATGTCGCAAGCCAAACGGGAAATTTTCCACTGCATACTTGTAGGCTTGTTTTATTAACTGAGCATTTAATAGGAAAATCATACACAACGTGTATTATGCGAATTACACAGGCAATAAATTCACTTGAAACGGGCATAAATTTAATGTGAATGTTGGTTTTTTATTTTTACATATTTTTTTTGTGCTTTTACTTCATTAAAAAATAATTAAAAATTGTAATCGACGTGGCAAATTTTGTGCCTGCCTTTGCGCAATTATTTATGGCGACATAAAGCACAAAATTAAACGGCAATAATTTGTGGTGTCAACTATAAGTGTACAGTAGATAAATTAAAAGCAAACAAGTAAATAAATTTAATAAAACAGGCAACAATTTTAAAGTTAAGTAAAACAAGTTCAATTACAAAAAGTGTCAAATCCTTACAAGCTGTTTTGTTCTAGAGTTGTAAATAATCATCGAAGCCTGTTTTGATATATTTTCTAAATCAAACATCACATAATGGGATCTTTAATAATTATTCATTATTTTTAATTGTATATCTAAACATTTATATTATTAAATTAAAACATAATACATTGGAGATATTTAGAAAAGGGTAAGGTACATAAGCAATCTGTTTATATCTGTGTCATACATGTGAACAATATTTATGTTAAATAATTTTATTAAAGTTGGGTGCTTTTATACAAACTTATCTTAAATATGATAAATAAATTTTATTCTAAATACATTCAAAAACAATTTTTCAGTTTGAAAAAGAGATTTTTTTTATAGTAGAAATAGATATATTTAGACTTCATAAGTATGTCTCTCTATTTGTCTTCTTTGACAATAATTTACACATAGTTCTCCAATAAAAAAAATTATAGATGCAGCATAACATACCCCAAGTATTTTCCAAACCCATTGAAGATCATTAAAGTTGAAAGGAGTTGGATGTGGAAATGATAGGGTTCGATTTGTATGAGTTACTACATTATTAACGGTATCCAGCATCCAGTGTCTGTTGAGCCCAAGCGCATAAGACCAATGAATAAAATCATTAAGAGGCTGAATATACACGGAATTTGGTTTTAAAATGCCATAAAGTGGCCAGAACTCAAAAATCATTAGTCCAGAAGACGTACATAGAACTTTGTCGTTGTAATGAGTTTGATATTTGTCCCAAACATTCCACATTACATTTAACATTAGATATGCATTGCTGGTATTTCTTGCGAGTATCATTCGTAAATGTTCTTTATTTGATAAAAATACAGCTTGTTGCTTAGATATTTTTAAGCGATCGCTTAGCATGATGCGTTCTATGAGAAAACGAAACATATCATTAAATATAACTGGTTGATCACTATTCCGGAGCTCTTCAAAATTGGAAATGTGATTATTCTGTGGACGTTTTGTTAATAGAGTACTTAGGTTAGCATTAAAGAAGCAGTTTATTATCAGACTATAGACGCTCATTAACATTATGATATAATGAAGGGAAAAACTTCTGTTTCTATTTAAATCAATGGACAATCCCAAAACGCCTTTAAATGCCCTCAGATTTATAATGAGAGTCAAAAAGCTGAACCTATACTTTTGACCAAAGATTCGACAGATGGCTGCCACAAAAAGAGTATCAACTACAGTAAACACAATGTACACACCTAGAATAGCTTTGAAAAATACACTTAGACCTTTATATACATCACCTATACCCCAGTCCTCACCACATGGTACTACAATGAATAATTTTGAAAATCCAACGACGGATGTACATTCTGCATCTGATGACCATGACCGTCGGTGCATCGAGAGATCAATCTCTCCATTTAAAGTCAACTGCATAATT
Organism: Drosophila testacea; assembly: GCA_035043265.1. Classification (NCBI taxonomy): domain Eukaryota; kingdom Metazoa; phylum Arthropoda; class Insecta; order Diptera; family Drosophilidae; genus Drosophila; species Drosophila testacea. The sequence goes on from JAWNND010000211.1 coordinate 445,039, forward strand.
TCATTATCACTAACATCTTCTACAGTATCTAGGGGTCGCTTCATCCTAAGATGAATATTGTGCTTCTTTGCGAACTCTATTACAAGTTTATCCATGATTCCACTTAAAATTTTCTTTCCTGATTTTCTGTCTCTGATCCAAAAACTGGTTGGTGGATATAGACTTGGTATTGCAATAGCTGTTTTGTTCCGGAAGTCTCTCCCAAAATTGGGAAAGATTGTCCCATCAATCAGATCGGTCATACGTACCATATTTGGATTGGGAAAGGGATGAAGTTTATATGCTTCAATCGATTCATTCGCATTCGGTGAGGTGGAATGTAGCACAATTAGACTGAGAAAGTTGTAATAACTTGCTTGGTTAGTGATGATATCCAGAAAAGATTTTGGAGAAGATTGAAGAACCGGCAACCAAATTATAATCCGTGCCTCCCTCATCCGATGCAGATCCTGGGCCAGAGCTGTTAACAGCAGGGAATCTGCAAGCTCACAGATACAAACCAGAGCAATTGCCTCGCTATTGAAATGATCCTTTACATTGACTATGGTTGATTCATCCAAGAGTAGAGTGGGTATTAAGTGGTGAGGATGAAACTCTTTCAACGAACAATGTCGACGTTTTAATATTAACAAAGTGTCAGCTGGTCTTTCCTTGAGCACATTTTGCATAATATCGTTAAGATAGTTGATCTGAAAATGTGTAGGTTCCAAGGTGAATGAATAATGTCCTGGCAAAAGCAGTAAAAGCTGGAGTAGGACGTATGCTCGTCTAGCGAAATTTAAAGCGAACATTTTCAACCAAAATGATTGAGAAACTGAATTGTCGTTAGTTTTTTACAGTCTTAATTTGTTAATTCTTTTAATAGCCTTTACTCCATAATACAAAGTCGATTGACGCCTTCAAAATGTGTACATTGAGATAATGTCAATCTGAATTTTTAATTTAATGTCTACTGTTACTATGTATTTAACTATGATTATCAATTAACGTATGTTATTTATTCTATATGTAAGCCTTATTGATATTCCACAATCAAACATATTGCACTAGTTTTGCAAATTAATTAATTTTAATTGGAAAACTTTTCGCCCCTTTTTTTAATGTCGACATAAAGCACAAAAATAAACGACAATCATTTTCTAGTGTCAACTATAAAATAAGATTAGATAAAACGAATAACTTTTAAATTAAAATTAAGAGTTTTAACTGATGAAAAAAGATCAAGAATATGTATTCTTTACATGGTCTCCTTTAATGTGTTACATATCAAAATACATTAATTTACTCTAAATAGATATTAATTTTTGATGAATAAAAATTTTAAATAGATTTTAATTTTAAATATATAGAAATTTTAGACTACAAAAACATTTCTCGCCACACGTCTTCTAAGCCAATATTTAACACAAATTTCCCCAATGAAAACCCCAATCGCTACGATGTAGGATAGACCAATTAATTTCCAAGCCCATTGAAGATCACAAAGGGTTAGTGGAGTTATATAAGGAAATGATTGACTACGATTTGTATATGCAACCATATTCTCTATAACCTCTAGAGTCCAGTGATTGCTAAGGCCAACGGCACTAGTCGAAGAAATATATTCATTAAAAGCCTTAATATAAATAGAGTTTGGTTTTAAGATTGCATGAAGTGACCAGTCACCAAACACGATTAACCCAGATGACGTACATAGAACTTTGTCGTTATATTGCATTTGATTTTTGTCTAAAATAAGCCACAATATGGAAAACATTTGATACGCATTGCTGGTATTTCTTGCGAGTATCATTTGCATACGTTCCTTATTAGATACAAAGACAGCTTGGTGCTTAGGTATTCTTATGTTATCGCTTAAAACTTTTTGTTCATTTATATTATCAAATATAATGGGCATTCCACTCTTTCGAAGATCTTCAAAATTTGAAATTTGATTACTCTGCGGACGTTTTGTTAATAGAGTACTTAGGTTAGCATTAAAGAAACAGTTAATTATCAGACTAAAGATGCTCATTAACATTATGATATAATGCAGGGAAAAGCTTCTTCTGTTTCTACTTAAATCAATGGATAGTCCCAAAACCCCCTTAAATACCCTCAAATTTACAAAGAGAGGTAAAAAACTGAACCTATACTTTTGACCAAAGATTTGACATATCGCTGCAACAAAAAGAGTCTCAACTATTGCAAACACGATGTAAGCAACAAACATAATTATGAAAAAAATCCGAAGACCTTTATAAATATCTCCTATAACCCATTCCTTCCCACATGGTACTACAATGAAAAACTTAGAAAATCCAACGACGGATGTGGACTCTGCCTCTGATGTCCACGACCGACAGTGCATCGATAGATCAATCTCTCCATTTAAAGTCATTTTTATAATGTCATTATCGTCAATACTTTCCATAGTGTCCAGGGCTCGCTGTATTTGAAGATTAATGTTGTGCTGCTTCGCAAACTCTATTACTAGTTTATCCATGATTCCACTTAAAATATTTTTTCCAGTCTTTTTGTTTTTGTTTAAAAAACTTTCTGGAGGAAACAAACTCGGTATTGCGACAGCTGTTTTGTTCTTGAAGTCTTTCCAGAAATTTGGAAAGATGTGACCACTGTTAAATTCCATGATACGTACTAGAATTGGACTAGGAAATGGTTGAAGTCGATAAGCGTTTACGATAGAGCCTTCCACAGCAGATGAGACTGAGTGTAGCACAATCAGACTGAGAAAATTATAGTTATTTGCATGGTCGGTGATAACATTCAGGTGTTCGTTTGGATTCGTTTGAGGAATCTGCAACCAGATCAAAATCCGTGCCTCCCTCATTCGATGAAGATCCTTGGCCAGGGCTGTCAACAGCATGGAATCTGCAAGCTCAGAGATACAAACCAGAGCAATTACCTCGCTATTAAAATGATCCTTAACACTGACAATGGTTGATTCATCTAGGCGTAGAGTTGGTATAAGATAATGGGGATGGAACTCCTTCGAGGTACAGTTGAGGTCCTGTTGACGTTTCAATATCAACAAAGTGTCAGCGGGTCTTTCTTTGAGTACATTTTGAATGATAACGTTGAGATAGTTGATCTGAGAACGCTCAGGCTCCAAGGATAATGAATACGAACTATAGTGTCCAGGCAAAAGCAATAAAAACAGGTGCAGAATATATCCACGAATAGAGAAAGTTAAGGCGATCATTGTGAGCCCAGACTAATTTATAAACTGAACGGGTTTTTTAACATTTTACAGTCTTAATAATTTGTCAATTATTTTAAATGCATTATCACCAAAATCGATGATAAGGTTTGACACCTTAAAAACGTGTACATTCAGAAGTGTCAAGCAGAATTGTTAATTTGAGAGCTTTTGCTTTTATTTGTATACCTTTGGAGAGTGTATTTAAATTTTGTCTCGAAGTATGTACCTCATTGAAGGAGGCTTTGCAGATTCCAGAAAGTATAAATACTATTTATTAATCAGACAAAAAAGAGTTACAAGATTTCAAACTATCATAGCTTTGGCAAAACAAAATCGATTTTCATGTGAAAAATCATTTTTGCCATAATTTGATCAATTTGATTGTAAATTACAAAAATAGTTTACTTTCGAAATAAATTGTTTTCTTCAATTTTCGAAAATTGGATTTAATTTTTTGGATCATAATAATAATATATTTTCCTTTAGTTTTTCATTGTGTTACAATTTAGTTAAAAATTTCAATACATTTTTTTCAAATCTTTACGCAACTATTTAGCGACCAAAAAATAACAAAATTAAATGACAATAATTTGCTTAGGTCAACTTTATGTCTACAGTGGAAAATGAAAAACAAACAAGTAAATAAATTGTAAAAAAAACTAAAGAAAACCAACTTAAAGTAATGTAAAATAAACCCAAAAAAGAAAGCTAAAATGTTAAATCCTTTTACGCCAAGTGACAGCTGGCAAACCGAAATTACTCAAAAGCTATAAGAACTGCAAAAAGCAAGAAAAGCAAAACAAAAACAAAAGCGAAAGCAACAACAACATGAGCAACATAAGCAACTGTCTCGATTTACGTTGAACGCCTTTGCTACAGTTTTATATGGCTAACAATTACGGTAAGTAATTTATTTCTGCTCAACTGAATTAGAAATCTCTTAGCACTAAGCCAATGCCAAAACAGTTTCAGAGGGTTGTGTGTGTTTAAGAGGGTATATGTGTGTCTGTTTATGAAGATACAATAAGATATGCAAGAAAATTAATAGTACTACATTTTTTACAACACGTTTGTCTCGACTACTCGACGCTCTTAGTGCGATAATTCATTGCCTGCTTGTTTCCTCTTGCCTCTTGCCTCTTCTCTTTACTCTTTTCTTCTGTTTTTGCCTGCCACGCACTTCCTGCCAGCCAAACAGGCAGTCTGTGCTAGCCTGGCCAACTCCTGGCTGCCTCACGTACTCCCTCCCCTCCCCGCTCCGTCACACCTACCCAACACTTACTTTCGTTACATTCCTGTTATAATCGGCTTAGTCTACGCTTTCGGTTTGCTTTTTGCATTGCCTGCGCATTTGTATCTACGAGCATAGTTCCCTTTATGATCCCACACTTTCACCCACTCCCTCTCCCTCTCCCTCTCTCCTATTAGTTCTCTCTCTTTCTCTATTGCTGTTTATTTCCACCAAAGGTGTTAAGTTGTTATTTTATTGCATTTTATTTCATTTAGCTCTGAGCCTTTTATACACTTTCTTAGAAAAGCAAAGAGTATTATGACTTCCTTCAGCACAAATTTCTATGGTAATTGCAAAGCAAACTACAAAAACTATTGTGAAATCCGTTAAATTGTATACAAAATAGTTCAAATTGCCTAATCTAATACAAATGTAATCGTTTTAATATTAATTCAATTAAATTTAATTAATTAAAAGACATCATAAAGGTGAACCGTATGTAATGCATAAAAAGAAGTTAGTACTGTAATATGGTAGTAGAAGCTATCAAATTTAAAATTCAGCTTTACAGCTTTTGCAGGTGTCAAACCTTATCATCGATTGTGGTGATAAAGCTTTTAAAATAATTAACAAATTATTAAGACTGTAAATTGTTCAAAACTCGTTCAGTTTATAAATTAGTTTGGGCTCATAATGATGGCCTTAAGTTTCTCTAATCGTAGATATATTCTGCACTTGATTTTACTGCTTTTGCCTGGACACTATAGTTCGTATTCATTATCCTTGGAGCCTGAGCGTTCTCAGATCAACTATCTCAACGTTGTTATTCAAAATGTACTCAAAGAAAGACCCGCTGACACTTTGTTGATACTGAAACGTCGACAGGACCTCAACTGTACCTTGAAGGAGTTCCATCCCCATCATCTTATACCAACTCTACGCCTAGATGAATCAACCATTGTCAGTGTTAAGGATCATTTTAATAGTGAGGTAATAGCACTTGTTTGTATCTCTGAGCTTGCAGATTCCATGCTGTTGACAGCCCTGGCCAAGGATCTTCATCGAATGAGGGAGGCACGGATTTTGATCTGGTTGCAGATTCTTCAAACGAATCCAAACGAATACCTGGATGCAATTACGGACCAGGCAAATACTTATAATTTTCTCAGTCTGATTGTGCTTCATTCAACCTCGTCGAATTTGAATAAGTCGATTGTTGCATATCGCCTTCATCCATTTCCTAATCCACATATGATATGTATTATGGATCTGAATAATGGAACCATCTTTCCCAATCTATGGAGAAACTTTCACAACAAGACGGCTGTTGTAAAACCAAATCTACATACTCCTGCCAGTTTTTTAAGCAGAGACAAAAAGTCGGGACAAAATAAATTAAGTGGATTTTTAGATAAACTTGTGCTGGAGTTCACGAAGAAGCACAACATTCATGTTCGAATTACTCAAAAGCTGGATAGTCTGGAAAGTGCTAATGATGCTGAAATTGAGAACTTGACATTAAATGGGAAAATTGATATATCAATCCATGGACGGGCTTGGAAAGCAAGTTTAGAATGTACCAACTTCGTTGGACTTTCAGACATTTTTATTGTGGTTCCTTGTTTAAATGAAATGGACGTTGGTAATGTTTATCGAAGTCTAAGGAGCTGTCTTCTAATAGTTCTAGGCGTATACTTGGTATTTTCTGTAGTTGAGACTCTTCTAGTAGCAACAACTTGTAGAATCTTTGGGAGGAGTTATAGATTTAGCTATAGAAACCTCCTAGTAAATTTAAATGCATTCCGTGGGGTTTTGGGACTACCCTTTAAAGTAAATAGAAATAGAATAAGTTCTTCTATGAACCAGATCGTAATGTTAATGAGTGTCTTTAGTCTGATTGTTACCTCTTACTTCAATACCAATTTAAGTACGCTATTAACAAAGCGTCCTCTTAATAATCATATTACAAACTTCGATGAACTAATGGAATCTGGAATACCAGTAATATTTGGTACTATATTTCGTGATTATATAGAGGCCCATAATAAAACAAAACTTTTACATAAACATCAAATTGTATTTGTAGGGAACAAAGAACGTTATCCAATGTTATTTAATCACAATTCCAGCGTTGCCTTTCAAACCTATTCGATAATTTGGGACTCTTATAGCAAATATCAAAAAATTTACAATACGTTAAGGCTGTGCAAGCATAATGAATTAATCATTTTAGATACCTACCCGTTTCATTGCATCTTAAAACATAATTCTGTTTATAAACAGGCATTTAATGAATTTATTCTTTGGTCACATGATTTAGGACATAACAAACATTGGACTGACGAATCTATGCACACAATGTTTAAATCTTCAATTCGTGAAAAATTAGCTGGCAATCCTACTCCTCTTAGCTACGAGGATCTAGAATGGGTTTGGAAAATAATTGGGCTGTGTTTTGGCACATCTATTTTCTTTTTTTTTAGGGGAAGTAAGCATAAATTATTGTCAAAGAAGGTTTGCACCTAGATCCCAATTTGTTGTTTAAATGTAACAATTAATTACAGCTTTAAGTGTCACTTTCTCAATTATATAATAACAGTTTGTAACAGATTTAACTTAATAAACAAAATCTATAGAAATTATTATATATATATATATTTACGCAAAAACAATTTTTAACAATACTGATTTATTAAAAATGCTTTTGTCGATTTATTAAATATCTATGTTCGATTAACTTTATAATATTAACAATGTACTTTTCATTAACTGTATATGAATTTAAAAAAACTTATATATTGCTTAATATATATTTGTATGATTGTATTCCAATCTTATATAAAAGCATTCATCTTTAATCGATTATTAAATAAAACTACATAAGTTCATAAATTTAGAGCCAATCTTAACACAGAATTAAGGAATTTTTCTTAAACGTAGCAAAACATAGCTTTTTTGTGGATTTAAATATGTCACGACAGCTGCTGCTGCTGTTGCTGATGCTTTTCTTAAAAGCCATAATTCATAAAGAAGTGTTGACCATTGCCAACGTTTTGGTCACATAAATGTCGCACTGCATGTGGCACGAATGTGTTGCAATTGTGTTGTGAATACAAAAACAAAACCTCAAAGCTGGCGCGCGCCTTTAACTATGCAACAATCACAAGAAAAAAGAGTACCAAAAAATAATATCTATTAATGCTCATATATTCTATGGGTCTTAAGCTAGCTACAAATTCAATGTGTGCACACAATTCAGTGCCAAATGGGATTTTGGGCTAACAACAACAACAACAACAACAACACCAGTAACAACAACAGTAACAAGCACCATAACACTAACAACGTAAAGAAACTGCAGAAAATCGACTAAACTTTATGTGCATGTTAGGAAAAGTGCAGGGAAAACAGCAGCAGCATCAGCAGCTGAGCAGCAGCCTTTGCCAACACACGGAAGTGAAAACGTTTCACACTCCAATTGCTCCATTTCCATCCTTCTTTCTCTATTTTACCTCGTCCCTCTTCCAATTCTCTCTCTCTCTCTCTCTCTCTTGGCTACAATTTTTTGGCCAAAAGTTTACGTTGGGACAGCGGCACATAAAATAGTTTTAAATAAGAAAAGGCGAAGCCAAATAAACAATTCTATTTTTCTTGCTGGCCAGTAAACGTTGATAGGGAGAAGAGGGGCGTGGGACAAGGACAGTGTGTGGTGTCTGTCCATGTGTGTGTGTGTGTGTGTGCAATAAATGTAAAGTTGGTTTTTGGGCGCATGAAACTGAAAATTTTGTAGCATACTTTGCGGCAACAGACGCCATGCAATGGCATACTAACACACACAGACCATTCATGTATGTGTATGTGTGTAACGCGGTTTCCGTTTAGTTGGTCGTGTGAACTATTTACAGGGAATGTAAGGGGAGAGAGAGAGAGAAGGAAAGAAAGAGCGAGCGAGAGATTTATCATATTTAAGGGCATTTAAGCCCATTTAAAGCTTTTATTACAAATACCATGACCATGTCGCGACAGCTGACATTGTAAATCACACACACACAGACTGTCATACACACATACACAGCTGATTTAAATTTAAATTCGCGTGTTGTAATTAAATTGACTTTTCGCCGTTTTTTGCCAACTCCGTGTTAAACCAAACTTCAAAAATTTTGCAACACATTCACAACGCGTGAACAGCTGTTGACATAACCCGCCAGCGGCTATATCATAGCCAGACTGCTGATACGCAACAGAAACAGCGACCAAGAGAGAGAGAGAGAGAGAGAGAGCGAGAGAGAGAGAGTGAGTGAGAGAGAGGGTAGGCGTGAGTTCGATTCGTATTGGCATTGGGATACGCAATTTGCACACCTCAAAGCACAGAAACAGAAACAGAATTCGGAAACCAGTTTATGACTGCATTTTAATATAACGTCAAACATTGTTTGCCCAAAACTGCCATATTCAATTTCATATATCGTAATGAATACATTCATACATTCATTCATAGCGCTATAGTATCGTTCGCGAGGCGTACGAGTAATCAGACATTTATTTTATCCATTTTTCTGGGCATTTTCGAGCACTTTTGGCACAGCCACAAAATGGTTTATTATAACGTCGCCGCCATTGCTGTTGTTGAGTTTTTGCGGTTACCACACCCCTACACTTCCTCATGCTGACCCCTCAACACTCTCTCAAGCTGAAATTGGAACGCCTGCGATGGGCTGCCATTTGCATTGGTCCATAGTTCGGTTTGGTTCTAGGCATAAATTCTATTATAAATAACATTTAGCACACGCGAGTTTTTGCAACTGTCAGCAAATGGAAATTGGAAAAAATAACAACAACAACCAAATTGGAAGCAAAAATACAAATTGTGGTTTGTAGATTGAAAATAGTGAGTGTGTGTGAGTGTATTTGCATCTGACGCATAATCAGATTTCATTATTTAATTTTCTTTTCAAACGCAATGTGTGGCAATGGAGGCCAAGGAAATACTGGAAACATTATTGAATATTAAATGATAATGACATCAGCCAACTGAACATTTCTAAATTAATCCGAATAATTCATTGGGTTTCGCTTAATTATCACAAAGTATTCATATTTATTTCTATTATTTTATACTAGAAAGCTACAAATATAGAAATCAACATCTGAACTAATAAAATCCAAAATACTCATAGAATTAAAGAAAACACTTAAAAATTAAAACCTAAAATTCATTGAGTGTTACAGGATTGATCCACAATTTGTTGCAAAGATTGGGCATACCCCAAAGTTAATCTCATAATGTGATAGAAGAAAACTAAATAAAGGGAAAATGTTTTAATAGTTAACAAATAATAATTTTCTAGAATCTACATATTTGTAGATAATTTGAATATATCTTCAGAACTTAGTTGCCTTAAACTATGTTTTAAGCAGAATGAGACACATAGTACGATTAATTACTTGACTGTCTTTAAATGCTGCCCATCTTCAGAAGAAGACATTTCACGCTCAATCAGCATAATGAAAAGGACGCGCGTCTGTTCAATTAACTTGACTTTCCCGACAATAACAAGCGATAATTAACGGTTAATAAACTGTTTGAGCGCAGCATAACGTACATTACACATCCGACACGTGTGACGGCCTCTGTGAACATTGCAAATTAATCAAATTAACATCGTTAAGACATGGCATGCGACCTGTAATTGACATTAAACATTCAACCCAAACATAAACAATTGTAAATCGGTCTGTTAACATAAACGAATGTCTTTCAGAAACTTAATTTTATCTATTTAATAAATTTAATTAAACGAATGAAGAAAGTAGAAATCGTAATTTAAGCAAAACAACTCAACACTATACGTGATAAGAAATTTAATTTAAGCATATTTGAGCACTCACAACTTGATTAACGTTATCAAATCGAATATCTATCGCTTAAAAGCTGTCTCTTCTGCTTGTCAGCTACTTCAAGCAGGACGTCAAACTGAAATCGATTATCGACTGAAGCATTTAAGCAATTAAAATAATTATTTAATTAAAAGGAATGTAAAATACCAAAGTAAACTTAGTAACTCTTTCACAATTGAGTCAAAATGTTGGCTTTAGCCTCCTCTAATCAAGGAAACGTACTACTCCAACTTTTACTATATTTATCTGGCTATTTCTTTACCTATTCACTTTCGTTGGAACCAACATCTTTTGAGATCAGTTACCTCAACAATATTATTCAAAATGTGCTTAAGGAAAGACCTGCTGACACTTTGTTGCTATTGAAACGTCGAAGGGATTTAAATTGTCCCTTAAATGAGTTCAATCCAACTGGAATACCCACTCTACGCCTTGATGAATCAACAGTATTCTATTTTAAGGAAATCTTTAACAGCGAGGCCATTGCTCTGGCTTGCATATCCGACTTCGAAGACTCCATGCTTCTGACAGCTCTGGCCAAGGATCTGCATCGAATGAGGGAGGCACGGATTATAATTTGGTTGCAGAGTATTCAATCTTCTCACAACGATTTTCTGGATATTATAATTGATCAAGCAAGTAATTACAACTTTCTCAGTCTAATCGTGCTACATTCAAACTGGTGGAATATAAAGGAACCAATTGTTGCATATCGACTTCAACCATTCCCAAGACCAACTCTAGAACGTATTTTGAATATATTTGATGAAACAATCTTTGTCAAGACGTGGCTCAACTTTAATGGAAAAACAGCCGTTATATTGGCTGACTTGATTCCACCCCACAGCCTATTGGCAAAGGATATTCGCACAGGAAAACAGAAATTGTATGGTTATAATGACAGACTTATTAAAGAGTTTGCTAAGAAATATAATATAAGATTGCAACTGCAGCGTCCTCTAAGTGAAGTTGGTATCTTAGATTCCTCTGATGCCTATCGAATGTCAGTAAATGGAGAACTTGATCTGCCGATTTTAGTTTTTGCGCATTCTCTAAGATGGGGCTCAAAGAATGTGGAACATATTTCTGCTGTAGAAGTTGGCAGCCTTTTCATTGTAGTTCCTTGTGCAAAGGAAATGAGCATAGGAGATGTCTATACAGGTCTCAGAACCTACTCGTCAGTTGTTTTGGGAGCCTACTTTATGTTTGCAGTACTAGAGGCAGTTATTGTAGCGATAACTTATCGAATTATTTGTCGCAAATATCGGTTCAGCTATTCGAACATCTTTATAAACCTGTCTGCATATTGTGGGGTCCTGGGACTGCCATTCTCAATGTCCAAATATAGAAGCAGTTTATTATAGACCAGTTTCAGAAAGTCAAAAAAAGAAGTGTCCTTTGCAAGTCTCAAAAATTAATCATATATCCATATCTGCCTGTAAGTGGCATCCTTAAGCATAACTCTGTCTATAAAATTGCCTTGGAGGAGTACATGTATTGGACCCAGAGCATGGGCTTTTACAAACATTGGATCCTTGTGGCTTTTCAAAAAATTATGGCATCTAATCCCAAACAGTCTCAAACAGACTATAACAAATATGCTCCATTATGTATGAATGACTTTAAATGGCTATGGAAGTTAATTGGAATGTTTTATATTGTTGCCGGACTAGTTTTTGCTGTAGAAATTATATTAGCTCGTTGGAAGAAAAAGAATTAACAGAGTTATCAGTATACAATACTAATTCAGGAAAATTTATCAAATGAGAACACTGCAATAAAGATAATTAATAATTTTAACATTAAAAAACTTAATTATGTTGTTAATTTCTTTAATTGCTTTTAAATATATTGACTTTATTAAATGTTTGCTGTATAATGAATAACATAGTTTAGTAAAAATATTGAAAAACTTTAAAGAATTTAACGAATACTTTAATTTATAGTAACTTAACTTGTATTGATCTCTAAATTAGTTTAATTATCTAAAATTTTAATGCTATATTTATTAACATATTATATATCTAGTAAATAAAATAAATAGCTATTTTGTGATTTGAATTGAATTGCATTTTCTAAATAGCAATCTGAATGCTTATTTGATCTAGTAATAAGTCTTTTCAATATATTTTGCTTTTATCCAAAATTAAATTTAGATAACGCAGAATGTATATTAATTTTAATTTATTTCTACATTAATGAGCCTTGATCTGCTGCCTATCGATAAGCGATTGTTGCCGCAACGAATTTTCCCAGTACGACAAATTTTCTCGCGACGATGATGTCGAATGGACAGATGTGGCAGCTGGTTTTTCAGTTGTGAAAAGTTTGTTGCGCCGTTTGGAAGCAGTGCGCCGAGTGCTTTTTCTTTGTGTGAAAAATGTTTTAAGCGTGAACATTTGTTGCGCATACGCCGCATGTGCCGACATAACAAGTGTTAGCAAGTGTCAAGCGACAAAAGTGCTATTAAAAATAACAAATTTAAATAAATAATACATAATACATTTTAAATAATATATGTATAAATAATATATAATAAATGATATTGTGCTACTTGTGTGTTGTAAAATTGAATTAAAAAGATTTATTTATTGTGTAAATACTATTTGTTAACTAAACAAAAGTACTTCAAGTTGTGTAGGTTGAAAATTACATTAAATGATCAACAATTAATTTCGCATTGGCTGCGGCATACGCTCAATTAATTTACTCAACACCTAAAAGCAATTTAAAGCCGCATGTCGCAATAATTTAGTTGCCTGTCACATGCTCTAATAGTCTAAAATGTTTTCCCAACTAATTTTCTAAATTTATGCCAGCCCTTTAGCCCCTCTGTCCCTTTACAAATCGGTTTAATACGCATTCATAATTCAGGCAACAAATTTTTTATCACCTTCTTCCACGGTTTATTTGTCCAACGAAGAGATATTGTAAAGCTAAACTGTTTATAAAATAACAAAATGCAAAGCCCAAAAAGCTTAACAAAAGTCGAAAGCAAAACATTAACTCACACACACGCCACCATGGAGAAAAAAGAATAGAAAACGAAAAAAAAATATTTAGAAAACAAAAAAAAATACTCTGCTTGGTTGCGGCTGGGTTCTGGCCGGGTCTGGCATCAGTCAATGTCAGTTGGCCCAATGCCAGATCGGCGGGGGCGTAGACAACAAAATAATGAAAGGGAAAGTGAGCTGCAGCTGAGAGTGGAAACTTTGATGCGCTACCAGGAAAAGTTGCCCAACTTGTGTTGTCCACAATCGTGTTTCCCCGAATATTTTCAATTGTTTTTCTTTTCAAACGTCAAGCATCAAGTGGCAGTTTTGAAGTGCTCTTGAACCACATAAATATTCCTATACTGATAGGCATATCGAAAACATATGTTTAGCAGCTCGACAAATATGCGAAATATTTCAGCTATTATATTTAAATTATATTATTTAAATTTTTTTTTGTTAACCAGCAAAAGCGAATATTTTATGCCAAATGCCTGCGGATCAGATGGCAATGGCCCAAGAGAAAAATTTATTACTACATTTATTATATGCTTTATTTTGTTGTTGTTTATCCACTCGTAAAACTTTTCAAGTTTATTCTGAAATCGTTCTGGAATTGTGCAATAATTGGCATAATTTACAATGTAAATAAAACTTATTCAATAATTAAAATGGATGGCATCCGGCGAAGGTTATAAACTTGAACGACATTTTAATTAGGTCGGTGGTTGGGTGGTTTTCGGAGGTTAAGCCTTGGCGGACAATCTCCAAAAGATATTAAAAAAAATAGGTTTATGTTATTTGCTTGAAATTGCTTATAATATTTTATTATTATGCTTTATTTTCAGCTCTGAAAATACATTCATAAATTGAATTAAAATTTCTGCTTATTTGCATACAACGCCTTTGCTTGCTTACTGCATCATTTCCGTTTCTATACCCTACAAATAAGCAGAAGGGGTACTATAAATGTGAATAGATAAAAATATCTTTGAATTTATAAAATAAAAACATAACAGACCAGCTTAGTATGATCAAAAATTATGCCATCTGGACTAAAAATATTCCTAAACATTGCTATAAAATATAAAGGAAGAATATAAAAAAGATAGCTGGGAGATTTTTATTCTTAGTCAACTTTATTTAACTTTTAAGAATTTAATAATGATCAGTTGATAAACATATAAGCTACACAAGAAATCATTTAAGTTTAAGGAAAGTAGGATACAGAGTATTTTCTAGCCACTCACCTATAAAAGTATTGTTTATTTTTAGCTTTGCTTAGCTTTAAATTTGTTGCCAAAATCAGCGATCCTCGCTCTTTCTCTTCCATGCAATCCCAGACGATTGACGTTTTCCAAATTTTGCGAAAATTTCAAGAAGAAATTTTATTTCTGTCTTTTATCTATTTTGAAAATAAATAAATTTCAATGGAAGAAAATTGCGCCGCAAAAGTTTGAGAAAATCGTGAAAATCATGAAAATCTCAGGCACACAACACTTTGCCGAGCCTCATCAATTAGTGGAACAATCAAATGCAACGGATACAAACTGTAGAATGAGGTCTGGTTTTCTCAACTTTGTAAAACGCGCTGTGTTTTCGCATCATTTATGGTGACGTCAATGTAGGATTACCGCTACTAACAGGCCCAACATTATAGGTACATAGATGAATCTATGGGGAATCTAATTTAAGCGATCTTTCTTTGCTCTTTGAGGAACTTGGAAATTGCCATTTTTATTGCTGTCTATAATTGGTCTGTTTATGTGAGGAAACCTGAGGGCAAAGTCTGAACTTGAAACTATTCCATTTGGTAGCTGTCGCCGGATATTAACTTGGAGATTCATTCCCTATGTACATCGCTATAGTATCTTCTGCACTTTCTTGTACTTTTAGTTCAGATTATGATGATGTTCTTCACGGGCCTCTGATTAGTTTATTTTTGTCACGTTGCTGCAATTTGAACTTTGGCAAAGTCATGAAGTGCCCGCTGACTCAATGCAAGTGGATAACACTGAGAGAAATAAATAAGTACTAAATGTTACGGCGAGTATTGGGCATTCTGTGAGAAGTGCATTATAAATACATAAATTTAGATTGCGATGTAAAACAATAACTTATATAATATTATAATTTTGATATTTTGAATTGATCAAACATGGCTGTAAAAGACATAGCAGAACCTTATAGGACAAAAAAAGTGCACATTTTATTTTGTGATATAATTTTACTTAAGTTACATAATGACTTTCTTACTCTCCAGGTGTCCTATGAACAGTTTACTACTCCTCACCTCACTGCTCTTTACTCACTACAAATTATCTGTGAATTAAAATCTGTCATATTATAAATTTGGGTGTAACTACATAATCGAACTATTGGTTTCAAATTTCTATATACTTGAAACTTACATGTTATATGAGCTTTTATCCATTCTAGGTAAAAGTTGTCGAAAACTTTTATCAACGCTTTTAGAAAATAATTAACAAATACACAAATTTTTTGATAGAGTAAGAAGGTTTATTATTTGGCTTATAACATCGATTTTCTCCAAGAACTCTTAAATAATTTCGTACATTTTACTTATGAGAAGACAGATTTCTGCAACTAATGTTAAATTTCTTCCTTTAAACTATTTCAAAATTCAAATGCGATTTCACCTACTTTTCCATCAAGTTATTCACTGCTGAGTTATGCAGCCAAAGCCACGTACAGATTGGACTGTTAATCGGCATTGTATTGTTGTTACTGATGACACATAATGATAGAATACAATAACTAACAATTAGCTTGCCACACATCAATAAATATTCATAAGCACACACCACACACACACACACACACACACACACACACACACATACACACTCATATAGAAATTTAACATAGTGAAATGCAAAATGTTGAGCAGCTTAACCACATAAACAATGCGTTCATATCGTATTAATGTATCTGTAGAATACAAATGCAATTAAAATTAATTATGCCATGTGTCTTTTTGTCAAGTGTATCCGAGTGCCACATACATGTACATACATATGTATGTATGTATGTATTTGTCCAGCGTTTGTCATCGCATGGAGCAATCGCAGTTCTAAGTAGTTCCAGTTCAGACGTCAGACAGTTCGTATCTCTCGTCGACTACTGCGGTAAGTAGTAATTGATGAATGTTAATGTAATGTTAATGATAATGTTAATTGGTAACAAAATGTGTCATAAATGCAAATGTAAATATACATACTTAAATATCTATCAACAGGTTGAATGCGAAAACATATCAAAAAACGATTTGTTTATAAACGAAACAACGAAATAAGAACAATTGATTGAAGGAAAGAGGCAAACGAGAAAGTCAACAAACAATAAACATGCAATTAGATAAATTTTAATACAAAATATATTTATGTAAATATGTACACACCATTGTGAGAGTGTGAGGCGACAAAACAAATTGACAAAAATGTTTAATTTGCTGCGACGCACGCGTCAGAGAAAGACGCATAAAAACAAAATCTACGATGTAAGTGACGATGAAGAGGCAGCAACAACAACAGCATCCACAACAACAGCAACATCAACAAGAGCCACTGACAGTCAGAGTAGTAAAAAAGCTGCGACAACAACAACAGCAACATCAACAGCAACAAAAAGAGCCACTACCAGGAGCACTGAGAGTGAGAGTAGTAATGGCGCCGAATGCCGTTACCTATTCAGCACATCAGCAGGAGAGAGCAAGGCTGCAAATCAAAGAGATCAAGTGTTGGAAAGAGAGAGCGTAGGGCCACGACGAGCTGTGATCGAAGAGTTGGAGGACTTTTGCAGCGACGAAGAGGCAAACGACGAAGAGACGTTGGCAAGTGTAAAATTAGCAAAAACAGCTGCTGCTAATGGCCATTCAGCGATCTCTTTGCACTCCGACAATTTGTATATAAATAACATGGGCAAAGTCAATGCGTCGACAACGGCGAGGAGGACAACGAATGTTGTTGATGAACATCATGATAGAAATGTTGCTGTTTCTGTTTCTGCTGCTGCTGCTGCTGCTGCTGCTGCTGGGCATGCTACGGGCAGTCAAAACGAGGCAGCCACCGCGAACGCAAAAGCAAACAACGAAGGCGGTCAGCTAATTGGCAGCAGCTACAATTATATTGGCCAAAGAGATTGCCACAAACGTATCGGGCCAATAATCGTCGATGGCAATGCACAACAATTACAAATTGCTGGCACGGTAATTGATGCAGACACAAACACAAACATAAAGAAAGATACGGAAACGGTAATATATCGGCAATCGAAGCAATCGAACGAACAGAAACGATTATCGCGCCTATCGTTAGGCAACTTTGCAGCTGGTTTGCATCTAACCAACAATAATACTAGTAACAATAATAATAATAATAACAACAATAATAATAATAGTAATAACAATAATAATAGGGACTGTGAAGAGTCGGTGCAGAAGAAACGTAAAACGTTGCAAAGAAGTCGCGAATTTCTTAGTGATATTTTCATGGCGCGTGGACGTAATCATCAGCGTCAGCAGCGAAATCAACAACAGCAACAACATCAGCCTCCAAAACAGCAACAACAACAGCAACATCAGCCTGTGGCCAAGTCCAAAACAGCTAACGACGACGTAATCGCTATTGGCCAGGCGCTAATAACACGACCAACAGCACTGGCAACAGCACACCTTGAAACGAACTCCGACCCCGCGACCGTGTCCACAAATAGTTATCAAATGACTATGTCTAATAATAGCACACAGAATCGACACAACGCGGCGCAGCCGACGCAGAGCGACAATAAAGAGCAGGAGGAGCAAGAGCGTAGATCACGAGAGAGAGAGCGTAGTAATTCAGCTGGACAGGAGCAGCAGCAACAGCAACAGCAACATCAGCAGCATCAGCAACAGCAACAAGAGCCGCTAACAAAAGAGAGCCAAAATCAGCGAGATGGGAATACAACAGCGAGTGTTGAATTTATTCAAGCGGCAAACGTCGAACTGTGCACTGTCGCGGAAGATCAGCGAACAGGCGATGCAACTCGGCAACGCAGTCGCAGCAGCAGCAGCAGCAGTAGCAACAGCAGCAGCAACAGTAACAACAGCAGCAACAACAATAACATCTACAACACAAGTGATATAATCATAAACAGCATGGGCCAAACCAGCGCCAAGCCCAATGAATGCCAACAGCAATCATCATCAGCATCAGCATCAGCGCATAGCTCACGAGCCAGCACGCCGCGTGAGTTTCGTGAGTCGTTCGTGAGTGAGCCACAAAACGTGCCCGTGGCGCCACCGCGACAACATCAAAAACAACAGCAGCAACAGCAGCAACAGCAAGAGTTGCCGAAAATTACGATAGTCGACTGTAGTTTTGAGCACAGTCCCAGTCAAAGTCCACAACAAACTGTTGCTGGCGAGGAAGTCTTTTATGATTTTGATGGCGTCAACATTGAGGAACTGAATGAGGCACATGTGGAAACACTAGAGGATGAGGTCTTTGCCGTTGATATACCGACAACAATCTATCAACAGGCAAATAATGGCATTAACAGACCCTGGACACGTTTGACCAATGTCAAGCTGGAGAATGTTCAAGAGGAGGCCGAGGAGGATGCTGAACCGGAGCCCGAGGATGATGAACTGGATGAGGCACTGGACCTAGAATGTGATGAGATGGAACGTAACACACCCAATGGTTCACGGCAATCGGCGAGCAGCGAACGCAGCGCATTGAAAAGTGATTCCAATTTAAGCAGCAGCTATGCGGACTCGGGCATTGGCATAGGGCATGACATGCAACATGGTGAGCGGCAGTTGCCACAAACGCCATTGCTACCGCAACGCAATGTGACATCAGCAACGACAACGTTGCCGCTGCGCATGCCGTTCGTGCGGGATGCCAACTCAACGTCAACCGATTGCGATTGCGAGGAGATGTTGTTGCAGTGCGACGAACTCGATGATGAGCAACATTTCAACGAGCGTTTGGTCTGCATCGAGAGCATTAGCCTGCCCGATGTTGTCGTCGAGTCAACGACCTCTGCCAGCACAACAACAACAGCGACGGGTGCAACTGCAACATCAGCATCTGCCACAAATGATGCTGCCTCTGATGGCCATCTCAATATCAATATTACCAATGGTGCCGGTGGCAATAGCCTCGGCAATGTGCATTTCATACCCATTCACATTGAGGGCGTGGCAGGCTCAGCCTCTGCGCGCAGTCGCAGCAACAGTCCTATGCAGCGCAGCCTCGACGATAGTTGCATTGGCCGCAACACCATTGAGATTGTCGAGGATGGCAGTGTGCTCAATAATGCAACGACAACGCAGGATTGCAACCGTGAGGCGCTGGAGCTCAAGTAACGTATACGCCATGTATTACCAGCTATTACTAATGATCATCTAAACTGCTGGATGATCTAATGATCTAATGATTGTGTGTGACTCAACTCAACAGCTTCAGCCTTTGTTTACAAATAATTCTTGTTTTGTGTGCAACGCGGCGTATGCGTGATATAATTGTACTACTAACAAGTTTTGTGTTGCCAGCTGCAATGGACGTTTCCTTTGTGCCATCAAAAATCTGACGCGTGACGCGTTAATTAATCAGTTTTCTGTTTTGTCAGCAAATTTTCCATTTTCCATTCCATTTTCCATGCCTTTTGCGACGTCTTTTGCTGTATCTTGTCAGCCATTCATCTTGATCTGCGTTGTTACTTGTTTCTGAATTTTCACGACAATTTTCCAGTCAAGAATACACACACATTCGGTTTTCTATATATTTATTATATCTATTATTTTGCTGGTTTTTTGGCATACATCTGCCAATCAATTATGTTTAAAGAGCATAAGTTTGCTATCAAAGACGGAAATACGAAATTATTTGATATCTACATAATTGTTGGGATATATATATCTAATTCTTTTAACATATACATTTTTGTGTATAAAATCTATATACTTATATTCTTTTGTTCTTTGCGCTTTAAATGCTGGTCTTCTTACTCATTTATAATAATGCGTATACGTAATTTGCATGTAGATATAAGTTTATCAATCAAAGCAGGAAAAGGTCAACTCATTAATATATATTTGATTTTATGCAAAATATAGTGTTTATAATTATGATTATACATACAAACAGCTTTTGTACTTTATATTTTGTGTTAGTTTTTCTTCTACATTCAAATTTTATAAAACTTTCCATTCATTTAAGTACACACAAATTTTTGTCACAAATATCATCTGTTTTCTATTTCACAAAGTTATCATTAACGTATACGTAATTTGAGCCAAGGATCAAAGAAAATAGTATTATACATACATATCATCTATTATTTTGATCTTCTATTGCTTTATATTTTTCTTTTTATTCTCAAACTAATCCTAAGATCAAAGCCAAAATAAGCATTTATAAAAGAATATTGATTGATTTCAATTTACGTCCATAAACATACTTATATATTTATCTACTATATTATATACGCTTTTTGCATTTTAATAATTTGATGGTCATTTATTTCCATTTCCCATGTTACGTATACGTAAGTTAATTTTAAAATCTATGCGAAGCCAGAAGTTATTTAATTGCTTAACATGCAACAATTTATAAATTGGTTATTCTTCAACTTATACCTACTTCGTATTTCCGAAATCACGTATACGTAAACTGTAAACTATTTTGTATTAAACACAGACCCATTGTTTGGCCTTCAAAATGATGAGTGATTGTGACAGCCGGTTCGACAAGTGTCTCGCCGATTCAGCCAACAAAATACTTGGCAGCACACTAATTATTCACATACGTATTAATATAAACTGTTTAATATTTTTAAACAAATAACCAAATTGGAAGGCATTTAATAACATTTATCAGGAGGTTTTCCAACGCATTTTCTATATCGTAAATCAGCTTAAAATAAATTCCTTTCGTCATTTGTTGGCAACATGTTTGCAATTCCCACGCCCAGTCTTTCCACCTTCTATCTTTTCTCCTTCACTTTCTTCTCCGTCTCTTTCGATAATTTTCATACTGTTTTCATATTTGCAAGCGGCGTCTGCGTCAAATGTGCATAGAAGAACACGAGCCGCCTGCTCTAGTTTTTCCGGTTTATTTTCGTTTATTTTTTTGTCTTTTCCACCGGACGCGCAGTGCAAAGACGATGAAAATTGTGAAAATTTTTGAAATGCACGTAATTAGAACGAATATTTAGGAGCTGCACTTGATTTAGCAGCTGGCCCATGGAGATGGCTAAAATAAACACTGCTTGGCACATCAATTATACACTTAACATTGATCGAAAGTAATGTTTACGCTTAACACAACGGCTGCAAAGGGGCGTATGCGTAATATCTTATAAACTACTTCGCTGTTAAGTAATTTCATGAACAACTTGGGCATAAAAAGAAAAGAGGGATAAGGGGAAGACGGCAGCGTCAAAAAACATTCTTCGGCAAAGTTCAGGCACAACAGAACTTATGCCAAAAATAATTGAAATAACTTGCAAGATATATTTTGTATTTTGTATCTTGTATCTTGTATCTTGTGTCATGTAAGAGCACGCTCTCAAACGCAACGCTAAATCGCATGTCACAATTTTGATAAATCTGCCGCTCATTGTCTCTAGAGGCGAGAGTATCCCTAACACTTTTGCCAAATTGCAGATACAAAATGAAAACATTAAAAATAGATTTGCGCATTTTCACAAAAGATACACAAAGAATGGATAGACAGATAGATAGATAGATGGATAGATACAATTAAAACGTATTTTATATTGCGTTTAAAGCAAATGAAAAAACCAAACAAATCCCAAACAAAACACAACAAGTATTATATAAATTTGCCAATGTGTTTGTGTGTGTGTGCATTGCCTACGTCGAATCAATTAATGGGTAACTGCGAACAAGACATTCCCCAATGTTCTTTGCACCTCATTATCATTTTCGTGAATACAACTGCGTCAGATATTTATATGAATATTATTTGCTCATATTTATGTTATTTAATTAATATAATTTTTATTTTTTTATACATTTAATGTTTTCATAAAAGATCTAACATAAGACCTCAATGCGTGCGCAGCTCACGTCTGTGAGTCATATTGTTTTTATGAGGTTTCTCTAGACATTTTGTTGACTAACTATACATAGTATTTCTATATTTTTGTCTATCTGTTAAGCTCTTAAGACCTTCTAAAATATCAATGACATTTCCTTTTCCACTTTCTTTCAGAAAAGAGCTTAAGCTTCAAAAGGCACGTTTCACTACACAGCTTGAAGATGCGCACAGAAATGTTCAGAGTTTGGAGACCAAAGTAAGCGAAATGCAAGTGAAGATACAAAATCTGGAACAAGAACTATCGCTCAAACAATGGAATGTAGATAGTAAGTATTATTTTAAAATAAAAAAAGAATTTACAATTTGATATCAGTAAAAACTACAATTTATTACATTTAAAAATATTCTGTAATATAAGAAAATATAAATTTTAAACTGCAATCTAAACTTCAAAATCAAGAAATTTTTTAAATTTTGTGTGAGAAATTTTTAAATATAAAGTTGATGAATCAAAGAATAATTTTCATGTAACAGTAAAATTATTTGTAATGTTTCAGAATATTTCATTTTGAATGAAAAATTTAAATGGAAACTCTTGGAAAATCATATCCTGAAATGCTTACCCAAGTCACAAAACATCTATTTGAACTACCAGTAAAAATTTCGATCAAAGATAATAAATTATATATGCATACATTAAATATAAAATTATAATATATTTGTATTTTTTTAATTAAATCAAATTTTTTTACACTTTAACATTCAGGACTCCAAGGAGAACTTAGTGCGGCTCAAACGGATGATCAATATGTGCGTAAAAAGCTGAAACTTGTCGAGGATGAAAAGATACATCTGCGACACAAATACAGCGATGATGAAGATGAATTCCGACGCAAATATGGTAACTATTACAACGTCTACTTAGTAAGAGATACTTATGCCGAATAACACTCTCTAATTGTAGACGCATTGCAATCGCAGTACAACGAACTTACCGAAAAGTACAAAGAGACGCAGAGTCTGGCGAATAATTTGCAAACACAGCTGGCGAGTGCGAAGGTCGAGGTTGAAGATTGGCGCAATGAGGTGAACAAAATACGTGCCGAGTTGGATGAACAAATACGCATACTCAAGAATGCGTTAGAGTATTCTGAAGCGGAACGAAAAATCTGTGAAGATAAATGGCAAAAAGAATTCGAAATGCTTAGAACACACAACAGAGGTGAGTAAAGCGACTGAGAGAGAGAAAGGCATATGATTTTCGATTGATTGATTGACTGATTGACTTATTGATTGATTGATTGACAGAACGCGAGGAGACTCTGATGTCAGATTGTGAATGGCAGATGCGGCAAATGCAACGACAGTGCAAAGATAAAATGGACAAATCCAATTATGAACGGAAACAGGCTTCAGCCAAGGCAGAGGAGTTGGAACTGGAGTTGCAATCGCGTCGCAAGGAGGCCGAAAGCCTACGCATTTGCCAGGCCCAGGTGAGGTCCTTGAGCGGTGTGGTCAGTGAACAGGAACGTTCAATACAAACGCTTATGGAACGCATCGAGAATCTGAAGGGGGAACTGGAAATGGCCAACGAGAATCTTGAGACACAGATTGAAGCTGTGCGCAAGATCAAATATCAGTGTGATAAGTACGTAAAGCAATCAATCAAATGTGATTTATATCAATCAGATTTTTCTATCCTTTATCAGTGCCATTTATGACAAGGAACGTCAAATGATTTACCGCATCGATGAGGTGCGCAATGAAGCTGCCGCCTTTTGGGAAAATAAACTTTAGTAAGTTGCACCTCTTTGTGTTGATTAATTAAGCGAATGTCAACTATTTATTAACCCGAAGGCAATTTTTTATGCAGAAGCTTTCAGTAGACTTTGCACTTGAAAAAGTTCGAAAATACTGATAGGGGTAACCTTTAGTTTACTTTAGACTAAAAAAAAAGCAAATTGCAAATGGGTTCTACATTTAAAAGTAGACAGTTATTTTTCAAAAATCGATTTCTTTCAAATTAGTATAAGAGAATACCTTAAAGTTGTTTCTGAAATTATCGTTGATTCTAGATTTCAAAGCAGTTTGTTCTCAAAAACAATCTTTTTCTCCAAAAATGTTCAGTGTTTCGTTGTCTTTTGCTTTTCAATACTATTTGCTTTAAATCACTATTTGCTTTTTACCAATATTTTGTTTTTTATTGTTATACATTTAAACCACAGCACAGAGATGACAAGACTGACAAATGAATTGGAATCCGTTTATGTGGATGAGCGACGTGATGCCTTGGATAAGCTTCAGGCTGAACACATTGAGGAACTTCGAGCCTTAACCAATCGCTACACAGCCAACGAGGAGGAACTACGGGCAGAGGTTTTCTACAAAATTCCATTAACATTTTCCCCAACTAATTAACTTCATTACAGATTGATGAGTTGCATGAGAATTTAGAGCTAAAGAAAGAGGACTTTCTCACGCTGAGAGAACGCTCCGATAATGCTTTGCTCCAAACACGAATGCATCTGGATCGTGCTGATCGTGAATATCAAAATGCCATGTGCCGGGAGGAGGATCGTCGTGTGGAGCTGGAAGAAAAGCTCAAAAAGGAGTTTGAAGCGGAGAAGGAGGAAATGGAGGAAAAATTCCGTGAACGCTTAGGACAAGTTAAGGAGGAATTCGCCAAAGAGCTGCAGCTGTCCACACAGGACATGGTAGAGTCCCATCGCAAGGAGCTGGGTAAGCTTATGGTAGAAATATTATAATATCTAATAATTTACACTTTTGATTTATAGAAACCCAAAAAGCTAAGCTGCAAGCCGAAAAGGATGAAGCGCTACAAGGACTTGTGGAGCGACATCGCGCCAAAATGGCCGCAGCCGAGGAACGAATGAAGTGAGTATTGATCCTGAATAAGGATTACCAAATGCCTGCCTGCCAGCCTGCCTCCCGTACTTCCCCTATACTAGTGTTAACTGTTGTAGAGCTATCTAAAATTATAATATTCCATTTGAATGCACCTCACTCTCTCTATCTCTCATTTCATTTGCTTGCCTCGATTCATTTACCAAACTTGTCTTTTGTTTTCTTTTTATTACGACGATCAGCTGCATTGGTTTAGATTGTTCAACATCGGCGACCGCCTTGTGTGTGCTTGCGAAGGGGGCGTGTCCGTATATGCCAACACTCTATGTGCTATATCTGACAATGTCGCCATTGATTGCCTTAGCATGCTTAGTGTTTAATATTATCGCTGTTCTCTATATCAAATATCGTCATCTCTTGTCCAATTGATCAACTCACTTCCTAGCTCTAAGTTCCTTTTAAAATAAAGTTAGTTGTTTCGTTATTTAAATCCTTCAGTCAATCAACCTTTTATCAATTGAATTCCTATTTAAGTTCCCTTCAATTAATCATTTAACTAAATTTTCTTAAAGTTAATCCCGATCTATGTATGTTTAAGAAATGTATCCATTTTATTAGTTATTCAGATATCCTTCAAGTGAAAACGCTCCTTTTAAAATATCAATTTCTATCAACCATTTCAGTCAATCAATCGATCAATCACATAATCATACATGTTTAAATTTTATGCTAATATTGTTCAGATCAAAATTAATGTAATGATTTGATAAAAAATTTCTATCAATGAATAGGTCAACCAAACTGTCAATCATCTATCGAATTTTCACTTCTGTGCTCTTTTTTGAAATTGTAGATAATCGACTTTATTTCAGACAAAACTGCTAGTGAATATTTCTAGCTGTTAATCAACAAGTCAATCAATTAATAAAGTATTGACACACTTTCTAATTTAATGAGAAATTTTTATTTGTGAATTATTTCATTCAATCAATCAGTTATTCAATCTATCAATCATTGAAGCAATAAACCATAATCTAATTTTATTTCTTAAATATAGCATTCAGTTGCAATCAATCACTTGTCAATCAAATTACTGCCGCATCAATCAAGTTATGCCTGCTTTTGCTCCAAACAAACTAAGCTCGAGTATACGAAAATATATATCTTTTACTTTCTCTTTTTCGCTATATACCTACCACCTACCGCTCTCTTTGCTTGTGTATACCTCACAAAAAACAACCCAAAACAACAACAATCCTAACTCCCTAAAACAATACCAACCACAACCGTACTTCACACAGCGATGTAGAGCTTCGGCACCAGCGCAATCTAAAGGACTTGAAGGCGGCATACGATGCTGAGAAGGCGGCCCTGGACAATCGTGATATCAGCAATGCGAATGAGATTGAGCAGTTGCATCGCAAATGTCGCTGTCTAACAAATCTGTAAGTTTAATTCCCAGACGGGGATTGAGATAATCAAATAAACTGTGCATATAACTCTGTAATTTGTTGCTTAGCCATGTCGTGATTGTTGTCTTCAATCCAAAAACGATTGATTATCGCATAATTCAATTAAACATCACTCCATCCACTTTTAGATTCGAAGAGATGCGTATGCGCTATGAAAGAAGAGATCCCCGAGCTGAGGATCTCAGGGAAATCTCCGAGTTACGTACACGTTGCGATAGCCAAGAGCGAGATCTTTTTGTGCTCACAGATCGACTAAGGGAGATGCAAATTCAAATGTCAGAGCTGCAACAGAATGGAGGGGAGGGAGCGTTAAGGAAGAAGCCGCCATCGAAAACGATACCCACCAGCTGTGATGTCATTTATGAGGAGAACGAGGAGCGTGAATCTCCCGAACAGGAGCAGGTGACGGAGGAGGGGGAAGGCTCCTCGGAGGGTGACAACGAAGAGGAACAGCTGGAACAGGAGCCCAGCGATACCGAATCGAATCACACGATTGAAGTCAATCAAAAATGCAACAACAACGATCGCATCAATGAGGATGATGCTCACATGATCTCAGCTGTGTGATCATCTCAATCATTTGAAATCCTTGAAAATACTCGCAAAATTCTATGCACCAAAGGCGCAGTAGCTTCTTTTCAAAGTGTTTACGACTAACAAATACCCTATCTATCAACGGATACCCTGCACTTGCACCATTGAGAGTTTTCAACAGGCACACACATTTAATTAAAATCAATAAATAATTATATAAAAATTGTAAAATACAAAATACAATCTAATTGGTTTATGAAACCGCAAGCAAATACGAAATAAATGTAAATATTTTTAACAATTTTTCGATTAAAATTAGCTATTTTATTACAGATTTTTAAAACAATAATACAAAAACCTTATGTGTTTTTAGTTTTAATCAACTTTTTTCTGATTTTTTCACAACTTGTTATTAATTTACACTTGAAAAGCTGCGAACGCTAGATGGCGTCTGTAAAATATTTCTGGATCCACAAAATTAAAAATATGAACTAAATTATCTTCTCTGTTTAATGCAGGATTGTGGTAAATTTTTAGACAAATAGTAAATGAAAATATAAATATATATAGAAGACTAGAAATTTTCTTAATAAATTTGGAGATACATATGTATATAAACAATATACAAGCTGGTTTTAAGTGAACAATTAGATAATATATTTAGCGATTTGTGAGGTATTTTTAAGCAATCATTTGAAAAAACGGCATATATAATATTTAAGTGTCAGATATATTTTCGATTGGATAATCGATTATTGGATCGTTGATTATATATCCATTCCCTTTTCTGTTTAATCTCTTCTAAAGTTATACGACAAAAGTAGCTCTCTCCACAGGACTTCTTTGCCAATAGCCCATAAAAAGCTCGCCAATAAAAAACATTATAGATATGGCATAACATAGCCCAATAATTTTCCAAATCCATTGTAAGTCGTCAAAGTTTAAGGGAGTTGGTTGTGGAAATGTTTGACTTCGATTTGAATATATATTCATTTTTTCAATGGCCTTCATAGACCAGTGTCTGTTTAAACCAAAGTCATGAGTCAAATGAATAAAATCATTGAGAGCCTGAACATAAACTGAGTTATGTTGTAAGATGGCGCTAACAGGATAATAACCATAATGTTGTAGACCGGGAGGCTTACATAGATTCTTGCGCTGGTAATGGATCTGGTAATTTTCCAAGGCTGTCCATATTTTAGAATACATATGATAGGCATTGCTGGAATTTAAGGCGAACAACAGCTGCATTCGTTCCTTGTTGGATACAAAGACTGCTTGGTGTAAATTTATCCTCAAGTAATTTTTTCTAATATCCTCCTTGACAGCATCACGATTTAAATGATCGAAAATAACGTTTAATCCTGAGTCCTGCAACTCCTTAAAGTTTGTAATCTGATGATTTTCAGGACGCTTTGTCAGGCGAGTACTTAGATTAGCATTGAAAACACTGTTAACAATGAGACTGAATGTACACATTACCATAATGATCTGATTTAGAGAAGTACTTTGTCGACTTCTGTTCACATTGATTGGTAATCCCAATACTCCACGAAATGCATTCAAATTGAAAAATAGATTCGTATAGCTGAATCTGTATCTCCTTCCAAAGATCCGGCAATTTGCTGCGACAAGCAGAGTCTCAATGATAGAAAAACTTAGGTATACACCAAGAACAGCTAGAAGATTGTGCCTCATATTTCTATAGATATCCCTTATGCCCATTACTCCTCCACATGGAATTACAATGAATAAATTTGATATTTCAACAGGTATAGTGCACTCCAAATCAAAACTACAAGTTCGGACATGCATCGATAGGTCAACCTCACCGTTTAAAGTCATTTTCGTGAAGTCTTTCGAGTAAATATTTCCTAAGGATTCTTTTATGTGTAGATTGATATTGCGTTTCTTCGCAAACTCGAATATAATACTATCCATGTATCCACTTAGTATCTGCTTTCCAGATTTCTTGTCCTTGCTCATAAAGCTTATTGGAGCATATAAACTGGGTATTGCAACAGCTGTCTTGTTCTGAAAGTTTTTCCAGAAATTGGGAAATATTGGACTATCATTAATATCCATGATATGTACGAGAGTCGGACTCGGAAATGGTTCAAGGCGATAGGCAACAATCGATTCATTTTCGTTTGAGTGTAACACGATTAGACTGAGAAAGTTGTAATTACTGGCTTGGTCTGTAATAATATTCAGGTACGCTCTTGGATTTGATTGAAGAATCTGCAACCAGATTATAATACGCGCTTCCCTCATCCGATGCAGATCCTGTGCCAGGGTTGTCAACATCATGGAATCTGACAGCTCGCAGATACAAACCAAAACAATTGCCTCACTATTGAAATGATCCTTGACATTGATTATGGTTGATTCATCAAGGCGTAGAGTGGGTATTAAATGGTGAGGTTGAAACTCCTTTAAGGAACAATTAAGGTCCTGACGTCGTTTTAATACTAAGAGCGTATCAGCAGGACTTCCTTCGACCACATTTGTAATAATATTCTTGAGATATTTTATCTGCAAAGTTTCAGTTTCCACGATAGTGGGAAAAATCAGCAAAAGTCCAGGCGAAATATGTAATAGCAGTAGCCAAATAAGGCAACATTTAAAGTAAGTTAATGCGAACATTATGAGCCGAGTCTAAATGGTTAACTGAATTCGCTTTAGCAATTTACATTCGTATTAATTTAATACTTATTCTATTTAATTTAATTAATGGCATCTTTGACATTTTGCTGTCTTAAGAAATTAACATTATCTGCAAGTCAAATGACGTATCATTGATTTTAAAACTGATAGGGCTTACAATGCATTGTGCAATGCTCAAGTAGTTTAAGCAAATAACGACGGTAATTCTTATTTTTAATTACTATCTTTACTTTTATTGCTTAAACTTTACATTTAAAAATAATTGTTTTTATGTATGTACTCAAAATAATTTATGTTTTTATTTTTGTAAATATTGTAATTTAACTATACATATTTGTAGTAAATATTGTATAATATACATAGTGCATTTCCATGTACATACTTGTGATTCACTTTTTAAGTTTTTTAAAATTGTATTATTTGTTTGCTTAGTTACTTATTTTAATTAAAATCTTTATACAAATTTATTATAATTAAAGAATATAATAAATAAGAAAGTAATGACATTGCTCATATTTACAGCGTATCAGCTAGTCGAACATAGCCAGTGCATTTGTATATCTCGGGTTTTCTCTTAATTTCGTTTCATTTTGTTTCACGGCGTGTGCTGCCAAATCCGCTTTTTCCGTCAAATCTGGCTGTTTTACAGGCCACAGGCTGGAAAACTTTGCGAACTACGGGAAGGGGTCATTCAGGACACGCTTTTCTGTGAAAATTTTCAGGTTTTAACGGCTTTTTTTTCGGAAATTTATCAGCTATTTTCTTGGATATGTGTTTCTGAATTTGTTTAATTGTTATTGTCTTCTCTTCCCGTTAGAAACATCTCTTTTTTTCTGGTAAAAAGTTGGCAGCACTGTTATTTCACTCCCTCAATCTGGCTCTCTTTGCTTTGCTCTTAGTTTCGTTTCATGCCGTTTCGTTGCGTATGTACCATGCCAACGTTTCGTTTCAATTGAGTGATTCGTTTCATATCTGCTTTGGTCTTGTATCGTTTCATTTCGTCGTTTCGTTGCTGTTGCCGAGCAACTCTTGAAGTGAACGGACGTGTATTTCTTCGCTGCGGCAAAAAATTTTATACTGCGAGCCCAACGAGAACTTACCAAATATTTCGGTAATTCGGAAGAATAATAAAAAGAAAGAAAGAAGTGCAAGAACAAAATGTATATGTAAAGAATATCAATACGCTTTCTATGTAATTTGTTGTTCAAGTGAAGAGCATCTTTTTTATGTTGTACCTTTTGGTTTTCAGTTTCTGTTTTATGTTCAATTTTATTGCGCGCGTGTTCAACTTTGTTGCCGCTTCCAATTGTACGAAATGCAATTGAACATAAATACAAATGTTGATACATAAATGTAGTATGTATAAAATATCAAATGCAATTTAACGGTGCGCGTGTGCGGTAAACAAATGTAATAATAATAATAATAGAAGACAATCAAAGAATTATAATAGAAGTATGACAGGCTTGAGAGCTTCACGTGCAGCATAAGAATCGTGATAAAAACACAGACAGCAGCATCAGTATTTTCTGTTGTTGTTGTTCTTGTTCTTGTTGTTGTATGCACGCTCAATATCCGTTAACATCGTGTGTGTTCCAGCAACAACAGCAGAAGCAGCAACAAAAACAAACGAGCAATTTTCGTGCGTCGACGCCGCTGCTGACGCTGCCGGCTGCTGCAATTATGAGTAGCAGCAGCGACGCGACGTTTTAAATGAAAGGTAGACAGCAACAACAACAACAGCAACAAAAAGCAGAAGCTCTTGCCTCTCTTGCCTGCAATTAATGAACACAGTTTTTTTGCATACATAAATAACAACAAGAAGTACAAATTGGTGTGTGCATGAGTGTGTGTGTGTTGCCGGCAGACACAGACGAGGCCGCCGCCCCAAAGGTCGTTGGCGTTAAGGTCACTGTCACAGTCAAAGCAAAGTGTAAGAATCCGTAATTTTGTGTTGCAAGTGTGACAAAAGCAACACAACAACAATAACAACATATCGCGAGTGTTAGACACATAAATCAATGATAAGCAGCAGCAGCAGCAAAAGTCTCTCTGCCAACCAAGAAGAACGCAGCTTAAAAATCGAATCGTAAGTGCCGTTACTTTTATTTGTACTCTCTTCAGGTTATGCGTTGTTATTGTAAAAGATTTGCAGTCACCTTCATTTCCTACCTAAGCGCTCTAACACTGCCTCTCTGCCCTCTCACGCTCTCTTTCTGTCTTCTCTCTCCAGCCTCCAAGTGAGCGCGTCGCATTTAAGGATATTCCTAATCCGTTTTATTGATTGCAGGCAGCACAGCTGGAGTGCTCTTATATGATTGTATCTGTGTGTGTGATTCTCTGTGTGTGAGTGAGGTGAGAGTGTGAGTGTAGTTGTTATTGCTGGAAATCTGTGTTGCTTTTTTTATTTCGTGCTATGTTTTTACTTCTTCTTTGGCCACTACTCATTTGGGGTTGTTGTTGCTGCCATAAAATGTGTGTTGTGTTCTCTTTGCTGCTTTTGCTGACTTTGCCTTTTCTACTTTTCTCATTCTCTGTTTTTATCAGCTGCTTTACTTTTGTGGGTGGATTGGGTTTTTGTGCCGGCTGGAAAAACTCCAAAAAGCTTCATTAGCTTTATGTTTGTAGCAGTGTTGCTAGAATTTAATCAAAAAGGGTAGCTGGAAGTATCTAAAAACATGCTTCAATATGGTTAGAAAAAGCGAAAATCACAAATAATTATGTTAAACACGTTAAGGCAGCTAGAAGTTTCATTTAAATTGTATATAATTACAGAAAGACTGTTAAATCAATATCAAAGAATTTATCCGACATTATCTAGCTAGAGTTTTGAAATATAGAAACTATAAATTATAATAATCATATACTGAAGTATTGTAAAGTAATCTGTCAATCTGAAAGGTTTTTAAATAGCCAAATTTCAATCTAATAGTATTTCTTTAAATTTTTAACATTTACAAAGCAAAAAAAAAAACACTGATTTGTTGACATTCCTTCGTTTTTTTCATAACAAAATCTTGAATTATGTGAGAAGATTCTTTCATATTTCTTTGTATATGTTTTTTTGGGCTCTTTCGTTAAATAACTTCATCAAAAAATTAAGGGAAATATGCCAAGCAGCTGCCCCCGTTGGGCATAACTCAATAATCACATCAAATGTCTCACTAACCGCAACGGCAGCAACATCACTTGCAACACCTTTTGCAGTGGCAGCCAAAGGTGTGTCCAGAGGTGGATGCCTCTCCAACTTGCCACCAGCTAATGCTGCACAGCTGCGCGCCATTTAAGTCGCTGACAAGTGTTTTGCCGGCATGTCCGGAATGCGTCCAAGCCACACTAGCAACAACAACAACAGCAGCAACAACAGTGGCAGCAACAAAAAGTGGCAGTCAACATTGCTACCAATTATGCGATAAGCAGTTGCTGCTGCCTTTCGGCCAACTCTCACTGCAACTCGCACTTTAAACTTGGCAAAAAGCAGCAAACGAAGAACTTTAAAGCCTGAACAAATACTCGTAAGTCAGCGAGCATAAAATTGTGAGTGCAATGAATTAAAAATAGTACACTCAAATATTCATTCTCTGTAAGTCAAGCGAAGACTTTTGACTTTTTGAATACTCTGTCTACATACAAAACTATCTATGGTACATCTATTGAAGAATATTCAAAAAACTATAAAAAAGTATAAAATTCAGATATTGTGTGAGATGTGTTAAAAAAAGAAAATTTAAATGCTCCAAATAAAATCGCATAATTTTCAAAAGACTTTCGCTTTCTTCTCTTATTATGTACATATTTTTAAAATTAGCTTAAAGTTATAATATAATTATAATATATGATTATTATTTTAATTCGAAGACTACAATTTAAAAATCATTTTAATTGTAAAACGAACAGTATGAAATGTTCAATTTAAAGCTTTCCTTGCCTTTAAAAATATTTAGAAAAGAACTAAAGAATCTAAAGCATTCAAGATAAAAATCAATAGTGTTCGTAGAAAAGATTTAAAATAATGCTTGGAAAGTATATTTCACAGCATATAATTTTTTAAGAAGATTATACAAAAATTGGAGTATAAATGTCAATGATTCTTGGTGCCTGTAACTTTAATGACTTAATATGAGAATTTAATGGATTACATGCATAATTTATTTCAATGGCAAGTGCCATGTGATAGTAATTAGGCCATATTATGTGGTTAGGGTATGCACATGGCAATAATAATGAAAATGCGACTGGAAAAACTAACAAAAGGCCGCGTGCGCGCGACCATCAAACGAAACGAAAAGCGTGCAGGCGCGGCATCAACAACAACAACAGCAACAACAGCAACAGCAACATCAGCGGCAACAACAAGAACAAGAGCAAAGGGAATGACCTTATACATTGCAAAACTGCAAGGCAAACAAAGAGCCGCTAATGGTGCACAGTGGAAGGAGGGCAAGAGGGCATGAGGAAGGGAGAAAGGGAGGAATCGGAGCTTGCACTGATGCTGTTGACGCAGAGAGATCAACGCTGGCCCCAAACCGGTCGACTGTGCTACGAGCCACAACGCTTGGGCTACTGCGGGGCAGGCAATTGGGCCAAAAGCAGTAAAAATCAGTCAAGAGTCGCCTTCGCGTAGGGGCCAACATTGCGAACATTAAAAGCGACAAACAAACAAACAAACAAACGTGGCAAGAGGCCTACTACTGCCAAGACCGACCGACCAGGACCACGACCAGGACCCTGGCAACGAGTTGGGAGGGGCATGTACCCAAAAGGCCGCCCTGGTCCAGAGTAGGGACTAGGGACTAGGGACTGGAACTGAAACTGAAACTGAGACTGGGTCTGGGCCTGGCCCAAGCGTAGCAACTGAAATCGATTTTCTCGCAAACTTGGCCAGAGTCATCCCAAAAGCCGCAGGGCTTGAAACGCGCGCATTTTCGGCCCTCTTTTTTTTTTTTTTCTCTTTTTGTGATTTAGCCAGGCTCGCATTCGCCTCCAACAAAGCTACAGTTGTTGTTGTTGCAACGTTGGAGTAATGGATACGGGCGCGCGCTCGCCTTGCCTCGTGATGATGCCACAGTTGCCGCTGCTGAAATTGCAAGTCAAACTGTCGTCGGCTTTGGCGTTGTTTAGTTGTTTTATACTCCGCTGCGCTGCGCTGGCCATTGGTAATTGCAATTGCAATTTGGCCCGAAAGCCACAGAGTAGTCCCAGAGTCCGACAGTGAGTCCAGTCCGTCCGTCATGCTGTCAGCTTTTGGGTAGATGAGTTTTGAGTTGATGGGGATTTTTAGTAAATCTGCAAATTGCATTCGTGTTTGGATTGGATTATTTAATTTGTGTTATAAATAAATTTATTAATGCCATAATTCCCATGCCAACTCTTTTTCTCTCTCTCTCTTTTGATTTATGACTAATTGAAAAGCCTAAACGGCCTAGCGAAATTCTTGAAAAACATACAACATCATTTGAGGCAGCAGCAAAACAAACCTGAAACTGATTGGGGCATATGGCAGAGTTTGGTGTTGCAAAGAAAGAGGAGGAGAGAAGTAGTTCGCCTAGACACGCAAATGTAAAATTTGCATGGACGAAGAGGAGATCGTAGAGCAATTACCGCTGCTACTGCGGGGCATATCAATTGAGCTCTTGTTGCAAGTTGTTGGTGTTGTTGTTGTTGCTGTTGTTTCTGTTGCGAGTTGTTGTTGTTGCCTTTGCATTGCCACCTGCTTGTCTGGGAAATCTGTGGGCCTTGTGAGCTGCGTGTGTGTTCCGCCTGACTAAAATGACGTGACTGTCAACTGACGTGGCATGTCCCCTTTCATAGAGGGAGAGAGTGAGAGAGAGAGAGAGAGAGGAATAGGCAGAGTTTTGGGGCAAGAGGCTGTTGCAGTTTGTTTTCTACCCGCTGTTTGTCTCCCATTTTCAAGTACTTAGTCTGCAATGACACCCAACCAGCTGAGCTTGAGTAAGATGATGATGATGATGGTGATGAGAATGAGAATGATAATGATGAGAATGATGCTGAGAATGATTCCTTTTACCTTTCGACTTGCCTTCTTTTTGCTGTGTGTCTCATCAGCAAAGGCAACAAATCCACAGCGGCATCAATGACAGACAGCAACCGACAAGCGTCCAACAAGAGTAACGACAACATCTTGTTGCAAGAGGGGCAAGGGACAAGGGGCATGCCTCCACCAGGCGCACATCATCAGCCATTCAAAGTTTGAGCTGCGTTTCTTTTTTTTCGCAATGATTTCCTTTACGTTGTGTCCTCGTTTTGTTATTGTTGTTGTTGTTGTTGTTGACTTTGCTTTAATTATTGTTCCGTTTCGTTTGCCAGTTACTGCAGTTCTTTTTTCTCATTGTTGTTGTTTTTGATTGTTGTTTATTTCCTTTTTTATTTTGATTTCCAATTCGTATTATTAAGGGGATCACAATACACTCGTATACACAAGTCCTTGAAATCATTCTCTGTAAATATCAGAAGGGCTTTGTACATTGTAAAAACATAAATAA
Source organism: Drosophila testacea (assembly GCA_035043265.1). Taxonomy (NCBI): domain Eukaryota; kingdom Metazoa; phylum Arthropoda; class Insecta; order Diptera; family Drosophilidae; genus Drosophila; species Drosophila testacea. Next base: position 481,481 of record JAWNND010000211.1, read on the forward strand.
ATTGATAGGAAAGTAGTTAATGGTTCAATAAAATCTTATAATAATAAATACAAAGTTATTATTAATTGAAATAATTAAACATTAGCAGTGAAACTGAAATATTTATTATAAACTTCAGTTCTTGTCAAGCCAATTTACTTGTTTTTAAGTAATTACCATCAATGCATGCTTCATAAATCCTCAAAAAATTTAATAAAAATATAAGGATAAAACTAAATTGCACATTAAAAGTATAAAAGTCTGGCTGTAGTATTTAGCTTAAAACATGCATAAATTGAATATAATAATGTACCTTAAGAATAAACTGCTAGGGAATTAAATCTTAGGTAATTTAAAGAAATCAATTCAGCATTTTTTCTTAGACCTTTAAAAAAATGTATTTCAAATTTTATTTTGCTCTTCTAATTTGTTGTTGCTACTTTCCTGCATTTGCATTTGCCGAGCCTATCCCTTAACTCTCTCACTCTCTCTCTCTCTCTCTCTCTCTCTCCCCATGGTAGGCCACAGCAACCCGCCCAGTTTTGCATTTCACTTTCTTTTGTGCCGAATGCAAAGTTCGAAGCCCCCAAAAACACTCCGCCGGTTACTTTAACGGCCTCTGCAAAAAAAAAACCAACAGAAAAGAATTCTAACGAAAAAAAATATGGAAAACAAAGTCGGAAAATGTGTGCGTGTGTGTGTGTGTGTGCAACATGCAGCATGCAGCGCAGACAGGCATGCTGTGGGGTTCTAGGGTCGCGTTGCAACGTTCTAGATATTTCATTTTTTATTTTTTACAACTACAATTTTGTTTTTTAACTTTTATTTGTATTTGGCTGATGTTGTTGTTGTTGGTTGTGTTAGCCGTTTTGGTGGGACTTAAATTGCATTTTATTTCTGCAACGTTGCAAAACATTTATTTACTTTCATGGTTTGTTGAGTATTTGCCAAACCACAAGGCGGTAACTGGAATCGTCGCTTTGGATGGATGACGTTGTTTAGGATGTGGCAAGATGGAGTTTGAGATGCAGACGCAGATGAAGACTGTTGACTGCTTTTGAACTTGTGTGTGTGTTGCATCCTAAGAGAGAAAGACACAGAGAAAGACAGAGTGAGAGAGATGAAAAAGGGAGGCAGACATTTCTGTGACTGCTTTCTACGCTAAGTAGCTGAGACTGTTTGGGGATTAAGTTAGAGCTGTGTCTTTCCGCGTTGCAACACTGCTGCTGAGGCTGCAGCAATTATGCGCTAATTAAATGCTACATAATTTTTCGAATGCCGAAGACAGCTAAAAAATGCATAACATATGTTGCACAGTTGCCAGTTGCCACAAATAAAAAGAAGGAAAATGAGAAGAATATAAAGAAACAGAATCAAAAGCAGGCAGCAAAGTCTGCCTCCGGCGCGGGCACAAGAAACAATTTTCAGAGACGGGGCAGCAGCCATAGCCATAACATGTTTTGTTATTAATTATAGTTTACGCAATCCATGGGACAGGCCGAAGACAACAGCAACAACAACAGTAACAATAACAACAGTCAACTCTGTCAGTCAGTCAGTCTCACAGGCTGGCAGGAAGCAGCGCTGTTTGGTTGACCATGTGCCACTGCACAGAGAGAAAAAAAGAGTTCACTTAATTTGACGCACAAATGTCAGTCACAAGATGTTCGAGGACCAAGGTGCGTCAGTTGTTGGATCGTTGTTGCTTTTAGTTTTAAAATAACTCAATAACTAATCCATTCGGATGGTAAAGGACAGCACAAAAAGGGTTGGTGTTGTTGTTGCCGCTTGTTTGCTCGGGGCCAAAAAGGGCTCAAAACATCAACATGTGGCAACGACGACGCAACGTTGCTGCCGCTGCCTTGACAATAAAAATTATCATAATTATATTTAAATTAATATGCAAGGCAAAGCCAAACAGAGCCTGACTTGACCGACCGACCGACCGACCGATCTGATCAGCTAGCAATTTTCCCAGCTCGACAAATTACAGGAAATGCCAAACACCACTAACAACAACAACAATAAGAACAACAACAGTAGCACCATCAAAGGCATTTATTTTTTGGCGGGTTTCTTCAGTTCATCGACTGCAATATTAATTAGAAAATAAAACTTCATTTCACACTTGGCGACCACGCCTTTTATGAAACCTATAAATTATCTAACCTTACTCTACCTGACATTCTAAAGGGGTTACATTTTCTGTCAGAGCTGAAATCAACTTTTATCAGTCATTATTTTGAATTCGTATCTTTGACAATTGATCTTTATATGACAGTAATTCCGTGTTCACTTTATTTGTCTACAGCTGAATTTTCTTTTCTTTTTTTATCATAAACTGTCTATTATTGCTACGATTCTTTTTTTACAATATTTTCTTCTGATATTATTTATCTTTAGCTCAATCTTAGCTAATCCAAAATTTTTTATCAGGCTTAACATCTAAAACATTTCGTTATTTTTAATCTTATTTGACTAAATTACTTAAAATTTTGGAAATATTTGCTTAAAATTACTTAAAATTTTGGAAATATTTGCTTAGGTCTAATAAATTTATACATTTGAAATAATATATTCGATAAAGGTCACCTATATCCTTCCTATATAGATAAATTTATATATTGTAATAAAATTTTTATAGAAAAAACTACTCCAGTCCCATATTTTTATATCTATCTAACTTTTGAACTATACATATTTATTTAACATATGTTGGACGTATAAAACAAATATAAGGACTCTCTATACTTCAACTAGTTTTCACTCAAATTTTCGAATTTCTCTACTATTCAAAAATGTATTTCGACTTCATAAATATGATGAAATATATATGACGAGTTCTGTTAAATAAACTCAAACTAATGACTTTTGTTTTACTCTCGCGGAGTAATAAGAAACTTAATTTAACTAATAAACTTTAGCAATTATTTAAGTATATTCGCTAGAAAAGTGAAGTACAGCAATATGCCGTAATAAAAGTGTAGTTAAACTACATTTATTATTGCATAAAGTTATTCATTTGTTTTTTGGTGCGTGCAGTTGACATTTAATCGTCAGTTTGACGAGTTCTGAGTTGACTTATGAATATTTTAATTAACTTTCATTGTCGTTTTTAGTGCTCTTAAAATTCTTGGAGATTGTTGTAGTGAATGCGAGTGCTTATTTGTTAAGCTGCTACGAGTTAATTCGTAATTCATTAGAGGTATTTGTAATTTATGCAAACTATTCACAGAGTTTTTGTCGCTCTCATTTATTTATTTATAATTTATATTGCAATTAAAAACTAATATTGTCGTCGTGTGCCGATTGTTTTACATATAATTGTAATTTATGCGCATTTTAAATAGCAGCTTTCAAATTACACAAAATCACTTGGCTTTTGTTTTGGGTTAGGTTCGGTTCGGTTCGGTTTGGTTTGGTTTTTTTTTCGGCCACATAAATTAAATAATTAAGTTAATTTCGCATTCGGTATTCGGCAATTGGAATGGTCCAATGCATTTCGGATGCGACAATTTTACGACGCTTTTTATTATTATTTAATTTAAGCCTTTTGCATAATTTAATTTATGCTAAACTGTTGTGTTTTATATTATTTATTTGTCGGCATTTCTCATATGGTTTTATCTCGATTCGCTCTCAGCTCATCAGTCCCAATGATAAATGGCATTTAAAATGCTCGAGTCGAAAGACAACTGAATGATTTAGTTAATTCCCTTGTTCTTTTGTTATTGTTGTTGCTTTCTTTGACATAATTAATGTTGTACACATTTGTTATGTATTTTTTTCGGAAGATTTGGATATGCTTTGTATTGTATCTCAGGCCTAGGTTCGACTTTGACTTTCAGACAAATTAATTTGCCCTAATCTAATTTAGTTATTGTGTTCATCTGATTAGCCTGAAGTTTCAGTTAAATTTGAAACTGAAGAAGTTCGGGCATCTGTCGTCTGTTCGCAGACCGGTTTGAATATCGAGAAATGATGAAAGAAAAAACCAAACTTGAGTTGTATTCGATGAACTTTTCTACCGTATTAATGACAATTAATGAGAACTTGTCGCTTAGGCTTAAATTGAAACTTAAGGGCAAAATGTAGATATTAGATCATCGGATCAAGGTGCTTTATGAGTTGAATTCAAGTCTGGCCTAAGGTAGTAAAAGTCATTTGCCATAAATTTAATAAGATTTTGAGCTTTTGTATGGGAGTTTAAATGCTAAGAAAAGTATTGCTTATTTTTTAAATATTGTAGAATTTGTTAAACAACTTTTTTCTTAGCTATTAAATTGATGTATTCGATAAATAATTTGTCAAAGATAGGATTGAGGATATCAGTTTGTTTATGAAAATACTAAATAATTCATATTATAATCTCTGTGTAAATTGTATTCAATTCCGCATTCAACTTCCATTTTTGTGATAAATATACTTTAAAAGTTCGAACCAAATGCAATTTTTATTTAGCATTTGTAAAATATTAATGCTCCCTTTTTAGAGTCATACTTTAGTCTAGTCTCTTCATTAGCTAAAATATTGTATTATACAACAACACTAACTAATAAATACTTATAATGATGTTTGGCTCTATTTACAATTATTTGAAATGCCAGTTTTTAATGCTTCTCTTTTTTGTTTGTTGTTGCTGAATTGTAAATAATTTAATGATGCTTTTAATGCGACTAGTTTTATTGTTGTTTTCGTATTGTGTTTGGTTTTAATTTGATTAGTAAAGCAACAACAATGAACAATAATTACAAAAGCGATTTGCATAGCTTTAGGCTATTTTCATTATAGTTTTTAGGCCCTATGCCTACATAATGAGTTTAATTGTTAATTGTTATGGGTACTTAATTGAATGCATTAATAATACAAATACCAAATGATTTATTTATGCACTCAAAGTAGTAGAGGTGGATGGTGGTGGGGAAGGGGAGTGAGTGAAGGGGTATCATATGTAGATTAGAGGCATGTTATGTGGCTGACATTTAGGCCCCCGTTTCAAGTCAAATTAAAAGCAAATAAAAGCCAAAGACAAGCTTTGGAGCATACGTAAATGGTTGGACAGCGATTTAGATAGCAATAAAATGCAGCTCGCTCACCTCTTTGAACTGCACATGCTCCATTACCAATTCAGAAATCTTGGCTTGAACAGCAGCAGCAACAACAGCAACAACGACAACAGCAACAACAGCAGCAGCAACAACAACAATAACAACAACTGTGGAACATGCAGCAACAACCACGTCGACAACATTAGAGAAGTCACGAACTTGCAACAGCAACAGCAATAGCAACAGCAACTACAACACAGCAGCTAAATTGTAAACATAAACAAAACATTTATGACTATTTACAGTTGAGCAGAGGTATACACAACAACACACACACACACACACACACACACACACACACACACACATAGATACTCAGCACTAAGAACTCTGAGCACATACGTGAGTTGCTGCTGTTGCTGCTGTCGAAGTTCAATGAGTTTTTGGTGTGAAAGGGTCAATTGTGTAAATAATAACGAAAGAACTGTGAACAGCAAATAACAACAAAAACAACGACAACCCAAAATCGTAACTTGTCTATCAGCTCGAAGTGTGCGAGGGAAAAGCCCATAAAAATATCTCACGCATATATAGGAAAAGCATTTGCGATAAGCTATGCAACTAAATAAACAGAAACCGATACAGCAACAACAACAGCTACAGTTTGAGATACAGATACAGATACCGAGATACAGATACATATATCTGTAAAAGTGTAGATACATACAGTGCACCACAATTCAGTGCATTGCCGCTGGTTTGGTGGGTTTCAACTGCACCAGACAAACTGACAGTCGATTGGTCTGACGATTCGACGGGTTTTTTTTTTATGATGCAATTAAATATGGTGTTTAATGCATTTGTAAATAATAATAATAATAATAATAAATGAAAAGCATTTACTGCATGCAATCATGATAATGAAGTTGAAGTTTGACTGCACGAGTTGTTGTTGTTGTTGTTGTTTTTGTTGCTTTATTTGCCTACAGGAAATAAAAAGTGTCATAAAAACTGTCATGGCTGCCGCATTGGCCCCCCTTGTAACTTCCCCTTCTCCCTACTTGTTCACAGTGCCCTCCTCCATAAATGCAGTTGAAATTTAGCGCATATATAAGTTTAACTGTATCTATATATGCTGATCAGACATAGCGGGGTAGGGGGAGGTTAACTGGCAGCTGGTTAATTTTCGGGCAATTTCATTTTTTTGTTTTTTTTTATAGCCACTGTCGATTTTCATTCAACATTAGACATTTTTATAATTGAGCATTTTATGACATTTTTATTGGCATAAGCTTACTGTAGTTTAATGTTTTGTGTGTTTTTATTTTTTTAAGTGCTTGCTAATTGATTAAAAGTGATGTTTCTGGGTTATTTAGCAGCCAAATGAATGCAGTAAATATTGCCATCGATTTTATAGAGTTTATGGAGAAAGCCTGAAAAAGGCTAATAAAAATATTGCTTTTAAATGTTTTTATTTTAGTTTTAAGGCTTGTTATTAAAATTGTCTACTTTAAAAAAACGTTTTTGAGGCAAAAGTATTATTTTAATTTAAGACCTTGGTGTCTAAGCTCAAAAGTGCTAAAACTTTTCTATCGATCAGCAGTCGAAATTGATTTCTCAATATGTAATTAACAAAGTTTCCAGCATTTTTTAGAAAGAGACAAACAACTAATTATGCTTAGTATTATCTCTGCATAAATGAACTTTAGATTTTAAAAATGATTAGATTTTACATATCTCCACAAAGTTAGATTTGTTAACAATTACAATTGATGCTAAATAGTTTTTCAGCTAGTGAACCAACTTGTTACAACTTGTAAATGTTGCATAAATTCATAAATTTATAGATTATCCTTAAATAAAACTTAAATCCTACTTAGTCGAACAATTTATCAGGCTTATTTGGTATTGTAACAGAGCTGCACTGCAAGTGCATTCAATTTTCAGATTGAACTGTCTTTTAATGCTGCTGCTCAGCGTCTGATTGCCTTATTTTGCATATCCTTTTTTTTTGTTGTGCATATGTAATGTGAGTGTGATTGTGAGTGTGAGTGTAAGTGTGTGTGTTGCAGGCAAGCTGATTGCATAATGCCAATGCAAATAGAGCAACAACAACGACAGCTGAGAAAGAGAGATGCAAATGTCGAGAGACAAAGAGCGAGAGAGAAAGAGTGCAGCAGAGACCGGTCGAGCAATTGATTTGCTGAGACGGGTTCACACAGGGTTTCTTTTGACAAATGCCGAAGCTGATGTTGTAGCTGTAGGGAAAAGTGTAGAGCCTTTTTTTCTGCATTAAAAAAGGACAGAGAGAGAGAGAGGGAAATGGGTTAAGTGCGCTGTCAATGAGGCAACTTAAAGCGCAGCAGTCAAACCCAAGGCTTAATGTCACATAATACTCAATCAAATTAACGTTCAAGTTGATGCAAGTAATTAAATCTAAAACTAACAATTGACTTGTCAAACACGCACACACTCTTATAGGGTAGAGAATGTACACAATGCCGACAATTTTCATATTAATTTTCATAATTTTCCAATGTTGACAACAGAGTAAATATGAAAACACGTAAGCAAACATCAAGTTATAAGCGTAGAATAAACGATGATAAGGGGGGAAGAAGAACGTTGACAGCGTCGCAGCTGGAATAGAAAGAAGAAAACAGAAAAGTGGAAAATAAAAACAAAAGGCAAAAAGGCAGTGAAAAGGATACTTTACGAGGGGTGGTAGGAAATTCAACACTGGGCTACAGGAGACACTGGACAATGGACATTGGACAATGGACAGTGGACAGTGGACACTTGTTGGTCAGAACGACAACCTGCTGAGTGTCTATGTGCGGCAATTTGCCTAATAACCCAATCCCAGACCCAAACACACACACACAAACACACACACACTCAGGCTAAACAAGCAAGCCAAAGGGGGCGTGGCAAGTGGTGTGTGGGTGTGTGCTTACCGCCTTTGTGGTTAGTTTGAACTGTTGACTTTGCGGTAAGCACTTTAAATTGATTAAGTTGAACTTGTCTAGAGTTGATGTCGCTGCAGTTTGCCGCGCTTTTGCGGTTTTCTCCCACCTTCCTCCCCTCTCTTTCTCTTTTCAACAAGAAGGAAAACGTACTTAATGCCAAAAGCTATGGCTGCAGCTGCTGTTTTCTGATTAATTCATGGCCTTAGTTTATGTCGAGTGCGCACTCAAATGACGTGTAAAATGCCAGCGACGACTCGTGAGACATTTAAGCACTTGAATGCCAAAAAAAAAAACAAGAATATAAAAGTAACTTTGTAGCAATTTTGCGACGTTTAAAAGGCTGTTGCAGCTTTACTTCAACACTAAACTACAACAACAACAGCAACAACTCGAGACAACAGCAACAACAACAACAAGAACTGGAGACTGTCATTCGCGCGGAAGCCTTGGCAGAAAACTTTCCCAAGTCAAGCGTTGAAATTAAACTTGAGCGCAAAATGCTTCAAGAAAGTTACAAGTCACACGACAAAAGGCAAACGCCTTAAGGGCCAGGCAGGTGGAGGGGCATGGAAACGGGAGTAAAAGTGGGCGTGGCATTGTGCCGTTGTCGCCAACAGGCCAAAAATTAATTTCAATATCAAGAAACAACCAAGAGAAAATCCTTAACTTTCAGATACTCTCTCTCTTTCCCTATTACGTGCAATTTCTGCAAAATTTTCTTACATGACAAAGAGACCAGGAAAATGAAAAGAATGAAAATCTATAAGGAAAAATCCAAGTAAAGCTGCTTGTAGTTATATGAAAATACTTTTAACAAGTGGAAGTTTGTGTGCCTCAATTTAAGTTTTGCATCTTTCTTGTGGTTCACAATTTTATTTACACTTGCCATGCCCCATTTTGACATAAGTTTGAGTCTCAAATTGATATAGGGACAACTTCACCACAATCCTTGCTCGATAAATGGAAGGCTGGAGGAGACACACTCCTGTCTGTCATGACAAACCACAGGCAGAGACCCCTTCAGTGCAATCATGCTAAAAATGCCACACAAAGAAGGCTTAAATTGAAGTTTGGCAGCAGGAGCAACAGCATCTGTCCAGGAATTGTCCAGGGAGAAGACCGCAGATCAGACTGTTCTGGCATGTGGCCTGAAATCATATCAAAGTGTCAATGTGCGTGCAAAGGAAGCAACCAATATCTTCCTCTATCCATCTCATTCTCTGATGAGACAGCAGTCAGTGTATAATGCCCAGCAAAACTATCAACTGGCAGTTTGGTTGTGTTTTTGTGGTCATCTCCGTCTCCGGATGCCCCTTTGTGTTGCATTCTAGTGTTGCACTTTGCATTTGGGGAGTTTAGACCCCAAAAAGGCTGCATTAAAGGGATCATCTGTGTGTTTCACATATGCAACAATGTTTGTATCTGGATATCTTGATGACAAGTAGAGAAGTCGTTAATCTAAGCCAGAAAATGTACAGTGAATGCTTGATAAGCTGCACATGAAGTTGTAAAATGAACATTGAGTAAATGCTGCACAGGGATAGAAAATTCAAATAATATATTAACTATAAATAAATGTTTATGGAACTGTTGATGGGGAATGGACAAAAAAATATAAATAAATTTCTGAAATAAGTGTATTATTAAGTGTTAAGTGTTCCCAAAACATGTAATTTTCTACACAATCTCCTCTTCATTTCAATCTAAAGAAGATTCTATAGAATTTATACCATAACCTTCCTTATCAGTTGTATATATCGGACATAATTTTTAAATATTCCTCTGCATATTCTTCTCCAGATTTTGATCAAATACAGCACTTAGTTCCATTCTTTAGATCCTTATTAAATTCATACTTAGAGCCCAGCCTAGATGAGGGAAAGATTGGATGCCTTTTGTTGTTTTCAGCAGGCACACTGTTTGCTCTTGTCCTGATTCCCGCGCTCAGCTGAAATTGCAATTTGTGCACTTTACGCTGCCAGTTGAAAATTGTGTGTGTGCACACCCAAATACACACACACACATGCTGACACTGTTACATTGCTGCAGTCTGGGCCTCAGTGAAATTGTATCTTTTGCCAGTTTTGTGGTGCAGAGGCTGGAGTATCTGCTAGTCACCGTTGCCATCGAAGTTGTTGTCGTTGTCGTAGTCTCTGCGTCGCCTGCAACATGGTTGTGTGTGTTTGTGTGTGTGTGAGTGAGTGTGTGGCACATAGTTGCTTCTCACTTGAAAAAGTTGCTCATTTTTACACACTTTATTTTTGGTGCAACGACTGGCAGTTGCTGTTGTTGTTGCTGTTGTTGTTGCTGTTGCTGTTGTTGCTGTTGTTGCTCTTACAACTTGGAACATTGTTTCAGCACTTAAGCGACATCATGCGCACAACTAGCGAACGAATGGAAAGATTGAAGGAGCATCGAGTCACTTTCATGCCCCCCACAGCGCCAACGTTCAAATGTTTAAACAATGTGGGCACATACATATACAGATGCACATACATTACATATGTGTATCTATATTAGGGTTCGGCTTATTTGTACAAAAAAAGTACCTGAATTCAAAGTCTTAAGATCCAAAAATAACAATTTTAATAAAAAATAATAAAGTGTACAATTTTTACCCGATTCGATAATATTAAAAGTCCTATTAAAGAATACTTTAAACTTGTATTTTTTAGGGCGCTCCTTAAAACCTTGTTGAATCATGCTAAAATTGTACATATCCTGAGATCCTAAGCATCAGAACTTTCGTTAATAAGCCGAACCCTAATCTTTATAGATGGCAGCAAAAGCAATCCCATAAAAGCAAAGTAAACTGAAACGAAACCCAAGTGCAATCCCACTGCATGTCGTCCCCACGTTTCCGTATGTGTGTGTGTGTGTGCCTTTTGTTTGAAGTTTGTCTTCGAATGGAAAACTTTTGTGAAAATTAATTACGAATTCGTGAGGTCAATCGTTTTTCGGTGATAATCGAGTGGGTGCCAAGCGTTGCACAGTGCAGGTTCCCTCTCTCTCTCTCTCTCTCAAGGAAAGAGAAGAGGGAGAAGGGACAGTTGGTTGGTTGGTCGAGCAATCAGGTTGTTTAAATGCGCTTACAACGTACAGAGGTAGGGGAGGGTGCATGCCACGTCTGTGGCACCATGCTGTGTGCGGTCTGTGCCTGCAACTCTGCAACTCTCTCAGCATCCTCAGGGTTTTTTTTTATGGGTTGCCTGCTGCAACAGCGTCTCCGTCGCTCGATCATCATTGCTTTTTGTTTATAATTTGGTAATTTGCAGTTTTGTCGTTGCCAACGTCGACGTCGCGTCGTGCCAAAGATTTTATAATTTTTACTTACATTTTCGGTAGCTGCAACTGCTGCTGCCTTTGCCACAGCTTTTGTTGCTGTTGTTTTTGTCCGTTGCAAAAACTGCAGCATTTTGCATAATTTTCCATTTAGCTGTTTTGCGTTGCTGCTGCGTGCCTCGACTTGCTGCAAGAGTCGTGAGGCGTAATTAAAGAGTTTATTTCATGATTTGCGGCTTCCATTCTCATAGCTCCTGATGGGTGGCCAACTTGATTTTCCAGCTGAGCGTCTTCGTTCCACAAAAGATGCCTTTAAGCTATTTGGCTCTTTGACGTCGTCGTCGTTGTCGTCGCACTCGCAGTTGTCAGCCACACAACATCCTCTATTTTGCTATCCCAACCTTTCCCCCCTCTTTATTGCCTGTTATCCTTTGCTTTGCCAGTTGATGCCCTAAAGCACAATTTTGTCTTGGGTGTCTGTCGCCTGTTTGCTTTGCTTTATTGAAAAGACATCCTCGACAGCACTAATTTTAACTAAATAACTCTGATGACTGACTAAAGCTGTGGGAGACGACGGGATTGAGACTGGGCTTAACCTTTGTTTAACCTTTTTTAACCTTCTGTCCAAAAAAAAAACATCAATTTCATATTTTGCATGCCAAAGGCCTGCCAAAGTTCTTGCCCAGCTAATCACACATAATCCAGCAAGCAAACCATTTTTGTGGCCAGCACCAAACGTATGTATATTTGTTTAGGCCCTGGCCAAAATGCGAATATGTAAAGTAATAATAATAAAAAATAAAAAAATGAAAATTCAAATAAAATAAAAAATAAATAGAACTACAAATATTTCAAATGCTTGATCCTTTAAAGGGCTTGTTTGTATATATTTAATATATTCCACGCACATATGGCGTCAAAAATTCAACATGCATGCGAGGATTTCCCCTTTAACTCTAACCTTTATTTTCCTCCTACTTTCTCCCATCACCATCCCCTTCCCGGAAAGTGGCTTTAATTAAATGAAATCTCATGGTTTTTGTGACGCTCGGACTCTGTGAACATTGTGGAGTCCGTGCGTTGACTCCTTGCTACACGTTTTACAGTTACACGCACAACTATGCGAGGACCTCATCTGCGTGTGTGTGAGTGTGAGTGGGTATGTGTGTGAGGGAGGGATGGATGGGGAGGAGTTTGGGTTATTGCCAGAGGTCTAACACATTCAAAAATTGAAAAACCAAAATTTAAGCTGGACAGCTTTTTGAATTTATGACCAAATGGCATACACATACACACACACAGAAACACACATATATAGACACATAAATAGTCTGGTTTACGCATGGGAATTGCTTTCTAAGGGTATGAGGAGTTATAGCAGGGTGCGTAACCGAATTGGAATTATGTGGGCATTACAGACACGCACACACACTCACTGTAACACACACACACACACACACTCGTGGTTATGTCATGTGAATGTACCATATATTATTATAGCAACATCTCGGGGAAAAACTTTGATGAATTGCTCAGTTTTTGCATGACTGAACTAATACAGAATAGCTAAGCGTAAATGAATGCACTGAATACAATGAATAATGAACTTTAAGAGTTCCCCCAAAATAATCAAAATAGATTTCATGCATTTCAGTTGAAATATGAACTAAACTAACTAATTATTCACATAGAATACAATATTAAACATTCTTCAGCTCAAAAAACAAAAAGACTTACAAATTTTACCTATAACTAGGATATATGAGAAAATGTATTTTTGAAACTCATTTATTTATAAAATAGAGAGTTAATTATATCAAATTACTGTCAAAATATCAAGACGCTTAAGAATCGGTTTGATGTCTGGACTGATTTGATTTCAACATATAAAGTTTATGAGAAGAATACATTCTTAAAGATTTCCAATACTTATTCTATTTACTCGCCCCTAAAGTAAATAAATATATGTATTAAGATCAACCGAATGAATTACGAAAAATTTAAGCAAACAGTTTCAATATTAGTTTCTTTTGTGAGTTCACTACTTTTACTTATTATTTTAACCTAAAATACAAAATCTGTCTTAAACACAATTAAGACTATTTGCTTATTTATTTATGAATAGTTTCAAATTTGCTTTAGTGCCCAATCTCAGCTCAATTTTGGGCAATTTTCATTATGTTCTGACCACTTTACAACTGAATTTGTAGGTATTTCCGCTGGGTAAATCCTTCGGCCCGCAGGTATTTTGCATTTTTGGACAAAGGACACTCTCTTTGTCTCAAAAGAGTTGTTCGAGTTCGAAGGATTCTTTTGCTCTTTGTGTTCGCACGCATAATGTGACACGTTTCGGGGTTGTTTTCTAATCCCAAAACGTAGCAAAAGATACACACAATTCAGTCTAGGTATTCCAGTGTGAGTGTGAAATGAAGCAGCAAAAATTGTTTGTGCTACCTGAGAGTGTGTGTGTGTGTGCGTTGAGGTACCAGCTGTAAGTCCAGGAGGCTACACAATTATTCATATATGCAAGCAAGGCTGCAATGTTTTTGGCTACTCGATTGGTAAGGAAGTGTGTGTGTGTGGCAAGAGTGTCGGTGGCAGTGGCAGTGGCAACATCAGCATCATTTCACTTTGCATTATGTAAAACATTTTCACAGGCGACAAACATTTGCATGATTAACCATAATTGAAAATGTGAAAGCGGCAAATGCTAAAGGCAAACTGACAGCCTGACATTGAATAGAGACAGAGAGATGCCAACGAATATTAGGAAGTCAGTTTCCAATCAGTGGGTCTCCATTCAATTCAATTTATCTACGCAAGTCAGGCAGGACTCCACATTTCTCCTGTCTCTCCCAATTTCCCTCTCTATATATCATTCGCTTTTCCTTTAGCCATTTCTTTCATTGCCACCTTTAAGATGGCTTTACATTTCGTCAACTTGTTGTAGTGTTTCTTCTGACAGCCACGCCCTGATTTGGATTTGCTCTTTAACCTTACACGTTCTGGGGAGGGATGGGGATGAGGAAGGTGAAGGGGAGGCAGGTTGAAAATTCTCAGTCAATAGGCTTAACTTTACAGCATTGTTAACTGTAATTTGAGGCACTCATTCATAATTGAATATGGCAAGTGCGGCCAGGAAGCTGCCACAGCACCAGCTCATTAATGTTGCATAGAGAGGAAGAGAGAGAAAGAGTGAGAGGAATGAGAGAGAGAAGGAAAAACTCAACTCTAGACCGGGTAATCATTCAACTAAAAAACTCGTACTCTTCTCGGCCTTTTGGCCTTTGTTGTTGCCTAATGTGCGGCTTCCTGTTTTTACGGTTTTTGCTTTAATTAGTTGATCGCACGTGATATGGAACTGGCATTCGACCTACAGCTCCTGCTCCCTTCTGCCAGCTAACCAATGTAAGTGCTTTAAGCCTTTAATTTGCCGTTGGCCATTGTTGTTGTCGTTGTTGTTGTTGATATCTTTACCTGCCTCTTCTGCCTTTGGCCTGTTATATTAGCACTTGTCTAGCTTTAAATTGCTTGTAAAGATTATCTATAGCAAAACTCACACTCAATTTGCGCGTCTATTTTAGCATATATAATATAATCTGTGCAAAATCTTAAGTAGCTTACAATGAGGAACGTTCCAACTGGCTTGCCTTTGCTTGTTTCTACCCTATTCCTAACTTGGCCTTGCTTTGCTTCAGGCCATGATTGAGGTCGGTTGACCAGGCCGCTCTCTGCTTGTAAGCCAAAAGATACATAAATTGCAGGCGTGCACAGACAAGGATACATGAAAACAGATACATAGATAAATATACACACACACACACACAGTTACATGAATACTTGTCTACATATACAGTTAGAAAGCGCATTTGACAAAATGGCCGTCGGCTTTTGGGGGCTACTAACAAAAGCTGCACAGCTGTTGACGACAAATCTACAAGCGTTCGACTGAAATAACAATAATACAGGACACATACACTTGCCCAAACTCATACACACACGAAACACACACAGTTGTTACTTCCGCTTCATGTCGTTGTCACTCTGTCTGTAGTTTGCCTAAAGACCCTGTACTTCAAAAACACAAGGTGTCTTTAAATTTTGTCAAAAAATTAATAAACATCTATAACTTGGTTTGTATGTTGCTGTACATCCGAAACAAATCGAAGTTACCAGTTAACTGGTAATAATAACAATTATTAAATCGAAATACTGAAGCAATTTTTAAGTTATCCAAACCTCGCAGAACCGGATCATAATCCGAACCCTCTTGAATATGGTTCAGGAACAGAACCAACGAATAGAAACTTTTCCAAAATTTTAGAGATTTCAGCATTGGTTTTTGGCACATTTCATATAGACTATAGTCTCGTGTCTGTCTGAGGTTTTTCAGAATAAATACAGGGTCTCTTACAGTCGTGTTCTCTTGACTGTAGGCTTTCCTACTGTTTGTTGTTGCTGCTGCTGTTAGTTTGTAATTTGATGCGCGCTTTTAGTTAATTGTGGCAGCAGGACATGAGCATTGCCTATGTCCAATAACTAAGCCCATATGTTGTGCACACACCACACACACCCACTCTCATACACAAATTCCCACACACACACACGCAGACTACAAATAGTCGCTAGTTAGAGTACAGGACATGACCGCTTAAGTGACATTTGCCGCAGTTGTTGTCCTGTCTCTCTTTCCTTCCCATTTTGCCTCCCTATAGACCACATATGCGACTCATATTTCTCGGTTTTGGATAACTCTGTTTAAGTGGTGTATCTGTCTATATCTCTGTGTGTATGTGTGTGTATGTGTGTGTATGTGTGTGTATTTGTGTCCTTTTGGCCACTCGAGTTTCGAATATATTGCACAAATATATGTAAGTATTTAAGTTAATTAATTTTGTGGCCAATTCCCTGCCTCACTCTCTTTTCACATGACATGACTTTGATTGGGCTTATGATTGACAAGTGATATGCAATTTTCAGCTACATTTTGATTAAATCCCAGCAGTGAGCCATAATATAATATAACCATATATACATACATACCATACACATATATTTACTCAAATGAATTTCATATTAAACTTAAATATTTGATCAATATGTGTATATTAATTTCGTTGTTTGCCGAGGAGACTTGCAAAATTGTTTTGCGTAGCAAAGTTGAAAGTTTAATTTTGTATATTGTAACGGATTAACTTTAATACATTATGTAACACCTTGACAGCACTGTATTGAGCTCTTGTTAAGTGATTATATACTTCTTAGCTGCATTTTCTGACTATTTTCATGTAAATTAGTAGCTTGAATTTCAATTTTCTATTGTTGACAGTTGTTTATGTTGTTGGGGATCAAATTACAGTATCAAATGTTTCCGATCGAAAGCAGAAACTAAATTTGATTAGCTTGCAGTCAACATAACTCATTGACAGGTCTTGTCTTTGGACTTTTCCGACCTGTTTTCCACTAACCTTCATCAGATTTCATTGAATTTACATAAACAGATTTTAATTCGTTCATAAAATAACTATTGAAAGACTTTTGAATAGTATTTATATGAAGAAATTTAAAATGAATGAAAATTATTCTAAATCTTAAAATAATATTAAAGGATCTGTTATTAAAACAAACTTTGGTAGCCTAAGCCTCCCCAATTAAAATTGGATAATTATCCAACTTATTTTAGAGCGACCTTCATCACTTTTTATAGAATCTACAATGTTGCTAACTAGACTAAAAATACCCTGCAAGTTTAATATACTTCTGGATTGTAGACATACAAATTTAATGTAGTTTTTCTGAAATATGCAAATTTGTTGAAATCGCGCTTTTATTTTTTTACTTTTTATTTTAAAAATATTTCATTCCAATACCATTAACTAAATCCCTTATTTTTGGGGTATAAGTAGGCAACCCTTTTTTCAGTTACAGGATACAAAATGAGGCCAAAATGTTAAGCTCACTTTACGCTCAGAAGCAAAAAGAATCTCATTATTTATTAAAACACTTCAAAAGTTACAAAATTTTACAATATTTCGGGGCTTAAAATGTTGTAATTATGCAAGGCATATGCGCGCATTTTCAACAACTTTTCAATATGCTAGTAGCAACAGCAACAACAGCAGCAACAACAGCAGCAACAACAGCAGCAACAACAACTTGCAACAATAACAACAACAACAACAACATCACCCCCATTGGGTTGACCCGGAATACGATGATTTCAATTGGGGTTAAAACTTATTGAAGCGCAAAATATTCAACAAGCTGCAACAACAACAAACAAGAGCTGCAACAACTAGAGTTGGGTTCAATTTGTCCATCAGTCAATGCGTAAAAAGGAAAATTAATTGAGCACCACTACAAGCAAGTACACACACACACACACACACACACACGCTCGCAAAAACCTATGCAAATATATATACATATATGTACATTATACATACTTGTGTTACGAGTGCGATTGTAAATTGTTTTATCTGATGCGTGGCATGTTGCATGTCAATCTGCACAGTTGCCACAAAATGCCATGCAAATTTATAGAGTACAGCAAGCTATTGTTGTTGTTGCTGTTGCTGTTAACATTCATTTAACTGCCTCCACATGCAGCCCATTTATACCCAACTTGACCAATGCTTGCCACATGCTGCCATTAGTCATCTTTGGCTAAACGCTTCTTTGAGTTTTGTATTACAGCCTTCATCTTTTTTTTTTTTGTCGAGTTTTTTATTGGCTCGTCTGTGGGCTGCGGGAATTGAGGGATGGAGGGCTGAAGGCTAAGGGAATGCGGTCCACACTGATTAGCGTTTTGCATGCGAAATGCATAAATCAAGCCAGAATTTCGACCCACAGCAGTTGCAGCATCAGCATCAACATCAGCTAAAGTTGCAGAGCTGCAGCAATTCCCAGTCTACTCTGTCCAAGCTGTTGACATTTTTATTGCACGAGAAAATAGTTTTTTTCTCTCTCTCTCATTTTATTATTATTTATATATTTCAGCGCGATTTCTTCTCGTCATAAATTTGAATTTTTATCGCAACTAAATGGCGGTTGATTTTGCGTTCAGTTAAATAAAATAAATTGTCAATAAATAAACGCTCTCAAAGTGGGCGTTCCGACTGCGACATTAAATTCAACTCAACTATTAAACGTTAAAGGAATGCGACAGGACTCTCAAGTAGATGAATCACATGTTGACAGTCTAGAATAACGACTCGACTGTGGGATGCAGTGCTGATACAATAAATCTTTAAGAAAAATAACATAAACTAGATATTCTGTCGATAAATCTAGATTTACAATTTATGAATAACCATTAAAAGATCCAAACATTTATCTAGATTTTTATTCGCTATTTAAATTATTTGATAAGCGGAAAAACTTATGCTTATTTCAACGCTAATTTTCAATTTAAATGTGCTGCGTAGAGAGCAAAAGCCAAGGCTGGAAAAATAATCAGGAAAAGACTTTTACTAATTGGGGGCAATGCAGAAAAAAGGGGGAAAAAAAGAAAAGAAAATTCTTTACAACAAAAAGAAAAGAAATCAGTTAAGAAAAACTGAAATTATGAGCACGAAAAGAAAATAATAATTTTATTTTACAGCAGCCCAGACTCAGACTCAGTCCAAGTCCGAGTCCCGTCCAGAACAGAGAGTCCAGTTCAGGCCATA
This sequence comes from Drosophila testacea, assembly GCA_035043265.1. NCBI lineage: Eukaryota > Metazoa > Arthropoda > Insecta > Diptera > Drosophilidae > Drosophila > Drosophila testacea. The sequence continues at coordinate 500,429 of JAWNND010000211.1, forward strand.
TACTGGCGTTCAGCTTGGCTTGGCCGCTTTTTCTTAATAGCCGTCAAGATTCTTGGAAAAAATATAAAGCACGCGGCGGGGCAAAGAAAAGAAAAGAATAAAAAAATAAGAAAAAAAGAACCCTTTTCGCCAGGCTTAAACTTTGGTTGTGGGTTCCTCTCTCTCTCTCTCTCTCTCTCTCTCTCTCTCTCTTTCCTTTGGTCTGGTTATGGCTGCAAAAGCGCGCAAGCGTTGAGCTGTGAAAAGGCGCAACAACAATAACAATAAGAACAACAACAACAATAGTAACAGCAATAGCAACAACGACAAGGAGCTGCAGTCAAGTGAAGTGGCGTGTGGCGTTGGCGTTGGCGGCAGCAGCGTCATCATCAGGTTGCTGTTGTTGCGGCAAAAATGCGTTCTATTTAATGTTGCATGCATTTATAGCAAATATTTCCCATGCTCAAGCAAGCTCAAGCTCTCTCAAGCTGCAGCCCACGCCCGCCCCCTTTTTGGACCCTGCCCACAATTGCTAATGATGCAGTTGCGCCTCAGCCATTCCCTAGTCGAGTTGCAAGTTGCAAGTTGTGTGTGGAAGCTGTAGTATGTATGGATGTATCTGCGCGCAGCAGCAGCAGCAGCTTCCTTTTGGCGCTCTTGTCATTAAGCTGCGCCACATTTACAGTTCTTGCCCGTTGGCTGGAACTTGCCACAGCTCGAGTCGACTCCACTCCCCTCCACTCCACTCCTCTCCACTCGAGTCGCCTCGACTTGGTTACAGCTTTTCGATTTAACTGCTGATAGCTTTTGAAGTTAGAGTAAAGTTACGTTAGTACACTTGGCGCACACTTATCTATCATTATCATCAGTAACGTACACACACACTCACACACACAAATAGGAGTGCGTGTGTGTGTGTGTGTGTGTGTGATGGCAACTTTTCTATTACACTGCAAACTGCACTTATCGTCATCGTCATCTGCAGCCGAAGAGAGTCAGTAGTACGTCCACTCTAATCACTATATGCATCAGCTTGATGGCATTAGTTGGGATGCTGCCGCTGCCCCATGTTGTAGCTGCCGCATGTTGTTGCTGCTGCTACTTGCAACCTCTGCTTGCCACTTGAGTTGTTGCTATCTCAGCTGATGACGACGACTTGGCCCTGGCAGCTGTTGAATCTCTTGGGCTGCCCAGTTTGCTGCCTTTTCTCCTCCATCACCCTCTATCTTTCATTCCCTCTCTTCTCTCACTTTTTCTTCAACTTTTTTTCTTGCTGCCGTCCTTAATTTTTGTTTAATGCCAGTTTGTGTTGCCAAACGGCCGAAGGCCTGGTTTTGTATAATTTTTTGTTATGAATTTGCTGGAAAATTGCAATTTTATGTGCAGTTTGTTTGCCGTTGCCGACGACGTTATTAAAATAATTTAATTGCTTATTAAATCATATTTCTTAACCATCCTTCACCTCAATTTTTTCTCATTTTTCTCTTTTTAGGTAAGTTTCTTGGCATCATTTTGCTGATCTGAGCCGCATCTAATTAGTTTGTTGACTCTGTGAAAACTGTGCAGCACAACTTTATTAAGATTGCCGCATTTGCTGTCAAATTAAACGAAATTTACAATATACCGTTAAATTGCCAGGTACGTTAGAAAATTGCAGTAGGTAGTCTATAAATTTTTAACTCTGAGCTCCATTCCCCCTTTTCGTCTCTTTCTTCTGTAAATTTAACAGTGCACCCTGCAGCATCCGATTTTGACACAATTTCACAGTCGGCTGGAGAACAAAAATAATAGTAGTTGCTGTAGTTGTAGTAGTAGTAAAAGAGGTAGAGAAATGTAGTTATATATAGTTATGTATTATGCATCTGAAAGTCCTCGCTATTCGCAGTTTTGGTTATTTGTAAATACAACCATTGAAAGCATCCCTTCCAGGCTCATGCCTCAATGCACTTTACACTGTGAAATAGAGAAATACCAACTATTTGTTATTGTTATTGTTGCAGGGATCCCTTTTCAACCTTGCAACTTGCAACTGCAACTGGTTTTTTATGCATGCTGCACTCTTGAAATCGAAAAAAGGCTTACAGCAAATGTAAACGCGAAAACAAGAATAGAATTCGTTAAATCAACTTTGTTTTATGTATAGAATCCCGGGGCGGAGGTGGTGCCAAATATACCGAAAAAATTGCACAGCTCCAAAAACGAATCCTTGTCGATGTTTAAATTCACTAAAATTTACACTAATCTATCGAACTTGATAGTTAGTTAAAGTCATTTGAAGATGCAACTCATATGAAATGTTTAGTAATGAATTTGAAATTAATAAAAATAATAGATTATTTCAAAGTTATAATCTAAGATATAACAGATTATAGGAAACACTTAAAAGATACATGATATTACAATTCTTGAGACTCAATATTGGAAACAAGAATGGCAATAAAAGATACTTTAGATAATTTGTCAAAATTAATAGATACATAGCATATCTAAGATATATATTTAGTTATTTTAATGCGTTGGGTTTTCATTTTAAATTATTCAAATTTGCATACATTTATTGAATGTCTAAAAGAGACAACCAGCGAATTCTAGGAACTCGTTAATTACAGCAAATATCTGCAAGATAAATTTAGCTACAGCTACAGATAAGTTTAGTATAAATAATTCCACAAATACCTAAAGTAATTAAAAATTAATAATTTACATTTCCGTGAGTTTGAGAAGTCAAAGAATTCCACGAAACTGTTTAAATAAACAGTTTCGCTATTGACATTTAACGTTATTCTAAAATTTAACGACCTTGTTGAGAGCTAGCTTGTTCAATTTAGACTGGAATTCTTTAGCTTATTTTTGCCATATGATTAAGGCAGATAAAAATTGCGAGCACAAATAAAATGCAAGCATCATCACAAAATTGGTTACTAAATCGTTATGCTTCGCTTTGATGCAAATTCAACTGAGATGAAGGCAGAAAAAAATGAGAAAACGTGAATTAGAAACTGCTGTGGAAATGAAGCAGAGGTATAGTCATAGTTATGGCCATAGTTATAGCCAAAGTCATAGTCGTAGTAATAGCCATAGTCATAGTTATAGTTGAAACGACCATGACAGTCGGTTGGTCGGTCTGTGTGTCTGTCTGTTGGCCAGTTGGCTCTTCCTTGTCACAATGTGCTGGTGGGCTGGCAACTGGTTCGCGGTGTCTGTTTTGGTGGCATTGTCTTGGCCAGCCGCCGTCGACGTTGCACGTTGCAAGTTGCAAGTTGCACTTGGCGCTGCTTTTGGTTGTGCCGCCTTTTGACCATTGCCATGTTGAGCTGGCAAGCTGCCTGCGTGTTGTGTTTGTGTTGTGTTATGTTCTGTTCTTGTTGCAACGATATATTAAAAAACATTTTAACAAGTTGTGTGCATTGTTGCGCTGCATGTTGTACAATAGTTGTACATGCTTTTTCCACATGTCCATTTGACCTGATTCCCTACTGTGTGTATTGCAAGGCTGAAAACAAAAAAATCATCACATTTTGGTTTGAGTTTTGTTAAGGGAAAATGCTGCAAATTAATAGCTCACATCGCTTGCAAACTCAATCTAATATTCCGACCTAAACAAACATTGTGAAAGTGTCAACAGTTGTGAATATGTTTGAGGCTAAGCATTTGTGTAAATATTTTTGATAAACTGATTTCAAGACACGTTCTTCGGGGTGCTGCTAATTTTCAGCAACAACAACAGCAACAACAATATGAATGTAAATAAACAACAACTGCAAATGTTGACAACAAACAAAGTTCCTTTTTTTTTTTTGGTTTGCAACCACCAAAAGTGAAATTTTTTGACCTTCCCTCTCTCTGTCCCAAACTCTCTGACTCTTCGACTAACCCTAACAATAAATATGCATTTCAACTGATTTTCTATATGCCCAGTCTTTCAGTCTTTCAGTCTGTCTATTTGTCTGTCATTCCGTCCAGTTGTAGGCATGTCCAGCCATCAATACTTGTCGCCGTCTCTAATGCACAAATCCTTTGCACCCCGCGCGTTCCGCGTCGACTTCATTTATTTTCTGTTTAACAGCATTTAGGGATTTTCATGCATTGTATTATTGCTCGATTCCAGTTTTGCACACCCCAAAATTATACACACACACACAGAGAGAAAACAGAATAGGGCTAAGGGGAAAGGGGGATGATTAACAATTTATTGTACGTCTGGCAGTGTTAATGCCCTTTCCCATTTGAATCTTTGGACATGTATAAATGCGTTTGTCATGCCTAGCAAAAAAGATTGAGACATGCTTATTGGCTTTATTATAATCGTGTCAGGTTTGGGCAATAATTATTAATATTTACCAATTTATTAAGAAATGAAAAAAATAAAGAAAATAAATAAATAAATTAAAGTAACATAAAAATAAAGAAAGCATTTGAATAAAATAATATCAGATTAATAGAGATAAATATAATTGAAAAGATATCTGTTTAGTTCGTGATGCTCTCACTAACAAAACTCTTCGCTACTCGCAAGAGTATTAGCTATTCTACTTCTAAAACAATTTCAGATTCTATTTCTTTTATTTTTATCCTTGGTCGATGTGCTATTGTTTCAGCCAACGACAACTAATCCCTTTCAAGTGCACAAAGTCCTTTTTCGAGCCGCAATAATATCGTGAGCAGGCCTTTAATGATTTGTCTATGGATTAATTTGGCCACACGAAACTTTTAAAATACCTTTATTTATTTGATCAAATTGACCACATAAAAAACAAAAAAAGGAAAAACTTTTACGACAGTTTCAAAATATTTTCTAATTTCAACAAAGAAGCGAAAAAAAAGAATGAGAAAGTCAAATGGCAAAATTTTTTGGTTTAAGTCGGCCGAACAAATCAGAACTAAAAAAGTCAATTTTTAGCACGAGCCCACAAGAAGGAGAAGTAAAGCTGAAGGGCCAATGTGGCATCAAGTTGCCAATAAATCCGTAACGAATCCTTTGTCGAAGCGGCAACAGCAACATGAAGCAGGCAACACGAAAGGATCTACGCTTCAATGCATTTCTGATGGACGTATCCGAGCGTAGCATATTGATGGCAACTTTTGCGCATTTTACGGATATTGCACAATTCCTTTGGCCCACAAGGGCAGAAAGCGTTGACTTTTAATGCGACGCGGTACATGAAAGAGACAGTAACAAAACAGAAGAGAAGAGAGTGAAAGAGAAAGATAAAGAAAAAGAATTGAAGGGAAAGTAATATAAAATCAGGGAAAAATGATTAATTATCCTGCATTTGGTTAAAAAAGGCGTGAGGTGGCTTCTTCTTCACTCCTCATCTATTATTTTTATTTGGGCATGTCCTTGATTGTTGCACAGGCAAAACACTTTTAATTGGCTTTTGAGCCATCGACAAAGTTGCTAACCGTTCGTTGGGCTAATAAAGATTAATTGTTTTTTAAAAGGAAAAATGCAATAAAAAAAAGAAATGAATATAAAGAAAAGTGAAAGAGGAAACAAACTGTAGACAGTCAGGATATGGGTATGCCAGTTAATCTATGTCAACGCACCACAGTACGCACTCAATTGGAAGATTAAATGCACCACCCTCGGTGTGGATGCTTCCTGTGCTCAGCTTCACTGTCAGACTGTCCAGACACTTTAATTTTATGTTTTTACCATTTTTGCCGCCATACAATGTGTTATTGTGCCTGGTAACAATATGGTGGTGTCCTTGGTTGCCACAACCCACATAGTGGCATGGTTATAAGGTGGATACGTTGGATACAGTGGCTACCGATTGCCCTCCACATTGCCACATTGCGATTCAAATGCGCCGCTCATCCATTTTTGCGTATGAATTGCAAAACGCCGCACATATTTCACGTTATTGTTTGCCTGCCTGAAACTGGAACTGGAACTGGGACTGAAACTGGGCGATGGCAATGGCCAAGTCGTTTGTATCTGATGAAGGTGGTGCAGAGTGGGACTGAGTGGGGAGTGGGGAGTGAGGAGCTGGGGCAGCTAGCAGGTAACACAGCCTTTACCCTCTACAGACTGTGGCAACTGACTCTCTGCCTCTGCCATTCCAAGTCGTGCCACACATTTGATATATGTTTTGGTGTCGAGCATGAGTTAACTGTGTCACAGGCATCGTAAATTTTCGCAATGTTGCACAGAAAGAGACAGAGAGCGAGAGAGAGAATGGAAGAGAGAGTTAGAGAAAGGGACAGCAGACATAACCCTGCAACAGTTCTGAAGCTGGAGTTTGAGTGAGTGCATTGAAATTGCTAGAAATAATCGTTAAATGATGAAGTCTTCGTTTGCAACATCACACACTCACACATCACACACACACAAAACACACTCATACACACAGACACTCACACATACCCTTGTAGTTATATGAACTCCAAAATAATGACTTATGTATATTTTGGGGCACATTTTTGGGTGGCTGCGTTAAATCAAAATTTAAGCGAGGGACAGAGAAGGAGCGAGAAACGCAGAGCAAGAAAGAGGGGGAGTGACAGAGAGAGAGAGAAATGAGAAAGAGACAGAGTGTGAGATGTGTCTTCATTAGCATTGACCACGTGTTGATTAATGTCTGCCTAAGTGCATGAGAAGTGCAAGAGAATTTAACAAATTTTCTTGAAATGGGTTTTCCCAAAACATATAGAGAAAGATAAGTACATAGATTATTGAGACAGATAGAAAGGCAGATGGAGGCAGGCAAAGAGAGAGTGAGTAAGAGAAAGAGAGGAAGATCTAGGAAGTTGGAGAGGGAGTGAGGTATATTTAGGGCTAATTAGCTGCAGAGCAATTGCACTTTGAAGTGGCCTGCCAACTGTGCGACTGTCAAACCAGCGGACATATCAACTGAGAGTGTGTGCGATGTGTGTATATGTGTGTGTGTTTGAGTAGCTGCCTGTCATGAAAAATGATACATAAAACTCGCTGCAGGCACAGCGACAAAGCCAGACAGAGAAAGAGACATATAGAGGCATAGAGAGTGTGTGGGAGAAAGAGATAGAGAGATAGCTAGAGGTATAAAGACTGAGGCAGCTGCCTTGTCAGCCTTTTGCCTTTGGGCCCTTTTGTTTTATGCCGCCGTTGGCCTTTGTTGTGTCGTTTGTCTGCCAGCTGAGCCGTAAGGGGAAATATATACACACACACACACATACACACACATAGTAATATATATATATAGAGTATAATTTCGTTTAATATTGTGCATTTTATTTTTGTGTAATTGTTGTCGTCTTCGTCCTTATCCATGTTTTGTGTGTCCGTCTTTTTTTTTAGGTTCCTTTCAATTTTTCATTTCAACTGAAATTTGATTGTGCCCCGCGTTGGGGAGGATCAGCTTACAAGAGAGAGACAGACAGAGACTGGACAGTCAATGATCCTGCCGGAATTTGTATTCTCTCTCTTGCTCTCGTATCCTTCTCTCTCTCGTCGCTCTGTGATCATTGCTGTCATATTGTTGTAGCGAGGAGCGCCACATTTTGACATGACATTCTCAAGTTTTATCTGATCGTGCGTCGTTTGCAGTCAGTTGGAAAATTTTTATGCGCCTTGTGGATGATGTGGATGATGATGGTCTGTAATTTTCATTAATGGCCTGTGGTTGAGTTCTTTTTATGGCTCACAGAAATGCTAGACGACAAGAGAACGCTGTTGGCGACAACCTAATCAGAATGATGAAATTTCAATTCCATTTCATAATCGTATATATTTTTTTTGAATTTTGTATTCTAGCCTTGTGGCCTAATGTGTGTGTTTATTATGTGAAATTTGAGCTACTTTGGGCATTGTGTTGATGGGTTTTGTCTTTTTTAAAGTAATGGGAATGACATTGATTGGATACGTTGCTCAAGTCTTAAAGTTGTGACAGGTATGCCAAAAGAATTCGACAGTCCATTAAGGGCAGATATCGAATGATCTCAAAAATACATTTCCATACATATCGATCTAGTGTGAAGACTTGATGTAGATCAGCATAAATCGCAGCTTGATGCCAGTTGTAACTATAACTTGGCAGAAATTTATCAAGAGAGCTTTAGCCAAGGTCTACTCAATATAGTGTATTTGTGTGTAGGTTCGATTATGGACCCCTGCTGTAGCTTTTTAGCCCAACTGCCAGACTCCTGTGGAGCTTCGGAGACCGCAACGCACTTTAAAGTCATTAATCAAGACCCACTTAAAGTTAAACGCTTACGAATTGTATCGCCTCGCACGATTTCAACGATAACGATTTGGATTTCGATTTCTTCTTTTATTTATTTATTTAGTTCTTTTCATTCTTTTTGTTTTTCAATTTTTCTTCTTTCTGTTTTTTTTTTTTTATTAATACAATGCCATTTGGCTTTACCGTTCCCATAAATTTTCTATACGCATGCGCCTCTGACACAATGCGCACAAAACTTCCGATGAAATCTCAATAAGCCAAATGGCTGTGATCCCCATTCCAAACTTTAGCTCCAACTTTAGCTCCATTTCCAGTTCTCCTCCAGAGATATATTTAGAGAATAAGAGAGAGAGAGAGAGAGGGGAGGAAAAACGGAATGTAAATTTTGTCGCTTCTCTGGAATTGATTTATATCTGTGGCAGTGTCGGCGACTCAATGTACTTCACTCTACTTTATTATTCATTGGAAACACAAGTCAATGACGACCATGATGATGATGATAATGATAATGGCGATGATGATGGCAATGATGATGGCGTTGTGCACAGAAATTAAACAGAAAACCCGGCAAAAAAGCGCTCATAAAACTGTGAGAGTCAAATTCAAAGCTTTGAATTTCAATTAATTGGGACTAACCGATTGCATATTGGTAGATAGAGAGGGGGAAAAAGATGAAAAAGGAAGGGAAATAGGGAGACAGTCGAGAGTTACGATTAAATGTGGGCATTTTCATTTTATGGGTTAATTGCCATTGTTCGACAATCACAATCCCAATGCCAAAAAGATGCTGTAAAAATGTTTTATTTGCCTCTCTTGTGATTTATGTGGCGCGGCAAATTGAAAGGGCAACATGCAACACAGCAACAGAATCTCAATTCGAATGAAAAGCCATGACAGACAGACCGACTCAATATGACACATTGACAAAATGCTAAAAAGCTAAATGCTAAATTGATCAATGAAAGTTGTGTGCTGATTCATTTAAATACCCTTCATTGAAAGGGCAACAAGGGCGTGTGGCAAGCATGGGAACGTACATGGCAGCAACAGAAATCCACAGTCAAGATTTTTACTCAACTTTTATGGCACTTGAGTTAAGTTTATCTAGAAGATAGAATTAAATGTATAAAGCGAAAATAAATGAGAATGAAGTGCTTCGAATTACAATTTGTACCTAAACCTAAATTTTACTACATTTATACATTAAATAAGCTTTAAGATCGTTAATCAGTAAATCAGTAAATTGAGAAGAAGGCTAAGAGAAAAGGGTTTATTAAAAATCCTTTTTTGATTTCCAATTACAGAGTATCTCAGGTTAAGTTTACTCCATAACTTTGTAACTAGCTGCCGAAGCGGTTTGTGACGCGCTTAATTGAATGCAAAATTAATATTTATGGGCAAATTGTTTGCCGAAGCTTAATTAATGAATGAGCCCAGAGAATATGTTGGGTCTGGCTGACACTTGTATACCCTGCAGTTAACAGGCCAAAAATGTCATCAGCAGCTCAATAAAAAAATTTATATTCACTTCATATGCCAGCTTTTATAGAGTAGTTTCTTGACTCCTCTGAAATGAGGGTAGAGGGTAACATTACGTCGCGTCTTATCACTTACCATAAATGTCACTTGTAAAATTTACTTCTTAACTTTATTGAAATATATGTACAAGAGAATTGAGAATGCACAGCGGGTAGAATTATAACAATGCCACAAGTTAATGGACCACAAATATTTTTTAAATCGCCACCATCGATGTTAATGGATTGACACTGACAACAAAAACAACAAGGACAACAGCATGAAAAGCAATAATGCATTTATTTTTAATACACACATATGCAGATATATGTTGAGGTATTTCATATATACGTATATGTTTTTATAAAGCATGCGGGACATCACAGCATTATCAGCAATCGCGTAATAATAATAGTTGGACTCGTAATAATAACAATAAACTGATGGAAATTGTGAAAAATTGTGAAAATAGCCATGAGAGCTGCCCAGTAAATTGCCCACCCGTCTGCATAAAAATTATAGCTGCATTTAAGTAATTGTTGCAACTGATGACAACGTGGCAACGTCAACGTTGCATAGTCGCATCGCCCATCACCATCACCATCGCCATCGCCATCACCAATGGCAGTGCCAAGTGCCTGTCAGTTGCATTGACAATGAAGCGTTAAAATACGCAAAAAATTGCATGCAACAGCAGCAGAAGCAGCAGCAGCAACCAGCTGCCGTGGCAGAGGCAACAACCAGCGACAGCAGATTGGCAACGCAAACAGGGTTTGGGGCAAACAGAGAGTTGATCAACTGCAGCAGCGGCGACAAATTGGAGTATAGTCGCTGTGCCACCGCGTTGCAAGAGACAAGAGACAAGAGGCAAGAGGCAAACACCAACAGCGAGGCAAGAGAATGCCGAAGCAGACGAGTCATAAAACATGCAGCCCCTGCCCAATAAAATTTTATTAAATGCCATAAAAATATTTATGAAATTGGCGCAAAGCATCGTGTTTATTTGCCCCGTTGTGCATTTTAAAATAACGCGAAAATTATGCGAAATATCTCGACTGATAATGCGACCAATAACACTCGACAGCACAGCAAATAACCTGATGCTTCAGATAGGCAAATGAACAAATAAATACAAGTGTATGGTATATGCATATACATGTGTGCAGAAATTACTGTTGACTTAAATGTGCATTTGATTTGTTCAACTTTTAAATTGTTTACAAAAGAGTGCGTGCTTTTGAAGCAAGTATCTGCTTCAAGTAATTTTACAGTAGAGAGAGTATTTAAAATAGATGCATCTCAAAAAAGATAAATTATATTTCTTACTTTTACCAATATTAAAAAAAGTAGATTGAACATTTGGAGCATCAATAACTAAATCTGACAAATGCACATTCACATTCAGAAACGGAAAAGACTAGCAAAGAAAATGTATAATGTATTAAGAATCTTTTGCAAATTGTTTAAGTATGGATATTTGAAATTAGGAGTTGAAAGTTCAGTAACAGTGAACTTCAGTTGAACTTCGCATTTTCTTAAGCTAAATGAGGCTTATTTCTATCAAAGACGTGCTTATTCGATTTAGAAACAAAATCCAAAATACTTAAATAAAAGTGAGATCAAATAAATAAAAAATAAATTATTTTACAAAGAATTTGCAGGATTATTTCTAAACTTGCATTGATAAAATGGAAAGTAGGAATTTCTACGTTTTCCCTGAATATTTTCAGTTATATTTTCACTTAAGGTAGTTGAAAAGAGTTTCATATTTGAAATACCAAAGAAAGTTTTTCTGTTTGGAATAATTTGGAATTGTTGAGCTTGGATAATATTGCGTAGAGTACATCACTACATACAGATGTACATTTGCGATTTCAAAAGCATTCCAATGGGTTGAATTGTGTGTTCTCTTGGCTTTTGTAAAAGTTCATTTTGCAGCCTTGCCACGAACTGTTTGATGCACTCGCCTTTGATTAGTACTAACTCAGCGCGGGCCCAATTCAATTTTCAATTGAAAAAGCGAACAGAGAAAGCGCTAGATGAGGCATGCCCCACACACACACACACAGATAGACAGTGAGTTTGATAAGCTATCCAACAATTTGGGTATGCCCATTTTGGCTGTGATTGGATTGTAACCGCGGCACGCTTCGTTGCATGCCACCATAAAGGTAAAGTTACCCCACACGTTTGCCATATTTCCAATGTCGGTGGATGCAGCACTTTGACAGTTGAACGCATTTTCAATGCTTACTTATTTCATTGAGCACAACCGGAAAGGGAGGGTGGGAATGGGTGGGGAGGGGAGGGGAGGGGGACATAGGCGAGGAGGAGGCGGGGCAGCTAAAATTGCGTGAGTGTTGCACGTGTCTCGTGCGTTGTCAACAGCAGCAATGTGGCAACGTCGCGACACCGCGAATTGAATGCCTTGGCACAGCATGTGGCAAGGTTGTATGAGCATTGAGGACCAAGTTAACAGAGCCAAAGGCGACATCCGTGGCAGAGGCAGTGGCAGAGGCAGAGGCAGTGGCAGTGGCAGCAACAACGGCAGCCAAATCATTTGGCACTTGCAACTGCCAACAGTTCAATACTCACACGCAATTTGAATTGACTAATCCAAAAAGCATTTCTGACATTTGCTCTCGCCTGTTACTAATGACTTGGCACTTTGCACAGCACAACATGGGTCGGGGGTGTGTGTGTGTGTGTGTGTTGGTGTGGCAAGAAGAAGGGAGGTGGCAAGAATGAACCCTCCGAAACACAGGATGAATCCCTCCACCTTCTACATTCAGACTGTGGCAACCTGTGTGCGCTTCGCTTATTTTCAGCTTTGCTGTCAGACATTTGTCATATTTCTGTCAAATAAGCGCTTTTAATATTGATAGCTGGCATTGCTGCCACATTGCCACAATGCCACTGGTGCAACCAAACGCCCGCCTGGCGACTGTCAACAGGATGTTGGCTTCAGCGCGTTCCCAGAGCAAAAGCCGAGAGTCGACAGCCGAGAGCTTTACAACGCGCTCTGTGCAATCAGGCGTTTTATGTGAGCGGCTTAATGTGAATTTATTGCATTTCACTCGCAGAACTCAGAACTCACAACTCACAACTGAGAACTGGCAACTGGTAACATGGCGGTTGAGGCACTGTCCGTAATGAGCCTCAAATAAGAAATTGGGGGACTCAACAATCAATAACTAATGGATAAAGCCGCAGTTGAAAGAACTTGACTAAGGGAGACCCTGTACTCATTCTGAAAAAGCACAGACAAAAATGAAGAAAACATCTTCATTCTCCAATAACTTGATTATCCGATCGTGCTGAAATGTTTAGGACAGATATGAGTTATAGAAAATGTCATGTAAATATGTATCATAACATATTATAAATTGGCCAAAACTCAAGTCTCTGGCTTTAAAATTGCGGTTGTTTTTTGTTTTTGTAATTTATTACTTCGATTTAAAATGGGAAAAATTATAAAATGTATGTTTATTTTCATAGGATATATAGATGCCAAGTTTGATGTTTTTAGCTCATATAGTATTATTAGACTTATTGATCATCGATGGATATAAAGGATTTAAACACTTTAAACACTGACAGACTTTATATTCTTTTCTATTTATCATGTGCTGGGTCTAAAAACGAAAGAGAACCCAATAAGTCAAGGCATATGCTCGTCTCGAAATCAGTTGAGAAATCAATGCCCACATTTGCTTGATGAAGACAATAATAATGATGATTATCACCATGGGAATGATGTGTAGTTGTAGGCTGGCCAAATAAATATTATGAGGGCATATCGCACATTTTTCATTGTTTAAACAATGGCGATAATATCGATGTCTACGTTCTGTGTCCAATCCGCAGTTGTTGCTCTTGCCTCCGATGATGATGATGATGATGATTTATAAGCGGCTGTTAAGTAAACTGTGGCCCCGTTTGTTTGCATAACAAATTGTAGAAAAAGGAAACAACAAAAAAATAAATAAATTATCGAGCATTAAACATTAAGCAGAAAACACGCTTAAAGCTAAATAAAAAAAACAAAAAAACCAAAAAAAAAAAAAACCAATGAAGCCACCTGCGCTCTTTGGGCCACCCGCTGTTCTCCCTCTCTCTCTATCTTTCTGTTGCTGTCTCTCAAAAACAAATGATATAAATTTATAAATTTTGAAAACTTGACTTGTGCACAGACCCCCAGGCATTGCCAATATTCATATAAGCATGTGAGAGAGTGTATGTGTGTGTGTGTGTGTATGTTAACTGGAAATGCAAAATGGCAAAAGGTCGTTGTCAGCTTGCTTTGCTGCGCAGCGTGAAACTTTTTTTTGGGCTCCATCTCTGAGAAGGCGTTCAAAATTGCAACACTTTTAAATTTTGAGTTGTGCACACCCAAAAACTGTATTACCTGGTCTATACACTTGGCCATATTTAACTACAGAAACAGCATTGACAGCAACAACATCTGTTAAGCTTGGTTGGAGACGTGACTTCAATTGGTTCCAATTCAAGCATTAAATTAATTAATTTCTTCAACTCTTTGTTACAAATTGACCTTTAATGCATGTAAATAAATCAATAATCTAAAAAACAATGTTACAGTAAAGCTTCGTTTAAATAATGATTCTTATACACTCGTCTCAATTTAAGTTCTTTTAATTGCTTTGCTGTTGTTCCCTTTAGCGAGACATTTCTGTTTATGTATTTAAATGCTCACGTTTTTTATAAGAAAGAATGCCAATAAATAAGCTTTTTTTTATATTTAAATCGAGTTTAATTCAAATTAATACACAACTTTTTTCTTCCTTTTGAACATGAAATTTGATAAAGAGCATTTAATTTGCAGCTTTTAATTTTCACATAATAAAAGTTAAATGAAACATTTTTAATTTTATTGTTGCATAGTTGCAAATTAATAAATTTTAATCTTACATATTTTACGATTTTCGATAAATATTTTTATAATTAGTTTTCAGCCCCGATTAAAATAATAAAAAGCATTAAAATGAAATTATAATTAATTCAAAATTATTGCTGAAAACTTTCACGATTTTCTGCTTGAACAAAAAAGTTTATCAAATAGAGAAAATAGTATTTAATTTTACATATCTCTGTGAGTAAGTGCGAAATAAATTTGAGCTCTTTGTTCAATCTTAAATCACAATTAACTTGCATGCATATAATTTGGGCTCTAAACTGCTAGCCAATTATAGACAGTAAACACAATTTGCGACTTTAATTAGAGTGAAACGAAGTGAACAGATAAATGCTTCGATGAACAGACAGGGAGACAGACAGACGGATAGACAGGTATACATATTTTCAAGTGCTGTCAAATTGTTTGAAACACGTATACGCCCCAAAATTGGAAGAGTGTCTTGTCATTTAGCTTGACTTGTAATTAATTTATTGAATAAGCATTCAATTCAAGCCAAGTTGCTTTCAATTTCAGTTCGACTGCTCACACAATTTAGTTTGTGGTTGTAAAATTTTAATGTTGGCATTCATTATCTGAACTCGAAAATCTAATTACTAAAAGTGACTGCACACCAGCAAGTTGTCCACTTTTTGTCTGTCTGTCCCCTTGTCTGTCTTACCATTCTAAGGAGCGATATGTGTGTGACCTGTTTGCCTTGCAGCTGACAGCGTTTTAAGCCAACTTTAAGGTGGCCCAGACTAAGCAACAAAACACAGCACAGAGGATACGAGAAACAAAAAACAAAAGCTAAAAAAAACTTGGCCTTTATTATCTTGATGAGCGCCCAAACTATTTTACGAGCTCGACAACAAGTTAATTAGCCGTTGGTATTAAATGCGGTCCAAGGCGGACCCCAAAACAGTTGGCTGAAACAAAAATTTCATGTTGTCAAATGTATTTTACTTTTATTCTTCGTCTTAGCCTACTTCCTATCATTAATGAAGACGCCTTTGCTCTCCCCTTCCCTTTTCAGTTTCTTCTCTTCTCATCTGCTTTTGCTGTTTAATTTGATTTGCTTATTTAATTTTTATTGCTGCCCCAGTTGGCCGTTTCCTTTTAGCCAAAATAAAAAAAGAAAAAGAGACGAAGACGCTTAGTGTGTTTGTTCAGCTAATGACAATAATTAAATGCTCAAGTGCGTTGTTTCGAGCCTGAGTTATGCATATTAATTAGCTGCGAGTAGCGTGTGAAAATTTTTGCCGTTATTGTTGTTGTTGTTGTTGCGCACCTGCGGAGCAAAGAAAAAAATTAAATAATAATAGCGAAAAAAAATAAAGAAAAAATGTCGAAGCAATTGGCGATGTTGTGCAAACAATTTTAATTAAATGGCAATAGCGCATACGCCGCGTGTACGCCAAAGGTGGCAGATAAAGCGATACGAAAGGAAGGTGCCAGCTGACAGCTGTTTGGCGACGCCACAACGCGGCGTGTTGCAACAATCAATACAACAACAACAGTTACAGCAACAGTAACAACAACAACAACAACAACATAATGAATTTACTTTGCCAGCTTTATTGACGCTCAATTCGATTTGGTGTCGCTTTTGCCTGTCCGGCTCTCACAATTGTTTGACGTTTAGGCCAAAAGTCAACACGATCTACAACAACAATCACAACAAACTAAACTCGCAACACTCTTGCGTTTTTGTTGCATTTAATCTTTTCCAATTGCTGAGCGTTTAAAATAAATGAACGGGCCATAAACAAATTAAACTTGCCACAGAAACAAAAAAATAAATTTGTTTAAATGCGGAACATAATGCGTGCCGACGACGCCCACGAATTGAAAACGAATTCATTGTGAATGAAGGCAACAACTGCAACGACAACACTAACAACAACAACAACAACAACAAAAACAACAGCAACAGCAGCAACAACCACAGCAACAAGTCAACAATTTATTGTTGTTGCCTGTTTGCGGTCGATGTCGATGATGTTGCATTAAATTGTTGCCCCTGCTGTGCTCTCTTGCGTTGGCGTTGCATTTTTGGGAAGATAACAACCACAACAACTACAGACAGCAACAACAGCAACAACAACAACTGAGACTGACAAACTTTGACCCAAAAAATGCATAGGTAATAGGTCGGAAGTGAAAGGGTTTCGATTCTTTTGCTAGAGCAGTTGGTACTTCGTGTTGTTGCTGACAGCGCCACAATTTGTGGCATTTAACTTTACAAGAGGCGCGCCCCAAAATATTATTTATTTAAATTTGAAATAGATTTGAAGATCATTTCAAACCATGCCGCCCGTTGCGTATTACAAAGTGAATATAAAGAGTGCGTGATTTGAAAACATGACTTCAATTATGATTTCATTGGAAATTGAATGCGGTTTATTGACAGCAATAAGACTGATCTTAAGTTAAGTACGCATTGTATTTAATCTTGTAAAAAGATTTCTTTGACTTAAAACTTAAAAATCATATCGATTGCTTGACAAATTGTAATTAACATTTAATCGTTACAAATTGAATTGAACAATGGAAATATTGAGTGATTTCAATGTTACCAGTTTCAACACATTTAAAATAATGTAATTATTGATTAATTGTTTTTAATGAAATGGAAAGATAAGGAAAACATTGAAGGAATATTTACCTATATGAAAATGTATGAAACTTGCAAGACATATCTTTTTGACTATGTGCGAATTTAGAAAGTTACAATTTTAAATATATTTTAATAACAAAACAAACAAGTTATTTAAAAAACTAATTTCCATAGTGTGGAATCTTTCCAGCCGTATTTTAAAATGACTCGAATCTTAATTTTAGATACCTGCTTGTAGTCTAGCACTCTCCCAGTTTATATTCTTTTTAATTACATAAAATAAAAATCACTTAACAATGAGAGGCTCTTACCACACTTGGATTCTGGTTTATATGGCTAAAACTCTTGACATTTGGCCGACAGTTTTATTGGTGAATAATTGCGTATGATTAAACCATTTGTATGGCCTGTCGACCTATCCATGATTGATCTACTCGATGCCAATGAAAATGAAAATGAAATAAACCAGCTGCCAGACAAGAACAAGAACAAACACAACAACAAAAACAATAAACAAAAAATAGAAAAAAAGGACAGCTTAGTCATACGACAATCAGACAGACAGGCAGACTGACGGACAGACAGAGAGGCAGGCACATACGTCTAAGTAATTTATATGATGGCTTGTTTTTGCTGACGTGGGAGAAGCCATGACAGGCGAGGGGAAGAGATGGGGGAGGTGTGGCAAGTCGACGTGGATTATGGCAATGATTTTTGTAATTCCCACTGTTGTTGTTGGTGCCACTGTTGCTGTTGCTGCTGCCAACCGCTAAAATAATCCATTAAAGATAAACTAAAAGCAAACACTAAACTCTTGTGCTAAGGCAAAGAAACCGCAGCGCACCCACAAGTCTGATAATCAATCATTTATCAATAAGCGACGGCACACGCCCCAAAAACTGCACTCCATATGATTGTTGTTGTTGTCGTTGTTGCTACTGTAGTTGTTGTCGTTGTTGCTGCTGCTGCTGCTGTTGATTGGTTGCTCTAAGCTTTTAGTTTGCGTTTAACGCCTCATAGATTCTCTAAAGCGTGGTGAAAAGGGGGAGAAAGAGGCCACGGCCCACATGGGAGACTTCAGTGTGTGTCTATGATAAAGTGATATATGTGTGTGAGTGTGTATGTGAGTGTGGCACGCATTATACCCAGTGGTGTGCCTCAGTTTGTTGCCTGAATAACTGATAAGACGCTCTGAGAATGCCACAATTATTGACTATATATGTATGTATGTATATATGTTTAAGAGTGTGCAACCGCATCAGCTGCCATTGGTTTAATTAATTTTCTAGAATTCTGATTTCGATTTGAATCTCAACAACTATTGATTTGCCCTGGAAATGTGAGGGGTGAAGAAACTGCTGTGGGAAAAACTCTTGACGCTGCTTGCTTGACATGCGGGACGTCGTTTGATTAGAATTTATGCAACTTTTTAACAAGACTCTTCTTCTATCCATATATTTATGCAATTAAGATGAATACGTAGATACTCATAAACAATTTAAATATATTTATCTTTGCAGAAAATGACGAGCAGCAACGATGTGGCAGCCTCTGTGCAGGAACAGCAGGAAAAGCACGACGGGGCATGTGAAAATGCTAAAGAAAAAGGCAAATAAATGTTAATGCGAGAGACATTGAATTTTTACGACAGCATTTAAAACAATACGCAGAAAAGAAGTGTAAAGGAAATTGCAAAAATAACAACGAGCACACAAATAAAAAAAAGAAAAAAAGAAAAGAAAACAGCTTGTGGAAACGTGACGTGACGCCATCTTGTAACGGTAATTGACGGCACACACGTGGATTTGCCTCCATCCACCCATTGCACTTGACTTGGCCAACTAACTAAACACACACATTTAGTTGGTAGCAAAATGGCTGTTAGTAATATTGTTTGTGAATGGCTGCGAGCTCTTGGCCTGGCTCAATATGCGGAAAGTTTTCTCGACAATGGCTACGATGATTTGGAGATTTGCAAACAGGTCGGAGATCCAGATTTGGATGCCATAGGCGTTGATAATCCCTCGCATAGACACAAGCTCTTAAAGAGCATACGATCACTGCGGGAAAAAGGTGCAGCCTCTGTTTATTTTATGCTCAACGATCCGAATTCGTTGTCGGGCAGCATGGAGATCCTTTGCGAGACGCCGCCAAGCAATGAATTGGAACTTGTCCTTGCCGAACAGCTGGAGACGGACGGAGTGCGTCTGACAGCGCATCCATATTCAACACCGGTAAGTGGAAACGCATCTAAATTCATGACATACCAGTTAATGAGACTGAGGGTTGTTTGAGAACTTGTTGATTAGTCCTCCCAGTCTCCCGAGAGTCCCGTGGGCCACCCGTTGTGGCCTGCCAACTCCATCAGGAGGTCCATCAACTCCATTGATTATACATGGCTATCCGCCCAACTCTATAGTTGCAGACTTTCTCCATTTTCATTAAACGTATCTCACATCTCTCCCTTGTTTTTTTCCTGTTTGGGAACTATACTTCCTGGAAAAGTTTAGCTAGCTTTTTATTACAGAATCCAATTGCAAGCAAAATTGCTTTAAATTGCAGTCCTCCTCTCTCTGTCTTTTTCACTCAACACCTTTCTCTGTCTATCTACATTTTCAACTTTGGTTTAGTTGAATTCTGTTCAGTTTCTAGACACCCACAACAAAAGCTGAATTCAAAGCCAAAAGCAAAGCCCGAAAAACTATTCAATGTCAGTTTACATACTTAAATTAAAATTCTCCGACGAGTATAGGGGTGAGAAAGAGACACTAAGAGTGTGAGAAAGATAGAGAGAGAGAGAGTTTGTACAGTGCATGGCACCGTTTTCAAATGTCAACCTGGTCTACACTTGACAGTAAAATGGAGTACATTTAAACGGCAGCCCCGGTGGTTGTTGCCTGTCGGTGGTTCGGTGGTTCGCTCATTGCCTGGCCAATGTTTCAGCCCCGGCCAAATGGCTTTTGTGTATGCAGCTTTTGGCTCTTTGATGCCGTCTCGAGTGTCATGATGTTGCCCCATTGTTCTGAAGTCCGTCCATGCAACGGAGTACGCTTTTTGGGGGCTCTGTTTCAGGTAGGCGACATATCATGTGCCATTATGTGTACCAAAGGCACCGACGCATCGCATCGCATCGCGTTTATTTTTGGTGAAACAATTGTAGAGCCAAAGTTCTTGGAACAGTTTTACCTTTTTTTATATTTTATTTTTGGTTTTTGGGCTGCATTTAAAAAATGCCTTTAGCCTTGCATCGTTTGCTCTAACTTTTTTTCTTTTCTGGATTTAACTTTGTGTAATTAAAGTTAGTTGCCGAAAAATGACCACAACTTAAATGATTCAGCAGGGAAGTTGCTGTTATCCAAAACTTAAGCCCATCTTGATTTATTATGCTAAAGCATCTCGAAGCTGAAATTATAAAGTCAACCTGCAGAAAGAATTTGCACATCAATCTTAGCAAAATGTGATTTATACATGTATACAAATATACAGTATCTCAATAAATTATTTTAACGATGGAAAATATGCGCATATTTTTTTTTGTGTTTCAAAATATATATTATTCTTATTAAGTTTATCTTAGGAGCCATATGCAACGACGATAGAAATTGAAAATAAAAAGATAGCAGAAAAGAAAGCAGAAAATCGTTATATGATAAGTAAAATATTTAAATTTTATTATTTGTCAACCTAAATTTGTTTAAAATAAAAAATTCACATAAAGCATTTTGCTTGTGGAAGAATAAAGTTGGTAAAAACTATAAATACCTAAAATAAAATGACAAATATAACTAAATTATTTTCTTTGTCAAAACAATTACTTGACCAACTGTATGTGAGGATTCTCTTACTAAAATAAGTTTAAAGGAAGCACATTCTGACCCAATATATTTTGTAGCTTCGTTGGCGGCTTCGACTTGCCACACAAATCACGTCATTGAGTTGTTTTCATCAAAAGGGCAAGCATCTAGCTTTGCCTCTCATTCTCCTCCTCTCGATCTCTGTCTCTGTCTCTCGTTCAAGTTGCTGATGAGTCTTGTTCAGTGCAGTTGGCAGTTGCCAAGATTTTCGAAACAGCAAGTTGCCAAGTACGAGTTCGAGTCCCAGTCCCAGTCCCAGTCCCAGTCCAAGTCCAAGTCTCTGGCAGCCATCTCATTCATTCATTTGCTCTGTGTTGTCCGTCGTCTCGTTTTGTGTATTTTTATCCGAAAACTATCTGGCTGCCTGACGACTTCTTGCAGTTTTGTATCTGCGTATCGCTTGGCATACAATTTTTATTTATTACTCATTCAGCTGCAAAATTGTTCCTTAATTGCCCATATCAGCTGAGAAATGAAATTTATTACCTGGCGTGTGTATATCGCCAGTGCCAGTTTCTCTTGGCAGTGGAGAAACAGACAGCAGACAACGTCCTAAACTTTTGCTGCCGCATCATTATCAGCCTCGTCGTCAGCGGCAGCATCCACAGTCCAAGTCCAAGTCAGAGACTCCTCCTCCTCCTCCTTCATCTCGTTCTCCTCTTTCTTTCCCATCTCCTTTAACCTCCTCCTTCAGCAGCATCGACATCATTAGTTTTGTGCGCCGCGCCGACAACGTTTTGTATATTTACTTAATATTGCAATGGTCTTTCTGTTTATCTGTATGTGTGTGTGTCCAGTCTGAGTCTGTATGTCCATTTATCTCTGTATATGTGTGTGGACAGCAACCTTCTGTGATTTCTGATTTCTTATGCCAATTTACTCTCGACCATGCTGCCTGCTCCACATCTTTTCTCAGTCTCAGTCACAGTCACAGACCTCAGACCTATCATCATCATCATCCTCTGCCTCTGCCTGCTCATCATCATCATCATCATCTTCATCATTATTATTATTATTATCATCAGCAGCGGCATCGCTCGCTTTTGCCATAGATCAAAAGACAGTTTTGCTTTAGTTTTCTCTCTCTATCTCACTGTGTTCTTTTTCTGTGCCGTTTGTTGTATAATTTTATTTTATGTGCTTGTAGCCTTGACCAGGTCAAGTTGTTTTTGGGGTCGAGACTGCCTAGACACTGCCCTCACCTTAGCTCAACCTCAACTCAACTGAACTCAACTGAACTGAACTGAACTGAACAGAACTGGACTCGTCTCGCCTTTGAGTTTAAGTTTGAGTTGGCTGACTTTAAGTTATTTCAGCGCTTGGGCTTTATTGATTTGTCCTCTTTGATCTTCTGCCTGAGCTGTGGCATGATTTCATTTTTATGAACTTGACTTTTGTGCATTTTCATTTTGATTTCAGTTTCGCCTTTGCCATTGCCATTGCCATCCTTATTCTTTGTCTTTCCGTCTTCATCTTCGCCTTTTGGCCATTTTCTGCGTATCGTGGCAAGTAATTGCCGCAATTCAATTTGCTCATTTTGCCTACGTGCAATGTGGCTTTATTATTCAAGCCCATAAATTAGCCAATAACCTTTCTGACTCAATGTCCAGCACACGCATAACAAAAAGTACATACTATGCATGATTGAATATTGTATGAAGCCAATGAAGTTTACCTTTTTTTAAATTAATATTTACAATTTTAATTAGCAAAAGAAAAGCTTTTTAGTTGGGAAATTAAATAAGGGATATTGATATTGATTGATAAATCTAAATATACAATTTAAATTAAAAAGATTTACCAATATTGATTTTCACCTATCTTTATCGATTAAAAGATAGCATTGATTTACAGAGAAATTAATTGATAAACTAATAGATAAATATTATATTAGGGCTGTATAATGATAGACTATAAAAAAAGGTCGACTGATGCTATTGTCAATCAGATTCAGTTTAGAACTTTAGATAATTTCATCCTTTTCATTAAAATTAACGAAGTTATTGTCAAAACTTTTCTGAGAACTTTTATGCCATTGTTAAGTATAATAACTTCATATACAGTGGGTAATATAATTAGCCAGCATTTCGTAGCTAGATTTGGCCATTATCATTGCATAAATTAAAACATAATCATTATACACGCCCTCATGCACGACATGAAAGCCAATTTTCGCAGATGGCCCTAGAAAAATTTGCATGGCGTAGGACCAGGAAAAGGACAGGGGTCAGAACGAAAGCCAGGATGAGAGGGCCATGAAACTTAATCAAGCATTTAACACCAAAAATGTAAAACTGCGAAACCATTCATTGCTCATAAAAATTAAAGTCTAATTGTACACAAAGAGAAGCAGAGTTTGCTTCAAAATGGAAATGGGAAATGCGAGGCACATTCACTTTTCAACGTTTCCACATTTCCACGTTCATGTTCATGTCCAAGTCCCTTTTTTTGTGGCAGAGTCAACGGGGCGGCTACAGGTTTTTGTTTTTCTTTTTCAAGTGAGGGCAAAAGGGGAATCCTAAACTAAACGCTGAAGTTTGGCAAAGGCATCGACATCAACCCTCTTCATAGCTGAAAGGCCGAACGGACGGAAGGCAACGAGGGCTGCGTGCTTTTTAATTAATTTAATTGCAATTTAATTACGCTTGCTATTTAATTAAACACATTGGCAGCTGAAGAAGGCGTTCGTGCAAATTGCATGCAAAGTTTTTCCCGGCCAGCACTCGAAGCAAAATCAACAGAGAAATGGTGAGAGAGAGTGAGAGAGAGAGGGGTGAAATGATTGAGAAAGGGAGACAAATTCGAGTACTCGTAGTTTCGGCAATTGTGGCTTAATTAGACATGCAGTTAAATTGATTTGCCGTTAGCCAGTATTGGCCCTCTACTGTTTGCTGCTAACATGGCCGGCCAACAAGGCAACAATTCACACAGCGAACCAAAGAGAGCGAGAATTTATAGCTATTCCCTGTGCCGTTGATAATTGACGATTAATTTAATAGAATGTCCAAGTTTGGTGTCGCAACTAACTCCTCTCTTCTCTGTCCTCTCTCCCTCTCTTTGACTCTGTCTCTGTGTCTGTCTTGTCGGCATGCTCAATTGTGCGAAGTTATTTCGCATGCCGCAAAAGTGGCACCAAAATGCTGTCGTCTCCGCTTGCCTTCCCTCCTCCTCAAAGTCTCTAAATGCGAAAGTCGAATGGTCTCTCAGCTCCTGTCGCCTGTCGACAGTGGACAGTCGACTAGTTGGGATTCTAAACAACTTGCCACATGCTTGCAAGTTTCCGCTGCTGTCGCTGCTGCTGTCGCAGTCACTGTTGTGGATGCCACAAGAAGAGCCCTACTTGGAGTTTATCTCATATTTCACATGCCGCCGCAATTACTGCCGCCACGGCGGCTACTTACTGACCAGCTGCAGCACCACACTGCACCACAACAGCACCACACTTTCTGGCTATGTCAACTGCCTACACAAGTAGCCTGGCTGCTGCCTTGAAATGTTTCATAAATACTCTATACTCTGTACTCTGTACTCCGCGGCGGCAACATTTTGCTTATAAATCAAAAAATGGCCACAACGTCCACTTGCAGCTCCGTTGACAGCCGCTTATAAATCTTGTCGCGCACTTTTCCGTTGGAGAACACAGACAATAAAGAGCTGGAGAACTGTTGACCAGGAAAAAGACTCCTTCTTCGTTTTTATACAGGTTAACTTGTGCGTTTTGTGTAACCAATTACAACTAGTGGAAAAGCCTCCAGTCGAGAGTAATCGACTGTAAGAGACTCTGTACATATTTCGTAAATGAGAAACTCTATTAGTAAATATATTAAAATATATACAGCTAGTTAGTATATACTTTATGGGATTATATACTTAAAAAATCCAATTACACCTTTTGTAATTTTTAAAATACCGAGTTTCTTTTTAAAAAAGAATGGGAGAAAGAGTCTACAACTTGAAATTGAACTCTAGTTGTTGTTGCTGTTACTGTTGCTGCTTCTTCCCTCTTTCAATTTGTTGCTCAGCATTTATTTATGTTGCAACATTCTCATTGGCAGTGGCAGAATCAGTGACAGAGGCTGAGGCAGCGGCTTTGGCTAAACAAATCGCGCTCAACTTGACATAACTCGCTGTCAATGTGTCGTCTGCATGTCTCATAGTTGTTGTTGTTGTCCTGGTTGTTGTTGTTGTCCTGGTTGTTGTTGTTGTCCTCGTTGTTGTTGTTGTAGCAATTACACATCTCACAATTGTGCCACGCTAATGATGGGAGTCCCCGCAACAACGTCCGAAACAAACTCTGACAACTCTCTGCCTTTGGATTTTGTGACATTTTGCCAATTGTACAATTGCGTGGATTGGCAGTGAAAGGCGGTCCTAGGCTATATTGACTCGGCCTATTACTTCCCAGTCTCTCTCTCTCTCTCGCGCTTTGTGGCAACTCCATTTCCATTTGCAACGTCCCCCGTTTGTGCCTTGGGGTGATTGTGCTGTCCAGGCGCATTGATATGCCCCGTCGCTGCTAAATGTCAATTAATGTCATCAACTATTTTTGCAACGTTTTCGCTTTTAATTGGCATCCCATCTCTGCTTCAGCTTCAGCTTTAGCCATCTGCTTCTTCTTTCAACTTCTATCCGCCCACTTTTGGATGCCGCGCACATTTTATTATTTGTGGGCGGTGGCCCAAAGCATGCTCTTGACTCTGCCATAGAAGTTTTGCCTTCGCTATGGGATTCCCACAGTTAAATGGATTCTTGGACTCGGTTTGTATTTTCTTTTTCATTTTTTTTTTTTAGATCAACGGCCAGTGAAAGTTGTTTGCATTGGCTCGTGGCAAATGTTGCTGACACATTTCAGCAGCAACCATTGAAGCCTTTACAAATGCGCTAGATATCCAGCTAATTAGAGCAGAGAGCAACATCATCCAGATTATCATCGTCATCATCATCATCAGTGTATCCAAGGGAAGGACGTGCACAGATCAAACATTGCACAAGTGCATCATCAAACTGGTTGGTTGAGGGCAAAGGGAAAGTCAGGGGGAAGTTGGGAAAATGGGAACTTGCAATGGAATTAGGATGCAGCTTGTTTGCTGTAATTAACATGCAGCTGCAGCGGCGATTAGAAAGAAGCTGCCAAAAGGAAAAAAAGGGCCAAAGAGCATTGGGCTAATCGACTAGGATGATGCTCTTTAAAGAAATAAATGCAGTCTTAGTGAAAGTAAGGAATGAGCTTAGATTAACACTTTAAACTTGCTTAAAGTTCTCTGTAGATAATTGAAAAGAAAATTGATAATAATACGATTTCAAAGTGACAAGTTGATTGCATTAAAAATATCTACAAAAGTTATCGAATGGGATATTTTGTAAATTGTAGTTATCCTATATTAATAATTATTATTTTAAAATATATATTG
The DNA here is from genome assembly GCA_035043265.1 of Drosophila testacea. Lineage (NCBI taxonomy): Eukaryota > Metazoa > Arthropoda > Insecta > Diptera > Drosophilidae > Drosophila > Drosophila testacea. Next base: position 526,894 of record JAWNND010000211.1, read on the forward strand.
ATTTAGATTAAATTTTAATTTATATAACTATTTAAGTTTTAAACGTTATTATTTTTATATTTAGAATCAATATATAGATCAAATAATAATCATTATCACATTCCTCATTAAAATTGGTTAAGTTCTAGCAAAGTTATGCAAGCTTTTAAACTAGACTGCTGATTGTGAGTACTTTAATATTATTATTCCTGTTCTTCACTTGCTGTGCTTAAATTGAAATGATTCAGCTTTTATTAAAGTAATATTTGTATGAAATATATTAAATTTAGCTTAACCTTCCTCTTCTTGGAAACTGTTAAAATTGTTGCTCTGTTAGAGTGACGCTACTAACAACAGTGATTATGTTGAATTCTGCGTTTCTTTTACCAACTCGGCTTTAAGTAAAATCCTGTAATGGACGTAGGAAATAGATGCTTGCACTAAGATAACCATTTATAAAGCTGTCAGGGAACACTTTCTCTGTCACAGAGATAGAGAGAGACAGGGAGTTGAGCGTGAGAGTGAGAGTAGAGAAACTTGATTCAACTGCCGTGCAAATAGACACCGAAAATGGTCCAAACGAGGCCTAAGGCTGCCAAAAAAGATCAGACTTCGCCTGCTTAGAGTTGAGTTGCATTTGCAACAATTTTGCTTTCTGATTTTATTTTTTTTTGGTTTAGTTTTTGGGGTGTCTTTCTTTGATTCGTCCAGGTCATGTTGTCATATTTTGCATGCGCTGCACGACAACCGCAACGATGAGACAGAGATGGAGATGGATGAGAATTTCTTGGAGGAGGGAGGAAGGGAGAACGAGTCAAAGTCGACAACGATGTTGTTGGCTTACACTAAACGACATAAGCATAAATCTCACTTACCTACAACTTGATTTACTCACTGCATGCTACAGTCTCATGGCCTGGACAACATCCATGCCACATAGCTCATGCCTCATACCACATACATTCATACCTCATGCCTCATAACGAATGTGCGCCTGTCAGCATTTCAACTTTGCGCCATTTATGTTGGTCAACCGCTTTCAGTTTGAGTTTGAGTTTAAGTTCGAGTTGGGAGTTGTGGAGTTGTGGAGTCGGGAGTAGGACTTATTTTTGGTGTGGGTGCTTCTCTTGATTTTTGCATGTGCAGACACATTGCCCTGTCGTCTATCTGACTCTTTGTCTGTCTCTCTGTCCGTCTGGGGATCTATAGGTCTTCTGGGGTCTGGGGGTCTTCGACCGTAGGCGTAGTAGCATCGTCTCTCATTTTTATACCCGGTAACCAAAAAGGTGTTATAAATTTGTGGCAAAGCATGCTACAGATAAAAGATGACCTCTCGATTTTTGGGAGTTGTGAAGCTAAAGCTCTCTTAAAGATATAGATACAAAGTTTCGATACGTAGAGAACTAAATTTATTCCTTACAATTGTTAAACAATTGGAGATTGTACAGAAAACAGAAGTACACAATTTAATGTTGGTAAAAATAAGTGTTATAAGTATCAACATAATAAATTACATATTTTTTTACTGAAGAAAGGATGTTGCATTTATGTGTATAAAGTGCGTAAACTGCGCTTACTCTAGTAACGAGCATCGTCTAGTCGAGCACACTCGGCTGCAGCTTTTTTACTTGTCTTTTTCTTTTTTTGTAGGTTTTTTGGGTAGGTGTACCCATCGCATTTGTGTTTATTTCCTGTTTGATGGTGGTCCTTCTCGCTTCTTATGATTCATTTGGCAATTTAAGGCGTATGACATTTGATATAAATGTTGAGCGCTTAGCTGAAGTGCGGATGGAGATGGGAAATGGAGATGGGAGATGGATATGGAGATGAAAATGGTACTCAATGTGATTGAGTTGGCCGTGTCATGCCAACTGAATTTGCATAATGTGTTTGTGCCGTTTAATGATGGTCTGCGGTCTAGACTAACAGATGAGGCGGCTTTTATGTGTATGTGTGTGTGTGTGGCCAAAAAAGCAAAAGCTGGCAGCACCTTTTCATACGACACGACTCGGTCATAAAAACAGCTGCAAGAATTGTTCAACAATATGCAACTGTACCTGGGCTAATCATGCAGAGTCAGCTAGTTGTTGTTGTTCTTGTTGTTGCAGTTGCAGTTGCAACCACACCTTGCCACTAAATACCTGTGGCCATTAGAAGCACACAAATCATCAGACTCAGACTCAGCAGCAGCAGCAGCTGAACAGTTTATCACTTTGGCTAAGAGTGTAAAAACCAATTTGGAGCACTTTTTGCCACCTACACACACCCACACACACCTGCACAAGCACACACACACAGACAGTGGCAAACACTCCGACGACAACTGCAAAATTTAGTTGTTAAAGTCAAACAATTTTCAGCAATATTTCTGTGAATAAATTGCTTTCGCAGTTGCAGTAGCAAGTTGCAAGTTGCAGTTGTTGTTCTTGTTTTACTCAGTTTGCTTTTCCCCCTGTACGTTGACATTGTGTGGCTGTGGCAACAACAACTTTAAATACGTTGCATCCCCCCATTGCGAACTTGAAGTCGCCACGTTTTGGGTCATAAATTTTGCCACAGCGACATTTCGGCATTTTTCCAGCTTGAATTATGCGGCAAACAGATACAGACTCAGATACAGCTAAAGATATAGATATATATCTTTTGTCATGCCGCCCTGCGGTGCTTAATTACTTGCAGATAATGCACGCCCCAAATTTCATGTTTCAACTGAGCTAATCCACAAGTGATGATGATGCATCATTAAGAGGAATGAGGGAGCATTCGAGTTCGAGTCCAAGTCAGAATCTGAATCAGAATCCGAATCAGAGACTGTTTCAATCTAATTACTTGCAAATAAGCCTCAACGTTTTGGCCACACCCCGAAAGCAGCTCAGCTCTTGGTATTACATTTTCATTAGCAAGAGTGTGTCTCCAGTTGCATACATGAATGTATGTATGTGTTTATTGAGATAGAGATTGCAGCAAGTTGCAAGCTGGACTGCTTAATTAATTTCCGAGTGCCACGTGTGAGTGTCCAATATCCGTATGCAATCAAAACTGCAACCACAATGTGCTTAAGCGCCAGTCGAACAGGGAGACAGACAGACAGACAGAAGGACCGACGGATGGATGGATGGATGGATGGATGGCTTGAATGTATGAATGGATGGAATGAGCATCACTTCCTTATCTCTATTCCCCTCTTTCTCTCTGTCTATCTCTGTCTGTCTCTGTTGCTGGTCAGTGCTTTGAAGCGCGCCCATCAACGAGTTTTCGCAAGGCATATCAGTTTTCATAATTGGCACTGGCAGCACTCTACATCCTTCGTTTCCCAACACTCCTCTGATGTTGCTGCTGCTTCTTCTTCTTCTTCTTGTTGTCGTTGTTGTTGTTGTTGTTGCTGGGCAAACACTTCATGTTCATGCTACCCACTCGAGTGGACATTTGAGCCTTGGTCTTTATATTTAAGCCATTGCCATTGGTATTGCAATGTATGCATATATATATAAAGTATCTGTATCTGTATCCATGTCCATGTATCTGTATCTCACTGTTTTTCTCTCTCACACTCTCAGTATGTTTGTTGTTTGTTGTATCTCCGACTGATACTCGCATGTAGCAGCATCATCACCTCATTTAGATATGCGATATGCAAACCTTTGCAGCTTCTTCTTCTCCACAAACTCCCAGACTCTGGCCTCTGTCTTTGCCCCTGCCCCTGCCACATGCGTCTCTCTGTTGCAGCTCGTTGGCTGAACTTGACCCTGGGGCTAAGGCAGGCGTTGAACATGCGCCTTAAATGCCACAACTTCAGACTTTACTCTATGGAGCACACTCGAAAAGCGTTGTCCGGCCAACGCATTGCACTCAATGAAATGAATTGGTTGACATTAGTTGTTGTTACTCATCAGTTGTTGTTGGTGTTGTTTTTGTTGTTTATGCATTGCCATCTAGACTTTTGCAACTGAAATTGTATATGACAAAGTTGTTTTTCAAGGTGTGAGGATTGCAGACAACAACTGCAGCTGAGCTGTCCTTAATGGGGGTATATATGTCGGATTGTTATGGAAATAAGATAGAAATGTTTCTCACACAAGCGTCTCAAGGAGTAAGGGAAATGGATTGAAAATTGGAGAAAATGGGTAGAAATGTTGGAATATTGAAAAAAGGAAATTACTTATTGGAAATTACTTATTACAATATCAGGAAATATTTACAAAATTACAAAGAATAAAAGAGGAAAACATTTAGAAAATGTATTTAAAAAAAGAAAACATATTATTTTTGGTAGATAACTTTAGCATAGAAGAATTTAAAGAATATTTATTAAAAAACAAAAATTCTAATGCAGTTATTCCCTATGATTACCATACATATATTCAATATATTTAAGAAGTTCACTAAGAGAGAACAACATTTTCATTTTGTGTTGAAAAATACTTAAATATTTTGATTGTAGAATTTCAATTTTCTTAACAGATCCAAGGAATTCCCATTAACGAGCTGCGTTGCATCTGTTTGACCCTGTCAAGGAATTGTCTGATCTGCAGCTCAAAACAATTTATATCAATTTTCAGGAGTGGGTCGACACAGCTCTCTGCTGTCTGTCTCTCTCCCTCTATTATTCTTAATATACATCTATCTCTATCTCATCAAACATTCCCAGCACTCAACGCTAACTAATTTCGCATGCTTGGGCCACTTCATTTGAGATTCTGAGAGGTGGAGGGGGGGGAGGGATAAAATGCATATGGAAACTTCACACCAAAGAGAAGAAATCTCCACACACTCTGCCACACCCCCTGTCACATCATTCCCTTTCTCCCCACTCTACGCTCCATCAAGCTGTACACACAAGTGCTCAACCCAATTCCATATGCATATATAGTGGAAGTTATGTATGTATTTATGTCGTTTGGGGGATACGTATCCGCAGTGCCACACCGCACCACTCACTCTTTGCACCACCATACAGTGCACCACAGAGCCGCTCGGCACTTGTCTTAAATGACATAATTTACGGCATAGCGCAGCGCCCGTTACCGCCCACCCAACTGACGTCGCTAAAAATTATAAATAATAATTCCACTTGTACAAAATTACCAACATGCCCCACGCACAGACACACACATACACACATGGACAGACTACCAGACAGACAGACAGAGAGACAGACAATGTGGCAGACACGAATATAACCATTCGTATTCATTGCCCCCTTTTCTTTCTTTTTTTTTTATTTCTTGACTCTGTTGCCTCTGCCAGCCTATTTCTCTTCCGTCTGAATGTCCGACTGTCTGCTCCGACTCTGTCTCTGTCTCTTATTGCCAAATAAATTCGTGCAGCAACGAAAATGAAATGTGTAAAATATGTTGCACGGCTTTCTGAATGTGCCTGCCTTAAAACTACAAGCCTGAGACACAGTTGCAGCCTCATTCCCGTAGACTCTTTTAGCTTTGGCCAGTTTTGCTCTGGCATTTTTATATGGTTTTCACTTTTTATACCCGCTACCTATCGAGTTAAAGGGTATATTCTATTTGTTGAATGCGTGGGAGACCATGTAAGATCGATCCACCCATTTCCGCCTGGTCTGGTGTGATTATCTAGATCTGTGAGAGTGTACGAGCTAAAGGAAGCCTTCAAAAATCAATAAAAACGTGCAGCATTTACATTTATATGAGCTAGAACTTCAAAGTGGCATTAGTGTGTAGTTTTTAGAACTTTGCCACGCCTTCATGCTCCCTCGCAAATCGGTAAAAACTGCACCACACTCACAATTCTTTTGTTATAGTTAATAAACTTAAATAAAGACAACAAGGCAGGATAAATATATCGATGGCTATGGGTGTTTTAAGTAATAAATTTATAATTTAATATAACTTTCAAACCATTGAGGCTTAAAGCTCATAAATAGAGTAACAGGTATCTCATAGTCGGTGTCTCGACATTAGCTTCCTTACTTGATTTTTTTTTTGCTTGTTGCATGAATTTGTAGTTGTAGTTGCCCCATGTTGCCTGCCCAGTCGCAGCAGCAGAGGCAGCAGCAACGACCCCAGTTCGGCCTTAATTAACTGCTTATGAATCTGCATATGCAGTCGTCGTTGTTGTTGTTGTTGTTGTTGCCACACCCTCAACTCCCTACTCGTGTCTTGTGTAGGTGCTGCTTGTTGTGGTGGCGTGGCACAAATAAAAAACAGGATGCTCATTTAAATATTTAATGAAGTGCTGTGTTGCAGTTGCAGGCAAAAAAAAAAAAAGAGAAAAAAGATAAAGAGAACGAAAAATTGGCTAATCATGCCACAAGCTTCCACTCGCTTTGTGGCACATGTAACAGTTTTTGGGACTGCAGTTTTCATTTTCAATTTTGGGGCATGCCTCTCATTGACCCATTTTCTTACATTAAAGAGCCTACTTGCTAATGTAATGGCATGTGGATTGTAAAGTGTGGCTTCAGTTTGCCGAGCACGTCTTTAATTAGAAAATAATTGCAAAAACCAAAACATACACGCATAGCATAGACAGACAGAGAAAGAGAAGAGAAACGCAGAGAGAGAGGTGTAAAGAGAGAGAAGGACAACGGCGCCACAGTCTCGACTGTGGCAGTCTCAATTGATGGACATGCTGTTGACTGGTCGGCAACGCAGCTTGTTGCAAGCCTTGACACATGCCAAAACAGGCAATGGTCAAGCTAGTATGAGGCTGTTTTTTTTTTTTTTGATGTTGCTGCCACAGCCATTGTTGTTGTTGTTGTTGTTGATGCTGTTTTTGGTCGGAGCAAAGCCAAGGCTCGTCGCATTACATGGCAACATTTGCAACACCTTTCAGTCAGCACAGAGAGCTCTCAGTCATTCAGTTCAGACAGTGAGTCCATCGTTTGTGGTTATTGGGCATACCTGCACCCCCGTTCCTGCCACTTCACCATGCCACACTTTTGTGCCTTCATTGTCTGTGGCAAGCGTCTGTCTGTGTCTTGCGACCGCCTACACAGCTTGCTGATTTTTGCGAAATTTTATATTACTTGGGAGACAAGTTTTTGGACTTGGGCCCCATGTTGTTATCATGTGACATATGTGCATCAACGCCCCATGTTTGTTTTGGCCATGGCGCTGTCAGCAGCATGCCAAAGACACTACGATGTGGCATGCCACGTTTCTTCTTGGTATTTTTTTTTGGTTGGAGAGATTTATGCTGACAAGACGTCGTTTGATTGGCAAATGGCAATGCGTAGACAACACGGCGTATGCGTAATTTGACAAGTCTTAAAGTGGAAACTCAATTTAAAATGGCAGCAGCTGCTGCTGTGTGGCAGCAAAGTGGCAACTTCCGCGTGCAACTAATTGGCTGAGCATTGCAAAAGGTGCACGCAATTAACCCCACAACACAACCAAGCAGAGATATAGAGAAAAAGAGACTGAAATGGAGATGGAGACTAAGACTAACTTAGTTGACGTTGCATGCCTTTTGTCCACTTGCAACAGCCCCCAAACTCCTGTCTCCTGCAGTCTCATCCTGACGTCGGGTAGTTGAACTCTAACTCGAACTCGCATGCTGACTTTTATCCAGGCTTTTGTGTGACTTCTTTTTTGGCAATAAACTAATGAGCGACAAAATGCAAAAACCAGGCATACACATAGAAAGATAGCTAGAGAAAATAGCAGAGAGACAAAGAGAGAGAGAGAGAGAAGCAGACAGACATTCACACTTGCCACATGCAACTGCTGCTGCTGCTGCAACTCCAACTGACTCGACTGGCTTAATTAGAAGCTTAAGTTAGTTAGACGCCCCAGACAAGTTGCCTCGCACAGTGGCACTATGCAGTTTGCACTATTAACCCTTTATTGCGACTGCTTCAGCTCACATTACTCCACTTCCCTATCTTCCCCTCACACTCTGCGTATCTCTATATTTCTGTATATATGCATTCTGCGGGTGTCCTCAGTCCTGGCATGGTCGTATCCATTTAGCAATTTAGCCACACACCCACTCATTCCTGCCTCAAAATGCCTTTGCCATAAGGCCATGCGATACGTCCATCAGTCGTTTGCTCGTTTGCCTGCGCGCTCATTTAATTAACAGTCGCGCGCCACGCCAGCCCAGAAACAGAGACAGAGACTGAGACTGAGAATCAGCGACTCAGACAGAGGCTGATTCAGAGACAGAAACAGAGACCCAGGTCCAGGTCCAGGCGTAGGCCAAGAAGAAGCTGAAAGAGATCTGCAGCTTCATACTGATGTGGCAAGGCTCTCCATGAAGAGACAGAGATGAGAAGGCGTGCTGCATCTTTGGGCGGGCGCGGCAACATTTTTTTTCTTTTTTCCTTTTAGATGCACTGACAAAGGGTATGACAACTTTGTGTCTGAATATGTAAGCAAAGGAAGATAACTAAATTTAAAAGAAATTTTAAATAAATAATATAAAAAAAGGCAAGGAACAGGAAATGTCTATTAAATGTCAATCTACACAAATAATAAAATTGATAAAGACTTGTCTGTCTGTCCATCTTTTCATTTCAATTTAACTAACAAATCACTCACTTATTAAATGAACTAAAAATTGTTAATGATATAAATTTTTTGGTCCATTAAGTCGAACTACTTTACCTTATAAATGTGCCATAAATTTTTTTTTTAAAAATGAGATGTTTCTGAAGAAAAATTCAAAGTCAGTTCTGATATTATAAAGGCAATTTAGAAAATAACGCCCAAAACATAAGATATTGTGCCTTTTCTTTTAACATGGGCAAATTTTAAAACTCGATTACAATAGTTTACATAATTTTCAAATTATTTTTTAAATAAATGTATACCATATTTAAGTAAGTAATTTAATTTAAAAATTTAAATTAATTCTAAGTAGCAAAGAGTATACAAAATGCGATTTAACTTAAATATGAATACCTTAAATTTTTTAACATTTTTTTTTGCATTCGCTTTTGCTTTGTTTCGCTGGGCTCATCTCCGGCAAACTTGCATGTTTTTAATTATGAATTATCGTTGTGCTCTTTGGCTGACTTTACAATGAGTGACTGACAGACCGACCGACTGACTGACAGACTGGTTGACTGACAGACTGACTCCATAGCTTGTTGCATTTAAATGACATAATTATGGCGCATAAAGAAACTCCCACACTGAAGCAACAAGGCAACTTCAACATCCACAGTTGCACCACCGGCGGCAACGGCGGCTCAAAGGCAGCTCCACTTCCTTTTTTTTTGTTTTTATTTTTTATTTTTGGTGGGGCACATGCAGCGTCATAACAATGGCAAGCGTATTTGCAGCTTCTCTTGCAGCAAATTATAAAAATTTTCGAACTTATGCAGACAACTTGAAATTGCAGTACGGCAAATAAATTGTATTTTCTATTTATATTGTATAACAATTTTTTATTTGCACGTCAGACACTTCAGTACCTCCAAAAATAAATAATAAAAATAATAAAGATGGAAAATATAAACAAAATTTGGACAATTGAAAGCGTATTTGAGCGTTAAGGCGCATATTACGTGTGCAAATATCAACATTTTATTTCAATTTTTAGCCAATTTTTTATTTATTTTTCGGCCACTTGACAGCGGCCACTTGTGAAAACCATTTTCATTATGAGTGGTGGCCACAAAAAATACTCTCCAAAAAAACAGAATATAAAAAAAATAATAATAATAAAAGAAAAAGTAAAATTGCAAGTGAAGGCGCAAATTTCATATCGATTTACACAGTCAATGGCCTAAACAAATAAAATGATGAGCGTCAATGAAGCGAGCGGCGAAATGTTTGATTCTCTCGTCGGTAGAGGGGAGGTGGGAGGGTTTTTTTTTGTGGCATGTGGCAAGGGAGCACAGGGTGTGCGAATTGGCAGCTGTATGCGGTTGATCAGCAAGTACAGTAGCTTTTGCCTATGAGCAACAGTCTGAGTGTAAGCGAAACCAAAACCAACTTGAAATATTTCAATAATAGACATCAAATACCTACAGATTTACATGAAAGCCAATTGAAATTGGAATAAAACCACAAATTCAGACAGTAAGTGAAAGGCACTTGGTTGCATTTAGTTGTAAACTACTTTAAATCAATTTAAATAGTTAGATTTTGAGCGTAATAAAACAATGGGGAATTGAGGCAACGAGTCAGCTTTGTATTGCATTTTAGTGCAATTTTCGTTGAAGTATTTGACTAAATTGTATAATCTTTCACTTTACCAGAGAAATTGAATTCACAAATGAAGCGCCAGCGGCTAAATTAAGCTGTCAAAATAACAAATACAACAAGATACAAATCGAAACAAAACGTTGCTCGTTTGATATGTGAACAAGCAATGTAAAATCGAATGATATAGCCGTTGGCCAGAGTGTGCACTCGACTTGCATAGACTCTGTATATATTTATAAAATAATTCAAGTTGAATTAGTTGAATAAGAAAACAACATTTATTGGGTCCTTTTATCTCTGACAGAAACTGTTTTTATTTTTTAGGGCACAAAGTTTAAGATATCTTTGAGTCTATAAAGTAAAAGTGTTCAAAATTTGATTCTTTGCATGATTTTTATTCATGTTTATTAAGCAAATCTTAGCTAAGCTGGGAATTTTATAGCTAGTCACATGCTGCGAACATTTACTGCTCAAAGTTGATTAAAATAGGCACTTAATCACTTCAATAAGCTCATAGAAAACTTTTTGATTGCAATAAAAAATTAAAGAGAAAAACGCTAATTAACTATTGATTGGTTTTGTTTTTATTGTCATGCAAATCATTGGTTTGTAGTGGTCAGTTTTTTTGTTGCAACCAAATATTTCAGAACAATTATAATTATTGAAAATAGTTTTGTAATTAAGCATGCATGACCACAAATTTGCATTAAAATTGCTTGCATTATTAGAAGCACATTCACTAAATAAATCGACATATCGCTTACCCTAGAATACTGTAAGCTGATTAATGAAAATGTGAAAATCGCTCATAGGCTTAGTGCAGGGTTTTTTATTTCTACTGGTTTTTCTGATTTTCGGATTGGTTCATAATTTAAGCATTAAATTATTAATTAAAATGGCAAATTAATGCGGTGTTCAGCTGGAAAAATAATTGACGCATTGCAAGAGAGCTAAACGAAAATAACTCAGCTGCTGCTTTTGAATTGATTATGATAATATTTGTTTGCTTTTGCCCCACTTCACTTCCCTTTCCACCAATGAATAATTAATTTTATTGATTTTGTTGCGTTAATTACTTGTGTTACGGATTTAGCTCGAAGATAAATGGTTTTAGTCAAGCTTAACAACATTTTTGTGGAACTTATGACACTTGGGCAGCTGTTGAAAGACATGAGAGGCAATCGATGATTAGACAATTGATGAATTACAGGGTATCTTGCTGCCTTAAGCTGGCCAGGAAACTATCCATCAATTGGCATTGGAAAAGGACATCGAACTAACTAAGCTAACTGTCCATTCCCTCTCTGTAAATTCCTTCCTTGCTCTATCCCGTTGCTTTGCTAATGAGCTTTAACGACGTCAGCCGAAATGTAGGCAACACTTTATATGAATTTTAATTTGCCTGCTCACGCACACACGCAGGAGACTGGCGGCATTTGTTAGCTGTGGCACAGACCGTTAACTTGTCTACAACGCAACACCTACGCAGCTTGATTTATGAGCCACAACAACACATACACACTCACACGCCACACAAATTCACACATGGCCTGTCAAATCTGCAGTGAAATAAAGTAAAGTTTCTCATTCCCGCTGACTTTTTATATGGTAAGCCATAAACTAACATTTAATGTGCACCAGTAGCTGCCACATTGCCACTGCCATACTGCCACGCCCACTTATCTGGGGCGTCTCATTGTCGTAATGCATAAAAACGCACTAAAATGTTCCCACGCAATTAATTCAACGTTTGCTCTGTACTTTTTGTTTACTTAATTGGTAAACATTTTGTTACATTTTTATGTGCGCCAAGGTGAAGCACTTCACAGAAATCGCTACAAACACACACTCTAACACTCACATACATTCTCTTAGAAATAGCCCAATTTAATATTCCATTTTTATTGTTTTGTTGCTGCTACTTTTGCCTTTTGTTAATTAAAACACAAACACGTGCAAAGCGAATAAAAAATTTAACACAATTTTGGCTCGCTCCGCCAAAAAAAGAGCGTCACTTGCCACGGTGGCAATGAAATCAACAGCAACATTTTCACGACACCATTTGATATTACATATATTTATTTTGTGCATACCCTGTAATGTTTGAATAGGACAAGCGTGTTTAATGAAAAGAAGCAATTTACTTCTAAAGAACTGAGCCTGCGAATGTGTACAACATATGAGCTTAAGTCGTTTAATAGGTATTAACAAAGAATTTGATTTGGCTATCATATCTTAATTTTAAGTACAGGGTATCTGCCCGTGAGCTCTTGTGCTGAATCCTTTTAAATTATAAAGGACTACAGCGCTCTTAACTACACTCAGCTCACTTAATCTTGACAAGTGTTAACAGAATCTCATATAGCAAAGCTATCTTATGCAGGGTATCTGCCAGCCGAGTTCACTTGTCATCAGACTGTTCACTTGCTGTCGCACATAAATGCAATGTGAGTTTAATCCTTTTAACGCCGCGTTTTCATTACATTACTGTAAATTTGGTTACCAAAATTGTAAAGGCCGCTGCAATTTGGCTTTTACTTTTGTTTGGCGAACCGTACGAGGGATGCTAAAAGGGTAAGGGACTTTGGATATGGCTATGGTAAAAATGCAAAAAATGCGAAATAGGGAAGGAGAAAAAGAGGGTATGGGGGCGCATAGCTGGTGTTTACATCTATGTGAACTTTTTGTTTGTTTGTTTGCCTTGCTTCAGCATAACTGAAATTGTGCGCCATTTTTTTGCGAGTCTGCCTTTATTTTCAGATTTCCACTTCCCTTTCTTCTTTTGCTGTTGCGTTTACTGTGTTTGTTTTGTTGCAGGACGTTATGTAGAAAACAATTTCATATACTGTGCCCTTTTTGTGTACCCTGCGTCCATAAAATACTTCAATAGGGTGTCATAAAGTTGTGTAAAAAGAATATACGAGTTACATTTAATCAGAATCGATAGAGTAAACGATTCCAATAATTTTGACTGTTTTTGATGCACATTTTCATCACTATTAACGTTGGTAACTCAAAAAATACTTAAGAAGAAAATAGTGGAAAAGCTAGTGGAAGAAGGATTCTTTTGCCCTATATAATGGAGTATCTTTCAGTCGATCACTCTCGACCATAGCATTTTTACTAGTTGTTTCTGTTCTCTTGTTGTTGGTATAGCCACAAAATTTTGTGGCAGGCTAAAATATGCGTGTGTACAAGCATAAGTGATGCGAAATATATCAGCATTAGGGTGGTTCAGAAGACTAGTAAAAGATTTACTTAAAGTTCAAAAAAAAAAAAAACGAAAAATTCACTCTTTAAGCAAAATTCTTGAAACAAAGTAAAATCATTATCCAAGCGCACGGGGCTTTGATTGTTCATTAAATAGATTGTAAGTGGAAATTGTAATAGTAAACAGCGTAAATGGAAAAACAATGTATCCAAAAAATTCATTTAATTAATTTTATGTACTGTTTTCTCAATTAGTAATTTTTAGAAAACTATTTCCATTAAAAAGTGTGCTATATGTGAAAGTTCAAAAAGCAATTTTAACAATAAGGCTGGGCGAGTAAATTTATATCTGATGCTCCACTGAAACACCCTAATGTAGAATTTAAGATACGCAAAAACGGGGGGTTAATATGCGTTTACATACGTCCTTTTGCCTGACTGTTTGTGTAACTTGGCCGCATTTAATGCCAAAAATATGTACAAATTTGGTTTCTCACCAATCCCCAACAGCGAAGAATGTTTCGTCATGTGCTGCCACAAAAAATAGCAACAGTAACAACAAAATATCTGATATAAAAATCAGCTTATAAAAGATGCAAAAGAAAGGCGAGTTACAAAGAGCGACCGACAGTGGGAACAGCAAAAAAAATCAAGTATACGCAGCATCAAACAAATGGGGTGTTGGTAAAAAGGAGCTATGCCATTCTATTTGTTGCATGATAGCAGCTCATATTTGTGAAATTCCATAAACGCAACACGGTATCACGTGTTTTTTATTGTTGTTGCTGTTGTTGTTGTTGTTGCAACAAATGGCATTTAAATAAAAGTCCCTGTAAAGCAAAGAAAGTCTTTAAAGTGCGCTGATATTAAAAATTAAAGTTAAATGAGTTTGTTGCTGGTTGCAAGTTGCCGTTGTGGCAGTTGTTGCACTCACGGTGGTCGCCGCATGTCACGTCGACTGCGGTTTATGCTGCTGCTGTTGCTGCGGCAAATTCACCTTGAACGCAGTCAGCCAAGCTCGACAGCCAGCTGATGCTGTGGCCAAAAAAACCGCAGTCAGGAAAAAAAATTAAAAATAAAATAAAAGGGAACAGAAACGAAATGAAAATAACAACGAAAAGCGAAAAATCTTGATGCAATTATTCATACATACACGCTCAGTCCAAATGCTAAGGTGAAGGTGTATGTTCCAAAGGCAACAGCTGCAGTGGGGAGAGAGAGAGGTAGAGCGAGCAAGATACTGTGAGAAAAAGAGAGAGAAAAGGGAAGAAGGAGAAGAAGTAGAAAAGGGGTGCTTGCAATTGACTGACAGTTTTGCCTGCGTTTCGACTTCGCTTTAAATGCGAAATTCATTTGTCATGCTTATAATTGTCTCACTCGGCCAAATTGCAGTTCGCATTTTGGGGGCCAAAACGAAGATTGGGGCCGGCAATTTTAATGAAATCGTTGTCAGACTGAGAGACAGTCAGACAGCCGGACAGTCGGACAGACAGAGAGAAAGACAGTCGAGGCTGCCAGCACGTAATTCTCTCATACCTTTAGCTGCATCTCGAGAACTGTGTGGGGCCCGCAACGAATTGCTGTCAGTAATTATGCTTAATTTTTGGCTGTTGGTTTTCTTTGCAACGGCAACCTTTTATTTTTATTTGCAGATCAGAATCCCTCTCTGTCTTTCCCTCTCTTATCTCTCTCTCTTTCTCTCTGTCTCTTATTCTTTGGAAGCATTTAGAGGCTGCTGCTGTTTTGGGCTTTGTATTAAGTTGTTTGGCAGCTGTTGTTGCTTCGTCTGCAGTTTAAAATTGAATAATGAACGCCCATTTGGTTTTATGACATTTCGATAATGATGATTGTTTTGCCTTTGTTGTGGCATTATCTTTATAAGGCAAACAAATTGTTACTGTTCCTGTTGTTGTTGTTGTATTTGTTGCTGTTGTTATTGCTGGGTAATTCAATGCGCTTGAGAGAAATCGTATAAATCTTGCACTTTAATTCCCAGTTCCCAGTTGAAGTTGCAGCCGCAAACGCAGATCAAAAGTGAACTAAAGTAAAACAAACTGAAATCGATCATGATTGAAATCGAGCAGAGGCAGCAACAACACACAGACAGAGACAGAGACAGAGTGTGAGTGTGAGTGCCCCATTGCGGCAATGCCGAGTGTTTTGTGAAACATCAACATTTTGACAGGCACACAAATCCTCTTGAAATGAGATTTATAAAACACTGAGCAGACGCAGCACAAAAATACAAAAAAACAACAGAAAAATCAGAAAAAAATCAGAAAAAAAGGAGAGAAAAAAGCGCAAAGTCATTGTCAGCGTTGCGCTTGGCTGCGAAATCAGAAAAGCAAACAAAACAAAAGGTTCCACAGAAATGTGGCATAGCTCTCTCAATGTTGCCGCAACTTTAATGTGTAACATGTAGCCAAGTAACCAGCGTGCTGTTGCTGTTGTTGATGCCTCATGTTGTCGTCGTCGTCGTTGCTCGTATTTATTTTCATTTTGAAGACATTGTAGTGTCATTTCAGCAACGACTTGTCCAGCCGACCGCAGCATGAAAAGCAAATAAAAAGGCTACATGAGACAAGGCGGCCAAAAGCCGAACTCAACTGCAAACCCAACGAACTGATCCCAATCCGTGTAACAATTCAGCTCGCTGCAGCTTTTAATTAAGCCAAAGAGCAACTGGTTGCCATCAGAATGGACTTTAGTTCCATTTCTTTCTCCCAACTCACCTTGCCTCAAGTTAAAGTTAAAAAAAATATAAAAAATAAAAAATAATTTATCTGCGCGTAAGCCGCATGTGTATCTGTATCTGTATCTGTATCTCTTGGCTGTATCTTTTAGCTGTATCTGTATCTGTAACTGCAATATGTATCTCTGCTCGCCTTGTGTTTGCTTTAAAGTCTCTCACGACTCGCTGCAACTGTTGCTGCCCCGCTGAGCGTCAACACCCCAGCCACAGTCACAGTCACAACCACAGTCACAGCGTTCGGTTATGGGACCCACTCAGCACAGTCCTTGCCCCCCCGCCTGCCTGCTTGCCCCTGCAACAGCATCACGTTCATGCGTGTCCACATTTTTTTTTGTTGTGTTGTGCCTTGCCTGCGTTTTGTTCGTTTTTATGGCAATAATTGCAACTTGATGACTTAATTGCGGATGCAACTTGTTTTCCAACCTCCTGAACGGCATGGGACGCATGGCCTGGAAATTGAATTTTTCCACCTGGCGTGGTATGAGTACGAGGCTTGCTTTTAAGCAGGATATGCTTTCATTATTATAGATACGATATAGCTATACGATGCGTTGTGGCATGCAGCATGCGGCAGGCAGGCAGGCTGGCAGATAGACAGAAAGACCGACAGACAGACGATGTAATTTTCCCCATTGCATAAGCAAATAAAATTTCATTAATTTATGATTGCCAACGGCTGCCAAGACACAGAACCACAGTCGAAAACCACACAACCAAACCACCAACAGTTTCAGCACCCACCTTCCTTAATACCCCGCCACTCCCATCTCCATCATCTACTTCTGCTTCTTCTTCTTCTGGTACTCCTGCGACCAGTTGCCACAGGTCCATTAGTTGAGTTCAGTTTGGAGTTTCAAGTTATATTTATAAACGCAGCAACGTGACATTTATGCGAGTGTTCATGTAAATGATTATTACGTGCCGACTAACCCCTCTCTTCTCCCGTACACTCCTAGGTTGTTGTTTGCAAAGTAGATTTCATGATTTATGGCCAGAGTGCAGTGTTGTGTTGTATAGTGTTGTGTCTGGCCCTGTCAGCCTCTCCGTCTGTCTTTCAGTCTGGCATTGCCAAAGTAATTTTATGTTTAATTAAAAAGAATTCTGCCTCAGATGCTTTGATGGGCATTTTGTGCTATTCATGTAGTTTTTATTATTGTTGTTTGTTTTTCCCTTTCTTTTGCTATTTATATTTAATAATAGTTAACATGATTTCTCAAGTTGTGTGTGCACGACTTTGATGTTCGCTGCGTGGGCAATATTCAAATCAGTTTGACATGAGTTGCAGTTTCAAAAAGATTGAATTGCCTCTTGTGGGCAACGATAGACATACGATACTGTCTTGTAAACTAGAAAAAGATAGAAGGAGAGAAATATAAAGAGAGATAGAGATAGAGAGAGTTGTTAAAACTTATCAGATACTCAACAGGCGCGAAGATGATCAGCGCTCTGACACATCAAATTATCATAATCCATGGCTAAGCAGGAAATTGCGATTATATTTTACATAAAGATTTACATAAGTTATTTGGGATTAGAAAAGATTGGCCCACATATTTAATTACATATAATCATAGGCTGAATGAGTTTCCAGTTTAAGTAGATTTTTGATTGAGATTTATGAAATTGACCAATTAAATGTTATTTGATTTCTCTCTTGAGGTATTTTCAGTCGAAAATACAATATAACTAAGGATTAAAATGAATTGAATTTAAATTTAAAATTATCGTGATACAATGATATATTGTTTGTTTTTGTCTCTGCGCTCAGCACATTCCATTAAATTGCAATAAAAAACGAAAACAGAATCTCACTTTGATATACCATTTAATTAACATTTTTCTTCTTTCTCGATCTTTTCTCATTTCAGGTAAGTTTCCAGCACAAACAAGTTCATATCCGCAATAAAAATCGAAACGTTTTGTCTCTGACGTGGGTTAAACATTTAAACGTATAAATGTATGTATATGTGCATATAAGAAGTAAGTGGCATTAACTGTTCAAATGTTCAACTGCAACTGCAACAGCAACAACAAACACTACAACAAAAAATTGATAAGGGCCCGCCCCGCTTCGTATGCAGTTTAAAAACTCATTTAGTGTCCAATCAAGCGGCCATAAAATAAAGTCAATAAATCAAGCATAAAAGTAACAAATGCACAGCCAACACTCACGATAACGCACACACACTCAACACACACACACACACACTCAGAATGATATACAATATGCAGCGCTGCATTTCAATAAAATTCGATACGTTTTGGGGCATGGCCTGGGCATCGGATGCGGATTCGGGGCATGCCTCTGAGTCGGAGTCGGAGTAGGTATCGGGGTCGGGGTCTGAGTTCGGTTCGATGGGTACCTTATCAAGGTGTGATGATCACTTGCGTGCCAGCGGCGCCTGACTTGCATTTCAGACGCGTCTCAACGCCGTTTGCTCTCGAGAATCAATAAAAATAAATCGAAATGTCAAAGCGCTGCATGTTTTTGGTAATAAGTGTGGGGTCCCGCAGCTCCTCTTCTTCTTCGTTTGAGTATGATACAAAAAAAAAAACTGTAAATGACATTGTGGACAGTTTGAGCTTTGTAGAAATTCATTGGAAGTCGCTAGAAATTAACATACACTCATAAAGGTAAATACACTGATAAAAGTGAGGAATGTTCATATTTAAATGAGAAAGTAAACATTTTAAATAGGATGTAAATGTCTCTTAAAACATTTATTATCTATTTTTTTGAGTTTTTTAAACAAGCTCATATAAGTAATAAGGCAACAATTAAATAGAAATATGTAATATCTTTTCATTTGAAAGCAATGTAGTAAACTAACTCTTCATACGGGCTTAAAGTCATTTGATTTTCTGAATTATTCTTATGTAGTTTGAATAGTTTCATTATTAACTTAAAGATAATAAAAGACAAAACGAACCATTTTAGTAAATGAAAACCATTTTTTGTTACTTTGAAAACGAGTTTTATTAATTATTTCAGTGGGCATAATATTAAAAAAAGCTTCTAGTATTCAAAACTAAATTCAGTTCACTCTTCAAGTACTTCAATCTCCAAAATATATGTTTTTTAGTATTGTTCAAATTCAGTAGAAATATTAATATTTAAACTATAATATTTTATATTAATTGATAGTTCTAATTTAGAAAAATAAGTTGAGAAGTTTTTTATCAGTGTATTGCATATTACTTATAGAGCATAACAAATATTACGACGCTTAAAGATATTGAATTACATAAGGTTGAGCCGCAAGACAGAAAAATATCGAAAAATCACTTGAGCACGATTCAAAGATTCGAAAATCAACAATCAATTGAATGTGCGCATAAATTTTCGAAATGAGAAATGTGACACAGGAGGAGGTAGAGAGAGAGGGAGGAGCAGACACTGCCGCTGCCACAGTTGCTGCCACATATTGTAACCATGGCCAGCGGGTGGGCAACTGCAGACTCCAGAGCTTGCCCCCTTGTGTCGAGGGTCGAGAATCCAGTTCTGTGATTGCGTCCAGGCTATCCACAAATTGCTCGTGTTCAGCCTTTAAATCGTTTTACGTAGTTTTCGAGACAAGTCCACGGTAAATGTTCGCCAAATGTGGCGCTGTTTGTAAATCACGCACGCTCTCCAAGCCGCCACGTTGCACGTTGCACGTTGAACGCTTCAAGCTGCACGCAAGCGTCGCATTGGCGATGCGTCGATCGATTGGCCAAGTCAGCCGCGACGACTCTTGTGTGTCAGTCGTTTTGGCCAAGTATGTTAATCTTTCGGCCGCTTGACTAAGTCGGATGCTGCCCCGGCTACTTCTTTCTTCTACCTGCCCCTGCCACAAATGCTGCTGTTGCTGCTGTGGCACTGCTCTTAAATTTATGCGCTGTTCAAACGGCGCGTAATAAATTTGTTTGCTCTTCAACTGTGCGCGCGCATGTTCATTGAATTTGTTGTTGCCGTTTGCCGAAGCAGCTCAACGATATCCAATCCCCCTGCTATCTTGCCCCTGCCACACCCCAACTCCTGCCACTGTTTCTACAATTCCAAATCCCGCCAACGGCCACTTCATTTTGTAGCTTTTAACAGCATTTCAGCATTCTTCTGTATTTGTTTATCTAAACGTTTTTATTCATTTCTTGCTCCTGCTTTCCCCCTCTCTCTCCCTCCCTCTCTCTTTTTATACCCGTTTCTCTTAGAGCAATAGGGTACATTGTATTCGTTGCAACGTTTTTGTGGAAAGAGCAATGCGTGGCAGTTCTTTAAAATATTTATATTATTGATCAGTGAAAACAAACGCTTGTCTTTCGACCTATATAAACAAACAGAACTCAAAGAACATAAGAGCTAGAGCAGTCAAACTTGGCAACCTTTATGATCTAGTTCGTTTTAAATTTTTGCTTCTTTTTTAATAAAAACCTCTAGCATCTACTTAAGAAGTTCCTTAAAATTGGGAGAATCATCACCTGGATGTTCTCTTGTATTCATTTCAATCATTACCTTTAATCGCATCAAGGTCATATATATTTCTTGACAGTTATGACTGTGTTAAGTTTTAAATGAAAGTATGCATTAGTTTTAATAACATGAAAATTCAATGAAATTCATTTTGAGTAATTGGTATCTCATAGTCGGAGAATCGACCAAAGTGTATTTACTTCTGCCCAGTGTTGTTGTGTGGCTTCTTCGTGTTCTTGGCCTTATCTCTCACTCTCTTCTGGCTGCTGTTCTGTTCGTTTCTGGTCGCCTGGCGGCCTAATTGATGCGCTGTGTTTGCTCCACGCGGTTCTGAGCTGCGCATGCGCAACATTCACACTTTGGCATCGCCTTTTCTGCTGCTGCTGCTGTTGCTGCATTTGCACGTTGCACGTTGCAAGTTGCCATCTCAGTGCGCCATCTCCAGTTGATTGCACATTTTATTTGCGCATTTATTTGCATATTTTCTCACACGGCAGTCGCGTTGAGCTGTCTGTCTGCCCCTTTTGCCTCATGCCTCATGCCACTGCATCTCTCTCGAACCTTCACATTGCTAACTTGTTTACTTTTCTTTTAAGCTGCAATGCAATTCAATTGTCTGGATCTTGACTTTGCTTCAGTTTCTGTCTTTTTTTCTGTTGTTTTTGGCTTTTGTTTATTGGGTTTTTGTTTGTTTTGTTTGTTTGTTTGTTTCTCATGTTTGCCGCTGCCGCCTCTTAATAGTTCATTTAGTTTGCATTTTTATGAAGTCTTTGTGTGGGTTGTGTAATAAATTTAACTCAAGTTTATTTATGTGCCATCTTGAAGACATTTATCACTCAATTTGAAGGCGTAATTGGGCGCAAAGCGACAGCAGCAACCACAAGATGAAGGAAGCTGTTGTTGCTGCTGCTGCTGCTGCTGCTGCCACAGGAGCTGCCTCTTGCCACATTGTCAGCCGTTGCATATTTTGCATATCGTTATGCAGTTGTTGTTGTCCCTGCTTCTCCTCTTCTGACATTTCTTCTTTGATTGCCATTCCCCCAATGGAGGCTGACTGATGGACGCCAAATGTGTGCGATGTTGTCAATGACAATGACCAAATTTGGAACTTGCCACAAAAGAACAGAGCAATCGAGCTGTCCACTGTCGACTGTCGACTGTCGAATGTTGAATGTCCGACTGTGTGGGACACTTTTCACTGATGGCCCAAACGATTACCAATTGTCAATATGGCATTGTCATTATTTAATTGAATTTAATGCAAATTTAAGGCACTTTTGTTTGCATATTACATTTAAACGCTTGTGGGAAAATGAATTAGATGAATGACACTAAATCAAGAAACATTTTCTTATGAAACTCTTTTAATACATCCTGTGTTCTCTAAAATAACTTAAAAATAAACAACTTAACTTATTTATTATAAAGGGTAATAAGTGTATAATTGTTTAAAGTAACATATGAAATAAAATATTAGTAATCCATTTTAGTTTCTCTCACCTGAGTGACCACTGTATTGCATGATGCTCCACTTGATCGTAGAATTCCCTATTGATAACCAAATTTTCAGATTATTCAATTATGTAACTTAATTGTACAATTTGCAGTTTGATTTCGCTGCTGCAAACAATTCACAATTCAGCACGAAAAGGCAGTCGGTAAAAATTAAGAACCCATTCAGACAGAAATCAACAAACTGACAGGAAAGAGAGTTACCTCATAGATAATATGGTAATACGAGTATTTCGTCAATTTTCAATTTTTCACCTGTTTTCAATCACAAAATTCAAATGTTAGAACAATGGAACGATATTTGTTGTTGTTTCTGCTGTTGCTGTTGTTGCATAGCAAATGTTGTTTAGCAATCACACCATTAAACAATAAATAAGCAATTTGTGCAACAAATAGTAAAAGTGTATGTGTGAATATGTGTGTGGCATGGTAGTATGCTAACATGCCACAAAAGCGCTCAGCGCACACTTGCAACACATTTTGTAATTTCATTTCATTATGCCACCAAAAAGTCGAGCTGTTGTTGATGGATCGATGGATAGATGGACGAATTGATGACTGGTTGACTACTTGACTAGTGTGTGTGTGTGTGTTGTGTGTGTGTGTGTGTGGATTGCAGGAATGGAAGGACACTATGGCTGTGCCACTTGGCAACGTCCCTGTGTTATCCTTAATTTATCCCTGTTTCACTGCTTCAATTTTTTGTCCAAGCGTCGAGAGGTTTTTTGGTTGAAAAACTCGCGCGCGTTAAATTTCAACTCGCCTCTATCTCCAAAACTCCATCTGCTGTAACTCCTTCTCAGTTATTTTGGCTGTTGCTCTTTCTCAGTCTGCTGTGTTCCGAGGCATTTGTTGCTGTCTGATTGCCCGCAAAAGGCAGCGCCAACAAACAGGAGATAAAAAAATCGAATTTCCCGTGCGGACTGATTCGATTTGGCGTTGCAATTTCACGCTGTGTTATTGCAAAGTGGCTGCAGCAACTGGCCAAAACTTTACCCCGTTCTCACATCTCACATCTCCCACTCCCACCTACATACAACAAGCAGCAATAGCAATTTTGGGCCAACAACAATGGCCAAAATGCCAAACAACGAACAAAACGTAGACCCAAAAATCTCATTTAGTGACGAATTAAGCGCCAAAACAGACAGGCGATTCAGTATGTCAGACAATCTAGACGAGTACCAGACCATCAGCCGCCTACATACATTCCTCCCGCTCTTTTAGCCTTGGCCCTGGCGCGCATTGTCAAGTGCATGCCGCTAACCAAATTGCAACACGGCCAAAACAAACAAAACTGGGCTTAGTTGGCAATGCCGCCTGGCTATCTATGACCAGTCATCGATTGGTTTTTTGGACCCATTGTTCGTTAGCCCGTTTGCTGCCTGTTCGTGTTTCGCGTTTCGCGTTTTTGGCCGTTACTCTAACGGCCTTTAACGCCATTTTCCAGCCAACTCATTCACACCATTGTCTATTGGCCATTGCCAGAGTATTTTTTGGGTGTTTTCTCGCTCACATTTTGACAGATTGTCTGCAAGGGCAAGTGCAATATTAGAACATGATTTATTTATGCAATTTTTAGCACAATCCTCATCCCTTATCTCTCCGTCCCTCCCATTGGCATTTGTCTATCATTTTGGCACTGGCTAACAATTTGTTTTTCTATTCTGTCTGTCTGTCTGTCTGTCCAACTGTCTATCTATCAGTTTTGTGCTGAAATGCAATGTGGCTCTGTGGCAAGGGCATCCCCAGTGGCCATGGTCGAAGTGTCGGCACGTCAATTTGTTTGTCTGGCTGTCTGCCTCAGACTTCCTCTCCCTCTCTTTCTATCTATCTCCGCCTCTCTCTCTTTATCAGTGTTGAAATTATGATATGCAGCGGGTGTATCGGGTTGTGGCTAATAAGTGTGCGCCAGTATGAGTTCATTTCTGGCAATTAGTGGACAGACGAAAAGGCACATACGTTCACAGATGTATGTGTCTAACGAAATTGCACCATGTTGATTACGAACAGGTAAAATTTTCAATTTGTATTGCGGTCAATTCACTAGTATATTCATAATTACAGTTCAACTTCTAACTATTAAATAAAGTCCATGAAAATGAAATAGAAATATATATAGAATCTATAATTGATTGTACGTTTGAAAAGAATTCGTTTTCTAATCCCTTTATTCTCAATTAAGGGAATATATTAACTACACAAGAAGCAAAACATTTATGTATAAAGAATTTTTTTATAATTAAGAGATTTTCGTTCACCATAAAAACTGTGATAAGTAAAAAAAAATGTGCATAATCCTAGATATTTCCAACTTAAACATGTTGTATTTCACAGACAGCTGCGAGAGGTTAAATATAGATAGAGAGACCTGCTTCTTCTTCGCCTGGTGCTGCTTCTTCTTAACGCAATCAGACACAATCAACACCACACAGCCCTAAAGCAATAAAATGCATAATCAACATTTCTATTTTTTTTTTCTTTCCATTTTGTGTATAATTTTTTATCGCTGGCAATAGATATGCAAATATGTGCGAGAGAAGAGAGGAGGAGGAAAGAACGCAATGCGAGAATGAAATAAATGAGGCACATTATAAATGCAAAAGTACATGCTAACTACAACAATTATCCTTAATGTTGCCAGCAACTATGGACGCCATTAGGGGACTTCTTCATCCCCTCTTTATTCCCCTACTACTCCCCCTCATTGTCCAGCAGAGAGAGTCCTGCTGTTGCTCCAATCCAACGTTGATCACTTGCAAAAGAAATTCAAATTAAAATGCTTCGAATGCTATGCAAAAATAGTTTCCAATTTTGTGCCAGCGCGGAATGCTCATTACTCATCAGGAGGAAAAGGGAGGCAAGTCCATTCAGCTGGGAGGTAAAAAAAAATGCACGCAAAAAAAAAAAAAAGAAAATGAAACGATAAAAAGATAAAGCAAAATATGCAGCATGGCGACAACGAAATGACAGCCAACAAATAAAGACATTCGAATCGAATCGAATTGAATTGAATCGATGGTCATTCGATGTTGAGGAAATTGCAGTTAATTATCGTTGAACAATTTTTCAATTTTCAATTGAAACGACCGGCATATTCAGTGGCATGTGTTGCATATGGATTCACTGTGATAAGTATTGTTGTTGCTGGCGTTTAACTGCTAAGGATATAAGTAAAGTAGTAGGAAAGTATAAAATTTAGAGAGCGCGACTCTAAGAGACCCTGTAAAAAGTTCACCAAAGTGATTGACACCAAATTTGGCGTCTCTAGCTCTCAAAGGGTCTGAGATCATTGTTTTAACGACTCGGCTGTTGATGCTGATCAGTGATCACTTTATGGAGTCTGGCACGCCTCGTTCTGCCAGTTTTTAAATTTAATAACCTCTTTGAATCATTTAAGTACAGGGTCTAAAAAGGACAAACGAATGTTAACAAGGAGCAAAAAGTTGCACGCGATCAAACAACCCCTCAAAACGTTCTTACCCCGTGTTGTAATCAGAGTCCACAGCTGGACATGCGGTTTGCATTCCCTTTTCATATATACAGTCATTTTTCAATTATGTTATTAAAAGAAGGCGCCGCACTTGCCACCAAATGCAGCAAGCAAGCGAACTGTGGCGAACATTGCGTGTTTAAATGTTTTAAGCATTTCGGTTATCGGGAAACACACAACGAGAAGCTCATAAATGCAGCAAACAAACATGGAAATTCAATTATGAATACTTAGAAGGTTAAAGCACCCGGGTAACCCCTCTCCTTCACTTTATCCGTTCCCCTTTCTCATTGCCTTGTTGCGTCCACTATTTGCAATATGAAATCAACGAGTGTAAGCCAAGTCTGTGGCTTAAGGCAATTTGCATGTGCAAATATTGCAAATCTATTCGAACGAGACTATCATTTGCATTCGAGTATATACTCACAAACACTCACACTCCATCTTTGAGAGAGAGTGAGAGAGAGAGTGAGAGAGGGGAGCACAGACGTCTAATTATGTCGAGCAAAGTTGCAAACAAATTTTCCGCCAGTCATGTTGCCGGCTGCAAATAAAAATAAATATTTACATTCCATTTGGCAAACGACGCGCGCAAAGGAAAATTGTGCGTAAAAAGCGTTGGCATATTTGTTAACCTCAAGCAACAGAATCCAAAACCGAAACACAAACCGAAAGCAAAGCAAACCGTAAACCCAAACCCAAACCCAAAAAGCATCCAGACAAAATCGATTACCAACTGATTGACTGTATGGCATGGATGTTGATGATGATGATCAGTTGGGAGGAGTTTCTACAGTTTCCTCCAGCTGTTGAAGCATTCGCTCTTTCAGTTAAAATGGTAATTGACTTTTTCGCGTAACCGCAATGTGTTGGTAAACTTGTTGCCATGTCTATATCCATGTCTATATGTAATATGCCCCCTCTTGTTCCCCATCCTTTCGATTTTTCCCTGATGTGCAATAATGCGCTGGCATCAGCAAAAGGCAACTCGAAATGCAATTTCACAAAATGCTTGCATAAGCCAAGGCGCATCGCATGCTGTAACAGCAGCAGCAGCAGCTCTACAATGTCATATTAGAGTTTATCAACTGGCAGGGCTATGAAAATTTAGAGAAGAGCAGATAGCCAGTGATAGAGAGAGAGGGCAAAAGAGATAGAAATAGTGAGGGAGGATAAGATGGAATGACGTTGACGACAAGGCTGCAATTTTCAATTTCGCGCACACTTTGCACAGATAATAGAAATTTCTTTCTTTCCTCCCGATGTTGCAACTGCTGTTTGCCGCATCTGCTGCCGTTTATTGACACAAATCGCAAACGCATTTGACACAAGTGCCGTCCAACAAGCTCCTCCTGCTATCCCCTCTCCTTCCTAAGTTGTAAGCAAAAATTTAGGTTATGAGTAGCTTAATGGCAGTTCTTTGTAGTTTTTTCACTTTACTACTCATTGCACTTTGTTGCATTTCAAGAGAGTTTTCGAGATTCTCAGTTGTATTCTTTAAGCTGCTTAACAGCAAAAGATAAAACTGGACAATGTATGAGAAGAGTTTGAAATGGGAAAACTAAATATTGTTGATTTTAGCTGCAGTTTGTAAATCTTTCTAAAAGAAGGTGTTTGGATTGAAAGAAATAAATATTATATTATAGAGTTATCACAGTTAGAAAAGAAAATAACAATTCCATAAAAGTTGTGGCAATTTCTGAACTGTAATAAATTTTCACAGCTGTAATAAATTTTATTTTTCGATTTTAAATAATTTATTGTAATAGGAAAACTAAACCAAAAGCTATGCAGTAATATTCATCTCAAATAAGGCTCAAGAGGAAACCGTGCGTAGAGCTAGACACAGGATAACAACTAGACAATAAGTTTTACTTGTACCTAAGATAAGCCAAATTCAAGTACAATTTCCATACTGCTCCTTCCTCCCTTTGGCATCTTTAGCTGATATTGCTACTAATCAATATAAAGTCTGTTGTGTGAGTTGCCCCTTGTGCCACATTTTGCTGATTAGCTTCTCAGCTGGCAATGCAATCGGTCTTCTGTCCGTCTATTGAGGGCTATCCAACGCCCACTTATAGCCACTTACAAGAGAGAGACAGAGAGCGAGAGGGAGTCCAACAATGAAATATATTTTTAATCAAGCCAAATCGAATTCAAGGCAATACACCGGTGCCTCATTATTTAGGCAAATGTGCAGCCATTAACTACAGTGCGTTACTCTCAAGGGGAGAGAGCTTTGGGTTTAGGTTTGAGTTTGAGTTTTTGGCCCCCAAAATGTTGACCCAACACAAAACGGCAAATTGACAAATGTGGCCACTTAATGTGCTACAGAGGGCAAATGTTAAACAATTTTCTGTTATTTTGTATGCCAAAAATACAAACTAATTAATATGAAAAACGTCGAGGGACGTTGTTGCCACATTGCCACATGGACTGACGACGATGCGTCGTAACTTTGGCACGCATTGAATTTTATTTGATTTTGTAAAAATTTAATTTCGACAAGGAATTCTTGTCAGCGTGTAACAACAGCAACAGTAACAGCAACAACAGCAGCAATAAGAGAAGAACAACATCAACACTAGGCGGCAATTTCTCAATGTTGTGTCGGAGAAAATGAAATGAATGAGCTGAAGCTCAACAGAAGAGCCACTGAGTGAGTGACTGCCTGACTGACTGACTGACTTGGCTGACTTGGCTGACTTGGCTGACTTCCTTCAGTTTGTTAAGGGAATTTTGCATTTTGTTTGAATTATTGCCTTCATTAAGATTGCGTTGTTGATTTCTTCCTTTTCTTTTCTTTTCTCTTTATTTTTTTTTTTTTAATACTTCTCGTCACAGGCTGCTGCCAGTCGCAACATGAGCGACAGCGTGATTTCCATCCGTTACCATCTCCCTCCTTCCTATTGTTGTGCACACCTAGGCGGTCTTCTTATTGCCCCGCCCTATTCCGTCCCTCCACCTTCTTGTACATTTCTTGAGCCACTGTGTGACTGCACTTGACAATAAATTTTATTGTAGCTCTACGCACAACGCCGTCAACGTTTGTTGTATTTTTAGCTTAATTGTGAATGAAGATCGGAGCAGGAGATGTTTCTGTTTTCTGTTTATTCTATTTCCATGTGCTGACATGTGTCGCGTCCCGGTTTTGGCCCACCCCGTCTGTCTGTCTGTCTGTCTGTCTGTCTGTCTTACAGTTAATTGTGCGAAATTCATTCATATGGAAAATTTGCCAGACTGTAACCATTGAAGTCATAATTATGCGTTTTTACATGTCCCTTGGCAGTGTTGTCTAACGAGCAATTCCCTAAATTTAATCACAGGTGCTACTTGCTAGGCGATGAAACTACTCCCAAAACTTCTCGCTGAAACTATTCGGAGCTTCTTGCTAGAGCTTGAACAACTCATTTCAACTACTCAATATAGTAACTTGGTTCATCTACTTACTATAACTTAAGGCGCTTTAACAACAGCACCTTGCATCAGCTACTTACTAGAGTAACTCCCTATACATACCAATACTCGTTACATTTTATCGCTACTGATAATCATTCGATTATAATCGAATCACCTAATCTTCCCGCTACAGTTAACTTCAAATGTACAATGTTACTCGCTATAGTAACTCGCTAGTAGTATTATCAATTGTAACTTATCTTCATAGCTCTGTAATAAAGTGAAAGTAAAATACTAGTACTACTTGCTAAAGCTACTCGTTACTGTCAGTCAATGCAGTATTTTTTAGTGTTATTTAAACCAAAACTTCTCGCTACAAACTATACTCGATATGCGCTCTTTGCTCTGCTATTTGTTTTGCATAATTAAAATTCTTGCTATATTTCATGCTCGTCTTGGCAATTTCACTTTTTTTCTACATTGTGCCTGGGTCGAGTCGACTCATATTCTGTCAATAGGCCGCAGGGCAACAGCGAAGAGAAAACTTTCCAAATTTAACGCTCTGCACAATGGGTCTTGGGTTTGGTTAAGCATTTTCTTCGTTTTTTTTTCCAGCTAGCCGTTGTTACAACAAAAAGCAGAACAATTACAACTAGCGAGTCCTCGGGCAGGAGCGCAGAGTCAGGACCTCAACTGGGTTGGCCTAAGTTGGGCTTATGCAAACAGGAAATGCATAATGAACACGCGGCACAGTCGGTCTGGCAACATCGCGTTCAGCGGCACACTGACTCAAAACGCTTATGACTACGACTACGACTCCAAATCTGACTATGACTCTGACTGGCTTTCATTCATTTTTGAGCGGTTTCGTGGTTAACAAGCGCTTCCTTATCCTTATTATTTTAATGCCTGCGGCAGCATTTCATCTTACTTACTTTTTTCCTCAACTTTTCTTGCATTTTTTATGTATTTTATGGCAATTTTCATGGTATTTTCCTTACCTTAAATATTTTCAACTACCTCACGTTGTCTAGCTACTACCACATATTTGTTGTTGCTGTTGCTGTTGTGGTGGAGTGTGTCTGTCTGTAGTCTATAGTCTCTACACTGTGTTCTGTTTGGGCTTTGTGCGCATAATTGGGGTTAACTACGGCCAGGTGCGACGACGGTGCAGTTATGCCCCGGACTCAATTCCGGACACCCTACTCAGCCCAGCTCCGGTTCCCTGCTCCAACTCCGGCTCCGGCTGCCAGACACAGGACTTCAGGAAGCGCCTGGCATAACGCCGACCATTGTGTGCCCAAAGTGTGCTAAAAAGGAAAAGTAAAAATTTTTTGCCGCACTTATAAATTGTCGGCTAAAGTTCTGCTTTCATTATGATTTCTCTTCATTTATTTTTTCTGCATTTTAATTCGCTCGCAATTAACGGGAATTGAAAGTGAAAATGCAGTTTCGAATTTTGCGCGTTTTTGCCTAAAACAATTTGCAAATTCAAAGTCAACCAGAAAGTTGACACGCAAATTGAGAAATTCAATTAAATAAAAACTTTTTTCTCATCTTAAATGTGTTTTTCTCACACAAAGAGAGTGAGTGGTCGATGGGAGGCGGAAGGGTAAGGGGGCGTGACTGTGGCCGTGTTGACACGGCACACACACGTGCCATCATCAGGCCAGGGTCTCTCAGGCATTCCGTTTTTTCCATTCCATCCGTGGGCTCATCATCAATTCAGTTGATAATTATTTTTACGCGACGCAGCAAGTGCATTAAAAATGCAAATGGCAACACTTTGCCACTTTGATGGCCTCAACATCGGCCTGTCGCGTTGTTACCAGTGTTGTCACGTTGCTGTTTTATTAATTTATTAAATTAAAAAAAAAGAAAAAAACAGTTGAAAAAAAAACAGAAGAGAAACACACACAAAAACAAAACTCGCAACGACAAAAAGGCGCAACGACTGCGTGGAAAACTCTTTCGCATCTGTAATTGTAAATTTATGAGGCGGCTTGCAAAAAAAATAAAAAGAGAAGCAGCAGCAGGAAAAATAAGGAGATGGTCCAGCATAGAGTTCTGGTTCAACTGGGCGCACTGTCAATCGTGTGGCATGAATTATTAATTATTTGATTTTTCGCTCACACACACACACACACACACAAACACACACTTTTCAGTGTTGCATTGCGGCAAATGGTCAGTTGACACTTTGACAGCCTTGCATGCAACACTGTACATCAATTTTGACATACAGAGTTGCCAAGCTAAAAAGGAACAACCTTTTTTTCCCCCATCCCTAATTGCCTAAATGAAATTATTAACCAAAATGTGCAGAAATTGTCAAAGTCTGCTGTTGACGAGCCTCATTGCTAATAAAAGCAAAATTAGCTTAATCTAATTACCTGTCACACATTATTTCGGTTTTATTTCTTTGGCGCAACGAAACGTATCGAAAAGTCAGCAGCCTTAGATCAAAATGTGTGTGCCTTCAAATAAAATTCAGCTGCCTCGATTTTTCTTTTACTTTAGGGCTGGGCAACACCCCAAGGGTCCCATGGTTTTGGTTTGGTATGGATTGGGATGGGATTGGATTGGATTGGTAGGTAGTTCTAGACTGGACGGAATGAACAACCCCGTGTACCAAATGCCCACCTCTCTCTTTGCTTATTTATTGTGCGTGCCCTGGGGAATGCCAACTGCTGGAAG
This sequence comes from Drosophila testacea, assembly GCA_035043265.1. Taxonomy (NCBI): domain Eukaryota; kingdom Metazoa; phylum Arthropoda; class Insecta; order Diptera; family Drosophilidae; genus Drosophila; species Drosophila testacea. The sequence continues at coordinate 558,516 of JAWNND010000211.1, forward strand.
GCTGTGCATATTTTGCCATTTTCACAGTGTTCCTCTCTCTATATCTTTCTGTGAGTGAATTATTCAGTGCAGAATCGATAAGGTTTGTTGCTAAAACCAATGGTATCTTTTTCTGGGCACAGTTGCTGACAGTTTATTTGGCAAATTGCTTGCATGTAATATGAAACTTTACTTGGCTAATTTTTTAGTTTTGCCAATGAGTCACAGTAAGTGCAAAGAGGAAAAAATGTTGTGTCCCTGTGGCAAATCGAAAATCTGAAACACGCGTCACGCATTGCCGAAAGGAATGTGAAGTCAAGGGGACCAAAAATCCCAAAAACCATGCCCACTAATCTGCTCTGACTATGACTCACAGATTCCTCCCCTGCATTACCTCTCTCTCTCTCTCCTCTCCTTTTCTCTACCTTTATCTGCTGCATTCGTTAATTTAGGAATTGGTTCTGCAATTTTCAAATCCACCCCTTTTGGCTTTGCCGTCTGTCATCTATTCATGTTGAGCATAATTTAAAATTTAAAAAAAATTTTATAAATCTAATTAGAATATGTGCGACCCGTAGCTGAATATGCACGTCTATCTCTATATCTATATATCTTTGTCTGTACTTAATTCTCGGGATCGTTGTTGCTCATTTCATATGCTCAACGCATCTGGCCGCATCCAAAAACTCAACTGAAAATTGCCAATGGCTGCGGCGCCTGTGCGTCTGGGTAATAAATTTGATTTGTTTCAAATTACAGCCAAAAAGCAATGAACAATTTTATTTTATTTTCATTCTCTACGTTTATTTTGTATTTTTCTTTTTTTTTTGTATTTTTGGGGTTTTCTCTTTTCTGCATTTTGTTAAGCCGCCAAATCGAATCTTACTTGTGGTTACTCTCTGCGGGCAATTTTCATAATTTACATAAGCAAATCAAATTGTAAATGGAATTTGTGTTTGGTTCCAGGATCAGAACACAGGAGCTGGTTAAGGGGAAAAATCTAAAGCTAAAGCTAAAGCTTTTATGTCATGGCAGAGATACGAATGAACGGGTCGATGTAAAGATGGGGAAAAATGGAACTATGTTGAGTGTCTGACGTAGATTTGCCATTCGCATTTTGCTTTCATGCCACAAATTGTGTCAGCTTTAGCTTCACTTTTGTTGTGCTATGTATGCGGGGCGCCTTTGTGCGTCTTTTGTTGTCGATGCGCCAAAGAATTTGGCTCAAGAGATTCTTTACTTGCTGCCTGGCTCTTTTCAAATATGTCTGGGAAATGTTGAGAAGTAATACACCTACAAATATGTACATGTGAATTTGTATGTATTTGTAAAGGAGTAAAGTTTAATCGAATAAGGGAATTTCTACAAACTAGAAAGTCATCATCTGTACGAAGAATAAACAACTCTAGATAATATCACAGTGAAAGAATATTTCATTAAATTTCGAATTATGCACATGTGAAATGACGTCACAATTTAATTTTTATAATTTTTGAGATATAGTAAGTATTAAAGATGAAATTCTTCATATGTAAGAAATGAGCATAATTAAAACGAAGAAATAAGTTATAAACTATAAACAGTTCGGTACTGAATTTAAATTCAAATTTAATCGGTTGCAAAACTGTTAGAGTGACAATAAGCTAAACAAGTTTGTAATAACACTAGATTTATCGATATGTCTGTTTGCGGAACTTACCAACACTATTGAGATGTCAAAATCAAAAATTATTAAATCAATGACAATTAACTTTTCTACGAATGTGCCGTCGTATGCTTTCTGTGCAAAATTTTGGAAATAATTTTCAAATAAATTAATAACAATTTAAAGTGAATATCGTAATAAGTTGTGAAGTAAAGTGTCCACGTGATTCATCTAATAACATACAATGTTGGGGTCAATGAAAACCACAACATATTTTCACAAAATTTGATTTTGTTTGGCTTTTGATATTAAACACAGGATTTGGAAGAAAAAAAGTGACATTTGAGCCCTAGGGCTCCTTGCTAGGCCTTTAGTTTGCTGTCACATATTTGCTCATTTTAAGAAACATTAAACACACAAGTCTAGAGCAATTTGGTTAATCACACGCCCGCGCATTAGATTCTATAGGATTTTTCGTCAATTTCTGTATTTGCGTGAGTGCATTGGGACAATCTATATATGTATTTGCATTTGTAATTGTGCCGCATTGGTAGCAATGTCAACTGCGCTGGCAACAGCGGCAAGTGCAACAAGCACGGCCACAACAACAACAGCAGCAAAGACGCCAGCAACAACAGGAATATCAGCAATAACCACAACGTCCACAGCAGCAGCAGCATCAACTGCTAACAACACAAGGTCAATGTTGCTGGAGCCAAACTTGCCACAGCTCATCGAGCAGGCAACATCCATAGAGCAATTGGCTGTAATTGAAGAAAGCGAAAATGTAAGAGCATTTAATATTGAAATATCATCAAGGCTGCAAATATCTTTCTAAAATTAAATAAATTTTAACTATTCATTAACTTAAATTAGATTGTTTAAAAATTGAAAAGGTTTGCAGCCTTGAATATAATCAACATAACAAATCATCTACAACAAACCTAAACTGCAGCAGCAACAACAGCAGGCGTTAACTGAGGAGCTGAACTTGGACACGGGCTTGGAGTGTCAAACGGAGTATTTTGATCCCAATGAATTTCCTCTGCCCGGAGCTAGGAGAAAGAAAAAGGTGCACAAGACTATAACGCAAACGTATCCACGTCCTCCCGGTGGCTACAAATATTCGATGGGTTTCCTTTATAGCATCGGCAGTCACATGGCTGGCATAACACTTGATATACCGACGCCCACATCGATAATGCCCCGCATGTTACGAACCTTGCCCCCGCCACCGCCCACACAGTTGCTCCAGTTGCCCAGTGTTGCCACCGTTCCACGTTCTGACTCAAATTCACCTGGCAATGGCTTTGGGGCAAATGCAGCCGCAGCAGCAGTGGCGGCAGCAGCAGCTGCATCAGCATCAGCTTCTGGAACTGGCAACGCGAATCTATCGCCGCAACAATTCATCTGTCCGGGTTACACAAGTCCGCAGCGTCGTTTGTGGCATGCTGAGAATGCGGTCTGGCAATTCGACCGCAATTATCCGTATAATCAAGGATATGCTTCCACGTATGGCATACCGATGGTGCCACTTGGCTTTGATCAACATTCATATGGAGCACATAGATTCATGTATTCCAGCTACTATAATCAAGCGATGCCACGCGGTGGATATCGCCATGTGACGCCCAATTTGTCGGTTGTTGCCGACCAGCAACAGCAGCAGCAGCAGCAATCGAATAATACAGATCAGCAACCGCATCCTCATCCGCTTGCACATCCTCATCAGGTGACAGCTGCCGCACAAGAGCTCTATAGTAATGAGTACGCGAATCTGGATCCACGATTTGGACGTCCGACAGCAGCGCAAATACGTGAAAGATTTGTGCCAGGACGTCATCCAAATGCTGCCATGTCCCTTCCCCGCGAAACAAAGACATTCTACAATAGCACGACGGGGAATGTAACTGTTGGTGCACCCGGCACAAGAATTCGACATCCGTTTGATCCACGCACAGGACTTCAACGTGGCAATCAACAACAGCAACAACAACAGCAACAACAGCAACAGCAACATGCGGCGGCAGTTGCACTTCACAACAATCAGGTGAACAATAGCCATCCCATGGAACAATTGAATACGAATCGTCGTGGATTGCAAGCAAGTGGCAGCTCTCACAATGCAGCATCTAATCGACATCTCAAACGCTCCAAGAGTCAACTAGTGACCACAAACAGTTCGGAATCAATTTCTTCATCAAAGACACAATCCGTGCAAGCACAAGTCGCCAATGTCCCATATCATCATAATCAAAATCGCAGTTATCGTAATCGTCAACGTTATATGGCTAATGTTGCAGGTACATCCTCTAATCAGCAGCAGCAACAACAGCAACATGTCAACAATTATCAGCCGCCTTTGCGACGCATTGTCAAATATCAAGACATACAGCAACGTCAACTTTCACGTTGCTACAACTCGAGTCACATGGAGCACGTGGATTATCCTGCCACAGCAGCACTTTATGCCCATGAGGCACTTGCTGTCCATTATCTGGGAGGTCAGGATTTATTCGGTTTAGCGGCTGCCAGCAGTGGCACCTCTGATGGGGATCTGCCTAATGATTCCGATTGCTTTGTGGATTGCGCAGGTGCTGTTGGAATCTCTGCCCCTCATGGCGACTTCTCCTCGGATGCAGATCAACAGGGAAGTGCTCATCCAAATGGTTCCATCTCTGGTGATTTTGATGGTCTCTCATATGCCAGTCTAGGGCCAAGTTCTCCCTGCGATAGTACCGAAAGTGAACAGAGCGATGCTTCACTGGAGTCAATGGTCTGTAAGATCACAACCGGTTGTGTGGCAATAGCAACAAGTACAGAGTTGCCGGATCTCAAAGGTCCCAATCTGGTGCCCTTTGGAGATATGCAGTATCTAAAGGAAGCGGAACTTAAATGCAGTCAAGGATTAAAGAATGGATTAAAGTGCTCATCACATTGTTGTGGAGATATGCCTGCCGAGCTGAAGCCTCACCAGGAAGAAGAGGAGAATGATTGCTCCGAGGCATCGGCCATTGTAAACGAAAACACTATCAATAACAGTATCAAGGTAGGAAATGCATTGTCAGATCCATCCCTGTCCATGTTTCCATCTTCAACATATGCTTACTTCGTGCAGGATGCGTTGTTGGATGATAATCAACCATTGACCATACAGAATCGTTATTGGCATGACTTTTTTGGTTATACGCCGGCAGATCGATTTCTCACTCGTGCTGGGCTTGTGGAAATGAAGCGTCCCCCTACCTCTGTCACCAGTCGGTCCAAATGGGATTCCCTCACCTTGTCCATTTGGCAAAAGTTTCTCGATTCTCAACAGACGCGACAAATATACAAGACAAAGATGCGTCTTTGGCGATTTATTTACAAGGTGACTATGGTATGTTGTGTGCCGTGAAATTTAATTATTATAAAGTTTAATAGTATTTTCCTTGTTAATAATAGAAGTATTTTTGACATCATATTATTATATTATCATTATCATTAGAATTATCTTTATCAATAATTTTGCCATCATCACTATCCATTTAAATAGCATTTTTATTATTATCATTATCATTATCATTTTCGTTATCAGTAACATTAACATTAATATTAATATTAATATTAGTATTAACGTTAACATTATTAAAAACTTAAGCATTAACATTAACAAAAAAAAATTAGCATTATCATAATTAATATATGTCTTATTAACATTACCATTATCCTTGTCTTTATTTTTATCACTGTCGTTATCATAATTTTTTTAATCAATAATTTTCTTTTTTAATCATTTATTTTTATTTATTATTAAATTTGTATTATTACTTGATTAACTTTTCATAATTTGATTTTAATATTAGCATTATTATTTATAGCTATTATTATTATTCATCTTCAGGCTGTTTATCCGCGTTATGGTCTCTATTTGGTGGGCTCATCGATATCATATTTTGGCTCCAAGTGTTCGGACATGGATATTTGTATGTTGGCCTGCACAAATCCCAATATCGATCCTCGCATGGAAGCCGTTTATCATTTGCAGTTGATGCGTGAATTGTTGAATGCAACAAAGAAATTTCAGAAATTCAATTTGATTGAGGCACGTGTTCCTATACTTCGATTCACGGATCGTCGTCACAAGGTCGAGGTGGATATCAATTTCAACAATTCGGTGGGCATCAGGAATACGCATTTGCTTTATTGTTATTCCCAGTTGGATTGGCGTCTTCGAACGATTGCCTTGACCGTCAAACAATGGGCACAGTATCATAATATAAACAATGCCAAGAATATGACAATTTCAAGCTACTCCCTCATGCTGATGGTAATACATTTTCTTCAGGCTGGCATCAATCCTCCAGTGTTGCCCTGTCTGCATAAAATGTATCCGGAGAAATTTAGCATTTTGCAGCCCACGGATTTTGGTTATGTTGATATGAACGAGATCATGGCTCCGTATAAATCGGAGAATAATCAAACTCTTGGCGAATTGTTGCTCAATTTTCTGCATTATTATAGCATTTTTGAGTATGGAAAATTTGCGATTTCTATTCGTGTTGGCGGCGTTTTGCCCGTGGAGACATGCCGTGCCTCGAAGGCGGCTAAGAATGATATACATCAGTGGAATGAGCTGTGCATTGAGGAACCATTCGATTTGACAAACACAGCACGTTCCGTCTATAATCCTGTGACCTTTGATCGCATCAGATCAATATTTCTGGCTTCCTACAGAAGATTGGAGTCTACGCGCAATCTTAATTCCATTTTTGAGGCTTACGACGGACCCGTCATTCATACGATACAAATGCCTGAAAATTCGGATAGCGAATTATTATTCCAAAGAACGGCAAGTGGAGCATCATCCAAGTCGGAGAGTACACAACCATCTCCAAGGCAATTGGTTGATAAATCGACGACTGCGATTTGGAGTGACATCAATAATAAATTGGAGCACCCAAGTATCGAAACCATTGCGGAGGAGGAGTTGCATCCTGTCGAAAATCAAGGGCCAACAAATAAATCGTCTAGCCAAACCACTAAATTCATACCCCAGTAAGCTTAATCCCTAATATTAGATATAGTCAGTTATTGCAAGAAAGAAAAACAGAATGGTTCGAAGACAGAAAATGAGAATAAAAACATAGACAGAGACAGACAGATGCAGTTAGTTTAGTATCCCTACTCTGAGAATCTATAAAAACCTATAACATCATAAACATATTTGCCTAGCTTGCAGATTGACACTTTAAATTTTACGTTGGACACTTAACATTCGAGATTCTTAACGTTTAAATGGATCCGTAGCAAGCAATTGCATAACCCAAGAAAAATCATTAAAAAAAAAAATACTAAAATATATAACCTAAGTCTAGTCAATATAATTATACCATGGGTTAAAAAAAAGAAATACTGAAATCTGCACTTCGCACAGTAAAAAAAAAGATTAAAAAGCCACAATAAAAATCGCAAAAAAATATTTAGGAGTATAGGACAGATATAGACATACATATTTATATAGATATATATATATAAAAAAACGAGGTAGAGTGAGGAACTAATATAAAGCCTTGACATATGTACATCACACTTTCCACGTATTTTTTATAAAAAAGCACGTTATTCCACATATTCTCACATTTTATATAAAATATCGAAAAATGTAAAAAATGCGCTCAGTCTAAAGCAAAATAATTCAAAATAGCCGCCGCAAATTTCAAATCGCATTTGAATTGCTACCAAAAATTCAATGTTAATTAGACTGGGCTGCCCAAAAAAAAGATATATAAATAAATGAAAAACACACAACTAACCGAAAAAAAGAAACAATTTGTTAAATTAATTATATTAAAATTAAATTTAATTAATTAATTATTGTGAATATTTACATTCACAAATCTGAAAGAGTGTAGTCAAATAAACCTGAAATACTCTTAATATTATGGTGCATAAAGAACTTCTCTTATCATAGTTAATCTATTATATAATTTTTTAGTTGTACAGAAACCCTGCAATTGCTAACAATTATTATATACTATAACTCTATTATTTGTTGGCATTAATATAGTTTTTTGGAACTGCAGTTTTAACTGAAAGAATATTTATTGATTTTCATGTTTACTTAAATCTACTAATGGGGAATGGGAGACATGGCACCGGAAGCCTTTAGCTGATCAACTGAAAGATATTTATAAATAATAATCAAGTGTACTAATATGTTAACATATTCTATAAGGCTTGTTGATTGGTCGTTATGGATGGAACTCTAAACATATAATGCTCCTTTCTTAAATATTATCAACATGTTACGTTTTCATCAGGGCAATTCCAATTGGTGCATTATTTTTCTAGATTTTAGTTGTGGTCGATAGATTCAAGTATCTTTTGTATCACAACTATCTGATAGATACAAAGTACACAACAAAATGTAATCCTTCAAAAACTACTTCAAATAATTTGTCCCCTGGGGTCATTGATGAAGCGGATGGAAGGAAGAGGAGTTGTAGTCAAAATTGTCGCACATGTTGCAGCAAATTAAATCAGAGTTGCAGCTGCCGTAGGTGGATGATAGTGGGCGGTCGAACTGGGCGTGGCATGTAACATGAACGGCATCTGTTGTCGAAGTCATCAACAATGGGAAAACCAAAAATGCGACTCTGTCAAATTATTACATCAATTGCAATGCTCAATTTCAGTCGATGCTGCAGTTGCAACTGTCTGTGGCAGTTACAATTACAGTTACAGTTACATTTAGAGAGAGTGCATCGGTGGTTGGTGTTGAGTAATTGATATAATGTCAGCACACGCAGGCGTCATGTCGCCCACTTAATGTCCAAATTGTCAACGGGATTAGTGACCAAACGGAAGACAGGAAGGGATCGGGGGATGATAAGGGGAACATTGTCGATTTATCAGAACGTGCTCTAATGCAATATCAAAGCATTCACATTCCCATTCACATTTGCACTCGCATTAGCATTGCAATTGCTATGAAAGAGAGTGAGAATCATCATTATAATTATCACGGCATCGAGCTCCACAATTGTCACATTAATTTGAGCATATGTGCAAATTTTTGGCAATTAAACCAAGTCGCATCATTTTTCATGCCTAGAAGTAATTAATGCAGCCGCCACTATTAATTGCATTTGCATTTCCATTTCGATTTGCATATTTCTTTCATTCAAAGTTGGACAAAATCAAAGTCCATTTGACACCTATTTTACATGAAAGCCATTATGAAAATTGTACTCTAAACAAAAGGTGGTAAACACAAAAATTTCTATGAATAGAATAATAGAAGAGCAATGAATGGGCACAGAATAGAAATTCATTAAAATTTCAAGTAAAAATTAATTTGCCAACAATTTGCGGCAAAGTCAGTGGCTGATGATAATGATGCCTGCTTTTCCCCCTTTTCCCCTTTACATTATTTCTTTTTTTTTTGGTAGAGCAACAGCTGCAGCTACCATTTAAATTCCTTGGCCAAATCCGAGGGTCGAGCTCTTTGCACAAATAATTACTCATTGTCATTGTAATTGGCGTGCGGGCGCTAAATGGTTTCATAGTCTGGATTGGGATTCAGTTGAGTTTGTGTTTGAGTTTGAGGTGAGACTTTGACAACTTGTGATATTTTCGCTTTGGGTTCTAACTTGATTATTTGTGCACCCAATAGACGATGAGTAAGCAGAAGTTAAATGAAGACAACGACAAAGAGAGAGAGAGAGAGAGAGGGAATGGAAATGGGAACAAAAGCAATGCTGCTGCCAAGCTGAGTTTTAGCCCTTTTGCTGCTCGATTACTTATTGCTGGGGATACTTTTTCATTATGTACTCACATGTGTAGCTCAGGGAACAGACGCCAGATCCAATCCCAATCCCAAACCCAAAGTCAGAACTATAGACACACATACATATATACGCTGTACGATGTACGCAGATGATCCCCAATGGACGTTGGGTTATATTGTGCGCACGTATTGGAATTTTCATTTTATGTCATTTCAATTTTCCTGCCTTCAGTTTTTATAGACGCAAACGAAAATGAATCGAACGGAAAAAAGGGTTCAAATTGAAAGATGCAGCAACAATGACAACAACAACAACAATTGCTCATGCTCTGTCCATTTTTGGCTTGGATTTGTTGCCTTTGGGGCTTTTGTTGACGTGCCATGAGATTGTTGTTTGTTTGTTTGTCGTCATCGTCATCGTCATCGTCATCATCATTGTTGCTGTTGCTTTCAGTTGTTATTATGCGAACATTTTCTAGACTGGACAAAGTCCAAGAACTCGTCCAATCTCGTACCAATTGTGCCTCAATCCATGTGCAACAAATTACCTGCGGCATGTGAAAAACTGCACTCGGCGTCAAGCAGAAGCGTTGACAGCTCTGTGGCAACTGTGCTCTCTCCCTGGGGAAACTCCAACAGTAGAGAGTGGGGGGAATAGTGAAAGAAGTTGGAAGGAGACTTTGATGAATCACAAAACTAAACTAATCATTTTTCTTTATTTGTTCTTCTAATTGCAGGTAAGCTCATTACAAAATAACAACGACTAACATAACAACCACAACAACAGCAACAACAACAACAACAACAACTGTTAGCGTAAGTGCCACTTGAACAATTTTAATTAGTTTGAAATGCAATTAAATGCATGTGTTTTAAGCCATGTTTTTTGGTTTTTGACCAGCTGGTGCACTTAGCACTATTTAAATTATCCAAAAAACTACAAATGCAATTTTAATTTTTCAAGCAATGAATCATTTTTGACCATAATAATAAATATGCCATACCAAATGTTGTTTGCCTAATTTGCATAAGTCCATGTATATGTGAGTTTGTGTTTGTGGGGGTGTGTTTAGTGTGTGTGTGTGTGTTTGTGCGTGTGTGTGAGTGCATTGCCGCACAATTAGAAACACATTAAATATTTAAAACGCTGGCACATGAAATATAAACATTGTTGTAGGCGCTTTAAACAAACATTTTTGCTGTTTGCCTTTGCCATTGCAATAGCCCTGAGCTATCTTCTCCTCTCTCTCTGCCTCACTCTGAGCTTCCTGATTATCGCATCAAGCAACACTTTAACATGGTACAAACATGGCCAAAAATAAACACACCTAACATCAAATTAATTAAATGTGTAAACACGTCAAGTTGAGGTAGGCAACTATATTATATTTTCATTGATTTAGGCATCCTTTTTTTTGTCAATTGAAACAATCGAAGCTCATTTAGAAGTCAAATGTTGTATTTTTAATGGAATTTTATGCGAATAATTTATTTGATATCTAGAAAATTTTCAAATCATAACAAGTCATTCGTTTATGCAAATATCTGTCTATGTATTTCTAAACTATTCTACTCTTTTTAGAATATTTATTTAAATACAGTGAGTTTGACATTTAGAACAATTAATTAAAATTCTGGAATATTTGTTATTTTATACTAGTTTTTGGCATCAGGTGTTTTTATTATAGATCAATTGAGATAAGAAAATGATCAAAATGTTATTATATTTGCTGCTTTTCAAAAATATGCACATTTTATGTCTGTAAATGTTTCGAGTTAGAAACAATTTTATAGAACTATTTTTAAATTGTCATCCTTTTTGAAGTTACTTACTAACTATTCGTACAGTAGAATTATTAATATTTTCCTTTCATTCAAAAATACGCTAAACAAATAAAAAGGGCACAGTCGAAATTGAAATTCAGAACAGCCCCAAAGCTTCTATTTGTATAGTCAACGGGGGTCCCGATGATGACACACCAAAGTCTTTTCGTACTTTTATTATCCGTCCTATGATATATGCATAGAGTCGTATTTTAATTTTATGACTCGTTTCGCAAACTTTTTTTTCCAAACTACAATTTTATTTCGGTTGCTGTCACTATTTCAACACTATCCATATAACTATGAGTTTTTCCCTTTTTTTTTTTTGGGTGGATAACTTTGGGAATAACGCCCCAGCAATAGCACCAAAAATCAATCAGCCAATGTCGTTGTCAATAAAAACGTTGAGCATCCCGCTCCCAAAAAAACTGTGCACTATGTGGCATGCTCTAAGGCATGCATGAACATGCCACATAGCACGCTCACACACACACACATGAGAGAATTCGCTTCGTTCGGCAATCAAGCACATTTATTATGCATTTTTCATATGACAATTTTATTTTTTGTGTGCAGCACTTTCAAGTAGACCATTTAAAATCAACCGCATAAAAAGCATCACACTCACACACATGCAAAATACCGACGCATCCTTTATGTCTACACATGAGTAAAGCTGCTGCACAGCTGTGTGTATCTCCCTCTCTTTTTCTCTCTCACACTCTTTGTGAGCACATATAAAAAACGTAAATTACCCGCATTTTTTACAAGCATCTTTTTTCTTCTTTTATTGAAAATTGAAATTTATGCGTTGCGGCCAAACGCAACCGTGACGAGTTGTTTGAATATACGAATATATGTACATATCTATATATATTTATCGCATGCTGATCCCTGCCATATCGCTGTCATCTTTAGCAGATACTTCAGTCTATCGATAAACGTGGCTTTATTGATTTTCAGGCCCAGACAAATTCATAAATTTAAATGGCCGCTTCACATGCTACACTTAAACGAAAGCCCAAAAAAAAAAACCGAGGCATAAATCATGCAACTTGCTTTTCGTTTGTTTACATACTTGTACTTGTACTTGTACTCGTACTTGTGCTTGTGCTGCCACTGGTTGTATTACCTTTGCCACAGGTTGGGGGTACAGTCTGTGCCTCAGAAAGGGTTGCAAAAATGTAGCCGCATATCGCTTACCAGTCAAAAGTCCAGGGAACTCTCAGGAGTTTTCCCCCCATACTCTCCACGTAGTTGTCCTTTGGCTTTTCACACATTTGCATATCATTTGCAGAGACAGTCGTGGGCGTTGAGGGAGGCGTGGCTGTGGCAGTGGCAGTGGCAGTGTTGCTTATCGTTGCGACACTCAGAAAGAGAGTTGCCTACTTGCGAAAGCATTTCCGTTGCCTAGGCACGCGCTTGTTAGAAGCGAATTCAACGAAGGCTCTTAACGATTTCGTGTCATTTTTTGCATTTCCTTGTGCATTGCTTTCAGTTCATTCCATCGTCTTCTTCGTTTTATTTTCACTCTCTTTTTCTTTGGTTTGGTTTTCCGCCCTCGAGTGTGCGGCGCCTTATCGCGTGCTACGTTGTGGCACCTTCAGACAGTGGCAGAGGCAGTGGCAGTCAAGTGATTTTGGCCAAAACCAGAATTAAACCAAGTTTCCACGATGCCTCGCCAAATAAATCACAGCAGAAAATCAAAGAGAGAGAGAGGAAGAGATGGTGGAAGGAAGACAGACTGAATAATGATAAATAAGAATATATGTGTATGGGTACGTGTTAAAAAAGTTCTTCACGTGTCAGTCGTTAGGCTGCAGGACAAACGACAGGCTTTATCTGCAATGCAGCTTGCAACTTGCCAAACCTAGCCACAACTTGCAGCATCGCAAACGTCTTGAATATCATTTGCATTTTCATTTCCTTTTGGCGATTATGCATTTTCTTGTGCCATAAAGACAATGCTGCAATTAGTCGTGTGCCAGGACACTTTAGACTTTGGACTTTGGACTTCATGTCAAGTGGTGCTGAAAAGTATGCTATGCTTAAATGCTACAATAACTTTCGATGCGCGCGCTCAGCTCGTTCAATTAAAAGCCCCAAACGCGTTGCCCAGTGTAACGCCCACTGTGTCACGCCCATGCAAATGGGACAGCCCCACTATAATACAGCATGATTAATTTGAACGCCCAGGAAAACCCATTTGCATGCAACGCTTGAGAGTCTTGCGACAGGATAATCTTCCAGCACGTTGTCCTTCAGACTGCAGCTTTCTCTCTCTCTCTTTCACACTTTTTCTCTCTGCCCTTGTTTCCCTTTTCTCTTCCTTTTTGTCCTTCTGCCTGCTGTTTTAAGTAATTTTTTAAGAAAACCAAAGAAATTAAAAAAGCGCACTGTGAGCTCACAGTTCGCTGGCAGGGATAAGACTTAAGTTTTGCCCTGCCAGGGCTGCCAGGTAAACCTGGACATGGACAAGGATGGACTGCATCGTCGACGTTGTTGGCGGGTCCCAGAAAATATTACAAAAAACGTGCCGAACGTTTATTTAAAAGGATTTATGTACGTTACGTGCTAAATGTGAAATAATAATTTTTCTTACTCTTTTTCTTTTTTTTTTTTTTTGTTATTTTTAATGCCATTTTTAATGCCGCACATTGTGCAATGCAGTCAAAAGAGAGAGAGAGAGAGAGCGAAAAAGAGGGAGGAGGTGGGTAAGGAAGTGCGGCATTTTGTGGCTGTGGCATTAACTCAAGTCCTTTGCCATTTTTATTGAGCTGGCCAACGCGTGAAATTGTTGTGGGCCGACAAACCGGCAACTCTTTTGGCCATCTTCTCTCTGGTTCTGATTCTGATGCTTGCAGAGATTTCTCTGGTCCAAAACTTAATTGCATTTGAAGTTGTTTCTGTGCGAATTCTCTAGCTGCAGCTTGTCTTAAGTGCTGCGTCTACACAGCCAGAAAGGAAAAGTTTTTTTTTTGCCTGTTTTCATTATTTTCTTTTTCATCTAATTTTATTTCATTTTTTTTTTTTGCTGTAGTTTGCGGTTCCCAATGCCAATTTATGGCTTTCTTTCTCTTTTTCTCTAGGGCAGTTAAAATCGAAAATGCGTAGACAGCTTGGGAATACTGTAGATACATAGAGAGGGAGACAAAGAAAGAGAGAGAGAGAGAGTCAGAGAGGGAGCTGGAAAACTGGCCACAACAATGATGCAAACTTTATGCTGCTGGTTCCCAGTTTCCATAGAGAATTGTGTCTGTCTACTTTTGCTTTTCCTACCACTACTTATTTTTCTTATTGTTATTATTTTTATTATTATATTTTCTTTTTGGCTGTGCGACTGTACGTTTGTTTAGCTACCCGCACGCATATAGCATAATAATTAGAGGGTGTCCTGCAGACGGGGTTGTCCTGGGCCGTTAATGCGAGGACTTCGACTCGAGACAAAGACAAACCCCAGACAGACACATCATTGTACAGTTCATTTTGCGGCGCAGAAAGTTTCTTAATTTTTTCTTCCGTTTTTTTTTTGCTCCCTTTGTCCCCGGCGAAAAAAAAGTTTTAATATGATTTGAAGCAGACATTGCAGCAGCCTGAGGCATAATTAAAGTGGCAGGCAACACATTAAAGCCAGCCAAAAGGTAAATGCCACAACATTGGTGCGTGGAAGTTGCATGAACTTTACCTTAGCATAACTTATGCATGTGCAACTTGGCCCCAAGAAATGCCTGTAAAGGTGCTGCTTGGTTGGTTGCATGCCCACACACATGTGTGTGCAACAGTGATGCCAACTATTCGACGCAAAAAAAGTAATGACAAATTTAAAGGATAAAAACAGAAAGTTGGTTAAATAGTTAGTTTAAAGTGATGAATCTTAAAACAAATTTTTACCAAGAAATGATTTTTTTGCCCTTGTCAATTATAGCTTTCTTTGGATTATTTGATTAAACATAATGGTTCATCCTTTTTTCTTTACTGCTAATGCTTTTTTTATTTACTACATATTTGTCTTATTTAATTTCATACATAACTTAAAAATTTGTTGTTGTTTCTCATTAGTCCCGGCTGAAGTAGTTCTTAAAAGGACAGATCTATCTGAAATTTGGCTCATTTGGCATTACTGGCGTGCATGCTTAATGTTTAGTTTTGTGCCAGCGTCTTGTTAACTTTTCTTTTAGCCAGCTTATTACCTTAAACTTGACTAAGGTTGTTGACTGCAAGACCAGACGATGGAGACCCTGAGAGTGAGTGTGTCCTTGGGGTGCGACTCTTAGACATGTGCAACCAAAGCATAAATTGAAATTCATATTCAAATGTGCATGTGCTTTCTCTCTCTCTCCTTGTCTCTTTTTCTCTTTCTCACTTTCTATCTCTGTCTGTGCATTAGGGACGCCAGTTTTCTTCTAATTTTCATTAGTCGACAACGGCCATTTGATGTCCCCAGCTGATGGCCGCCGTCTGCATATCCTGCATATCCTTCGCTTCTGCAGACATTTTTCAGCCAAGTGTCAAAAGCTTTCGAGGCACTCGAGTGAAAGTAATCGCCCTGACGACGACAACGACAAAGTTTCTTTGTTTTCCTTTTTTCCATCCTATTCCGCTTTTGCTGTTGTCTAATTCAATTACCAAAATGTAAAGCAATGCACTTGCCTTTACAGTTAAAAATCTTAGGTGAAAGGAACACAGAGAGTGAAAGACAGGAAGGATAAACTTAAGAGAGGGCAAATTGTATTGCTAGACAGTTTAGTAAGTAAAAGTTTTAAGCCGTTGTAATATATGCCCCTGAAGCATCTATAAGTTAGCAAAACACTCAAGAAAAATACAAGTCTCAGCTGTGGATTTTATAGGGGGCCCCTTTTGTGTGCTTTTAGAGTGAAAAACTTGGGAGCTTCTTATTAAAAAAATTCAGTATTTTGCAGAAAACATTGACAGATATTGCCGTAAAAATTATAATCATTAAATTCAAACAATTTCAACAATATGTGGTGGCAATTTCATATCTCACTTTATCTTAAATGTTTTTCTCAAAAATGTTAAATTTACTAGAAAACATTCTTAATCGCTTCACAATCATGTTGTATTAGACTATTTAATATTTATAAATCTAAAATGCACAACAAAGTGCCACTCCATAGTTTTCCACTCGTTTTTCATGTCTTTCTAGTGCTTTTCGTATTTAAAATTTCTTAAAGCTTTAACAACGGTTGTGGTTTCTTAATGCCTTGTCTCTACTTTAACACTTAGTTCCGCAACGATGCGTTCAATAAAACTTCAATTAAATTAAATAAATCTCAGTAAAAATGCGCAAGTTTCATTTTCTCTACATTCTGTATCTTCTGCTATATATAGAGTTTTCAGACTGTCCGTTGCAGAGCAATCAGCAAACAGCCTGCGGTCATCATTAAATGTCTAATTTATTTCCAAAACAACAACAATAAGAACAACAACATCAGTAGCAGCAACAACTGAGCAAGCGAGAAAATTCGTTATTACAATAAGATTTTCCATTTCGCATTTTCTCTCGCTCAATCTCTCCCTGTCTTCTTTCTTTTTCTCTATCTCTGGCTCTCTTTCGCTCTGTCGACGGCCATAAAATTTATTTAATAAAACAGGCACGTTCTCATTTTAAGTGCTGTAAATTTTAATTTAGTTGTTGCTACCACACAGCTGCGCCCACTCGTCCTAGAAGGATAGGGGATAACGGGGCGTGTCAGGGTGCCATCATCAAAGCCGAAAAACTTTCGATAGAGATCAGCGTTGCGGATTTCGCCTTCATTACAAAACAACAACAAACAGACAGACAGACAGACACGGAAAACGGAAGTGACTTGTAATGAAGCGCAAAGCATTTCGGTTCACTTTTTTAAAGTCCTCTCACTCGCACTCTCAATTTCCATCTCTTTCTGTTGTTGGTTCTTTTTATACTCATATCGGAGGGACTTGGAAAGTTTCGCTTTAATGAGTTTTATCAGCGCGACAGTTTGACAAAAATTGACTGCCATTTGTTGGGGCCGCGAGCGTTAAAGCAAAAACTTGGCCCAGGCAATCAAACAGAAAATATGTTTTACTTAGTGCTTATTTATGAATATTTATGAATGCGACAAAAGTTTGCAACCCCAACCCCGAACCCCCTTTCTACAAATGTACCATTCCTTTAATTTACCATTCCCCATTTGTTTGTGTGACGTGTTTAGTTTGTTTATTTAAATGCGCCTTCAGCTATGCAATTGTATATTAATTCAGTCGCAACTTGGACGACACGAACTTAACTTGGGTTTTACTCCTGCGGCCAAAGTTGAGCTGAGACAGCGACAAATGCTAACTGACAAGCCAATTTCGCTATGCTGAGGGTTTTCTTTATTTTTTTCCTTAACTCCTCTAACAAACTTGTACGAAGCGGACCCTTTCCAACTGGCGAACTGGTAACTTCCAACTGGAAACTGGCAGCTGACAGCGGCAGCAACAACAACAGAAACAGAAACCACAACAACTGACACACGTCGACGGCATTATGCACAACTGGCAAAAAGGCGAATTAAAAATGCAAATTCTATGAGCCATTTCAATGGCATTTCGACCAGCTCATATTTAGGCTACAATTCTTATCAAGGCAGAATCAAAACAACAATTTATATTAGAAAATCAGAATGGAGGAAAAAATAAATAATAATGCTATTGAAATTTCTGTAGAAATTCAAATTGAATTAGTTGATCTTAGGCTCCAAGTTGTATCTCAATTTAAATCTTTTACATTAAAGTGCATACTTTTTACGTAACTATATCTTTAATTTAATTAAAACTTATCTAAATACCTAACTTATCTAGATTCCGTACCTCATGGTAATGATAGTGAAGAAAATATCCGATAAATTGTCGACATTAAGAATTGAGAGCTTAACATCATCCTAAAGTAACTTCTTAAACTATTAAGCTTTAATAAACCCAGATACAAATTCATAAGTTTATCCTGTTCAAATAATAATTTAACTTACGAAATGTGAAAGAACTTACTTTCGCTGCCTTTACCTGGTTCAGCTTATTGTGTTTATTTGCCAGCTTTTCGGCATTGAGATTTTGTCCATGAATTGCTTTACAGCAGCTTGCGAGTATTTCATGTGATATTCCATCATTCCATTGTTGTAACATGAACATGGAAAATAAATTGCAAAATGCCTTCACGTTTTTTTTTTTTTTTACAGTTCGTTTTTCTTTATTTAGTTATTTTTTTTATTATTTTTTTGATTTGGTTGTTGTTGCGGTCGCTTTTCATGTGGCTGGCAACAAAATTGGTGCTTTTAGTGCCTGTTGTCAAGCGATTGCATGCCCCAATAAGTATGCAACGTTTTGTCAACTTCCGTTGCCGTTTGCTACCTGTCTCGCATTACGTATACGTCGTGTGCTGTCTCCAACTGCCTCACTTTTATTTTATTTCACTTTTTCTTCATTTTATTGCTTTCGATTTTCATTTGGACTGTGTGTGTGCGGCACATGGCACGTGCAACAAACACTAAGACGATAGAGGATGCTCCACTAAACTTGCCAACTTGGACGCGGCGTAAATTTTACTTTAAGCATGATTTTATTATTTTCTCTGCCCTGTGTGCCGAGTGTCGTGCGTGTGCCATTGCCTGGGTTCGATTGGGTTTGTTTTCGCTCAGCGTGAAATTCAATTTCCCATTTCCCAGACACACACACAAAGGCAGCGAAAAAGGAGAGAGTGGGAAAGAGAAAGAGATAGAGGAAAATAGCCAACTATGTTGCTGCCTTCTATTCGCTTTGCGCGTGTAAATAATCGTGACTCTATTGAGATATCCTGCACAGCCTTTTTGCATGCATACATACAGATATATATATATACATATATATATATGTATACGAATCTATAGATATATATATATATGGTATGTATAGACTTACACGGATTGGAAAGTCGAGCGAGGCCAAATAAATGCAGAGTTTAATCGTTTTTTGCCTTTGCCTCTATGTGTTATCCTTCGTGTGGCATTCAATGGCTGCAGCTTTATCAGTCGACGCCATCGCCAGTGCCGCCGATTTACTTTTCCGCTTTTCCAACACATGTTCATGTAAGTATGTGTGTAAGTGTATAGGTGTGTGTTGTTTGTGTGTGTCTTTCTTTTGAGGCAGCAAAATTCATGGCAAATATTCTTGATTTTTATTGCGTTCGCTCACAAGTGAAATTGCTTAAAATCTATTTGTAGATTTTATTATTATTTTTGCAACGGCGACAGTTCCGCCTTCTTTTTCCGCTTATAACAATTGTTGTTGTTGTTGCTACAATTGTTGTTGTTGTTGTACATTGGCATGCCTATGTCGATGGGTGGAAAACAATTTTTTCCGTTTTTGCTTGGCTACATTTGCTTTTGAGGCATTTTTTGCAATTGTTGTGTCCTGATTTTTACTTCTATATTTTCCTTTTTTATTTGTATCACTCGACGCATTCCTTTTGGGTTTATTACTTGCCTGCCTTTTTATTTTGACTAAGGCGAGAGAGAAGGAGAAGTTGACAAGCCGCATCTATTTAAATTCATTCAGTTTATTTGGCCGAAACATGCAAACATTTGCCCGCAGCCTCTGCCATTATTTGACTTGTTTCTGCCTCGCTTCTTTTCCATTTTTTTCTATCTCCCTCTGTTTTGCTTTTCTTTAGGCTTTCTTGGCACATTTCGGACATATTTTATGTGCATTATCAAATGTTCTTGTCATATTTTGATTGCAGCTCTCAGCCGTTATTTATGTAGTTCAAGCTTCGTTTTCTAAGCCAGTCTCAAAATGTAGCTTTAATTGCACAGAGCGTTTGTGTTTAGTTGCTGCTTAAGCTAAAGCACGCAAAAAAAAAGGAAAAGCATTAAGAACATGAAATGGTTGGCATTGAATATAAAAATAAAAAATTAAATGAAATATAAATCATACGCACCATTTAACAATAAAAGGCATTGGCATTGGCTCTGCTCTTCCGTCGTTTCCCAATACAATGGCCCATAAACGCAACGCTTTCAATATCACTTATAATGCCCCTCGACACCCCCATACCGACCCTTGCCTTCCCTTCCCTTCCTGTTCCCTTCCCATCCCTTCCCTTCCCATTCCCTTAACTGCAACCATTTGCAACGGAAATCAAGTCGCACATGCGAAAGTAAAAATTCAAACAATTCTGCGCATTGAATACAAAAAAAGGGACCAGAAAAAAATGGTCAGGGAAAGGGAACATATTTAAAGTGACATTCTGCAGCATTTAACTTGCGGCATGATGATATTTGCCATTGTGGAAAATGAAAACGAAAATGAAAATGAAAATGCGAAACAATAGCAAAGCCATTTCCTTTAGCTTTGGGGGTCAGTGCAAAACAAAAGCCGAGCCAAAGCTAATGAATGTTCAAAATCAATTACAAGGCAAAGTGAAATCAGAGAAAGAGAGAGAGAGATAATAGAAGCAGAAGAAAGAGCATAAAAGAAAAGTGGGAGCAATAGAAAAATTTATAGAGAATAAAAATAAATATGCTAAATGCTGTGAATGCTGTTCAGATGATGATGATGAGGTTGATGGGCTGTGGCGATTTCCGTTGACAATTTTATACATTAGAAAGGGAGAAAGAAACTGAAAGAGAAAGAAAAAATAAACGATTGGAAACATACAGAAACGCAATCGTTAAATTTAACAACTTTCGATTTTCAATTTACTTTTGCCACGCTTCTGAATCACCTTTTTTTATTATGCTCTTCTTTTGATTTCTATCTGTCTGTGGCAAAGTTAACTGAACTTTAATTGAACTTGTGTGTGTGTGCCTGCCACGCCTTGTGCCATACTCAGTTGCATACTTTCAGAGGCATTTCTATAAAGTGAATTTAATATAATGATACATTTTATGATTGCATTTACCTGCAGCTGGTCAAACTCACGTCGACTCGATGACATAAAAATAAATGCCACCGTGTGTATGTGTGTGTTTGTGTATTTGTGTGTGTGGCAGAGTCAGCAAATTGTGGCATAAGGCGTTGCTAACGAGGCAGGCAGATAAAGAGGGAGAGGAGAATCTGTCGATGGCACTAGTCTGACTGTCTACCTTCGACCATTGGGGCTGTCTTCTTGGTCTTCTGCCTTGTGTCTTGTTTGTTCATATACACAATTACCGGCTAAGGCGATTTGCAAAGTACAACAGCAACAGCAAAAACAACAAGTAATAGAAAAGACTACAACTTGGAGAACTGAACTGTAATGTACCCTGTACTTACTGATTAATAAGTACGCACACACGCGACAGTGTTGTTTCTGGACTGCTTGAGTACCTTTCTAGTTTATTATCCGATCGTGATGAAATATTAGGTATAGATCAAGACTGTACTCCTGTACCAAAACCCAAGGATGTTTCTCATGTAATTGATAGAAACAGGCATTTCTTTATCGAATCATTTGTTAATGCTGGTCAACATATATCAATACTTTATGGGAACTGGCTCCTTCTGCTTTTTTTAAACAAGATATGCGACCTCTTGTACATTTCAATTACAGGGTCTAACAATGTGAAGGCACATCAGGTGTGTCTACCGACTGCACTCAAGTGCTGCTATGTCCATTGTCCGTCTTTGTATTGTGCTTTGTCGTTGTTGTTTGACAATGTTTACAGGTGCAAATTTCAAAGTGAATTGCTTTTCTATCGTTTGGAAAAGTGCTTGCAACACGCCAACGCACATAACTAAAGGCGTTTCCATTTCCCACTCATTGCAACAAGGGCCAAATTAGTTCAGCCCAAAGATACGACAAACAGACAGACAGACAAGAAGAAAGAAGGAGAGGAAGAGAGAAGGAAAGGGACAGAAAGAGAGAGAGAGATGGACAGATAGGGGCAGAAACATAGACTTTGTGGTAAATCTTTTGCGCCGTTGGCACTTAGTAAAATTGCTAGAAAAGCTGAGTTAAGCGGATTTATTTATTGTTGTTTTGTGTCGTTCTCTTTACTTTTGTGGGCGTAACAGGTTTGTCATACGAGCAACAACAACAACAATGCATTACCTGCCACAAACTTTAAGTGGCGCTTTGTGTTGTGTTTTGTGCATTGATTGTGAGCTGCAAGCCCTTCATTAAGTCTCACTCTGTCTCACAGTCACTCCCTCTCTTTTCTCACTGCGTGTGGCAATTGACAGGCCATTGTCTGTGTGTGAGTGTGTGTGTGTGTACATATTTTAATTGAATTCTGTGCACAGAGCATTTATTAACAATAATTGCATTTCATATGCCAAAAACCAGACTGTCCACAAGTGTCCAAGACTAATTTATCAATAACTGTGTGAGCAACGACATTCATACACAAATTTAAAGCCCCACCCATACACAAACACACACACACACAGACACACACACACTTTAAGTAAAAAGTTTGCAAAAATAATGAAGCATAGCTTGAGGCGCACAAACAAAACGTCGCACGCACGCAAATTGCAAACAAGTGAAGCAAACAAACCCAACAACAAGAGGTACAACCACAACAACACCCACCTGACCACAAAATATATCAAGTCCCTTCCCCTTCCTCCTCCACCCTCTTTGCAGCAACACTCTCTCCCGTTGGTCTACAACCTAGTCTGCAGGCCAGAATAAGCGCAAAGTCACGCAGCTGTAGAGTTTTGCATAAAATGCTGGCCAAAAAAGAAAATGGCAACCCCTTTTACACACACACACACACACACAGTCTCACATACACCTACACAAACATGTGTTGCTCTCATATGCATGGCGCCTGTCCACATTTTGACTGATCAACCAAGCCAAGCAATTTTGTTGAATTTGTTTGCTTTTGCTGCCCAGTCAGGGTCTGTATTCTGTATGAGATTGGTTCGTAACCCGGTTTTGGGGGCGTGACCAAGCTGCTTGTAGTACCCAGAGGATTACCTGGACTTGTGCTTGTTCCTGTCACACAGTCACAGTGTCAGCTTGCAACTGCAACTCCCCTTCGATTCCCTTGCCCTTTACGATTCTCTCTTCTTCTGACTGGCCTTCTGGTGTCACGCACTTGTGAGCTTGTTTGCTCATCAATGCGACAGTTGCACCTACGCTCCAGACCTTGCCACAGCTGCCGCAGTTGCTGCTCCTTTACTTTTTCTAGACTCTGTACTTAAAGAATTTAGGGGGTCTACAAATTCTTGAAATGACACCAACAGCTCTAGTTGTGTTAGTCTTAAAATATTAAAACGCTTCCGCAAATAAAAATTAGTCTTAGAACATTTGATATACTGTCCTGTAACATTCATCACATTCGGATAATTAATATTAAATGTTATTCAAGCCAGAATCCAGAGTGCATGTGTTTTTTACAGAATACGTACAGGGTCTCTTACAGTCGAGTTCTCTTGACTTTTCTTCTAGTTTTACTATTGCATAAAGTCAGGTAACTGTTTTACATTTCGATTTGAATTTGTTGCTGCAGTTTACCCAAAGTTTGCACAACTTCTCTACTCTCTTTCTCTCTCTATATGCATAGCATCTATTGCTATAAGACCCCCCTTCAGCTTTTCTCTACTCCTTCCCTTAAGCACCACCCCCTCACAAGCTGCTGGTATTGCTCTTTTTATTGATTTGACTTGTGTAGTGGCTTTTCAGTTATTTGTATATGGCTTAGACTGCTCTAAGCCCACGTACCTTGGTAGATGCTTCAACGCATTTTTTATTCCAAAAGTTGATAGAGTCAAACTTTTTGGCTTCACCTCTTGAGTTTCTCTAGAGAAATAATCAATTTTTATTTAGCTATGTGCATAATCCAATTCTCTTTCAATTGCTTATGAGCAGACATTGTTTGTTATTGTTATTCTGATTTTTATTTGTCTTTGATTTGCATATTGCAATATATTTTGATTACAATTAAATTTTAATAACATTTCGTTTATTTCTTTCTCTTATCATTGCAGGTAAGATTCGATAAAAACCAATTGAAGAAGTATTTGTCAGTCATCAGGGAGACAGGTTTGATTAAACACTAAAAGACATTTTATTTGAGCTGATTGCAGAATCGATTGGCAATCAATGAATTTGGGAATACTCTACATCCAAGGAGATAAATAAACTTAAAAAGAATGTTAAAATTATATTTCTCATCGACATGTTGGCATTTATTCCTTAAAGCATCTGCTTTAGAAAAATGGAAGAATTATTAATAGAAAATTCGTCGTAGAAAGTTCAAATTAAAAATGAGTTGATAGAAAAGATTTGTTTTAGTCAAAGAAATTTATAATCTAATTTATACAATTGTATAAGTTGCTCATCACTTTAACTCAGAATATACATTCTCAAGTATGCATAGATTTGGATGATGATATAACTTTCTAGTTGACTTGCCCAGTAATTTCCACTAATTCACCCATCAACACGAAAAAGTAGAAAATGTCAAGTACAAGGCTAAAGATCATAAATCTTTTACTCTGCACAACAAAGAAAGAGAGAGGAAAATTCCTTTGGACGCGTCATAATTTAACACAGCAGCAATGTGAAAGGACATGCCACAGAATTGTTGTTATTATTATTCTTGTAGTTGTTGCTGGCTGAGAGCGAAAAATATAAATGTCCAATTTGCGCAGCGTCTGTGTAACTTTTGCGCCAAATGATTAACTTGATTTATGCGTGCGGCGACAAACTTTCAGACTTTCCTTTGCACCTTGCCACGCCCACTTGACTGACGACCAGGTGTGGTTGTTGTTGATACTGCTCCTGTTGCTGTAGCTGCTGCTGCAAAAAGAACAAAAACAGTCACAACAAACATAAGAAGCATAAAAAACTCATTCGCACACTCGACAATCATTTACAGCAGGGCGTTAATTTCCTCTGTTGGCCCTAAACTTGCCTCACTTCAAGTGGAGTTGTGCCTTTCTCTGTCTCCTCCTTCTCTTCTCTCCTGCCACGCCCACTATTTGTGTGAAAAGAAGAAGTAGAAAAACTACGCATAAGTCTAACAAGCACCATTAGTTGGGTTTCCCCAAGAGTTCGACAGCTGGCGACATTCTCGTTGTTGGTCGCAGTGGCCTCATTTGTTTTAATGTGTCAATTTGTTGACAACGCTCTCTCTTCTCTCTCTCTCTCACCCACACACATACTGTTTTTCCTTCTCTTTTACTCTTTTACTAACTGTGGGGTTATTGTTCATACGCCACGTGGTCCACCTAACATAAAGCTCAGCAAAATTCACCTGTAATCTGTCATTTTGTCGCTTTAATAAACGTTTAAGGCCAACTGGCGTTGTTTGAGCCACTGTGGATTTAACATATTGTTTATAAACTTTATAACACAGTTTATGCTATATACATACAATACATTTTATAAATTCTCCTCTCTTTTTTTTCCGTTGCTAGTTTCCCATCGGTTTTCTCGCGCATTTCCTTTGCCGCTGTTGCCAACAGTTTTTTATGGCCGACAAAGTTGTTGCCCATTTTGACATATTTCACGCTTTGCTTTTATGCTTCCTGATTGCCAGCCCCAGACTCCACTTTTGCCCTTGTTAAGGCCTTCTGTTCACTGCTCATAAAATTCTGTTCTTTGTATTTATTGCTGTTGATTTAGTGCTAAGTTCCGCCTATTTCCGCCCCCTCTCGCCTTGCCCCGCAGCAGCTATAACATTTTTTATGCATTTTATTTATTCAAGTTTTCTTTTTTTTTTGTGTGTTAGCCTAAATATGTATTCCTCTTTGGCTTATCGATTAAACAAACTTTTGTGATTTTTTCGCGCGATTTTGATGTGAAATTCATGAAATGCAACAATTTTGGCCCATTTACCATGGCCTACATGTGAATGTTTTTTGTATTTTCTTTGTTGTTATTTTGTTTTTGCGTTGGCCATTAAATTTTTATTAAGTGCAAAATGAAATTGCCTTGTTTTCCATTCCTCTGCCCTGCTCTTGGCACTTAATGCGCTTTAAGTCCATGGAACTTGGTAATATTTGTGCTGTGGCATAAAGCATAAATAATGGTGTTTGTTGTTGTTAAGCAACCCTCGCCACGCCCCCGCTGTGAACATTTACAGACATACACACATATACGTTATACAGAATGTAACTTTGCTGAGCATATTACTGCCATACATATATATGCCCTGTAATCGAAGAGCAAATAGGTATATCGACTGTAGGCTCAGTTTTTTTAACCTAATATATTTCAAATCATTAAGTAATAAAATCATTGAATTCTAAATATTATTTTAATGTATTACTTTCAGTTGTTGAAATATATATACATTTAAACCCTGCAAAATATTTTTGGTAGACTGATAATTAATTTATGAGACCCTAATGACTCCTGTTGAGCATATTTTCTCTGTCCAAAGATACTTTTTGGTACTTTTGTCTGCTACAGGGTATCTTTTAGTCGAGTCAGTTGCCAGTGATGATCATAATCATAATTGATTTGTAAATTAAACATATAAAATTAATATGTTGCTATAATAATTTATTTATTATTAGTGCTTTGTAACTGTTACTTTTTTTTTTTTGTTATACATTTTGCTTTTCTAGGGTATCTAATTATATTTTTACACACTGTTTAACAATTGCTAACAGGGCATCTACTAGTCTTTTTACATTTGATTTGTTAATTCTACCAGCAAACTTTTCATTTCATATCATTGAAATGGCATTTTATAGTGCTTTTAATTATATGAAAAAGATATAACTATTTTTCTTTGTGTATGTGTGTGTGTATATATGTGTATGTGTAAATGTGTCTGTGAGTGTTTCTCTGTGTGTGTGTTTGTGTGTTTGATAGCCATTTAACTGCACGTGAGATTCATTAATTTAGTTGCCAGTTTTGTTGCCTGCATTACAAAATGTTGCTCCTTGTTTGCCACCTGAACCTGCAACCCCATAGTTCCCTTACCCCTCCCCTCTCTCTGCTGCTGCTGCTGCTGCTTGTTAAGGCAGGTGGGCGTGGCAGCAGTGGCGGGCAACCTCTATTAATTGAGTTGCAAATGCCAAGCGAAACGACATAAAAAGCTAATTGCTGCCCATTATTGTTAACGTAACGTAACGTAATGCTCGTTACGTTGCGCAACACTTAACATCAAATTGAAGCATTTGCTAAAAACTAAAAACAACTGCCACATCAAATGAGCGGGCGTTCAAATAGTGGGCGTGGCATTTAATGTGTAGTGTTTTTTTTTCGAGTGTTGCCAAGATCATCGACTCTTTTTGTCGTTTTGCAACACCTGTTAGCATTCATTAAAACATTAGATGAGCACACTTCAACGTGCCTGGCATGCTAGTTTACTGTCCCCACTGCCACGCCCACTTTTATTGACGCGCCCACATTTGCTGACAGAGCTGCACAAATCCACCTTCTTTGCCTTTACTTTGCAATATTTCTTTCTTTTTTTTGGTTTTGTTTGCTGGGCACGTGAAACGTTTCAGCATCGTAAAAAAATTCGTCTGTGCTCACACTTGAGTCTTACACACACACACACACTCAGTCACAGACACCCACACACACACGTACACACACTGCCTCAGTTTGTTTAGTTTTTTTGCGGTTATCCGGCGTTTACATTGTCTAAACGCCCGGGCATGGCCAACAACATGAGTTTGCACGGTATCTCATTTGGTAACAGCAGACCCGACCCGGCCAAAAAGGTGGCTCAATCAGCAGCAAGTCCCCCCATCCCCCTCTACACTCATACATCCTCCCACGTCTCTTTGGCATCTTTCTCACTCTCTTTACTATTCCTTCTTGCTTGCTTTCTCCCTGTTGGCAACTTTTTGTTGCGCACTTTTTTATGGGTTTTCGTTGAGCTGCCGCACACAATTTTCCCGCAGTAGCAAGAGGTGTTTATACACACACACACCACACACACACACAAACACCCAGGAAAATTCATATGTGTGTATTTCAGGGAGTTTTTCAGTTTATACCCCCCGTTGTACATTTAATGGCGTTGATATGGTTTTATGACCTCTGTGGCCTCTTACACATACGCCCCGAAAATTGCATTGTTTGCCCATTTCTGTTTCTGTTTTTGTTGTTCATGTTCTTCTTCTTCTTCTTCTTTTTGTTTTTATTACATTTATTTTATGTTTTTTATGATTTTTGTGCTTTTGTTTTTTTTTTTGTTCGTTTATTCTGTTTAATTTTCTCTTTGCACCCACCAAGGAGTCATCATTTCTAAGTTGCTTTTCTTGTATGCCACACGTGTGGGCGTTTGGTTTATTGGGCGTGGCAGGCGTAACTGATAACACATTGATCCTGTGCGCTGTGTGGCATGCAACAGACCTGCTGCTGCTGCTGGTATTGTTGCCACTTGAGTTGCATTTAACATTTCAATGGTTAAGGTTGAGAGTTTTCACATTTGCATTTCCCATTTCGCAATTTTCGCCTTTGCTCGGCAATCAAACGCTTTTAGCTCCCCTCGCTCCCTGTCTGCCATTTCTCGTCCTTTCTTCTGCTTTCTCTCTAGAGTATTATTTCTAAAAACAACGCCGTCATTCGCATTCGTGTTGCAGTTGCAAGTGCAAAGCATTCTGTAAATAAAAATGCAATTTGATTTCGTTTTGTTGTTTGGGTTTTTGTTTGTCATCGTATTTCAAATGTGACAAATTGAGTGCCCCTTTCCCCCCTCCACCCACACACAGCCTGAACAAACAACACCTGTGTGTATGTGTGTATTTGAATGTGTATCTGTGAGTGAAGAGCGAAATTTGTTTGCATTTTTATAAGCATCGTCGGGTTATTGATGCCAGACAAGAGGGCGCACTCGACGCCCCTATCCTGCCACACCCCCTTTTGCAAAACGGAAAACCCGCAAAACGGTAAACAGACACACACACAAATGCACAGATACAAACACACACAGACAAAATATCCACAACGAACTTGGTTGAATTTGCATTGGAGTTTTGAATTTTCACTGCGTTTGCCAGTTGAGAGCTTCAATATCACACACAAGAGTAAATAGATATTTGAAAAGCTTTAGCTAAATAAATACGCTCGCTTATTTAGGACTATATTTATATGTTTAATTGTATTCAAGCTCTCATTTAATTTCATAAACATTTCAATTTACCTCATTGCTAACAAGAGGAAGCAACTTTGAATAGTTGTTTAACGCGTTCAAGGTCCAAAAAAATTGAATTGTTTGGGCGTTGTTGATTTATGTATGTGCGGTGGGTATAGACAACTTTATAAGCGATAATAGATTGCGTGACTGAATAATTGAAAGAAGCGCCAGAAAATGTAGCTAAAAAGTGGAACTATAAACTAAATGATACTCTGTATAGAAATCAAAATTAGGAAAGGTTAAAGCAAGTAAGGAAATCAAGAAATTTAAAGAAAATTACAATTGGTAATTTCACAAAATATCTGCAAAAAAAAGGCTAGAAAAAAATAAAATTGAATAATAAAATATTAGAATTAAAATAAAATATAAAATTATACCACTAATGATTCTATTCATTCAATCAAATGCAATAAAATATATGTTTTAATTGTGTCTACAATGCATATCCTACATTCCACATCAACTTAAAGCCCTATATACCCCTTAAGACAGACGTATTGAGTTCTAATAAAGTTAAGCTCTTAAAGAAGAAACCCAAAAGTAGACTACACAAAACTGGCGCAGACATTTTACGAGCGCATGCAAAGCCCAAAAGACGGATATGGAAAGTATCCTAAGAGCTAACTAGGCTCACAAATGGTGGCAAGAGGGTAGACAAGGAGAGGCGCCTCCAACTGAGTGAAGCATGCTCCGAAATTCATGAGCCACGAAAACGCATAAATATCCAACTTTTTTTGTTTTCCTCTTTCGCCTTTATTTTTCTACTCTTACTATTCTCGCATTTTGGCTTTTCTGCTGTGAGAGACATGAAATGTGGCAAAAAGCATGGCATTAGCTTAGCCAAAAATCTGTGGGCGGGGTACACAAAGAGAAAGCGATAGAGAAAGGGAGACAAAAAAAACAGCTCACGGCAGGCAATTTTATGAAAATTATGACAATAATTGTCATTAAATCAAAAATGCTCAGTAATTGTCTCATAAATTTACTATGCAAATTGTGTGGCAAGCAGGGGCGGGGCAGGCACAAAGGGAGGCCCAGCTTAGAGTTGCATGTGAGTGGTGGGAGGGACGGAGGAAGGTAGTGGAGGGAATACAGGAGGACAGTTTCGTGTTGGTCGTCGCAATTTTACGATATCAATAAAAACGTCGACAATATAAACTTAACTTTGGCTTTTTCGGCCTCCGTTCTGGGGTTTTGTGCCTGGGCATTAAAATTGTATGCATAGCATATTTCTAGGCGCACGTGCTGTTGTTGTAGCTCCTGTTATTGTTGCTGCTGTTGTTGTTATTACTGTTGCTGCCACAAAAGTTTTTACGATGCCCCATAAAAGCGACCAGGCAACTGGCAACTGCCAACTGGCCCCCAATCATAAGTTGTTCTTGCTTTTGCCTTTGCCCTTGCCTAAAAAGGTAAGAAGCATAAACAGAGTTGCTGCAAAGGATTAGATAAGCTTAAACTTTGGCTAAGTCAAGCTTTTATGCCTATGCACTTGTAGTTATATACGCACCACTGCACCACCCAAATGGTTTACCTGCGCTTTAAAGCCAACAACCAACAGGCAACGATTAAAGTGGCCCACAAATTTAAACACACACGTCTCTCGTCGACTCTGGGCCATGGCCTGGACATGTTGGCCAGACACGTCAAGGGGCGGTGTTCACAGGAAGCCGCAAAGTGGCTTTTTAATGCACACAGCAGGTTTTGGCCACGCCAGGGCAACAACAACAACAACAACAGTAGCAGCAGCAGCAACAACAACAACAGCCAGAGCAATATGCAATTATATAAAAATCAGACAGAAAAGATGGAAAAAAATGAACAAAAAAATTGCTTACTTTGCAAAAGCAGT
Organism: Drosophila testacea; assembly: GCA_035043265.1. Classification (NCBI taxonomy): domain Eukaryota; kingdom Metazoa; phylum Arthropoda; class Insecta; order Diptera; family Drosophilidae; genus Drosophila; species Drosophila testacea. The sequence goes on from JAWNND010000211.1 coordinate 589,622, forward strand.
TGTGTGAGTGTATGTGCGTGTACGTGTGTGTGTGAGTGTATGTGGTCTGTTGTGTTAATTTAATTAAGGCCTGAGCGTCCTTGTGTTTATGTGTCTGAGAGTTGTGGGAGAAATTGTTGTTATGAAGTGCCAAATTGTTGGCCATTTGACGGCTTGGCTGGGAAAAAAAAGTGAAGAAAATACAGAGAAATTAACATAATTGAAAATTGAGGCAGCTTTCAGCTTTGTTGCTGTTGTTCTCCTTGTTGTTGTTGCTGCTGCTTGACATGTGCTCAAGGTCGTATTAAAGTCGTCGCAACTCAAAGCCTGCTCAAAAATATGCTACACTTTTTTTGTGTTGCGGCCATTTTGCTTAAACAAAAGCAACAATGTGTGGGACCTTTATATAGTTGTTGTTGTGGTGGTGGTGGTTGTTAGTTGTTGTTGTTGTTGTAGTTGCTGTTGTTGTAGCATCTGATTTCATAATATTCTAAAGGGAGCTATCGAGTTTACTTCATTAATAATTCAACAAGAGTCAGGCAACCTTTTTTTTCATCAATAGCTAAAGCCTAGCATAGCTATAGGCATATCTAATAAGGGTAAATGAAAGAGGAAGAAGGATTTAGGGAAAGAGACAGCATGTGTGTGTGTGTGAGTGTGTGGAATTATATTAAAAAAAGGCAACACAACTGCATTAAAGTTGAGACAACAAATCTTGCTGTTTTTTAACTGATTTATGTATTGAATGCCACATAGACTATGTTTTTTTATGCTAACTTAAATGTCTATATGCCGCATAGACTGTGTTTAAATGTTTGGATATGTGTGTGTGTGGAAGCTTTATTAATTTACACTTTTTTCATACATTTTTTGTTGTGTTGCCACTGACAGTTATATAAATTATTATGTTTTGCTTTTAGCATGATTGAAATGAAATTAAACTGCCTTTGTCAGCTGTCTCTCTCTTCTTTCACACTCTCTCTCTCTCTCTCACTCATTCGCTTGCTCTATGAGATGTATATGTATGTGTGACTTTGTCTGTCGTCTAGCAGCTGCCAGAGACATGTGCTGACAACAACAAAAACAACAAACGAAGCTCGCCAAAAAAAAAAAAAGATGAAGATAAACTAGAAAACAGAGACCTGGTTTTTTTGGGGTGCTGACGCTGAAATTTCATTTAGAAAATGAAAATTTAGTAAACGCCGCATAAAAGCAGCTGCCAAGCGAGAGTGAGAGAAAGCGGGAGAGAGGGAGTGGGCTAGGCGATAAACATATTTTCTTATAAGCAGACACATACATTCTCCTACATAATTTGTCTGTTATTTGCTTGCTTTTTGTTGTTTTGTTTTTCTTTAAATTTTAATCATGTGCTTCTAACACATTCAGACAAATTGAGAGCATATTTTTGTAATGCTCTGTTAACTTAAAAGTGTCATAAGAAGTTAATATAAGAGGACAACAGAGACTTTAAAAGAGAGATCAGGTGAGAAAAAAAGATCAGGGGATATGAAAGAGATTCCTAATAAAAAAAAATTAGTTTAAAGAGATAAAATCCTTTAAATTATTATTAATTTATTTTGCTTTAAAAACACATGGAAGCAACTTTTTTAAAGCTGTTACTGCAATATACAATTTTGACAATTTACAGGGTGTCTTTAAGCAGTAGACACCCAATACAAGCATTTATTCACATTCATTTTTGGTGTACTTTTTTTTATTGTCAGACGCATTGCTTTGCGTTTTTATTTGGTTGAGTGGGTAAATGTACATGTGTGCCTCTGAATATCTCTGTCAGCGTGTACGTGTATGTGTGTGTGTGTGTGGGGGGGGGGTGAATGGGTGTGTGTTTGACAGCCAAAACCTTTTAAATCCTTGTTAACTTGTTTAAATGCGCAGGTTTTTTGGCGCCCATTCATTGCCATATACGTATATGAATATGTATGTGTGCGTGTGTAAGCGTATGTGCATGTGTAATTGTAAGTGTATATGTATGTGTGTGCATGCATTAATGTACATAAATTTTTATTTTTATTTTTTGGCAGGTCCCTCGTCGTAGGCGCTTTATGTCATCAGCAGCTAAGGAGCAAATAAATTGAAAAGCATTTCGAGTTGCTTTCCTTTATTCATTTTCGCCACTTTCCCCAGTTTTCCCCATTTTCCCTTTTTAAACTGAAATTATGCTGATTGTTGTGCATGTCGCGATGTTGAATCGAAACAAATGAGAAAATGTAAATCAGTTGTGTGTGTTTTGTTTGATTTTTTCTGCATTAAAAATGTACAAAAAATGCACGAGTATGCGTATATGAGCTATAAGCGGTTTACAGTTACAGTTAGGTTTAGATGTTGTCCCTTTGCCAGGCAAATTAATGCGCTTTTAACCTCATTCCACAACCACTATACTTCACTATGCAAATTAGCAGCAGCTTAAAGCTTAACTTGCAAAAACAACAATGATAGAAATAGCAGTGTATCTTTTTCTCATTCTCTCTCAATGATTGACTATGAGATACTTTTACTTTCCATTAACATTTCATAGTCTACAGTACATTCCATGGTATTAAATTTAAGTCCCATATCTCTTCCCCACTTCTCTCACATCTTGGACATGGCCTAAAGCTAACTGCAATTGGCCACATCAAATGAATGGTGGCATATAAATGAATTCATTATTTTAGAGCACTCTCTGGGCAGTGGAAAGACAATATTTATGCTAAGACTTAGGCATTTGCAATCCGTAAGAAATTGTACGAGTATTTTTCATTAATTTCAGCATTTAAATATTTACACAGTGGCACATAATTAATTGTGTACCTCCGTCGCGACGAGACGCCTCGTGAAGTGCCTGCAAAAATGTGTAAATTATGCGAGAGGGCGCCGCATTTCACACTTAAAGCTGACAGCCCAGAAAGTGACTCCCAAACAGGAGGAAAACACTGAAAGGAGAAAAGTGTGGATGGCCGAAGGTGAAATTTATGCGCCGAAATTAATTTCATGCAAAAACAATTAAGTTAATTTAGCAAAAGGCAGACTGAAAAAGCGCAACACTGGCAGAAAAATCAGGCAAATGAAATATAATAAACTTGAGAAGAGAAGGAAGAGAAAAGGAGTAAAAAGAGCTGCCAAGCTGTGAAAAGGGATGGTGAAAAAGGCTTTAAATTTCCATTGCTATCTATAGATGAATACGAGACTGTGTGTGAGAGGGTGTGTGTGTGTGTGTATGAGGGTGTGTGCGTGTAATACAAACGCAATTAAAACACACTCAAGAGGCGCAAACAACAGACAACAGAAACTGAACAGAACAGAACAAAACACAACAGTCTGAAACGACACCGTAAAACATTTAAATGCCGAAAATAGACAAGGGAACCCAAAAAACACAGAGTCTGAGCTGTCTTTTTTAAATGGAAAGGGATTGTCAGAGGGTGGAGGGTAGGTAAGGGGATTGTGAATGGAATTTCGCTTTCAAATTGCGTTGGCGCGTGAAATATCTGTGTTTGTTACGTGGAAAATGGATTGCGAATGCATTTTATATACGATTCAGACTCTGACTTCAAGTTGAGCTGCAATACAATAATAAAAATTGTAATTTGGCAGCACGAAAACAACACAAAGAGTGAAAGAGAGAGAGAGAGATGTAAAGTAGAATAAAAAGAGACTGAGAAAAGGTCAAATGGGAAAGTGGAAAACTGACTGAGAAAGTCAGATGCTGCTTTCATTTATCACGCGAATGTCAAGTCGACCAAATGCTCAAAATACTTTTTAATTGCATTTCAAATGACAGCCCAAGCTGTGGCGCCATCTAGCGTTTGGATGCAGCAGCTGAGGTGCTAAATGAAACCTAAAGATACCCGGACAAATAGAGAGTTGAAAATGTTGAAGCAGAATGTAAAAGAGAGAGCTAGCTTGCTTTTTTTATTGGGCTTACAATGACATTGACACAACCCCTGGGCAAACAGCGAGAGAGCACAACCCTCTGACAGCACTCACACCCCCTCTAGGGTTCAGTTTCAGCTTCAGCTTGCAACTCACAAGCGTGCAATAAATTTTTCAATGTCATGCGTCTCGTGCGCGCAATCTATATAAAGAAGAACAGCAACAACTACAAAGTAGAATTGCAGACTCCCAACCATCCCCCACCTGCCACCAACCACCTACTCCCCCAACTCGCAACATGTGGCAATCTGGCAACCGCTAAGCACCCAAGCAACAGCAAAACAAACTTCCAATCAGACACAAGCTGAGGCAAGTCTCCTTTACTTGACTGCTGACTGCTGCCGACTTTGTGATAAATGTGCTACAGCTTTTTGTCTTTACTTCATTGAAGTAGCCTTGCCTTGCCCCGTTTGCCCCTCCATCTTGCCACATGCTGCCCCTGCCCCCTTCTCCCGCTTATCTGTGTCTCTGTCCAGTTGCTAGCTTAGTTTTGAAAGTGTTGAAGCAGCACTTTGGCAGTGGCATCAACGCCAACGAGTGCGCTGTGTCCCTCGGCATATTTGCTTTTTATCTGCGCTTTGCATGTGGCATCCACAAGCAGCAGAGCCAAGAGAAAACTCATCTTTGCCTGCGCTTTGCGTAGTTAGACCCTGTACATGAGAAATGTACAAAGGGTCACTGAAGTTTGTCAACAGAATTAAAGTGCGTAGCAGAGATTATAAGAGCTAGATGTACCAAATTTGGTTTAAAGGTTTCGAATTTTTAAATCTACAAATCGAATAACAAGCGGGTCTTATACTAGAGAGAGAAGTTCAGCTTTACTTTGGATCGGCTCTGAAATTTTCTTAATTACAGGGTCTATTCAATTCGTTTGCTCTTAACAGTAGCCTCTTCCACTAGTTTTTCGTTCCTTGTGCACAAGTTACATTTTTAATCGCGCCTTTGAGACTTCATTAGTGCCGAGTTCCAGAGAACGCAATATGAATGGCTAAAAGCAGTTTTCAGACTTGGTCTAAAACTGGGAATGGGATTTAAAAGAGTGTGGAGAATAGAGAATGGAGAGTGGAGCATGTGCGAGGCTCAAGAGCAGCTATGTGTCTGTATCTGACTTTTATTGTTGTTGCTTTTGTTGTCTGCCAAATGGCGCATGAAGCATCAGCAACAACAAGAGCAACAACAATTTTGCTTGCCTCACATTCTCATGCTGTCTCGCTGTCTGGGCACTTGAGTGATTCAAGTGTTTTTTATAACTCCTTTTCAGTTCAGGTTTAAATGAAGTGTTTGTCTTGAGCTTCAAGTGTGGCATGTTTTGATTTTTTATATTTAAACTAGACTACAAGAAATAAAGTCAAGACAACAACAGCAGCAAACAACTTTCATTAGAGCCAGAATCAAGCTCACAAAATGCCACTCGAGTAATTTATTGTTGATATTTGCTCACGCACTTGACGCAGTCGGCGTCGCCGTCTCTGTCAGCGTCGCAGTCGCTGTCGACGTCGCAGTTACACCTTTCACTGAGACGTTTAGACGCTTGTCAACTTTGTCATTGTTGTCGTCACACATGTCGTATGCGTGTTACTTGCTTTTACGTTTCTTTTGGCTTTTGCTTTTTGTTTTGTTTTGGCAAAAACATAAAATATGCATAAATTCCAACATGCTTCCCTTTTTTCATCCTGCGGGTCATAAAACGCAGAAAAGCAACTCGAAAACGTTGTGGAGAATATGCGGAAAAGTTGCGGAAGTGCAAATGTTGCGATGAGAAACAGGAAAGCAACAAAAACAAAAAGGAAAATAATATTTTCATTTCATTTGCAGCTTATTGACAATTGACATGAAAATGTTACTCTTCTTCTCACTTTTATTGTTGTTGTCGTTTTTATGTTTTTGTTATGCGACTGCAAATAAAGTAATAAAAGGAAAAACACAATAAGAAAGGCACAAAACCAAAGTTGGACCAAAGTACTCGAAAAAGAAAAGCACATGCAATATTTAAAAAGAGCAACCAACATATTTGGCCGGAAAAATATCTAAAATTGTTTAAGCTGCCGACACATAACATTTACATTTATTTTCTGTGCTTGTCTCTCACTATTGCTCCTTCTTTCACACACTGACTCATTGTGACTCATTTGGCAACAAAAAACTGGAAGGAATGCTTTTGAATGCATTTCATGTTGCATGCTTCTTGGGGCAAGCACACAGTTTTTTCTGCCACAATCTGCTGTAAAACGAAATATTTTATGAGACCCTTTTAAACATAATAGGAAAATGTTGAGGAACTGCAGGGAAATAGTTGATGCGAGGGTAGTTTTAAAAGAAGATAAATAAAATCATGCAGTGATTAATTACAGTTAAATTCTATGATAATGACGGTAGAAATTTATTAACAATAAATAAAATAGCTAAAATAATAGCAGTAACTATAAACGAAAAACAAAATAAATAAAATAATTGCAATAAATCATAATATAAATAAAACGAAAAATCATAAGAGATATCAATAAATTAGACAAATATACATATGGACATCATTACATTCATATATTTAAATAAAAATTGAGTTCTTAAATAATAATTTATTTATTTGTTATTTATTTAACTAACACTAACTTTCTCTAATTTTAAAGTGCCTTTATGGGCTTAAAACTCTGTAAATAATGTTGATTGTAAACTCTTAAATCAACTCATTTTACTCCTAATTATCAATCGAGTGGTCTCTAGTATACACATTGATAAGGACGCCACTGTATTATATTTCTCTCAATTTCCCATTCTCATCTTTAATAAATGTGTCCATGTAGCAAAGGATCATATTTGTTACTTGTTATATATTTATATTCTATTTTTTAAATTTTTTTCTTTTCTTGTTCTTATGCGATTTGCAGTGCACTTTGCTTTGATATCAAATATGCCAGCAATCTGTCTGCATTTTAAATGAAACCGAAGAAGATTTATTGTATGTCCAATATCCGTTACGCCCTGCCCCGCCCCGCCCCCTATTCTGTGTCCCCAACCCTCAGATGTTGTTATTGCTGTCCAAAAGCGTCGGCAAGGTGTCAAGTGCGACGACGACGACTTCAAGTATAAATTATGTTTTATTGAAACTGATACTTTGACAGCAAATCTGAGCGCAGACTTTTCAATCAGCCAACACTGCAAACTGTTGCTGCAAATGGAAAGGGAGATTTACATGGAGTTGAATCAGGAGCAGAAGCAGAAGCTGTTGTTACCCTGGATGAACACATAAATCACAGGACATGCCGTCGACGACGACGGCGACGACTAACTGACTGACTGACTTGAGCTAAAGGACGATAATTAATTAGCTTTTAATGCTGCCATCTTGTTGAAGAACGACAGTTTGAGTGCATTTAGTCAAACGGAAAATGATGCCAAGGAATGCCAAGGATAAGACTATCCTCGAGTTGTGATTCTGACAAGAACAGACAGACAATCGTAAATACACACACGCAAACACACACTAGCATGGAATTGGAATTGTAAGAGAAGACAGTGCGAGGACATAATGCTTGATCCTTTGTAGACATTTCGTTAAAAGGAGCAGGAGCTGGAGCAGTGCAAAGGCACTGCCAACAATCAAATCAAAAGCAAACAATGAACAAAAATGTAGGAAAACATAACCAAAGATAAGCGGCTTGCAGCTTCAACATCAGCTCAAGCAAAAAAGATGGCGACAACGACAACAACGAACAACGACAACGTTGTTGTAAACGGAAACGCAGACATGAAGCGAGCAAAAAAAGGAAAAAAAAGAAGTAAAGTAGAATAAAAATGACAGCTGGGAAAGAAAGAAAAACACAGAGAAGCAAGTGCAAGTGCGAGTGTCGGCGCGTCCTTGCCGTTGTGTCCTGTGGCAAGTAGTGTGGAGGACAAGGGGGACAGCCTGTTGTCTGCTGCAAATACCGCAACATGTACTCAAGCAGATAATGTTAAATACCACTCGAGGACGTAAGAGCACAAGGCAATGCCAAAAAGGAGGAAGCAGCAAATCCATGTAACAACAAAAGACACAGGCGAGCCATTGGCTCCGACTCTAGCTGTAAAAAGGAGCAGAAAAAGGACACCACAGCGCAAAGGACATGCGAAAAACGAAACCGAAACTGAAAACGGACAACCAACTGAGCCAAATCCACCAACCAACCAGACACACTATAAAGCGAAACAAAAGTTCCAAAAAGACTCGAGACTCGAGGAAAAAAAGAGGAAAAAACTCAAAACTGAAGCTGGGCCGGAAAATTTAAGCGCAACATTAAATAATTTACAAACAAACGGCGCAACGGTCGCCTTAATCGCCGGAAATACGCCAAAAAATAAAAAAAAGAAGCATCAGAAATAACACCAAGTGTAGCAACAACAGCAACAGCAACAGAGACAACAAAGCATGCCACATTCAACTGCCTGGTCGAGGGTCGACGCATGTGCAACTGTCGTCCATGTTGTGAAAAAGGAAAATCAATAAAACGTGCGAGGCTGTGTTGGGTGCGTCGTTTGCTCTCTCTTTCACTCTCTCTATCTCTCTCTCTCTCTCTTGCTGGCACTTTTACTTTTTGCTGAACTGAAAGATGCGACACTGGCAACGGCTGCCAGGACAAGGCAGTTTCCGATGCCGACTTCCTCTACTCCTACCTACCACCTTTCTTTCACTCCCTTTTTCCCCCCTTTTCTTCCTTCTCCTTTAACTCCACCCAACGCTTGTCCTTGTCGCCGCTTTGTCATTTGTTTGGCCTGCAGCTAAATTTGCCTGTCTGCCCAACTGTCTCTCTGTCTGTCTCTCTGACTGTCTCTCCGTCTGTCTGCCTCCTTTTTGTGGGATACACATGAAGCAATCGCTTCGCTTGCCGGCTTAGGTGTGGCATGTGGCATGTGGCAGCTGTTTTCAGCCAAAGTGCAACAAACCGAATTGAAACTGTGCGAGGCCACGATTTTTTGCATTTTTATAAAGCAACGGACAGTTGAACATTCGTACAGTTAGACGACGACACTGACAAGCGTTAATCTTGAAATAAAATATGTATTTGTTTTGAGGAGGACAGGCAGAAAATCTCCCTCAACAAAATGTGTTGCATACTTTCGAGCGCAAGTCGCGACGGCATTTTGATTATCTTTGACGCAAAAGCGACTTTCCATAGACTTTGCATAAATTTTCCACCCAAAAAAGTACCCTCTACAATTTCTGCCTAGCTATATCTTTTGGTTATCTTTTACTTTTAGCTACACACTTCTAAGCTCTTGCAAATTGACAAAGAACTTCACATTGCCAACTTTGCTACACACTCGTACTCTGTCCCCAGTCTCAATCTCTCTGCCTCTCACTCTCTCTCCCTTCTCCCTTGGTTTCTCCTTTACACAGTCTCTTATGCAAAGTTTTGTTTGATTTTTTGAGGCTTCTTTTTGGCCAGGTGGTCGCGTTTTGTTCGTTCTTCATTTCTTCGTTTGCCTCGCAGTCAACGTTATTTGCATTTCAACTATGTCTGTGTTTGCACCTCCATACATGTGTGTGTGTGTGTATGTGTATGGGTGAGCGTTTGATTGTATTTGTGCCGCGCGCTAACATTTTGTTTGTATTTCATTAATATTTCAGAGGTGGCGTTGTTTGAAATCAAAACATAAATATTAACATTCATGAATTGAAACTGTGTATCGCCGTGAGCGCATTTCCTGTACTCGTCACACACTTACACATCATCTCTCACACACATACAGTGAGTGTAAAAAAATGATATAAATGCCGCCGCACAAACCACAAACCAAACAAATACCAGACAGATTGACACAGACACACGGACAGACATGCAACAACATTTTTAACAATTTTCCATAAAAAAAAAAATTGGAAAACAGGGAAATTAAAATTAAACTGTGAAATGCAAGGCAAATATTTTTGTCTAGCCGGGATCATTCGAGTTGGCCAGCTGCTCGTATAACAATCCCCCTTTCTTCCCCTGCTTCCCATGACACGCCCACTTGTACACATTGCAATTGTTGTTGATGTGATTTGCTTGTTTTTCATTTACCCAACCACATTTTGTGGCATGCGCAAAGTTTTGTTTTATAATTTTAAGCAAATATCAGAGATATGATTTGTTGGCCAAAGCGAAATGCATCGGAAATACCGATATAACAGATATAGTTAATATTTATGTGAAGTTGTATCATTTAAATCCAAGAGTTATGATAGAAATTTTCTAAAAGAAAAAATTTGTCTGTGCTTAATTAAGAAAAATAATCCTAAATAGAGTATTTAGTTTTTAGGCGACTTTTGTGTATATATAATTATCTGAAATTAATTCGATTATCTCATTCATGAAGCTTTCTCTTATATATTTTTCTCATCTCATCAGTGAACGTATTTTTATATTTCGATATGAATAAGTGATAGTTTACATATATTTATTTACTTATTCTAATTATTTAGAAATATCTTTTAAATTAATTTAATGCACATATTATACAACTTGACTAACTATCATGAATTTATTTCTTCTCTTTACAGGTATGTCGATTTATACCCCCAAAAAAGTCATTTAATCCATCGATGTTTCATCAATGTTTACACGTATTTCTCTGCACCTTAAAGAACCTTCATCGTTAACGTAATCGTAATCGTAATCGTAATCCGTTAATCGTTTATCATTATTAAATGTAGTTTGAATTATGCTTTAACTAATTAACAACATTTCCAAACTAACAACATTTCCTACACAATTTCCATTACCTATGCGTGTTTGAGTGTGCGAAAACATTTGTGTGTAACTGTCTGTAACTCTGTTGTATCTCTCACTCATCACGCTCTGTCTTTAGCTGTTGCTTTTGTTGATGTAAGTATGTTGATGTGTGTGTTACAAAATTTGTGGTAAATATTTAAACGTTTTCATTATCATTTTGTTTTATGCCAACGCTGACAACACACAAATCTGTCAGAGATTTGCAAAACCGCCGAAAACAATTTGTGTGCTTAATTAAAAATTTAAATTACATCAAATAAGTGGGCGGGACAATGACTGTGTGTAGGGCGTGGCATTTGCCAACAATTTGTATGTGTCTGTGTGTGTGTGTGAGTAACAAATTTACGGGCAAAAGCTAAAATAACGCTGCCATTACGAGTATGACATGCATTATGGCCAAAAGTGATGGCCAAAGAGGGAAGAAAAGAGGAGGTCAAAAGGAGGGAATTAGAAGAGTCCTGGCCACATGCTGCCACACTAATTTGTGCATTCCCAAGTTGGGTGCGAAAAACAAAACGCCGCCATCAAGTTGCAGGCTTGAAAACTTTGTCCTACTCATACTTAAGCTTTCTCTTTTCGACTCCATCTTCCTTCTTTTTCCTACTCTTTATCGTGCTGCGTTCTTCGTGCTCCTGCTCGTTGTTGAGTGCAGAAATTAATTGCATTAGAAAAGTTGCACAGAGTCGCACATGTGCCAACCGATGGCAACGAAGGAAAACTGGCAACTCGGTCCGCCAAACTTGCGCTTATTTAAGTTTAGAAATGTCTTGGCAAAAGTTGCCAGCCTTCATTCTACTCCTCTCTCCACATCTCCTACTCCTCATTTTACCCAGTATTTCTACAGCTAACTCCCCATTTGTCGTTCTCGCTGCTTTTGGCCTTGTTGGCGTTCCGGACAAACGTTTGTCAGCAAACTTAATTTCTGAACTTTTTCCGTAGCCAGGCAAAAGCAAATGGCATTTGCTAACCCCCTGGCTCCCCCTCTCAGCCAATCGACGTTTACAAAATGCTCGTCACCAACTTTTGGCTCGCTTTTCAGCGTCTTTTCTACCAACAAAAATGAAAGAGGGGGCAAGTCGAGTTTTGGGGCATGTTGCATATTTTAAAGCGCAGCCACTAGACGAAACTTGCCAGACGCACATTTTACATAAATGTTGCACTTAAATGCACATTTTGTCATAACGCCAAAGGAATTCCACACACACACACACACAAGTCGAGGAAAAACAAAGAAAATGCTTGCATCTAAAGGAAGTTTCTTCGAGCCAAATTAAGATTCTTTTGCGAGTCCATAACAATTTTCAATAAATAACATTTTGTTGATGCTTTTCATTCTTATAATATTTTTTTTGTGCTGTTAGACAGTGCATGAAAATATGCACATGAGATAAAAAGGGGAAAACAGGAAAGGAAAAACAGCAGAAAAATGCTGAGACAAATAGGTAGGAAAAATCCTTCAAAGGGCTGTGAAAAGCAGCTGTAAAATGTTCAATGTAAATTTTGCAAGCTGCGCATTTTGTGCATTGGCTTGGAAAACTGTTCAGCACAAATGTAACTTTGTCTTGGCGTCGTCAGCTCGTTGTCAAAGTTACTTTGTATTGAAATTAGACACATTTCCGTGCAATGCAAAATGCCAACGGCAGAAAAGACTTACCTTCTAACATTGTGCATTGATATGCCAATGCAATGGGAAATTCAGGTGATTCAGCTGGGGCAAGTAGACAGCTGAAGTATGATATAGGTTTTTGCTCAAGCACCTAAACACAGTATGTAGCTAAACCTCTGTACTTAACAACTACAGCGGGTCTATTAGGTTTCTTTAATAAAAGCAAACAGGGCGTCTTTCCGTGAGAGTAACTTTTGAGATATAGAAACACCTTTCTTGATACGTACTTTATTTATAAAAATATATATAAAAATTTTATTCATGACGTACCAAGTGTTCTGAGAAAAATAATAATTTTAAACCATTCGTCTGTGAAATGCATCGAGAACGTAGGTTCTTAGTATTATAGTCCAGTTCTTGATTGCAAAATTCTGCTGTTTTAGGTTTTCTCTAAATGCTGTGTTATTTAAAAACAGATTCTTTTGCCTAACTCTTAATGATTCCATATACTCTTTTTTTTATCTGTGTAAGCTTTATATCCTATTCCGATCAAGTCTCCGCGCAATCGAGTTTCAAGAGCTAGATCCTTGAGTTTTGGCATAAATAACATATTCCATAGTTCGTGTTTCTCCTGAAAGTAAATAAGATGAAATTATGGGCAACTTTGGGCCAAATCAAAATAAAATGATCACAACGATTTAAGAAGAATAAGTACAGAGTGTCTTAAAGTCAAGTTCTCTCTACTGTATGAATTTCTACTTGTTGTTGCATGTGTGACAACGACACCGGGGCGACACTCGTTGACATTGGGGCGACAATGCGTCAAGCAGTCGCACCCCTTTTTTTACACACACACAAACCTATACTACTTACACCCCTGTCTCTCAAACACACACTCACACACACACACACACACTCTTATACACACATTTACTAATTTGCATATTTATGCAATTATACGTTACCTTTTGTTCCTACCTCCAATGTCTACAAATTTTTGTGCTCAACCCTTTTCGTTTGGCTTTTGCTGTGCCCCCTACTCCTACCCCGTGACCCCTGCCCTGCCATTTTGGGCCACCCCTGCTACCGTCAACAGTTGGTCGCGGCAGGAACGTCAGGTCGCGGCACAGCATGTCACTTGTCACGCCAAACACGAACACGTTAAATGTCAACAATGAAGTGACACAGCACGGCAATGGCAATGGCAACCGATCATTGTCCTGCCTCCTTGCCACACATACACACACATACACTTGAAAGAGACAACAGCAGAAGGTCCTTACAGCCTGTATCCTGTCCTCTCTCTCTCTCTCTCTCTCTCTCTCTCTCGACTGACATTTGACACTGTCACAGCGTTTAGTGATTTATTTCATGTTGACATGCGTCGTTCCCTCTGACAGTGCCACCTGCAGCAGCGTAATCCCTTCCCCCCTCAGCTTCTGCTCTCCCTTCGCTTTCCACTCATTTTTGCTCTGTCAAAATTTTGAAATTGCGCTTAAAATTTTTGTTATTTCTATTTGCATTGTCCCCCTTTTTTTGCTGTGTGTTGTCTCCCACAACAACTGGCTTGCAAATGAAGTTATGAAAATTACTCAGCAACCACAACTGCTGCCACATGCGGCATGCCGCGTGTCAAGAAGTCTGTAGGGTAGTCTCTTCTCTACTGAAAAATGAAACCCCCTTCTTTTGCTGCGTATCTTCAACAAACGATCTCAATCATGATGCGCATTATGAAAATTGCATAATTTTCTCTTTCCTTCTCGCCCAAGGGTTGTCAATTGTAAGAAGGTAGAAGAAGCAGCCCCCTTTTAGCTCAAATGGCACTTCAATTAGAGCAGCAAATACAAAAACAAATGTAAATAAATGAAAAGTAACCAAACAAACAAACCAACAAACCAACAAGAGCAACTTATCGTTTGGCACATCTTGACATTGCTGAAATCAAAGCAGCTTTGGCAGCTTAAGAAGAACGCAGCTTCACTTGCCAATTGTTGCAGGAAAATGACGGAGAAAATGCTGCAGGAAAATGTACGAGGAAAATGCTGTGAAATGTCAACAGCTTTAGCGCAGCTTTAATGCCGCCTTTCTTTGCCTGTCACTATTCAATTATGAACGTCGACTCTGGTCCATTGACAAGTTGCCGCATTGTGTTGCAATGTTGCAAACAACACAATAGCTCTGCTTGCAGCTTGTTGCTCAATTTTTGGCCATCATTGAACACTTGACATTTATGGTTTTTGGCTGGGAATTAAGGTAGCAATTTATTGGCCAAAAAATGTTGAGCATATTTTTTGTCTTCGACAGTTTTATTGAACATTAAAGTCAATTGGCCAGTCAAGTTGGCTGCTTCATTTTGGCCACGTTTACGACTCCCAGACTTGCTCACTGTCTGGCTGGAAAAACTTTCTTTTGACAGACAGAGCATCCTCATTTTTTGCCAGTGTGTGAGTGTATGTGTGTGTGTGTGTGTACAACTCAACATTTTCTTGTTAGCCAAAAAGATTGTGTTTTGCCTTTGACTGACATGATTATAACTTGTATATGTCGTTCAGTCTGTTTTCGCTGTTTCTCTCTGTCTTTTGTTCTATCTTTATCTTTCTCTCTTTCTCTCTCTCTCTGTCTGGTGATTCGGTTTTGGCTCTACGGCACGTTAACTCAAACGAAACTAATTTAATGCGCTGCAAAAAGTATTCAAACAATTGCACAAGGCGACGCCCAAGTGAAAGTCTCCGACTCCGGCCCCAAAAAAAGCAGCCAAAAAACGTGAGCACATCAAACGGCGAATTCCATTTGCAGCGAAAAGGAAAAGTTTCTCAGCTCAGGTTTGGCTTAGCTTTTGCCTCCTGTTTATCCTACTCTTTTTTATTTATTTCTATACGCTTTATGCCCATTAAAACCTAAGCCACGGGGTATAAGAGACCATTAAGTATAGGCAAAAAAGAGGAATCTTTAATAATTGTTATTCAAGCTACAGGGTAACTGTTTTCTGTACTTTCAAATCTAGCTTTTTACGCTCAAAACCCTTATGATAGGATTTTAGAGACTGCAGACAGGACACACTAAAAGTTAAAAAAATGTTTAATAGCTTTTCAATAATATGTAAATTTTTGCTACAGGGTATCTAAAAAGTCCCCAACTGTCCGCTACTTTTTATTTCTTATAAAGCAAATTCAATTGTTAGGGCGTGCAACTGCGACTGCTGTGTGTGTGTGGGTGGGCGTATGGGCGTGGCACAGCGCAAAATGTTAACAATTTTATTTATGTTGGCTTTGAACTTGATGTTCATTATTTTGAAGCGCGCAAAGTACGAGAGACAAAAGCGAAAAAAGCGTGAAAATGCCTGAAAAGCATAGCATAAACATTGCGAATTGTTGCATAATTTTTAGAGGGCGTAGGAATTTTTAAGTACAGCAAATATTGCGTATACTTCACATATGGCAAAGACTTTAAAGTACAATTTGATAGAAAAATTAGCTTAAAAGCTTGTGGCCCTAAAGCTATTACTCAGGCACACACACACACACTCCCACACACACATACAGACAGCGGCTGTGGCAACCATTAGAGGCACCTTGAAAAGTGTCACCCGCTACCCTTTTTTGGTAGAGGAGAGACTATTAGTTTGCTCAACATTTTCCCTGGCAAAACTAAATACATTTGTGTTAATTTTCACTCACACACACACACACACATATATACTACACACACTACATAACGAAATGCGTAATAAAAAGGCTTAGTGGTGGCACTGTGACAAGGCAAAGGCCAACTTCTCCCCGCACTTCCCTTTTCTCCTATCGCAATCCTTGTGAAATTTACATATGTGCGGCTGCCATATATGCGACTCATACATCAAACTATTAAAAGCCTCATAGTAAAGCCTCTAGGGCATCATCTCCTCCCTTCTCTCCTTCTCCTTTACCTCGTCTTCCTCCTCCTGCTGATGCTTTCTCTGTGTGGCATGTTCTCTGTTCAGCCGGCATTTGTCAAATGTTGCGAGGCTTCAGCTCAGCTCTCGGCTGCTTGCCTTTCAAAATAGCAACAGTTTCTCGGGGCCAAAAAGTTTTACAACATTGTTGCGGCCACGCCCACACACCCACCCTCTGCCCACACACTACTGTCTGTGTGTGTGTTTTACAAAAGTTGAAGTGTATTTTGCAGCGAATGCTGCCACAGGCTCCATAGACTTTACAGGATCAGCAGCAGGTGTATATTTACATATTTTTTAGCACATGTATACACTAATGGTCAAAATAATAAGTACACCGGCATCACTCTAACTTAAACTGCAACATTTGATAGCTATAAATGAATACTTGCTTGTCAACCAGGGTTTATTTTTATTGTTTGAATCCGAGAAAGCCAACTTTAAAGATATGAGTAGTAAGTAGTTCATACCAGTTCATAAGTAGTTTTAAATTCCACGCCAGTTTTTACATTATTCTTACCTAAATTGTTGAAGTTTTTAAACTCTGAAATTCTGCTACTCGTATACTTAATATTTTGACCGTTAGTGTATATATGAATCCATGCAATTTTTAACTCGTATCTTGCGGCTATACAGCATACAACCTGAACGGTTTGTCCTCTGCCAAGCTTTGTGGGTAAATGATTTGAAGCCCGAGGCCTCAGTCTACACTTCTGGCACCTGCCCCTATACCTCTATCTATTTAGATTTCGACTTGAGCTATGCACTAAATTAGTTTCATTAGTTTTGCCGAAAGGAAACACCCGCTCTCCTTCTCTTTGAAACTGTGAAGTTTGAATTGGTTTTGTGTTGGTATGTCTAAATTTGGAAGCGAAAAACTCACGTAAATTCTGTGTCCAGACAACATAAACAATGGAAAAGCTGACTCGACAACCATCATAAATTGCTTTGGTTCGTTTCGGGTCATTTTTTATGAGATGAGAAATAGAGGCATCATCAAAGCAGCATGGCTGGAGCCATTGTCTGAGCTGAGGGTCTTACGGGGCAATTAAAATAAATTATGAGGTGCAGATTTACGAAAATTAAGAGATTGTTTTTACATCACATACACACACACACACACACATACTAGAGAATTGCATAATAGAAGTAGAAGCAAAAATATAGGCAAAAAGATAAAGGATAAGTGAAATCAACTTGCAGGTTAAGCGCTGTTGCTGCCACATGTCTCCTCCCCCGCTGTGCCACAAGCACGTGCTTCCCTAGATCCCCACATGTGTGTGTGATGGTGTGTGTGTGTATGTGTGTGCTTGTTGGGGATGCTCATCAACAGTCAGCACACCTGGCGCGCGCCCACCGCACATTTAAGCTGGAATATAGCTTGGTTTTTAGCAGAATCCTTGGGTATTCTCAGTTATCCTTGGGCATCCTTGGATTGCGTGTAGGCTGCAGCCCTGGCAGCTGAAACCCGTAATCAAGAATTCAGGTCATGTGCATGTGAACTCAATTAAGCAGCACATAACTTACAAACCGGATTACAATCATCATCATCAACAAGAACGACGCTGTTGAGTCGACTCGACTTGAACCTTTTTTCTCCAACCCAAAAGCCATAGCCAAAACCTAAAGCCAAGTTCCTGCTGCGCATGCAAAGTAGCAAACAGCAAGTAGCAAGTAGCAAACAAGTTGACCAGGCTAAGAGCTGCGATTGCTTTTGCTGCTGCCTGCTGTCAAATGTTGACTTTTCAACGAGCTCTCAAAATATGTTACTCATCCGCCGCGTGTTAACCTTTTTCTGGTTGTTGTCGTTCGGGGTGCAAAACAATTTGCAACCATAAATTTGCCACAACAAACAAGGCGACCATCTCCACCTCCATCTCCCCCAACTGCTGGCTATTTTGGGGCAGTCATTTGAGGTAAGGTCAAACAGCTGTCGAATGGGGCAACGACTGTGACCTGACTTATTTTGTATGTATCGCAGGATATGAAAATTTTCACTTGAATAATTAATTGAACAGGCCAGTTGGCAGATTGCTCTTCCTCGCTCTCTCTCTTTCTCTCTCTCTCTCTGTCCCGAACCTTTAGTCATGTCCTTGTTGATTTTGTCTTGTTGCGGTTGGCATTTTGGGGTCGACAACAGTAACAGCTCTTCATTTGCCTTGCCACCTGCCACATGCGCCCCCTGCCACCTCATGTTGCTGTCTCTGGTCTTGTCTTGCGGTGCTCAGCTGTTCTACACTTCCTTTTTCTCCTTTTCTCCACCCATTACTCGCCTTGTCTGCGTTTAATTAAGCAATACATTTCGGACAGCCCCAAGTCCATTCTGAAAATTGCTAAAGCAAATACATATACAAGAAAAGGTAAAGCAATGTCCTGCATTTGTTGCATGCCACAATCGACAACATTGTCTCACCCTCCTCGTTGTTTGTCATGCGTTTTATGTAATATTTTCTACCTCTTTTTTTTTGTTTTGTTGTTTGTTTCTATTTTATTTTTAAGCCGCTTTAAACCGCCGCCACAACAAGCAAAATAACATTTAAGCCTTTCGTGATAAGCATTTAAATAAATTAAAACCTCCCCTCTACCATCTTTCTCTCCCTCTCTCTTTGTCTGTGTTACCCTTTAGGCCATTGTGGCTTAGAGGAAAACAAACGCACTCGTATTCCCATTCGCATCTCTCTCACTCCTCAGCTATCTATCTCACTCTCTCAGTGCCACGCCCACACGCCCGTATGTCAACAATGCAGGCTAACCACACGCGGGCGCGCTCTAATGAAAAATAGCAAGAGTGCCGGATATAAACAACAATACAGCACAGCTGCAAGTCTGCAATGAACATCTAGCTAATACCCTATAAATATTAAAGAGATAAGATAAAGAATATGCTGGAAATTTGAATAACTGCTGTGACATGTTGAATATATTTTTTTGAGACATGAGTTCATTAACTAAATATGTATACAAATAATTAAATTGAGTACGCAAAAAGCATAAAAATAAATTATAAAAAGATTTAATGGGTTTCTTAACGATATAAAAATATTAAAATAATATTTAAAGGGACAATTTGACGATATGATTGCAGTTGCGCATATACCGCATTATGAATGCGTTTCTAGGGTATTTGAAAAAAGGCAAGCGCACAATGAAATGAACGCATAAAGATTTGTCAGCGTTGATAAACAACAAAGCCAGCGACGCGACAATCCCCTACACTACCCCTCTACCCTCCAGTCTTAATGCCCTTCCCTCTCTTCCCTCCCTCACTCCCCTACTTCTTAACCCCTAATCCGTTTGCTGAATGCTGAGAGGCGAATGTGAGTGGAAAGAGGAAATGCTGTGGCAGGCAAACAAATGGCCGAAAAATGTTGCAAGTGTTGCGTTGCTTTGATGGAAAGTGTCAATGTGTGGGTGTGTGTGAGTGTGTTTGTGTATGCAACAAAAAAATGGCATTTGCCAAACCGCAAAATGGCCGCGACGCTGTTAAGTATGCTATATTAAATTAATTTGCATTGTGAGGGGAGCTTGATTCAATGGGGAGCAGCTTTGTCTGTCTGCGGTTTAAAGGAAACAACAACGAGAGCATTGTCTACTGCTTTTCATATTCACAGTTTGCAGTTTAATTATGAGTTATGCTGTTGACCAAGATCAATTTGCATTGCAATGGGCGAAGCGAAGCATTATGGCCATAACCAGAAAAGCTAATCGCCTGCAATCGCTAAAACATTATAAACACAATCAAATTTTACCCCCTTTTTATGCAAAAAGTATATGTGTTGTTGCCATAAGAGATAATCACTTTTTATTTTGCAGTTTATAATGCATATAAAATGAAATTGCAATTGGCCAATGGCGTCAATAGCGTCAATATGGCCAATAGCTTTGATAAGCGGCAATCAGGCAGTTAGGGAAGTTACGTACTACGAAATTAGCATAATAAACGCTAGAGCTTCATAAAATTTTATTAATTTAACCCCTCCCTGATACAATGGAGCACTCAAGAGCTCAACAGCTTAACAGATTTACAGCATAAAAGCCGCGCCATAAATACCGATGATGGCAATCAAAATGTAACAAAAAAAATTTTAGAGGAAATTGCAACTCACTAAATGGACACTAAAACAAGTAAGAACTCTACAATGGAGTATGCTAGATATTGAAATACTCGCCATTTAGGTAAAATTCTTAAAAGTATTATGAAAATGGCATAAAAGTATATCTGTAAAACAATTAATTAAATAATGCATTTTATTTCTACCTTAAGATGTCACGGATGCTTTCTCCTATATGTCGCATATACTTCCACCAGTTTATAACATTCTTTTACTGATTGGCTACTGTGTAAAAACAGACAATTGCAGTGAAGAGAATGAGACAGGAAGGCACAGAGAATGACAGAAAGAGGTGTAGTGCATAGTTTTTCTAGGTCAGGCAATTGGCAAGTGCACTAAAAGCCAAACAACTGACAAACTGAATGGCGGCCAGAGGTCCCCAAAGAGGCAGCGACCCAAGTGAGATGGGGGCAATGAAGGGGCCATCAACTTGTCCGTTGTCATCAGAAAAGAGGTGGATAGAGGCAAAAGGTATGCAGGCAGGTATGTAGGCAGGTGGGCGTTGCCAACTGCTGTCAACAATGTCTAAAACGGCAGCTGACAAGTGTGTACGCCTCACAGACGGCCTACGATGAGTTGAGAAATGGCAGATTGCACGGCCGTGTCTGTCGACATGCGAGTCGAGTCGAGTCGAGGCAAGTCTATCTGCACTTTTCGGCAGACATTGTGTCGTCGAGGAGGGAAGGCCGAAAGGTGAGAATGGGGAAGAGAGGGACAGGCCGTGTAGACAGGCCTTTGGCTGGCTTCATTAGGAACCAGCCCCCATGCAATTGTCGACTGTCTGTCTGTCTGTCTGTCTCTCATGTCTGTCTGGCTGCCAAAGTGCCAACAGTGAGCTGCACTTTCTGCTGCAGCTGCACAAACTATTTACGTTGCCGTGCCGCGCCCACTTTTTTCTTTATATACCCGTTACCCGTAGAATAGAAGGGTATTCTGTACACATTACAGTTTTGAAGATAGTATGCTTGGTTCTAAACGGTCCCCTTTTATTATAAACAATTATCATACTTAATTTCAACCATACACATTTAAAATATATAAGTAGCGCCAGCGCCTAAATGTTTGTAGTACTTTTTTATGAAATTAAGGTTTCAAATTCATATGTAAATGTAAATTAAGTAACGGGTATCTGCTAGTCGGATACTCATCTCCAGCTTACTTGTTTTTTCCTACTTGCCTTGGGGCAACTTGGTGCGCCGTCTGTTTTTGTGACGCTCTCAAAAGTTCAATGCACGCGCTTTTGTTTTGCCTACATCGCGACGTGGGCTAAATGTAGCATTTGGCAGGCAACATTTACTTGGCTTTTTTCCTAGCAGCCAAACGCCCACGAGTTGGCCAAAGCCGTGTCGTCATTTGGCCCATTGCCAGGCATAAACTTGGTCTTTAGGTTAGCACAAAGAAAATGACAGAGGAGATTGAGGCTCATGACTTGCAGTTGATAAAAAATTAAGCATAGTTTTAGGCGCCGCTTTTAGCAAAGTCGCCACTGCTGTTGACTTGATGAAGAAAGTTTTATTGGCCAACTGCCCCAAACTTTTGCTGTTGTTGCTGTTGTTGTTGCCTTTTTAATTTTATACAAATATTTTAATAGCATTCTTTTTTGTTGGACTTTGGTTTTTATTAAAATGTTGACAGCTTGTTTTGGACGTTGAACGCAAAAACTTTGACAATGTGACAGCTGCAAAAAAGGGAAACGACACTAATTGATGCCGCAACAAAGCAGACTGCAGTTGATCCCTGTTATGCCTTGTTTATTTGGGCCTTAATCGAATCAGTTAATGTACAATGATTGTTATCATATGCATTTGCACAATGTTTATTCATAATTTTATTGTGCAAGTTGACGAACCTATTGTGAAGCAGAACAAGAGGCAAATGTGTTAAATTGGGCAAACAAGCAAAGGAAATAAAGAAGGAGAAATCGTAGAGGTTTTCTTAAGGTAAAGAGAGAAGTAGTAAACAGAGAAGAGAGATAGAAAAATGTTGAGGAAATGGAAATAAGTTGCGACTTAGTGGTGGTTGCTCGTCAGGCAGTCAGCCAAAATCTTGCCACATGCCTGCGCATATTAAGTGGCACGTGGTGGCACACAGCTTGGCCATATGTGCGGCATAATGAGGACGTCGCTGAGGCAAGTCGTGCATGCAACTCCGACTCTTAACTCAGACTCAGACTCAGCCTTAGACACAGCCTCAAACGCTGACAGCAAATCAATTCATATGCCTGCAACCCACACATGCCACACTGTGGAGCATTCATCAAAACGTTGCCCATTATTGTATTGTGTAAGCGGTTAACTGCAAATATGACTCGAGGGTGCGACATAGGACATTATATTATACATAGACCAAGCATTATAGTATAGAAATGGACTCTGTCCAGGCCTCTCAAACAATGGCAATGTCCGTGGGGCGTTTATCATTTAGTCTTTTGGACAAATGAAGTCAATTTGATTGCGACCGTGTCTGTGCTCGGTTTGGGCATCAAAGAAAATTGTTTTAAGCGTCCAGAGTGAACGCTCCGATTAGCATCGGCTTACATTTCCCACAGTCCCAGCGTTGAGTGGGGTAAAATCTGATAAGCACCACGCACCGTCGGTCGTAATGACAAAAGAAGAAGTTGGCGGCTTAACAAGCAAAAACCCGCCTACATTCCTTTTCACCACGTCTTTTCCTTATTTTCTTCCCTTTCCATTTTGCTGGGCATTAACGTGCTTGGCAAAAGTTGTTGCCTACTTACAGGCGCGCGCTTTCTTAGTTTGCTGGCAATTGCACTTTATGCTTAAACTTTTACCCCTCCTCCATCTGCCCTTCAACGTTTATTACACACTCATTTGTTTTTTGGGGACCAACCATTGAAGCGGCCTGTCATATTAAGCAACTTTAGCCATTCCCTTGGCCGGCGAATGAGCTGGAAGAGCGTGTACCGAGGCCCACGATAGAAATCTTTTTGTTCATTTCATTTTATGTCTACTTTGGCCAGCACACAGACAGACAGAGAGACAGACAGATAGACAGACAGAAGGACACACGCTCACGCACACACTCACATTTTTAGCAATTTCCTGGCATCTCATCTAGTTTGGCCTTAGTCTCCGTCTCCGTCTCCTTCGCCATCTCCATCTCAGCCTCTCTCTCTTCTGCCCGGTGCCTCAATTTGACACTGATGTGCCAAATGTGGAAATTCTCTTTCACTGACCGAACGTTCTTCTTTTCGACTAAAGCAAAATCTGCAAAGAATATGAAAGTAGAAATTGTGTATAGTTTCAGAATGCCGAAGATTTGATGCTCTTGCACAGATACTAATCAGCAAGGATAATTGGAGACGCAGGCCAAAAGTGACAACAAATTTGACTTCTAATATTGACAGACTTGCATAACTTTGTTAAAATCAAACCGATTTAATGCGGTTTGATCTACAAATTGATTTTACATTAAAAAATAGTTCTGGTTCAAATATTATTTTTGTTTAATTAGTGTTAACTCGTTACACAGTTGATGATAATATATTAATACCCTCTGTTAGGTTGCGATCGTAAAAACATTGTAACTGTAACAGCAAAAGGCAGTGTTGAAATGTAATTTGGCAAAAATTTTGCCGGACTGCATTCGTTGTGCTATTTGCTTGGGTGTCGGTTGTGTTTGATTGTGTATGTTACAAGAGAATGAAACTCAATCTGTCTGCCTGCCAGTCATCATGGGCTTCTCCACATATGTACAATGTACATACATTGACGTACTCCAACTCCTCAACTTCTCAACTTGAAATAGCCCTAAAACACGAACTCGTGCGTTAGTCATTTTGGCACTTTCTCATGCTGTCAGCTCACAGAGTAACGCCTACTTTTTTTACTTCTCTTTTTTTCCTCTTTTTTTTCTCCTTATCTGTTGCCCTGTCTAATGTTGTTGTTGTGTGTGGCAACATTCCATCTTGATTCCATCTTGTCTCTGCTCAAGTTCGATTGTGCATTTAATGTCAATTTGCCGAAAAAGGGACAAGGCAAATGTTTGTCGTGCAAAAAGTAAAATAAATCATTCGGCAGCCAGTAAAAGAAAAACAAGCATAGAGTGGAAAAGTCTGAGATAGAGAGAGATTGCCAATTACAAGTCGTAATTAACCGCTCTCTAAAAGAAAAGGGAGAAAATACCAGCAGAGAAAAGCAGACAAGTGAAGTAAAATCAAGTTAAATAGTAGTATATCAATTAATTATTAACTTTGCTGTGAAATAATGAAAATCAACATTTAATTAAATGTGCTTGTAAAATTATTAAAAAAATATTTGGAGAACATTTTTGGGAAAACTCGATTGCGTCCACTGCAAACTCATTTACAATTAAAACAACATTAATTTTGCGCTAATATGACCTCAAGCAGTTTGCCAGTTTTGGGCCACAAAATTTAAATTACCACAGAAATTGGCAACAACAACATGCACACTAAGAGGGAAAGATGGAGAGACAGAGGGATGGAGAAAGAGAGACGGCACACAAATGGCCAAAGACCAAGCGAACGGCGGCCCTTGGCCACAGAAAAGTAATTAAATTACGCTGAAAAGCAGAAAGCTCACCCCTCGCTATCAACTGCACCGTTTTGCACCCCTCTGTGGCATTTACCTACGCCCCTGTTGAAACAACAAAAACTTAAAACGCTTAGCCACGCCCATCGCTTTCATGCTGTGCGAAAATTTCGCATAATTGCGTCAGCGAGCACATAAATTGCCAAAGACAGCAGCCCGCGGCATGTGGCATGTGGCATGTAGCATGTAGCATGTTGCACGTGGAGAATGCGGCCATGCATCGAGCAGTGACAGGCAGTTAAAAAGGGAGAGAGGTGAGGATGAGGGTATGGGATTGAGGTGCAATCAAATGATGCACTTTGCATGCGCATATGTCAAATGGGGTTGCATTGTCTAGAAGCAGAGGGTGTTGCATGCAGCATGCTGCATATTGATGGTGATATGGATGTTGTTGTTGTTGTTGATGTTGCATGGCTGTCACTCGAAGCTTGTCATGCGTTTAATTTCTTCTCTCTCATTTCTTTTTGTTATTCGTTTTTTTTTTGCCAACTTAAATTACATTAAGCATGAAATATTATGCTAATTATGGCTGATTTCATTCCATTTGACGCACGCAACACAAGCCAGACAAAGGACTCCAGGACACACGGTACTCACAGGACTCCCCAGTTGTGGGACAAAGAGCGCAGCGTGCAATGTCATAAAAGACAATGCAAATGAATTAAAATTAAATGGAAAAAAAGTGCAAAAGAAGAGAATTGAAATTGAAATTGAAATGTAATGCGCAGTGTGTGGGGTTGGGGGCTGTCAGATTGCCACGCCCCTCTTTTTGCGAGTGCGTCGCCAGCGGCTGTCTGTTGCCAGCTGACGTTGCACGTTGCCACTTGCCACACTTTGACGTTAGCTTTTGCTCTGCTGACTTTTGCATCATGAGCAATTTTATGTCAAACGTGGCGTATGCGTAATTTTTCATTTAACATTCCCATCCTCAATGAATTTTCCCCCACTACAAAATGAAAATGAGAAATTAAATTATTTGCTGCTAATGTCTAGAAGAGTATAAGAGTATTTGAGAGGGTTGCGTAGCCAGGAAGAGGGGGAGGTTAAAGAGAAGGGGCAACTGAGGATGTTGCAAAGTGCGCAACGGAAATGATACAGCAAAAAGTGAAAAGCAGCAGCCGGCAACACACGCACACACACACACACCACATCCTGGCCAAGCTGCTGAAATGAAAACTAAAACTCATTTCTGCCAAATTAAACTGAAATGTGCCCCACGTTTGGTGGCAGCATCAAAATGAGTTAAAAGCAAAATGCCGCTCAGTAACATGTGTGTGTTGCCGGTGTGTGTACATGTGTGTGTGAGTGTGTGTGTATTTCAATGCTCGCATCTTAAATGTAAAATTAAAAGGCATTTCCGCAAAATGTCAGCGTCATATTGTAAAACATGAGTATTTAATTAGAAAATACTTTTAGACTGGCAACAGTCGCAGAACCTGAACAGTCTCTGCTTGCCACTTGCCACTTGCCACTTACCACTCCACTTGCCACTTGCCCCCTCATGTTGGCCTTGTCGATACGAGGCGTGCTAATGAATTTCGCCAGCAGAGAGAAGAGTTTGTGCTTTTTAACAACTTAACATTGCTCGCATTTGTTGTACAAAATACCTTTTTCCTTTAGTCCTTAATGGGGAAAAGCGTGGCAAGCGAGGCAAGCGTGGCAAGCAATGCATGTCTTAGCGAGACGCGCCACACAGAACACGACGTGCAACAGCTGAAAACTTTGCATGTATGCCGCATATTAACACCGAAAAACTATAATATATGTAAACAAGGGGGAAAGTCTGCTAAGTAGAGAATAGGGAGGATTGAAAATAGGCTAGAAGAGAAGAGGCAGGAGCAGGAGAAGAGTGTGAAGAGTTGCTGCGATAGCGGCAAATGTGTTGGCTTAAATTGCCGACTACCAAGCGATGAAATTAAGTATTGAGAGTAGGAGAAATAGGACTAAAACAAAGAGAAGGAAGACGACTAGGAGGAGAACTTGGGCTAGAATAACAAGGAAATTGTAAAGGAAGACTAGCAGGAAAACTGAAACAAGGACGAGCAGAAAGAAAACTTGAAAAGAGACTATAGAGGGGACTACGACAACAAGAACAATTTAACTTAGGGGTATTTGGGGAATAGGCTGAGTAGGAAAAGAGAAAAGAGAATAGGCTAGACAAGCTGGAGATTAAAGAGTATGACTATAACTATGATTAGAAAAGGAAATACAAGATAAACTAATTGGTGACATGAAGCAAAGCTGATAGGATAAATGAAAGCAAAGAGGGAAAAGAGAATAATTTTAAGAAAAGTTAGTAGAAAAACTGAATCTAGGTTGAATAGGAAATGTACGAAGTTTAGGATTATATGGGGAACATTTGTATAGACTTGCAATTCAACTGGAACCCAGCTAATAATAGAACCTAAGATTCTGATGAAAACAAAAATGAACAAAAGGGCTAAGAAGGGGATTTATAGGACCAACAGTAGGACCAAAACTAACAACACGACTACGGCAAGTCAAACAGTAGCGTCTACACAACTGAGGAGTGTGCCTCTTCTCAAAAGTGAGAAACGAAGAAAAGGTCGATTACTGCGATGAGGCGAGGAAAACTATCAAGACGGAGAAGTCAAAGGAGCAGGAGGTACTCAGCTAACTCGACACGATGGTTGTGTTAATGGCCACGCATTATTCAAAGTCTCGTTCTCAGATTGTCAAGAGGGATAAGCAGCCGTTGTAAAAGGGGCGGCATGGGTGTAGTTATTGTGGATGAAAGTGTGTGGGGAAGGAGGGAGGTGGTGTACCATGGTTTGGTGTGTAGGCTGTCCACTGGCCATGTCAAAACTCATTTGCCGTTAACGAGCAGCCATTGTGCTCATAAAAGGATTATTTACAAATCACTGACTTTTTCAAAAATTGTCAACTGCAGGGCAAATGCCAAAGGCCCTGACAATCTCGATAGAGACGGGGGAGGGGAAATGGCGACGCCATCATCAACAAATTTTCTCGCTGCTGGCAAAATGCTTTGATCTACAATTTATGAAATTAACCCTTAAGTGCCATCCTTCGCTCACACTCTCTCTCTCTCTCCAACTCTGGCATACTCACTGACTCATGGACATCATCAACATGAATATAACTTCAACTTGAAGTTGATTTCTTTTAGCTGATTACGCGACAGTCCAAAGAGGAAGAAGAAGGGAAACCGGATGCAATGCCACTGATTGTTGTGACTATTTGCAACGGAATTGGATTCAGTTATTTTTCCTTCTTTTTTTTTGGGCAGAAGCTAAGGAATTGAAGCAACTGAAGCTGAAGATGGAAGTCTTTGTTATGAATGTGATTTAAGCGTAAATTGACTTGCATTCCATTTACCGATGAAATCAGAAATCTGCTTAAAGCCGCTTTAAAGAGGCTTAGTAAGCATAAAGAGAAAGAGTAACGGTGGAAAGGGGAAAGGGAGAAGAAAAGAGGGGAATATATGGCTGGGCCCTTAATTGATACCTTTGTTTGCATTGCGGTCACTCTAATTGGTGTTTACATGCGGCTTTGGAGACTTGTGCAAATACGGGCTGACCAGACAGAGAGAGACTCGAGCCTGTTCTTTGTAATTTTGCGTGCGTTCTGTTTGCTCATTAAACGCTTTGCAGCCTTCACAACAAAAGTACAGAAATAACAACATCAGCAGCAACAATAACAACAACAGCAATATGGTTAGCAATGTCATCAATTAGCAGAGTTTGGCTAAGAATCGAGTGCCAAGTTTGCGCAAAAAATTGACAAGCTTGAGCGAATTTTGTGGCTCTTAATGAGCAAACGTGAAACTCGCACAGGCAATCTACATGTCACGCCTTAACGCCTACTTAACAGCTACTACTCTGCCTCTTATTCCTTCTCTTTCTCTCATACTCCCTTTTACTCCTACTTTCCTTGGCACTTACAAGCACACACATGTCAAAAGTTATTAGCCCCCGTCGCGAGCTCAAATAATTTGTTGTGCCAGAAAGCTGATTACTAAATACATACAACAAATAAACACAAAGTCATTTTGGCCAGCTTCAAGAGCCAAATCCTGAAGCTAAAGTTGCTAGAAATAACAAGCATTTGCTGCCAAAAAGAAAAGAAAAAAAAGAAAAGTTTTTCTTTTTCGATTTTTCCTTTATATTTTGTTTTTTTTTTGGATGGGCTGTCATTGCCAAATCCTAGCACGAGCAATACACTGCGATATCTTCCGCTTCGTCTGCCTCATCGACTGTCAATATCGATGTTGGTGGCAACATCTTCTTGCCTCATAAGTAGACAACTTTTGCAGCTGTCCTGTCGCTGCGCTACGTGAGGGCGTTAAACTCATACATCACTTTATCCTTTATCCAATCTCCTGGTGTCGTTTCCCCTCCTCCCTCCTCAATTTTCTTCTTGCCCTTCTCTTCTTGGTCTGCCACACATTTTCGCACATTTTGTGCTTTTTTTTCGCCCAGAATGGTAGGAGTCGCGTCTCTGGGATGTGTGTCAAGAGTTGCCAATAAAGCCGGAGCAAGCGCAATGGGTGATGTCGAACTATTGAAAATAAATTTATAACGCATACGTCATGTGAGCCGCGCTCACACAATTTTGCAGTTTATTGCATTTGTCGCTGGCATTGCAAAACTTCAATAAATTATTTTATTGCGACAGTTATTTTGTTGGCTTTTTATGAATCTATTCCAGCACACACACACACATACATATAAAAGCGTTTCTGTTCATGTATGTGTGTATCTATTTATCTATGTCGAGCTAAACTCCAAGTACATAGAAACTTTGCTGCTGTCATTTCACATTGGTTTGGCTTGGCAGCAAATTGCAAATGACTTTATGAGTTTGCCTTCTTATGTGATGAACTGACAAGGACTGGCAAAAGGACACACATATATACCATATACTATAGTAATATGTATAAATATAGATATATTTATTTATGTATTTATGTACTCTGCTTGTAAATATAATAAGCAACATGCTTGTGAAATTGATTCTCTTCAGCTGCCATCAACTTGGAATTGCATAATAAATTTGTGCAGAATGCATAATGAACATTTATATATACTTTCGAGTAAATAAAACATTATTAGCTGATGTAACACAGCGTTTTTCGAGCTTGTATAATATTGTATTTCTTGGAAGACATAAACTTGTGCTCAAATATAAACATTTAAAAATTAAAAGAAAAACAAAGAGAATTTTCAATGATTAATCTTACTACACATAGTAAATTCCTAGAATCTAGGCCATAGATCAACACAAAAATTACGACACATATATTTTGAATTTTTAGATATTTTAAATTCTTGAACAAAAATTTAATGTTTCTACAAATTGCTTAATAAAAAGCCAACAACACTTTTGCCAGTCCATCAAAGCTTGACACTTTTGAGTCCTTAATAAAAAAGGCAAACAGTCAACCGGCAAATACCAACAACAAGAATAACAAGAACAACAGGCAACACCTTCGGTGCCTTAAGGGCTCATTGTGAAATTACTTACAGAAGAAAAGAGAGCTAGAAAAAGGGGGAGAAAAGAGAAAGGACCTCTGCCGAAGGCTACAAATGAAAAGGCTTTGGGAGGCATGGCGGCGACAAGAGGCAATAAGTAGCAAAAATTACGCTAAACGCAGCAATTTCCCGCTAAATTACACGAATACACACAGACACACTCCCAGATACATATACATATCTACGGTTGAGCGTTACTTGCCTTGGAATATGACCAGGTAGCGGCATAAAATTCAACTATAAATAAGGCATAAAACACTGAGTCAGAAAGAGAGAGAGCGTGAGATGGAAGGAGATTTAGAGAGAGAAAGAGAAGGCAGAGATGAAGCATTTTATAATGCGCAGCGCGTCGCACAAATGAGTAGGAGACACATGAAAGAATCGAAGACGAGGAGGGATTTGAAGGGAGTCTCGTCAGTTGGAAAGCTGTCAATTTCCCCGTGTGAATGCGTGTATGTGTGTTCGTGTATGTATGTGTGTGGGGCAGGGTCGAGCGTGCGAATTTTAATGCGTGTCATATTTGATTGATGCCCTAGCGTCATGTTGGCAATGCTTGGAAACAATGTCAAGAGTTCAACATTCGCCCCAAGCGCCCA
This sequence comes from Drosophila testacea, assembly GCA_035043265.1. Lineage (NCBI taxonomy): Eukaryota > Metazoa > Arthropoda > Insecta > Diptera > Drosophilidae > Drosophila > Drosophila testacea. The sequence continues at coordinate 620,609 of JAWNND010000211.1, forward strand.
CTTTCAAGTGTCACGCCGAGCTGAAGGCATGAAGAAAGGGAGGTGGAAGGGACATGCCCCTGCAGGTATGCAATGAAAAAGTGCGTCGAGCTGAGCCAATTTCATGTGCCTTATAAAATATCATTTGCCTGTCATTTCCCAGTCTCTCACTCTCTTCTTTGTGTGTTTATTGTCTGCATGTTGCGTAATTTAGCGCCATTTCTTGCTTAACAATTTTATCGTTCCCCTCTCTATGTATTCTTTTCCTGATTTTCGCTTTTTGGATGGGAGGGTGTAAAAAGGGGGAAAACTGACGCAATTTACTGCCAAGAGGCAAACTGCCATGTCGTCTATGAGGCTGAGCTGTAAATATTTGCACATTTCGTGGGAGAGGGAGCTTTTTACAGCTGGGCTGAGACTAAGATATACAAACATACATATGTACAATATACAGGGCATATATTGAGGCAAGTTTGTGCCATAATTTATGCCAAGACAAACGATGTACTCTCCGCAGGCTTTTCTGCTAGTCGTAAGTGCATTAGGAGGTTGCTTTTAGTGCCCCAAGGGGGCGTCGACTTAATAATTTGCGCGAATTGGCGTCAAGCGGCAAACTAATTTGAGTTAAGCGCATTGTACACACACACGCACACGCACACAAACTGTAACTGTTGACTATTAGCAGGCACTGTAAACCGTAGCAACCGTAACTAACCCTCAATCCATTCATAACTAAGCAAATTAATCAATTATTAAGCCCAAAATCCACGCCAACAAACATCAATAACCTCATTAATCGTTCATAATAATCGCAATTCGTAAATCGTTATCGCATATCGTTATCGTAATTAGACTTCCTACTCAAAAACGGCCATAACTCTCAACTCTCATCCAGCAATTGCACCACGAACTCCACTTACATACATATAGTATCTAATACCCTCTCTCACAAATCCCTCCGTTTTCTCCTCCCACTTCCCCCTCTTTTTTGCAAAGGAGGGGTTGGATGTATGTGAAGTAACTGTAACATTTGCTGCTATTTGCTGTTTCTGTTTGCAGGATGGACAACGCGGCCATTTAGAGGGTCTGGCATCGGTCTATTGTGAATTGTTAATGGCTCCCTTTGGAGATATTTTAAGTGCTTTAGAAAATGCTAGACAAGCAGCTTGGGCGGAACGCAGTCCGCTTCATCCCGCCGGCGGCAGCAGCGGCGGTGCGAGCGGCAGCGGTGGCAGCGGCCTCAGCGGCAGCGCCAACGGTGGCATTGGCAGCGCCAGCGTCAGTGGCATGCAACAGCGCCAGCAACATGGCCATCGTGGTCATTCAATGCACGGCGTCGGTCTGCCAAATAGTCATAGTCAGCCCATTTATGTGCCAGGAAAGTACTCGGTATGTATGACACCTCCAAGAACAACAACAGAAAAACAACACACAAAAACAACACACAGCCAGGCTTTCCCCTTAAGCAGAACAAAAAACAAAACCAAGAAAATGAAACTTAATTTATTTAAAGAAATTACCAAAAATATTTTCAATGATGTTGGCGTTGATATCACAAATTATAAACAAAAGTTATAAACAATAATTATTTTAAGAAATTATTTAAAACATTAAGAACGTTGTTGGCTCTGATTTGACAGTTATATAAAACTAAATAGATTTCATATTAAAAGTACATAACAAAATAATTTGATGTTGGCGTTGATTTGGCAAGTTAAAATATTATAAATTAAAATCCCCATTTAAATTACATATATAACCATATTAATATAAATTATATAAATAATATAAATACGATATAAATTACTTGTAAAGTTATGAAAATAATAACAGCAAAAATTACAATTTATTCATAATTGGTCAAAATAAATTTAATAAATTAAATTAAATAATTAATTATTATTTATAAATTATTATTCAAAAAATAAAAGAAATTTAAAAGTGATTTTAAATTAAAATAATCAAATAAAACAATAAATTTCTGTAATAATTGATATCTACATCTCTAATGAATTAAATTTGTTTTTTAAGCATTAATATGGCAATTTCAATATACGGTACATTTATAACAAAACATATTAAAAAATAATAAATAATTATAAAACCGAAAGAACAAAACAATATTTATTCATTAAATAAATGTTAAATGAATGGAACATTAATTTGGAAAATTAAAAAATAATTTTATCGAATACACAAGTTATAATTCTTTACAAAAACAATTATCGTTGAAAAATACCCAATTGAAATTAAGATAATGTTTTGAAAACTGTTCAAATAATTTGTAAATATATTTGTGTTGATGTACTTTCCTTTTTTTGGTTTTGTTTTGAGTTTCTTATGTTGCATGTTGCACGCTTTTAAACACTGGCTAATGAATACGTTACAAATACTATAATCGTTCTCACTGTATTAAACTCTCTGCCTTTTCTAGCCTTCCAGCTGTTTGTCCGACAAGGAGGAGGATGAAATCTATGGCTTTGGTTATGGCGTGTTTGCGCCGCGAGTGGCACGCGGCGGCTTGACACAACAGCAGCAGCTGTTGCAGCAGCAAACATTGCAAACGCAACAGAGCATACAGCAACAACAGTTGCAGCAGCAGCAACAACAGCAACAGCAGCAGCAACATTTACCAATTGTGCCAGGTCAACAGGCGGCTGGACAGCCCGGAGTTGGACCACAACAGCATCAGACACTCCCGCCAAATGTAGCACATCTAAACTTTGTGCAACAAAAGTGAGTTAATTAATGTAGCAAGTTGATAAAAAGAAATGTACTAAACAACTTCTATTGCAGCTGCCTGAGTCCACGCTCCGCATATTTTTATGAATTCCCACCGACAGCAGGTGAGTTCAATTAAGAAAATCTCTGAAATCTTCACTTTGCTAATTTTAACTCCTTTTAATCTTTTGCCCTTTTTTTCTGGTTCTCTTAGAGGGACGCGAGACAAAGAAGCGGACGACATTGGCGCGTTTGTTGAAAGGCTTAAAAACTGTCAATCGAAGGGATCGAAACAATCAACAGAATGGCGCACAAGCCAGGGTAAGTTCAAATAAACCCCAAAAGAATATTCTCTTGGCAACTGTGGCAACTACAAGTGAAACTCATTTTACTGAGCTTCGTTTTATGACCGCAAGCAAATTGTTTGTCCTTTTGCCTTTCATTTAAATCAACTGCGGTAATTCTTTCAATTTATTTGCGCAGAATTTCAGTCAACTTGCCCCCTGTATTCCAAGTCCATCCCACACCGCTTTGTCAGTCCCACGTTTTGTTAGATTCCGTTTCTTGGGCTGCGTTTCTCTTCTTTTTTTATGACTTGCTGCGTCTTGGCTGCTGTACTTAATCTTGGCCCCGGGGACATGTAAATTTTTATGCGAGCTACTCCCCCGTGTCGTTCCACCCCCTCCCCAATGTACGGTCCCCCTTCTTTGCCAGAGAGAGAAAAAGGTTAAAAATTTGCGAAGCTGTTGTTGAAGCTGCTGTCGTTTGCCTGGAGGCCATGTCTACATTGCCATTGCTTTCTCATGGTCCTGTCATAATATGGAACTGCTACTGCTGTTAATTCTCCTGCTACTAGTGCTGCTTCTTCTGGTTACGTTCCCAGTTTATCTGCGCTGTGCTCCACAAAGGATTCATTCAACGCTGAGCGTCTTTGATTAGAGAGAGAGAGAGAGCAGGCACCTTTGGGGGAGCCCAAGCAGCTGTAGAAGTACTAGGAGTAGCATCAGTTTGCCACTATTCTTGGGGCATGCAACACAAAAGGCAGCCTGGCAATGAAACTGTGGCCAAAGATAACGCTGTCGACGTGGCAGGACGGCGTCGACGCTCATAAATAAGCAAGGACATGCATAAATTTTTCAAAAAGCAAAAAGAAAAACACGAGTGAAAAAAAATAAATAAAAGAAGCTTTTGCCGGGGCGAAAATAAATAATAAAGTGAAAGAACGAATGAGCGAATGAGAAGCGAATGGAAAGAGTCAAGTCGAAAGGCAGCCCAAGGGTAAAGGAAGGAGGTACTCAGGAGGGAAGGGCGGTCGATGGGAAATCGTGCTCTGGCAGATAAGCGCAGGAAATGACTAAGGATATGCGCCTAAGTAGCAGCATCCTCATACAAAAAAGCAGAAGAAGAAAAAAAAGAAAAGTTCCCTTTCAAAATATAATTAAACAGGCACTCACCTGGCCATGGCCATGTGTTTTAGCCACTTTTACCTGACCCCCAACCCGACATGACCTGACTCTTAGCTGATTTGCTATTTATGATAAGAAAACAAACGCATTAGAGGGCAAAGAAGACAACACACACAAACACACACAGAGTGAGAAATAATAAAGAGAGTGAGGGGTGAATGATAGGGTCGAGAGGGTTCGCGACCCTTGTCGTACTCTGACTCGTTATTAATTAAAAATTAAAGCCCCAGCTGAAAGGTGTGAAATACAAAAATGGCGTCGTAATGGCGATAAAGCACGTGGATCCCGTCCCTCCGTCCGTCCGTCTGTTTGGCCGCAAACTGATTTATGAGTCTCTTTGCAGGGTCAACCTCAGCTCACAGAGAGCTTCTCAACATTATTCTCCATCTTCTTTGGGTTTGTTGTTGGGCTTTTGTGCATATTTGAGGACTGGCAGAGTTAATAAGCTAAGAAACTTTTGCGTCAATTGAATTGGAAATTGCTTGAAAATTTCTAAAATTGAAAATTGAAATTTTAATTGATTTGTTACCCATTTTTTCGTCCTTCCTCTCACTTTAGGCGGCCAACGATCGTTTGAGGCACTTTCAAATGATAAACGGCGGTGCTGGTGTTCCACAACAGAGTTTCGAGGAGACAATCCATAGGGTAAGTTTATGCGGCAAGCAGACAACGGCGCGTATACGCAATAAATATGTATGGAGCAGTAAGAGCAGCAGCAATGGCAGCAGCAGGAGCATAAATATTTATGCAATGCATTGCTGCTGTTGTTGTTGCTGCTGCTGCTGTTGCAAGCAGCAACAGCTGCCATTGCAAACAAAATTACTTCAAAATTGTTTGCAACTATAACAAGAACAACAAGAAAAACTTGCATACCATCTACTTATGCCATGCAACACCCCCATCACAACTACAACAAGCATGTTGCAGGTTGTTTGTTGCTCGCTGCTCGTTGCATTTGCAATGCAATTTCAACACGAAAGCTGCGAACCTTGCTTCCGAGCACGTTTACCTGCAATGGCAGTTGAAGCAACTGCAACAACATAAACAGCAACAACAACAAAAACAACAACTACAGCAACAACAGCAACTGCAATATGACTACACAAAGTAGATGCATGCAACATTTAAAAGTTCATTGCCGTCAACATTCATTATTAATGACAGCGCAAGTTGCAAGGAGCGTGGAGCAAGTGCCACGGCAACCAAAAACAAGCAACAAAATGCAATCAACGGCGACAACAAACAGACAGCAACCAGCACCCGCAACGACAACAGCAACAACAACAACAACAACAACAACAAGAATCTCACAACAGCTGCATGGACTGCATAATGCATGCAACTACGCCCACTGCCACGCCCATGCTTCACGTTCAATTGTGCCACTGCACGCATGTTTTTCACACCAAAAAAAAAAAAAGGAGTAGAAACTTTTGCCAAGTACCTAAAAGTAGACTTTCAACTTGCAACTGTGGCACGTTGTTGTTCTTGTTATTGTGGTTGTTAACTTGAGTCTATCAGCATTTGTTGTTAAGCACTTAAAACAAAACAAATGTTATAATTTCAATAATTTTTACTCTGTTTTCCTTGTCATTTTCTTCACAAACTTTCCACAGTTAAAAGTACAAGAAGCAATGCGGAAAAAGGAAAAATTTCAGCGTGAACACGAAGAGGTAAGTGAAAAATCTATAGAAACTTAAATTGAAGTAAATGTAAAGAAATAGAAAATAAAACAACAAATTAAAAATTGCATGTAACAAGTTCTTAGTAAGTGCGTTAGGTTGAAGATTATGCTTTTAGATTGCTTTTAAATCAGCTATGTTTATTAATAGAATATATGCTGCTTAAATGTATTTACATAGTAATTATTAATGCCATCTATAAGTTATTGTGTTTAAGTTAAAAAGGATTTTCTCGAGCAAGTTTAAATCTTATGATTACAAAACTAGAAAGCTGATTGCATAGTAATAATCAGACAATTAGAGTATTCTTATTTCTCATATATAGATTTATATAATTTAGCTAATTGAAAAATGCCTCCATAAAATTGTAGTACCCATAGACAGATATTAAAACAAATCAAGTAAAAGAATTATGTATGTATGTTCAACACACAAGTAGTTACAACAATTATGAGAAGAACAACAACAACAGGAAGAGCAAAAGGCGACTGTGAATTTTGTTGCCATAAACAAAAAATATATATTCATATGTTCAATGAAATTCTTGAAACCCTTACTCGACTAGAGTTGTGTAATTTTCAGTTTTGCTCAATCACATATCAAATATGCATATAAATATATACATATAAGATACTATATCATATCATGAATTTTTAAAGGCTTACAACCTGGCAAAGCTATTAAAATAATTTATTTTTTATATAGAAAAAGCAATTATTCTGCATGTAGAAAAACATGCAAAGCAGGGAAGCAAAACATTTACTTGTATTTGCACCTAAGTACACACGTACAGACATAAGCAACAACAACAACAACAACAACAGTAAGTGCAAAAACAATAAAGTTTAACGTAGCAAATGATAAACTTTTTGTCTGTCATAAAAATTACTCTCGAAATTTTCAAATTTTACACAGACCCAAGCAAAGGATACTTTCCAAAAGGTGCCACACTAATTGCCAATGTGTGTGTGATTTTGCGTGTGTGTGTATGAGTGAGTATGTAAATGTGTACTTGTATGCGAAAGTAAAGTGTAAATGAAAAGGCGTGCCTAGACTCGAGCAAATGTTGTGTGGCATTTCAGCAAGGACCTTGCTAGCGTGTTATTACAACCTGTGAAATATGTATTTTATACCCTCTAAAACTTTTAAAACAATTTGACAATCATAAAGACTTCATTATAGCCGTTCAAAATGGAGGCTAGTTGAACTATGTAGCTATACATTTAAAAGTACCGAATACTAACCTGTAGAAAATACTATTGAAATCATAGTCAAACTCGATAATCTCTTATATTCATTTATAATAAAAATTATAACTGGAATTATCTTTTAAACTTTTCAATTTAAATTGAAAACTAAAAAATTCAACTCACATCACATTAAAAAACCATTTCTATCATTCTATCAAAGTTATATCAAAAAAATGCAGTAAGCTACAGTGGAGCAAGCTCGACAGTAGGAGACCCAGTACTTTTGAGTGAAAGCGTTTACTACATTGCTCTTGAATGTTGAGTTCCATGCAATAGATGGCGCCACTACGAAATAAGTTAACACAGAGGTCGCTAGCGTCTCTTCTTCTTCATTTTGCCCGTAACATTGTTGAGTTGAATAACTTCCGCGTTTATCATCCGATTGGAATGAAATTTTGTAGACAGGTTTGGACCATAGTACATACTATATGTACCAAAAATCAAGGCGCTAGCTTTAAAGGTTCTATTGTAATTCGTCTTTAAAATTTTGTTTTTCAATTTCTAGGGGCGGAGGGGGGCGTGGCAAATATCTAAAACAAACTTGATCAATGCAAGATATAGATGAACCTACATGCCAAATTTGGTGTCTCTAGCTCTTATAGTCTCTGAGATCTAGGATCTCATAAAAGTGACAGACAGACAGACAGACAGACGGACAGACGGACAGACGGACAGACAGACGGACATGGCTATATCGACTCGGCTGTTGATGCTGATCAAGAATATATATACTTTATGGGGTCTGCCACGCCTCCTTCTGCCTGTTACGCACATTTGCACAAACGTAATAGACCCATTTGTACTTTTTTAAAGTACTGGGTCTAATTAATACAAAATATTCTTTTTGTGGGTTTCTACCCGTTAGATATGAAAAATTATGTTAAAATCTAATTAACAGTCAACTTTCTCTACTCAACTCATTCATCTCAAGGATCACTCTTCAACTGGAGCATAATTATAGTTTGGCTTTAGTTTGGGCAATGTCAACGTTAAGTTGTTGCCATCCCATTGCAAGTGGCAAGCATGTTGCATGTCTACTAATATTCTCAGTTAATTATACAAGGCAGTTATCAGCTTGAGGATGTCATATTCCAATTTCCATTTCAGACTTAAGCCCATAGTCTCTTCAATTTCGTAGTCTTCCTTGGCCTGAAAATGCAAAATTCTTGCAGTTACCAAAAGTACACACTCAAACACTTATACACATGCACAGATACTCACACACACACATACAAATTTGAGAGAGACATGGCAAATGCGTTGTTGCACGACAATTTGTCTGTTTGCATGTCGACGACGTGTCCCGCCTAAGCAACAGCAATAATTTTTGTGCATAAATGAAAAGCATACACACTCACACACACACACACACAATCTGACACACTCTCAGACATTGCTGTTGTCCATTGTCATTGTTGTAGTTGCTGCTTAACTTGTGCAAACAACTTGCTGTTTGTCTAATTGTAATTGCTGTTCTTGTTGCCACTAGGCCTCCACTCCCCACTTCCAACTTGAAGTTCCCCTGGACCAGCTGCTGCTTATTTTCCATTTGCTTGAGAGTAAAAGAAAAATGTTTCATGCTTATGAAAAATGTATAGTTTAGGCAACGGGGCAATAAAAATGTTATGTTTTGCCTGCTGCCAATAGTTTGCAAGTCGAGAGTTGGGCTGAATGGGAGTTACGATTCGAGTATCGGAGAGTCAATTAAGCAGAGTTCTGCAGCAATGTGATTAGCTTGAAGGCAACACAAGTTCTGCCACATAAATTTTAACAGTGTACTGCCACACTATGTGTGTTTGTGTGTGGCAGGCAGAGTCAATTGTCGTGTTGTTGCAACAAACATTTAAATGTATTTTTAATGCTGCTGCCCCGAAAAGCTTTTAGCTAATTTTTATACTACTTTTGCTGCCATTTCTCTTAGCATTTCTATTTTAGCTTTTGCTTCTCTGGCCCTGGCATCCTTTTTTTTGCTAGTTGGTTTTATTTTCTGGCTCACATTTATTCGTACATGGCCCTGGCATGTTCTTAAATTAGTATGCAACACATATTGCGCTATTATGTTGCAGGACATTCAACCAAGCCAACAGTTGGAGCAGCACCATCATTTCACTTCAACACTGAAAATTGTTTTAGTTTTCAAATGGAATTTTGTAATTTTAACGCCTTTGCCGCCAAAGCTGTAAAAATACTACTACTACAAAATAAAAAAAACAAATGTAGGAATACTTCTTGCCTCCACTCTGGTGGCAACAAACAGCAGCTGCCTGTGCTGACAAATAAGATGAAGCTTCGACTTGACTGCCAAAGTTGAGAGTTCGTCTCGTCTCGTCTCGAATCTACTATTTCTATTTTCTTTTTTTTATTATTATGCACAGCAGTCACGTCGCTTGCTGAGCAGAGACTAAGTGTCCTCCCTCTGCTCACTCTCTGCCCCCTTGCCACACTTGCCCCAAAAAAACTATGCACAAAACTCAGCACCTAAACATTTGTCAGAGATCATAAAGTGCATTCCATTTAGTCGAGTGAGAGTTTAGCTAAATGCAACTGTCTGAGCGCTATTTAAAAAGTTTTTACATTTTGATTGAATACATTTAAATATTTAAATTTTACGTTTATAATAAAATTATAATTAAAATGATAGCTTTAAAACAATATTGACATTAAATAATTAAGAAAATGTATTATTTTCCACTTTGCAGATCTTGCGGGACATCCGCCAGGGACTGTTGCAAATGAGTCGTGGCGAGGGACGCACGGGTAAGTCTAGATTTCTTAAATCTGCTATTTCTCCCTCTCTCCCTCTTTTTATAATAAAATCCCAACCCAAAAACCAAATTTCAATTAAAATGCGGCACAATTATGAGCCATACAGAGCTTGAGTTGAGCTTTGGGGAATCGAGGGTGGTTGCCTTAAAAACTTAGACGAGTGCCCCAAAAGTATGCAATAAAAATTTGTGCACTCAAAATATATTGCAGCAGCCATGTGTGTGTGTGGCAATAGGCAGTAGGCGTGGCAATGTCTGGCTTGCAACTTGCAACGACCGTCTGCCGTCTGGCGTCTGGCGTGGCGTCACATGCATAAGCGAGCATAAAATCTTATGTCCGTTTCCGTTTTGCTATTGCAATAGCAACAACGGCAACAAACTGTGCAACTGTGCAACTTTTGTGTCCTGCACAAATGTGGCAAATGGCATTTCAAGTTTTTCGTTTTCGTGTGTGCAACGTTGCGTATAATAATATCATGTTGCCACTGCACATTTTTCATCTGCAACTAAGCTAAAGTTTAAAGCAACACCACCACAATTCTATCTGTCTCTTTCCCTCTTTTCCTGCGCTCCCTCTCTCTCCATCTCTCTGTCTCTTTTTCCTATCTTCCAACTCTTTATCTCCCTTTCCAATTTCTTTTCTCCTTTTAACTAAGCAAAATGGCCTCACAGTTTATCCCTTTGCAGATGATACTTATATGTACGATGAGGCGCTGCGCAGTGGTGTTGCTGCTGCTGGTGGTGCTGGTGGCATCCCTGGTGGTGCACATTATGCGGTCAGTGCGCTGCATCATCAAGGTCATTGGTACGACGAGCCGCCCTATGAAAGCGATCCCGATGATTTTCTTATGGCCGGTCTCAATTGCGGACCAGCGGCAACAATACAGGTAAGTCTTAGTTTGTATATGTGTGTTTGAGTGTGTAAGTGTGCGTGTGTGTGTGTTAGCTCAATTTTAAGGGCATAGAATGTGCTGTTTCTTGTCTGTGATTTATGTGCGCGGTTTACCAAACACTTGCGCCCACTTATTGCCGCAGTACTTGTACCAGAATCAGTCGACGTACTTCGATTGCAGGACTCGAGGACATTTGCAGCTCCCAGCTGGCAGCCAATTCTCTTTCTGAGACCCTGTGCCTAAAAAGTACAAGGGATTTTTGAGTTTGGACCCAATACATATACATATGTGTATGATCACCATCAAAAATCAAACACCATCTTTATAAACTTTTAGATTTTAGAGACTTAAAAATCTAAAGACACCAAACTTCTTAGCTTTGTTCCTCTAAATCCACTGTGAATCAGTTTTGTTTTTCCATTTTCCCGAATTCTCTTAAAAAATTAATTTTAAATCTGGAGGTATAGTATTTAAAATATTCTATATTTTTCCTAATTTTGAACATTTCATCACCATCGCACATATATGTAACTGTAAAGTTTTCGAACATATAATTTTCCGAATGCATTTGTTTTTTACAGAGTCCTTTACAGTCGAGCTCTCTTAGCTCTCTTTAGCTTTTCCTACTTGTTTTTTTTGTTTGGCTTTCACAAATGTCGTCGGCAATGCAATCACTTCTTCTTCTTCTTCGTGCTCTTTTGGATTTATGCAGCCCATTCGTCTCTGCTGTTAATCCTGGCTGCGACTGCGGCAGCCACGCCTCATTGCGCCTCCCACCTTCTCTTCACCCACCAACCCACCAACATTCTTTCACTTTGATTTCTCAGCGGATTTCGTAGGTTTTCGCTTTGTGCCTTCGATTTTTATTTGCTTTATTAAATTATACGCTGAATATATTTCTGGCATTCGCATTGATTTCCAAACTTCGATTTGTATGTCCTTTGGCATTTTCTTTCTCCGAGTTTCAGTTTCTGCAAGTCCTTGCCAAACTCTCTTAACTGCGAGTTGAACTTCAACTCACTTTATTTTTATTGACAGCCTCCGAAAGAAAAGTGCATAATTCTTGTTGACTTGCGACGACGACGACGACGACGACGACGTCTTGAGACTTTTTTCCCTTTGGCTCTGCATAATAATATTTTTTTTTCTTGAGTTTTCTTTGTGATATTCACAGAAGTTGCTCTTTTGTCGATGCGCATTAGATGGGATACCCCTACCATTAAACAACCACTCCTTAAGGGAGTGAGGAGTTCGTTTTCAAGAATTTTGTTTTCTTAGTCAATTGAAATCACTCAGCTGCGATTCGATATCCTTGAGGCCGCCCTTTTGCGGCCTTTCAATTCTATGTTTCACTTTGATGTGGCAATACAACAACAACAAGAACAACAACAATTACAAGGGCCAACGAAAATTTGTTTAACAAAAAGTTTTTTTGCGGTTTGCAAAGCACTTTAGCAGTCCGAGGTCCCATAATAATGTTAAGCTTGCATTTGTTGTTGTCGCTTCTGTTATATTTGCCCAACAGACCGCAATCGACTGATTCTAGTTGCCCCAAAGTGCGGCAACAACAAGATTTTAAATAAAAAGGATGCCAATTGGGTGGCATTAGCATCTACAGTTGCCGGCTTTGATCATTTGTTAAATGTTAAAGGCAACGCACAAAAGTATGCTATAGTTTTGAGAACTTGAGAGATGTGCAATCAATTCATTATCTCTTCTCTTTGGGTTATCCACAATGCCAACATGCAACATTCTTGTGTGTTGAATTCACATGCTACAAAACTTTGTAATATACATTTTTTGCTTGCCACAAATAGCGCTTACCTCATGTTTTTGCGTCAAAACATGAAAGTTAGCAATGTAATTGAGAAGTGTGTGTCCTCCTGTGTGTGTGTGTTTGTGTGTGTGTTGCTGCAAAATTGAAAACAACAACTTTGCAATTTCCGCTGAGTTCGAATAAACTAAATCTAAAATTCCATGTACCAAAAATGAAAAACTCGAGCAGCAAGAACGACAACAACCGCAACACCCAAAATCATTGCTGCAAAGCAACAACAACGAAACCAGAACACCAACAACAACAAGAACATCAGCCGCAACAGGCTAAAATAAACTGAAAAGTGGAAACAACACGCCGCGCATAAACTTTTATAACTTTGTTAATTTTTCATAATTTTGTTGCCATTGTTGCTGTTGTTGTTACTGCTGTTGTTGTTGCTGCTGAGCAACAAATTCAACTTGAGTGTTGAGTCGCTTGTTTTGCTTACATTTAAAACACATTTGCCAACACATTCTCATTGCAACTCTCTCTTTTACTCTTCTCCTTTCTCTTTCGCAGGGTGGTCGCGTTCGTTTCTCGAACAACCGCGAGAGCACGGGCGTAATTTCATTAAGATCCGCCGGAGATATTTCACTGCCGCAACGTGGACCGCCACGACGAGGTCTTATCGTGCCACAGCAGCCGCCAAATCCGCCGACAATAATACCGTTAACGCATGCCAGGTAAGTGGTAAAGGGAAAGGGAAAAAGGAATGGGGAAGGGTCAGACTGGTTGCCATTATTATTTGCAGTTGAGTTTATGACTGTGGAGCCAAAGGGCAAAGCATTAATAATACAAGAGCTCGCAGTGGCAACAAAATGTGGCACATAGATACCTATATAAAAACGGTATATAGAAATTGATGACTGTGTCAGGTTATCTGGCGATATTTGGCAATTGCAGGCGTGAGATACAAAAATGAACCCTTTTAAATGGTGGACAGGGGACAAATGCTCAGTGAAGTACAAAATGTGCCACAAATGTGTGCAGTGTGGCATGAAAAGGCCAAACATTTAGCACAGCAAACAAGCCAACACTAATAGTTGACCAAACCGAACCGAGCCGAACTTGAACCAAAGCAAAGCAATCAATGAGCTAAACTTCAGCTTCCTTCTTCTCCCTTTCCCCCGCATCCTGCCACAAGCCTTGAATTTTATTTGCCAATGTGAAAAGGTGCGCAAAGGATTGAACCCGACCTGAAACGAAACGAATTCGTCCAGATTCGACCGGTCCAAAATAAAAATGAAATACATAAAAAGGTAGCCTCACTTCATTAGTGCTGTTATCAACATTTTGCAGCCACACAACGAATGAAAGAGACTCGGTCTCTGTCCATCTGTCCATCTGTCTGTCTGTCTGGCTGGTTGACTGGTTGACTGACTGACTTGCCACATATCGAAACGCAGTGAAGCGAAAGTCATCAATTTCATATTGTTACGCATGCCACAAAGAATAAAACATACAACTCTGGGATGAGCATGAAGACACAGAGAATATGAAGGGGAGGGGAGCAAAACTAATAAGAAGACGACAACGAAACACGGCAACGACGTTTGCAATATTGGCCCAACAACACTCACACACACACACACACACAGACATCGACAGACAGCATCGACACTTGAATGAAATGGCATTATTGCTACTTCAACGCGGCTCCACAAATGGTTCAACATGGCCAGCCTCGTCAATCAGTCGGCCGACGGTTACCAGTTGCCAGTCAGTTACCAATTGGCAGTCGAGAGAGTTGGAAAACCGTTTTCCACACGTACGCACTACGGCAACTATACAAAAGACGTGCTGAAATAACTTATACGCCCCGTGTGTCCCAAAAAAGAAAACTTTTTCCTTGCCAAGAAATAAAAGAAAACAAAACAAAACAAAATATAAAAATACAAAAAAATAAATATAAAAAAAAAACACCAAGTAGAAGAAAAGGAAACGGAGCCAAAAGTGAAAATCTCAACAGTGTTAAAGTCAAACGGGCGGGCAGAACAACAAAAACAGTAACAACAACACCAACAACAACACCAAGGAAGGCTGCAGAAATAAAGAAGTAGAAGAAAAAAAGGTATAAAATATTTATTTATATGAGCTTTGCTTTCTGCCTGTGGACCCAAAAGACCTTTGTGCCAAGTGTTATTATTGCTGTTTGTTGATGTTGCTCTTACCAATGTTGTTGCTGCTATTGTTGTTGTTGTGTATAGTACATATTTACTTGGCAGAGGCAAGAAAGTATGGTTTTGAAATCAAAACGGGTTCAAGATGTTTCCTTAGGTAGCCAGCCACTCGAGATGAACAAATGTTGGGTGGGAATTTATTTTAAAAACATAAAATATAAATATAGTACAACTATAATCTATATCTTTTTGCAGATCCCATGATCGTGAGAGTGGAGATTATGCTGGCTCTATATCGGATTTACAAAGCGTTACCTCCAGGCTGAGCACAGTTTCGGTAAGTGCATAAACTCTCTAGTAAAACCCATTAGACTTGGCAGCTCATTTAAGTTGCGTTACCTCCCTCCCCTTCGCCTTCTTCTTGTTGGTTGACTGACTCCCTCAAAACACGTGTGTGCGTCTCAATGCGTCGTCTAAATTGATTAAGTGCACTAAGTGACAAACAAAGTTCACATTTAGCCAGAAAACAACCCAAATGCCAGTAAGAAGAATAACAAAATGCACCACGTAGACTGTGAGCAGAGCATAAAAACTCGAAAAGCTTTTTAGCCAAAGTTTTTCTACCTTCTCCTCTATATTCTATTCTTTTTCTTTTTTTTTGCCAAACGACGGCACTTAGAGCAAACTAAACGATGTCGAAATGCTGACTGGCTGACTGCTTGCCTGTTGGCCATTTCATTTGCAAAACTTGACTCGACTAGAGTCGACTCTATTCGAGTTTGGTTAATATGAAACGCACTCTTAACTTGGCTTTTTCACTCTCTCCCTTTTTTAGATTGGCACCAACAATTGCACGGCACGTTACCGCACGCTAAGCGGAGGCATCGGAGAATCGCCCTCGTTGTCGCCGAGTCCATCATCCGATTACGAGGACATTGGCGCCACACGACATGGATTGCCGCCAAGTCTTATCGCGAAAGCCAAAAAGAATGGGTTGCCCCACAAGGCGAATACCATTTGCCAAAAGGCTATGGTGCATCATGTAAGTTAATTAATCACTGTAACTCCATGATAGAATTTGTATCTGTATGTGTGTGTGCACTTGTGACTGACAAAAGCAATATTGACTCTGACTCTTGAATCTGAGTGAGCTGCAAAATGTAATTAGCTTGACATTTACATACGATATGCGCCTGATTGGAATTTGTGAGCATCCTCTAATCCTTGCAATTTGTCTACGCCTACGCAACATTCACGAAGGCCAAAAGCCAAATGACCCGCAATCCCCAACCACTTCAAAATAAATCCCAAAATGCTTCAAATACTTTTGGGGCCAAACGAGGCGTTGGGCTTGGTTTTAACATGCACTCTAAATGCAAATGCCAGTTAAATGAGTTTTTATGCGCGCACCAAAATGTCGGATAGACAGACGGACATCAGACTACGATGGGTCATGATGAACCACAAAGTTGGCATTCCTTATACCCAGCGACTGACCAGAAAGCGAAAGTCCATTTCCTGTTTTTAGCGGGGACAATTTAAGCTGATTTATAAATATACATAATCCTTATCTACACAAAATGATTTACAACCCGAAGATGTCAAACTTGGGAAGATAATTTAAAAAAGATTCTAGCTTAAAGCCAGTCTAATTTACATTTAAATCAAACAACTAAAAATTTATGAAAGACCCAAAGAATCCAAAATTGTCTATAAATAAACATTTTTAATTCAATGGGATTCCACAAATTAATTTTAACTTTAATGTAATTAATAGTTCTCATCTAAAAAAGACTTTCACTATGTCTAACTAAAAATAAAAACTAAAATACCAATTTAATTTTTTTGGACTTCGTGAAAACATTTATATACATTCAGGATGTTAACTTATGCTATTTACAATGGCATCTATGGGTATTTTTTTGATCAGTTAAGTTGAGTTTTATAGATTACGTTCCCAGTTTCTTATAACTTTCTCCTTACAAGCCATTTTGCGATTCTTTTGCTTTGGCGCATCGGGACGTATGTGAAAGTTCTTAAAACCGTAGTCCCGTTTCTCCTGATTTTTAGTAAACTCCGCTCTTTGGATGTGACAAGAGGGACTGCCAGTTGTCTTGAGCCATTCTTTCATTAGCTTAACTTCGGTTCGGGGACCTTCAATGTAACCTTTGACTGTGCCCATGGACGTGTTCATACACCAGCCGCGTAGACCAAGAGTTTTAGCCTTCTTTTCGGCATGCCGTCGAAAGTAGACGCCTTGGACTTTTCCAAATACTTCAAACTCACACGAATAAACAGATGCCATTACTAAACACGATGTACATGCTGTTTTTGAAGTCCCAAAAACAAATTTGACAAAAACAAAACGAAATTTTTGATTACTGTGAAACAAAACTGAATTTTGAAATAATTCTCTGACATTTGTTACATTGTTTAAACGGAATTAATACGATGTTAGGTAAATTATTTCAAGTTATAAAAAAGTGTTAGAAACTCAATAAATGGTACCTTGTAGTTGCTTTGAAATTGCCATTAGTAATCAACCATATTTATTATAATATTTATAGGTATTAAATTGAAATTTACATACAAAGTATCTCTCAGTTAATCCTTGCTACAAAATAAAATATTCCAAAAAACACATTTAAGTATTATTAAAAGGGTATCTCATAGTAGAACCCTTGTTGCTTAAATTGACATTGAAAAACTCTTGGTTTTTTTTTGCTTTTGCATCGCTTGCATCGGCAAAATTGTGCAGACAACTTTGATGTTTGTTTGTTGCAAGAGTTGCACGAGTTGCAGGAGTTGTAGGAGTTGCAGGAAGAGTTGCAATCGGCGCCTAGGCCTGTTGACTAACGGTTGATATGAGGAAAGTTTTGTGGTAGCCACCACAAGGCAAGCAGCTCAATTTCGGCTGTCAAACTTCCCCCCCAAAAAAGCCAAAACGGAAGCGCTGCAGCCAAATCCAAAGATCCCTTACCACTAAATAAAAAGAAAGGGCAGAAGAAGAAAGACCAAAGGGTCTTTAATCCCTCAGTGTGTGTGTGTGCGTGTGTGTGTGTGTGTGTGTGTGTGTATCTGTGAGGGAATTTGTGTGGTTGCATTAAACTTTTTAATGATTTAACTAACAAAACTTTTGGACTATTTCTATGCTCTGTTCCCTCGGCTCAACATGCAATTTATTGCACAACATGGACATGGACCTCGACCTGGACATGGACTTGGACTTGGACTTGGACTTGGATGATGATGATGATGATGATGCACTAAATACAACAACTTTCACTCGGTGATACGGACTCTCTCCTGGGGGGGGTGTTGGCTGCAGTCGAGCGAGATGCGTAGCTCGCCAAAGGAAATTGGCGTATTTAATGAGAATGGACGAAACTTTGTTGCCACAAAGGATACATCAAGGGATTTTAGCAATTCCCAAGATAATACCGACCGTGGCAGCATGAGCGATCAGGCGTTTGCATGTTCCGCCAGTTCCGTTGAAAGTTTGCCCAGCGCTTCCGGTTCAAGTAAGTATCTTTATCTATCTAACACTCTATCTATCTATCTATCTGTCTAACTATTTAAGTGTGTGCGTGTGTGTGTGTGCTTACAATTTAGAGTTTTGATTTTGATTTTGCTTTTGTTGTTGTTGTTGGGCATTGGTTGCAAGTTCGCCTCAACAGTCGGTTTATTTATAAAAATTCCCAGACTACAGCTCTGCCTTGTTGCATATTGGTCTATTAACAGTTGTTGTTCTTATTGTTGTTGCTGCGGTTTTCTGCTGCCGCTGCACAATAACTTCAAATTTTGCAAAACTTAATGAATTTTTAATGCACTTGCTGCACATTCAAGTGGCAAGTGGGGGCAGCTACAGTGCAATGTCTGGGGCGTGGCTAAATAAAGGGCTGACGTCGACGCTACTGCTCAGTTTTTAATGAACAAAAGTTTTAGCTAGTATATGCGCAAAATCTCTTCACCAAATAAAAAACCCTTAACAAAAAAAATAAAAGGAACCAACAACAAGAAAAAGTAAGAGCAACAACAGAGGATAGAGGGCCAAGGGCGGTAACGAGGCGTGGCTGAACAGGAGCAACTTTGAAAAGTGCAAGAAAAAATACTTTATTTTTATGTGGCGTTGGCCAGGACACAAAGCAAGGATTAGCCAAAGCTTTTGGCCAGAAAACTTCAAGTGCTTATTTAAATATTTTTTGGGGGTCTTTTAAGCTTTGTGTCTGTGTCTGTGTGTGGTGTGGTGTGGTGTGGTGGGGGGGACGTGTGTGTTTGTGTAAAAATATTTGAAAAGTTTTTAATTAAGCAAACCAATTGTTGAACTGTGTGTGCGTATATATGTATGTGTGTATTTTGGCCAAAATTCCTTTGGCTAATTGGCTGTGGGCGCATTAATTGGAAATTTGCTTGTGCGAAAAGTTCCATCCAAAATGTAGAGTTGAGACAAATATTTAAACTTGAAGCAAATCATTTACCACTCTTCACACAGGCACACAGGCTCTGGTGCGTCCTGGAAGTCCGCATAGTTCGATTTCAGCCGAGGATCGCAGCTCATTGGTGTCCATCTGCAAGGCGAAAGCGCTTGTCGATAGTCTGCCTAATCCCTACGACAAGGATGCGTTAAAGTTCAAGGTAAGTCAGGATTCAAACTCTACTTGATTCAAAATTAGATTTAATTAGTATACAAGAAAATTAATTATTTTATTAATATCCGCCATATCGCACTAAATTTCGGATTGATTGATCTTATTCAATTTATTTACTTAAAATATTTTAAAGCAGCCAAGTTTATTATTTTTACAACAATTCAAGATGAGTTAAACAAAATTAGAACGAACATTTTTAGCAAAGGGATAGATTTGATTAATTAAAGGCGGGGATTAAATACAAGTTTTTAACAATATCTGCTTGCAATGAGCTAAAATGGGATCAAAGCTATAAAAAATCTGTAGTTATGGTTTGCTAGTAAATTGTTTTAAATGTGCCTAACGAAATAGAATCAGAACTTGTAGAGCTCTGGAAATATAGATAGACTCATTGTGTCCTTATTTTGGAAACAGTTCCTCAAAAATTAAAGTTGACCATATATTCTTAATATCGACGTATTGTATAAAATGAATTCGCTAATTAGACTTCGTTTATACTTTTATTTCTGAAATATCCTATATATCAAAACTCTTTCTAATCCAATAACATACTTATCTTAAATCATTTCTTGCAGAAGGGTGAACTCATAGATGTGTTGTCGATGAATGCCTCGGGCATTTGGAAGGGACGATGTCATGGTCGAGTGGGACACTTCAAGTTCATCAATGTGGAGTGCTGCCTGAGCAGCGTATGAAAAACTCCAGTAGCAAAACCTTAGCACCCGCCTCCCGTTTGGCCAATAGCAATAATGGCGGTGTCAATAGTGGTCCCAGTTCTGTCGAGGATCTGTTAATGCGGATTGGACTCAAGGAATACACATCGGTGTTTGTGCTCAACGGGTAAGTGGTCTAGATGAAACAACTTTCACAACAAATTTTTTTGTTGGATTGTTTCACCTATCGTTCCATTTGCAGCTACGAGGATCTGGAATTGTTCAAGGAACTCGAACCGGCCGATTTGGATTATCTGGGCATCCTGAGTCAGGAGCATCGAGCCAAGCTGTTGACGGCGGTGCAGCTGTTGCATGACATTGAATGTAAGTCAATGAACCACCCAAACCATAACCACTTAACCCTTAACAACAAATTCCACAATCCACCAAACCACAATCCACACTCGAACACTTAACACAGCTACAAATTTCGCACGTACAGGCTCCGACGTGGACATTGCTGGCTCCAGTTCCGAGAACGATGAGGCAAGATTGAACAACATCAACAAGAAGCATGGAGCATCTCCCTTTGGTCGACGACACTTTCCTCGGGACTCTGGTTGCTATGAGGGATCACCATTGCCCAGCTCACAGACTCCAACGCAGGCGGTGAACTCGACGGACGAGTCGAATAGCTTAGACGATGTGGTATCCAAGTGTTCGAGTGAGATAATGAAGCGTGTGGAGAGCGCACGACGTTGCAAGGATAATCCCTTTAAGGCGACGCTGCCGGCCCGTGTGGGGAAGAAGTCCTTTCTTGGCGGCGGTGGACTTATGGGTGACGATACGCTCACACGTGGCGGACTCAGTGAGAAGTCGAGCGATTCGGGGGTCAGCAGCAGTTCGCTATCGTCGGGTCCGTTGAAGAGCAGCACTTAACATTTGCCAACCATTCTCGCCCACGAGCTGCTGCTGGGCGTGGGTGTGGGCCAGGTTGCAGGTGCCACCTCACCGACCACATCGGTTGCCTCGGCCAGCATGGTTGGTGCGAGCATCAGCAGCAGCAGCAGCAGCAGCATGAATGTCAATGCACCGCTTGGCAACATTTGCAACACACTGCCGCATGCCCCATGCTCAGCATCTGGTGGCAGCATCGGACTATCCAATAATCATCTGCCCCTCAATCGAAATATGGTGATGTTGCGCAATCATTTGCGCAAAAATACAAGTGGCAATGCAAGTCAAGTGTTGCACGACGACAACAAGGATCAATAACAACCCATTTATTACATACAGATTTTAGTTTAAGTTCTTAAAACAAAGTAATAAATATTTGAGTTAGATTGTATGTATTTCAATTGCTGTGATTCGATAGTGAAAACAAAAGGCCAAGTCGCGTCTTTCAGTTCAAATGTATAGTGTATAGAAAGAGAATAGATAGACAACAGACAGAAAGAGAGAAACGAGAGAGAGAGAGAGCGATAATGAGAAAGAGATGAGTAACAAAAGAGTGTATGCAGTCAGATAGTCAGTCAATCCTTCCTCCGATAATGTTGGCATTTATATATATACCTTTCTCTATATATATATATATATATATATATATATATATATATAAATATGTATGCATATATTTATAGAGTTGTAAAATTAAAAGAAAAAAGAGCTATATATATATACTTAAAGAAATCGTTTAACTATTTTTAGTTAGCCTGAACTATTATTTGCCATTTGCCTATTGTTTTTATTGCTATATAAGTGTATGTATTTTGCAACGTGATATTGTCAGACGTCCAACTTGAATTGCAGTTTTTAAATAATTTAAACAAACAAGCATAAAAATACAAAAAGTTAAAATGAAAAATGAAAAGAGAAACTCAAGTTGATTCCTATATTAAAGCACAAACAGTGCAAGCAATAGACCAATTACAATTTTAACAAATATTTACACGAAAATGAGAAGCAAACACCAAATTGCCAATTAAATTACAATTTTAACTAATTCTACTTATCCGAATCATTTTAATTGTGTTGTTAAATAATAATATACAAAAAATGGAAAAAAACAAAAGAATGAAAATCCGTCAAAATTGTAAATTTGCAAAATCAGCTAAAGAAAATTGTATGCTAAGCAATATATTTGAAATCGTAGACTCCATGCAATCGATCTGTAAATAATTAAAAACTATTGACACTGGAGTGTGTGTATTTATGCCATATAATAAATTATATATATATATATATATACAATTAAGTACATTCATAAATATATTTATATATATACACATTAAATTTAAACTATTAGCTATTTAGCAATAATCAAAAAAGAGACAATGAAATTAGTCAGGCGGCAGCGTAATGCAAGTTTTTATTGATTTCCGATTAATTAGTTGACGAATTAGTTAAATAAATAAATACAATTAATCAAGAGCAAGCACAAAATATAGAAATATATATTTCATTAATATATGAATATGAATATCAGAACTTGACTTAGTGTACATTTGAGAAATGAAATCGAAACAATTCCAAAATGCTTTTTCTCATTAATAAGCATCCGATACATATTAATATCCATATTATTAAAATTAAATTTAATCAAAAAAAGAAAGAAAAACATGAAAGATTTCAATAAAATTTAACAATTAGTCAAGAAATTAATGCGCACGTGTTAAAACCAGAGGGTAAAATTATTCTAATGTAGGCATTTTGAATTTTTATTTATCTTATTAACAATTAAGTGTTTCAACTGTAAATTATAATAGAAATTTAACAATGCAGAAATACAATGCACAACATGCGACATTGCGGCATGTGGCATGCAGCATGCGGCATGTGCCAACAGTTTCCATTTATCACTGTAAAATTATGTAATTAAATCAAATATGTAAGCAATATTAAAGTTTAACATTACAAAATGAAATACCTACGGCATCACACTGCAGTTTCAGGCAACAAAGATAAATTATTACAAATTTCATTAGAACACTTTAAGCAAACGCAATGCAATGACTCCATCGAACTTTAAACTCTCCAAAAGCCCCCTACATTTTAGACGAAATTTTCATTAAATACAAAAAAAAATAAAATAAAACAAAAGAGAGAACAACAACAGCTAATGAAAGTTTATGCATAAATCAAGTAAAAGTCTTAAATAAAAATGAACATATCTAAAAACTAATCCCACTACAGTTTTTTATTAATTTGGTCAATGGTATTTTTTACAGTGGGGCAAAACTTTTGAATTCTCCTGAATTTGATTTGCAGGAATTTTAGGAGCCACATAGAAGTGTCCAGAACAACTCAAAGCACCTGTGAAGCTAATCTCCACGCGCGAATAGAAAAGATAACATTCAGTTTTAATGAGATCTATTTTTTATAGACGTTTTATTCTGTTTGCTTTTCTGATGCCTTTGGATAGTTACTTATAGTAAACTAATGTTGTACAGCTAGTAATAAGGAACAATCTTTTGATTTTCTAAATATAGACGTAATTGAACCATCATATAAATTTACATAGACTGTGATCATACAAAAAAGACCGCCTAAATGACTTCATTTGCCACCTTAATAGTACTTATTTGTACTTATGGGTATAATTTCACTGACATTGAACGAAGACTGTCTATGTTTCCATCATTTTGTACCTACACGTGACAGATAGTATGAAAATGAATGTAGGTACACATGTACATACATATATGTATAATCTTATCTTAAAGGGTGTCGCGCGTGAAAAAAGTAGTATAAAAATAATGTAAACAATTCATAAGAAGTATAGAATAGAATGGATGCAGCATGGTTGGTTGGATGCCGTCGGCCTCTTGTGCCATCAGAGCGGAGCGGCGTCTTGGTAATCTGGTCCGCTGCTGATTAACTTTACGACACTCGTGAAATAGATCTTACTGTGAAGAAGGCATAGTAATGTTTATTCATACAGTAAGTAGTTACACTTGTGACAATTCGTAACTGAGCTCAGCTTAAAAATTCCAGTAAAGTATCTTAAGCTGTATCACTATTTTTGTCTCTCTCTCTGTATTTGTATCTGAATCTGTATCTGTATCTGTATCTATGCTAGAATTGTGCTTATCTGTTTTACTTCTCGCTTGCATTTACGTGTACATACTTCTTATGCCTGTCGCACGCCCGGGAACTCGGGAACTGAACGAATTTGCGCTTAAGTGCTTTAGTAAATTGTTAAATTGCTTTTGTCTTTCATTCAACGAATAAGTAAATGAAAATATGAAAATTGATATTATTGCATTTGCACAAACTACGTAGACTTTATCTCATTTTCTGCTACATTTTTTGCGCTTAGTTTCAGTTTTAGTTGCTGCGCGATCCGGTCCACAGTCTCAACAAAAGCGCATAAATAATAAAATGTATAATTCAATAATAAAATACAACTGATAATAGACAACAGCAGCCACTATAGGGTATATGTTACATGCTTAAAGAATACACGTAATTAGAATGTTCAAAAGTTTAAGTAAAAAATTAACATGTGCAATGGAAATTTTCACTAAATGGGCTTATAATCGAGTGTAATCTTTTCGAAAATATAACTTAACAATTTAGACACTTATCCATTTGAAAACTTATTAAATCTTCGTCGCAGTTTAATATTTTGATAATTTGTGGACACATTAATGCAGGAATATAAACCTATCTTATCATATTTGACGCCCAGACATTCAGTGCAACAAAAAATTTCTAATACCCGTAGTAAAAACGAATTACACAATTAACTCGTATTCTTTCCAATTTAATGCAATAAAAAATCTTTATCTTTTCTTCAAAATGCTCGACTGACATATACCTCGTTCTCAAATCTTACTCTCTTACAATTTATCAACATTAATCTAAATATTTTATTTGCTTTTCTAATATAATACCAAATCATAATTAAACAAATATTCTAATCTGAATGAGAAACCAGCTGAAACATAACTTGCTCAAGCAACAAGTTAACACCTTTCTAAAGGTAATTTCTAAGCGAACAATTTGGACTGGAGCGTTCTAAGTTTAATTAAAAGCTAAAGACCTGTTATCAGAAATTCTATTATGATGATTATGCACTCTGTCAGCTAACTGATAAGCCGCCTTCTCCCAGAGTGTCCCGCTTTTAACGCCGGCATTTAAACATAGTCGCTCTTATAACAACATCATTGAGTGTTGTTGACGGTTGAACCGCTTAACCGGGCTTCAAGTATTTCACAAATTTAATAATTATTCGAAATGTGAAAAGTGAAACCTATCAAATACTTTCAAATTACCATTGAAAAATTACAAAATAAAAGCACTAAGCAAGAACAAAGTTAAATTATAAATTTCCTATTGCAATTAGAAAGCATTTGAGTTAAAACGCAATTCCGTGTCTTATCTTGATTCTGGTACATGTGTACTAAATAACTATTAATTACTACTTGAAAGGTGTTGTGAAATAAACTCATTGATTGTGATACACACCACCCTTAATAATTTCTCTCTCAGTCATCAGCGTATGGAAAAACCAACTAAATTTATTTAAGCATCATGTAAGTTTAATTTAATAATTAATAATTTAATATGTAGTTACATCAAAAATTCTATAAATTTTTGACAGCTCAGATTTCAAGCCCTTTAATTTCTATTGTTGTTAACTATTTAAAAGACGTTTAGAAAAACATTAATAAATAATTACAGTGTTTTACAATTTGTTTATTTATTTAAATTAAATTATCGAGTGGAAATAATTTGTATTGAATTTATATGATGGGAAGTTTGCCTATTCAAAATCCATAATTTTTATTGGTCACTAAATTTTTATAATCACTTAACTGTAATGGTAATCAGAAACAATTGTGTATATTATCTCTAGACAATTTTTCCACAATTTGATTCAACATTTACTTAATAACTATAATAAAGAGTAGGTCATAATGCAAATGCTAAATTTAAACTTTTGATACCGTATGTCAACTTTCTTTTGAATTTCATCATGAATCTGTAATTTTTCATTTGTTGTTTTCTTCAATCAAGACAATATTTAAGACAAATTATCGAAAGTAAAGTCAAATGTTCTGGTGCATTTCATCATGCACGAGAACCAATATAAAGATAAAACTATCAAATGTTATTCCCCCCGATTCTCGTTTATCAGATTAAATTAAGCCATTTAGATTTCATAATCTATATTCTTTAATCAGCCACTACCACAACTGAATCAACTTTAATTGGCCATGTTAATGAGATTCAAATAAACTGCTAAAATTAGCAGAAATAAGTTGACTTTTGATATCGACACTGAGGTCTTTGCTTGATAAGTAATAGAAATGCACGTCAAGAGTCAAATAAATTTAATTTAGTGTTTTATTTGGTTCAGGCTTGCCTAAGGTCTCTCATAAAGATAAATCTAACAACTGTTTGTTTAGATTTAAAACCACTTTATGTACTTGTATCTAGATAGCAACAGCAGGAGTCAACAATGAAAGATAAGCTGGAAGAGTCAAACAATAGTAGAAAAGCATCTGCGAGTGTTCATGAAATGGAACTAGATGAATCCGAACAAAATGATCCATTTCAGGCTTTGATGGAGAAAGCTGGCGATCATGGACGCTATCAGACATTGTATAACTATGTTTTTGTGGCGGGACTGGCTTTTGCCGGTGCCATGACCTATATGAACATTATATTGGCACTCAACATTCCCGATCATTGGTGCAATGTGCCAGGCAGAGAACAAACACAATTCACAGTCGATGAATGGCGTGAATTGACACTGCCCAAGTGAGTTCTTCATTTGGGATTAAAAGGGAATTATTTTACCAAACTAATTACCATTATAGAATGAAAGATAATCGTGGCAAGTTAACACCCAGTGATTGTGAAATGTATGATATGAACTTTACACAAATATCCGACTGGTCAACCTGGAACATTAGTCAGCGAACGAATCAAACCACAGGTGATTTGAAGATATTTATCTATGGTCTATTTGCAATTTCAAGTTGAAGTTGTTATAACTTTTACCTAATACCTTTTTATGGTCATTGCCAGTTTGCCAAAATGGCTGGATCTACGATACGACTTGGTTCGACAGCACAATTCCAACGGACGAGAACTGGATATGTGCTAAGGATTTGTTTGTAACAAATGTGTTCGTTGTGGGTCGTGTGACAGAGGTTGTCGGTTCATTTATATTTGGACAAATGGGCGATTCGTAAGTTTCTTTTGGCGGAAACTAAATTATGTTCAATAGTGCAATTGGTAATTGAATTTGTATTTGTTTCATTTTGTGCCATAGACTTGGCCGCAGTTTGGTCTACTACATTAGTGTTGTCTCTTGCTCTGTGGGTCGCCTGGCTTCCATATTGTGCACTGGGTCGTATACGTGGTTCCTTATCATGTCCGGCATTGTTGGCCTCACCGTAAATAGTCTCTTTCAATCGCCGCAAATTATTGGCATGGAAATCTCACGGGAGTAAGTTTGACACACAAGCCAAAAGTAAACTTTTCTTTAACTAACTTTACGTTTGGTTGGACTTGGTCTTGGACTTGGACTTGGACTTCAAATTGGATAGGGAGGATCGCAGTCGAATTGCGTTCTTTCAGAGCGTCGGCTGGTCCATTGGGACAACGTCGATGCCACTATTGTTCTGGTGGTTGCGGCACTGGGATTCCTTTATGTGGTTGACATCGGCCCCCACAGCGTTGGTTTTAATTTTCTCCAAGTAAGTCACGCACACAATTCAATTGACTTTAGCCATTGTCAATCCAATCCCAAATCGAATTTGAATTTTCATTTCCATTTCCATTTCAATTTCCATTTCTTGTACAGATACGTCATCGAATCGCCACGCTGGTTGATTAGCAAACGTCGTTTCCGCGATGCCATTGTCCAGTTCAATAAGATTGCCAAATTTAATGGTCGGACCTTCGATGTGACCGAAAAGGAACTGACCGAAATCTATAGCCGGGACAATCACGAGGTTACCTATGGCATGGCATCCCTATTTAACGGCTGGCGATTGGCTCGAAATACCATCATCATGGGCTTCAGCTGGTGGGCACAATCCCCGCAAAACCAAAAAGCAATTTGCATTTCTAACTGTCGGATTTTCCCTTCTCCTTTCTCGTTTTTCGAATTTTCTTTCTCCATTTTCCAGGTGCGTGGTTGCCGTTTCATACTTCACGTTGGTTCTGTTCACCTCACGAATGCCGGGAAATCCGTTTTTGAACTTTTTGTACCAAAGCATTGTCGAAATTCCCGCCTTTATCATGGGCAAATACTTTGGTGAGTGGCATCAGAAGGAACTGCCAATTGGCCACTGATTGGCAGCCAACTTGATGGTTCTCCTCTATCTTTTTTTCTTTCAATTTCTACAGGCGACAAATATGGTCGACGCTTAACCAATTCGGCATCATTTCTTCTTGCCTTTGTTACCTGCCTGCCCATCATTATGTTAGCCACGGATGAACGTTATGAGACGGTATTGATCTATTTGGCCACCTTCATCAAGTTCCTAAATGCCTCAACATTTTTTACGGTCAATCTGCAATGTCTGGAGATATATCCGACTTGCATGAGACAAACGGGACTCGCATTGGGCACAATTTTGGCAAATGGCATTGGTGTATTGGCTCCGTATTTGGTTTATCTGGGGACGAGAGTGAATATCTGTGCACCTTACTATATATTGGGCACCCTGTTTCTGCTGGGCGGAATCAGTGCCCTCTTCCTGCCTGAGACACTTCACAGGAAGCTACCAGACACCATGGAGGAGGCCACAAACTTTGGCAGGCACGATGTAAGAATCATCGACAGCATCTAATTTATAATTTAAATTATGCAAAGCAGCCGTAGCCTAATTTCATTTTTCACAAATTTAATTTACAGAAATTCTTCAGTCTGCCAAAAGCGCCGCTGGCTCAGGACAAGAAGCTGGCATCAGAGCCGGAGTTAACCAAGCTGAATCAGCCGGCATTTGGGCCATGATGAAGCCATCCAAAAGGCAATGGCAACGGCAATGGCAATGGAAAATGGCAATTGATTTGCCTTCTCATGTTCTTCCTTTTTTTCGCCCCGTTTTTTTTGTGATGTTACATTAAGTACGCCCCAAGTATTACGAATAAACTGTTGTTATTATACTTATAAGCATGTGAGGTAACTGTAATAAGCCCCATATAAATTACATCGTCCTCGTCGTATAGAATGAATGAATGAATGAATGAAATCTCTGCAATGAGTTTATCAGCGCATCTGTCAGATATTTACAAATTACCTGTGATATCATTCCCATTGCCCTTGGCATGAATAGGGGATGAGTTTTGGGCTTCTCCCGATGCTGATGCTGATGTTGATGCTACTGTGGCTAATTTAATAAATGACATCGCATACACACGCGTCGTATACGTAATGCGCAGCACTCGTCTGATTTATGCCAGTTATGTATCAATTTTTATCACCAGTTGCAAAAATGAGTCCCTCCTTCTGCCTCCTACCTTCATCATTCCCCGCCTTGAACTGCGCCTGGGAGTTGGCAAAGTGTTAAACTGTAAGCAGACACTAACACCATCAAAAACAACGACAATGAAGAAAGTAACAGCACAAAGTTAACAACACTAAATTTACATACTCTTCCATTGGAAAGATGTGACAATGTAATTGTAAACTTGCTTACATTTTCATCTGAAGTTTCAGAAGTTGCGTTTCTTTGAAAGTTATTTATTTTACAGGACGCCAAAGCTTGTCTTCTAGTTGAGGGACCCTTAAGAAATATCTAAGCTTCAAAGTTAGTGGGAAACTTGTTTGTGCCAAGGCAGAAGGCAACGACGTGCAACTTTTATGTGGCAAGGTGTTTCGTTTTTCAAGTTATTTATTATGATTTATTTGCCAATGTGGCACGCTGATGTGGCAGCGTCTGTTGAGACTGAGTCGAAGGCTTTCAGAGTGTGTTGGCCTGCAGCAGCGATAAGTAAATTGTTTATCCTACTTGTGAATTATGTGCTGCGACGGCCAGCCAGGAATAGAGAAAGGGACAAGGGCTAGGGAGGAGGAGGAAGGAAGGAGGGGAGGAGTCAGAGTCAGCTTGATGATCATGTTGATGTTCGTAGAGCTCTGCTATATAATGGCTATGGCAGCAGCTAACATTGTTATGCTTTCATAAACAGCTGAGCGCAATTTTCTGATAAGCCAAGTCCTCACTGCACTTGTATGGGTTTGGGGGAGTAGTGTGTGTGTGTGTGTGTGTGTAAGTGTTGGTGGCTATTTGTTTCAATTTATCATAAAAGGCAACGCCGGAAGTCAGCCAAGTTGCAGTTGAATGAACGACAAGCAAGAATGTCTTGAGCCGGCTTAAGGCCTTAAGACAACGACCACCATGATGCCAAAGTCCTTGGCACTGACGCCATAGATTTACAAAGGGATTTTCATGCATTTGAAGTTTGACTCTGATGCACTTTAAAGGGTCGAGAGGCAATAGCAACAGCAACTGCATAAATATTATGCACAATTATCACTGTCTGGCTGCCAGCCAAATGCCATTTTTTAAATTGAGACCAAACAGCGCAGCAATAATGAAAACAAATGAGAGCAACAGAGAGATAGAGAGAGAGAGAAAGGGAGGGAAACTGAGAGAGAGAGATAGATTACAGCAATTAAAGCCAAATGAAATGTAAATTAAATTGTATTTATAGTTAATATTAAAGGACGCCTGTAAGTATGCAATGCTATTTTACCTCCCCAGCACTTGCAAAATTCTTTGCAGTTTTTTCATATTTCACTCAAATTGGGAATGAATGAAAACTATTTGTAATATTTCATGCGAGTAGCAAGGCAGCCACATGAACAAAATCCAGTTGCCGGTGGATGTGGTGCACGTTGCGCGAGGCACGTTTGCCTTGCTGCGGGTGCAACAACAATGATTGCGCTTTATTTGCGATAATAAAACACACCATCGCGCGCTGAACGACAAGAAGGACAGCAACGAGTGTGAGATGAAAGAATAAGAGGCGAGAGAGAGAGAGAGAGAGAGAGACGATGGCGACTTTGTCGAAATCGAACCGCGAAATTGTAACAAACTGCGCGTACATTGGCCTCCATGGCAGAGGTAATAGCAAAAGTCAGGACCCAGAGCCAAGTACGAGAACCAAACAACAAGAGACCCGGACACGGCCAGGATGCAGAGCCGGAAGTGAGCGGGTACGCGAAGGCGAACGCGAATCCGGGTGCATTGCCAGGCGCAAAATATGGCAAACTGCAAAGAATATTTAAGCTGCGACGTTGCAGCAAATATTAAAGAAAAACATGTGGAAAATAAGAAGAAAATGCCTGTGAGAGTGTGAGTGTGAGAGAGACAGAGTGAGAAAGTGGGATTTTTCTGGATGCTGGCAGAAGGATTTACTGCATATTTCATGTTCACAACGAACCAATTTTACGCTCTTCAAATCCTATTAGTCAATGGCCCTTTGGGGATGCAACGGCAACGCTAGTCACGGCAGCTGTTCGACAATGTCGGAAAGGGTTGAGTGGGGTAGATTTGGGTGGCATCACTGGGTGGTTGGTTTGGTTGGTTGCTACTGTTGCTACTGTTGCACTCATTGTGATTTACTTATAGACACATGCATGTACATATAAGTAATACTCAGACGAGAACTGGCCCAGGTCAGCTTAGTCCGCCTGGCATTTCCGCACGATTATGCATGTGTGAGAGTTTATATCTGAGCATAGTATGTGTGTGCAGTAGGGCTCGGCTTATTTATAATAATTCTATCACTTCTAAAAATTAGGAAAGATTCTAAAAGTTTAAGAACTTGATTCTAAAGCTTAAGATCTTAGTTTGTGTATAATTTCAGATAAACTCAAATACTTATGATTTAGATTCAATATTTTTGATTCAAAACAAAATAATCTAACACTTATTATAATTTTTTATAAATTACACCGAATCAATCACCATGCTATCGACTGGTAAGATCGGTGTAAAACCATCGAACTTGCTGTAATTTTAGTTCATTATTCAAAGCTTGTATCATTAATATTCATAGCTCGGTCATAATCTCAATGTTTGCTAAAGGACATACTTCTTTGTTCTCTAACAATTATAATTATGCAATTCTTCTTTTTGCCCCAGTAAATAAGCCGAGCCCTAGTTCATATCTATATGTGTGAGGCACTTCTAGCTGTGGGCTAAGCCAGCTATCGTACAAGTTACTGTGAAAGCCCTCATCAATCTCGCTACTTGAGAGCATGAATTATGAAAAACGTGCAAAATGCAAACGGAAATTAAAATCTATTACAAAAAAATTAAATCCTTTCCCCACACACATACACACACACACACTCACGGCCAAATAACAACAGCTAAGCCAAGGCAAAGTTCACAGTTCGTTAGACAAATGCTCGCGTTGGTTGGGCGCACAAAATCAAACAAAACAAAACATCCAGACCAGTCGAATATAAAAAAATAAATGTGAAAAAAATTCAAGAAAATTTAATATATTATCCCCTACCAGCAGCAATGGACCCAAACATTTTTGCGACAGGCCTGAGGACCCAAACTACGGGTTGTCTCCTGCACAGCTGTTGAAAAACAAACCTCAACTTTGGTCCCATACAAATTTTTCTGTCATGGAATTGCGATGTGGAACTGGGCCTGAGCTCATGTCCTTTATTAATTTAACAGGCTGCCGCTGCGCCTTTGACTACAACTTGAACTACAACAGCAACGAAATTCAACAAGCCATAAAACATATGAGAGTCCATGCATTTTTCATGAGGTGTTGGCTTTTGTGCCCATCACAATCATTATCCCAAGCCCAGGCATTGGAATCCCAAACTGACTGAGAGCCAGCTGTAGAGTTTGTCCTGTTCCTCTGGTGTCTCCTCCTCTTTCTCCTTCTCCTTCTCTATCTGCTTCTGTTCCTGTTCTGGCTACACTTGAACTTACAATGACATGTTCGAACTTCGAACTGTGAGCTCTGCATATTTGTTTTTTCAATACTCGGTAAATGTGCAGGTGTGCATTGCATTTATTTTTCCATTTTGACTGCAGTTTTTGACAAATTGCTTTCATTAGTTTTAATGGAGTTGCCTGTTAGGTGATATTTGTAGATGGTCTGGTTATTTGTGCATTTATAAGCATTTTGATATTTACACAAATCATCTTATGGCCAAGACCAGCATTCATAATATCAATTTCGAGTTTAACACCAGCTTTAAAAGCACACTGTTTGTAGAGGAAATATGAAGAATCAAAAAATGGACATGAGTTGACTTCTGGAGTTTTGTTTGACTTTCAGTCTTACATAAGAGAATAAAAATTGCAGTTTAATAGAAAAAGTTACCTGTTAGCTGTGCTCAAAAGAACTGACTTTCTTGAATATTAATTTAATTGCAACGTAATTGAATTTATACATATTTATGTATTGCTTAGCCTTTTAATAAGAATACAAATTCTAAAAGTGAGCAAAAACCATATCATCCTCTTTAAACTCAGAAAAGCTTATCACTTGTTAAATAAATTGTAAGGAATTAAATCAAAAGTTGTATATTTAAGTCACATAAGACAGATTACAGATGTTGTACAGATTGAAACACTTTATTTAGTTTTACATGCATTTAAATATAATTTTGATTCAATTTGCTGCAAAAGTGCCACATGATAAATGCAAATTTTCAATTGTTTAAATTTGTCTTTTTTTTTTTTATTACAAACTGGCAAATATAAAATATTTGTATTTGTCAGATATTTCCTAAATGTTAAATTTAAAATACATATTGTTAAACGAATATATGTATGTATGTATGTATATATATATTGACAATCTATATATAAATTGTATATATTTAAATCATTCAACACGCACTTTAAACACGGCATTCAAATTTATTCGCTTACATTCATGAATATGATTTGTTATTCATTTTTTCATTTCATGAAGCCAGGCATTTGAAATGCATTCTGGCATTTTGCTTAAACACTTAAAAATGTAAATTGAAAATATGTTTTGTTTTGTTTGGTTTTGTATACATTTTTGCACTAAAACTCGTACTTTTAATTGTAAATATAAATATTTCATATCTCATCAATATTTATGCCTAACCAATACCAATAAATATGCTTACACCACATACATTTATGTATTTGTTGTTTGCATTTGTTGTATCGATTTTGTTAAATTGCTGAACACTTTGATAGCCTTTTTGGAAATTCGATTTTCTTAATCCTTTTTTTTATTGTTTTGTCTTTTGTTATCATATTTTTGGTCTCTTTCAGAGCTGTTTGATTTATTTTGGCCAATTGTTGTGCAGTTGGCCATGTGGATTCAGTCATTTGCTTGAACAATTTTCGATTGCCTTTTGCATTGGCCTTAAACATAATTACGAGATGAATCGACTCGTATTTGCAACTTTTATTCAATTTTCTGATAGCTATAAACTGATACTTAGCTATGTCAATAAATGTGCACATCAATCTATTTACGTATATGTCGTCTAATTCTAAACAATAGATTTAACATATGAGCTGACTTTTAGATCTAATCGATTTTACATCAATTATTTCACCTATTTATTTGGCAAATGACAGATTTCAATATGCTAATCATAATATTGAATTACATCAGGCCTTTATTGCTTTATTCAATTTTGTCAGCACTGTTTCGAGTATCATTTTCGCTTAACTATAGATGAATTCAATACTTTTTAACTGAATTCTGTGAAATCATTCCATTCTTAGAATCTCTTATTTTAGTTTATAAAATTGCTTAGAATTTGTATATTTAAAAGTCGAACAGATGTGATTGTACAAGTATTTAAGCTATTTGATAATACCCAGTACATTATTGGGTAAAATGGGTTAGATAGAATTGTTAAAGGCTTGTAAAGAAAGTGCTTCCATTTGGGTTTGACTGTACAGGGTATCTGCTGGTCAAGCACTCTTACTATTTGTGGAATTAGAAAATATAAACGAGCTTTGCATAACTTTAAAGTTAGGCATTCCTATATAGATATAGATACATAAAATGAACTTTAGTTTTATTGCTATTATTGTATTATTGCTTCAGCTGCTGTCTGTAAATTGGCATATATTGTATTTTATATATGTAGTTAAACAATTATGTATGTATTTATGAATGCACTGCATATGTATGTATGTATGTATGTAAGTATATATGCATTAAGCTGGCGCACAATTTTACACATGACTGCCTATATTGCCTATATTTAATTTCACCTTTTTTTCACTGTTTGCATTTTGTTTGTCTCTATACTATTTCACTATGGCTGGTTGATTTTACGAATGAGTTTTCATAGCATTTAATTAAATTGAAATAATAAAATGGCAAAGGAGGCGTGGAAAAAGCAAAAGCTTAATTGCATGTTAACACAAATGAAAAGCGGCATAAAACATAAAATTTGCAATCAAACTTAAATCTGGGATAATTGAGCACGTTATAGACATCACTTTACGCTAAATTTCATTCGTATATAAAATGCATAACAATTCAATCCGAATGTGTAATGGAAGGAATTGAGGTGAAAATGATTTGTGGAACAGCTCAGAATGGTCACATTTGCCAATGAAATTGGCGTAACAACAAGCCGTTAACTGTCTTTTTTGGCTGCCAACAAAGTACTTTGGCTAATCAGGGTCAGAGCTGCCAAAAACCTGAAACGGAAACGGAAATGAAAATGGCAATGGTAAATGGTAAATGGCAATGCAGACACGCATTTTGCCATTTAATGGCCTTAGTTTAGGAGTTTTGCACTCACGTACCCTCGAAATGTTTCAATTTTGGCAACTCCATAAGGCGCTGCAGACATTTCATAAAATAAATGCAGTCGAAAGAATCGCGAGAATCGAGCGAATTGGCCAAAAATGTTTTCAGCTTTCAGCTGCAGACAAATGGGAATTTGTGAGTGTGCAAATTGTGCAAATACAACCGCGAGCAAGTGCATTTATCGAGTATTTTTGTGCCTTTTGGCCAAAAAGCAAACAAAATTAGGAGCGAATTTCAAATGCTTTTCGACGGCTTCAAAATGCAAATCGCATTTGCTGGACAACTCGCCTTAGCGGGAGGAGAGGTTTTTTGAGTCATCCTGGTCCAGTGTCAACTTCGCTGCATACTTTTCTGCGCGACATGCAATTAAAATGCAAAAAAGCCAACGGCAGCATTGCTGCCCCTGCCACGCCCCTGTTGCCACCTCCACCTATCCTTTCTTGCTTCGAAAAACCAAAGACCAAAATCGATGCACTCGAACGCCGAACCCAAACCGAACTATAACCAAAACTCACCCAGGCTGCATTTTGCCAGATTGTCTGTGCAGCGTCTGCGGTTGCTGCAACTTTGCGCCATTTTGAGTGCTCTCTGTGAACTTGTGTGTGTGTGTGTGTGTGTGTTTGAGTGTGTGTGTCTGTGTGTGCTCGTGTTGATTCAGCGTTAAGCTTGTTGGAATTTCGCGTTCTGTCAACATTCCTTGCTGAGTTTCTAATGCACTTGCCGCTTGTTATTTCGATGTCTAAATAATTGAAGCTGAATTTTGGCGAATTGTATAGAGAATTATTTGATATGGTATGTGGGTGTGTGTGTGTGTTAGTGTATGTGTGTTTGCTTGAATATTTGAGAAGTTTTGATTGATTTGAAAATGTGCTTGAATGTGGGAAATGTAGAAAAGGAAAAAACTAACATCACATCAACTGGGAAAGGGAAATATTTAAACGTTCTATTGAGCCAGTTTTATTTTAATTAATATTTTAAATCTCTGTCTATAAGCTAATTCTTAAACTGTTCAATATCACCATTACACTGCACTACAAACTAATTGCTCGTTTCTTGCTTAAATTCGTATTGCCCCTCTCACCACTCTCCTATCACCTGATCCCAACCAAGCATAAAAGTAAATTATGCTCATATATCATAACTTTACTCTTCAGATCCTTAAATGTGTAAGTCTTATGCAGCATCTATGCTGATGGCCGTGTCCTAGGGATGCTTCGTATAGTTGTTTAACGGCATTTCGTTGGCCAAACTGTGGGCCACCTCCTTGTTCCTCTCATGGAGAGCAATATCCCTCGGAGCACTTGCCGGTTTCTTCTGTGCCGCCTTTTGGGTCTTTAGCTGTGAGTGAGGAAATTAGACAAAGTTCACATGAAATTATTTAGAAACGAGTCAGGTGAGGGGAGGTGTCAGTGTAGTACAACTTGGATAACAGTTATATTTACTCGCTGTATGGTCTTCTCAAAGTCCTGTGGAGGCTCCGGGCGTTTCATGGTGCCACAGCTTCTCAAGCGTTCGTTGGTCTGTTGAATATGTATTAAGAGAAATGCATGGAATAAGTTAGTATTGTGCCCCATGATTACTTCATTAACTTAAGCAGCCAGGGT
This sequence comes from Drosophila testacea, assembly GCA_035043265.1. Lineage (NCBI taxonomy): Eukaryota > Metazoa > Arthropoda > Insecta > Diptera > Drosophilidae > Drosophila > Drosophila testacea. The sequence continues at coordinate 657,975 of JAWNND010000211.1, forward strand.
TTGTACAACAACTGGTTGGAATATGGCATAAAACAAATCGACACCTCCCAACAAAACCACAATAAAAATAATATAAAAATAAAAAAAAAACAACACTGAAAAGAAGAACAAAGTAAATGAAAATGAAAATGAAATGAAATGTCAAATGAAAAGCGCAGGCCAAGCAAATATAATGAAAGACTAACAGAGAAATTTCCCTAAAGCAACATTTCCGCAACAGACCGCATAATGAGAGAGAGCCAAGTTTAGAATTATACATACGCGTCTGTGACCTTTTGGACCTGGCCAAAACCATAGTCTGCTCTGTTCAAATGGTAAAAAGCGTAATGAGTGCCAGAGGACAAGCGTTGTTTAAGTTCTAGTTGAAGGTAGTGTTGGTGGTGGTGGTGCTGGTGGTGTTGGTAGCTGAGCCAACCAAAAAGAAGAACGAAACCACAATTGTCGCCAGTGCTTAGCCCAAGTCATTTTGAAAATTGACCACAGGACACAGAACAAAGACTTTGGGAGTCTGTTGCGCTCAGGCAACAGCAAATTGCGCTTAAATATTAAATGAACAGCAGCAAAAAAGGACGACAACAAAAGAAATGGGAACAACACAACAACAACAACAACCGTATACGGCAAAGCAAAACCGGACAACGGACTGTGGACTGTGGACAACAACCGTAAAACACGAAAAGTTATAAACTCTCTTAGGAGCGAGAGCTAAAAAAAAGACGAAGAGACACAAAAAACAAAACACTTTTACCACGCCTGAAATAATAAAAACAAATGCGATGTTGTCGCTGTTTTTGTTGTTGCTGCTGCTGTTGTTGTCACTATCGTTGTTGTCCTTGTTGCCGAAAAAAGGACAATCGTGTGTAGAGAATCAGCATCCGGTGAATGGCAACCACAAAAAGCAAACGCGCAAAGGTGCAAATGAGTGTGGAACCCTTAGGCCAGTCTCAAATGTATCCCGGAGTCTCCACTCTTCGCTCTCCACTCTCCACTGAGATCCCCGAAACGTGCTGCAATCCGTGAAAGTCGACCGGACATGCCTGCCACTTGCCACTTGCCATTTGCCACATACTCTTGCCACTGCAATTGCAGGTGCAGTTCATATCTCTCTCTTCAGTCGTTGTCGTTGTCGCTGTCATTGTCGGTCTCGGTCTCGGTCTCTGCCATTTGCATCCTCCCACCACCCACCACCATCCACCTGCTTCTCCTGGCTTATCAAACCTTACTCTTTGTTCTTGCCTCCTGCAATTCCGTTTTGTCATCTCATGCAACACCCCTCGCACAAGGCAACGCAATTAACGGTAATTGCCTTTTATCGGCTTAGTCTTGATAACTTTTTTCTTCCTGTTCCACTGTCCATCTTCCATCTCTCTCTCTCAATCATGTACCATCTCTTTCTCATTCAGTCGCTTGTTGTTATTTGTAGGTTTACGCGGTTTTTATATTTTAATTTAATTTTATAAGTAGCAAACTAAGGGGCGTCCCTTGAGGTCAAAAGTTTGGCATTGCAAAAATATTCGGCAAAACATTCAAAAACTTTTCGAAAACTGGGCGTGGTTTGAAATTGCTTTGAAGTTGATAATATGGAAAATGAACACAGAAAACATAATAATAATAAGAGCACATCAAATGGGAAAGATTGTCTTTAACATAATTATTAATATTTATTTTCATTATTACTTTTGCTAAATTTTTTAGTTCAAAGAGTAACAAAACCGCAATCATTCTATTTATAACAATAGTTAAGTTACATTAACAACGTTATTTGTAAATATATAAAACAAAGCTTCCCAACTTTTCTCACTTAATTTTAAAAAAGAACTATTCAAACAATCAACTCCAGGTGTTCACATATAAGACAATTCTTTAAATTTGACTCTGAGGTATTCAATGGTTGTTAAAATTGAAAGTAAAAAGACAAAAAACGTTAATTGAAGTTCAAACTATTCTATAACTTTGTCAAAACCAAACCGATTTTCCTGCGAGACATCGTTTTGAATACATTTACAGTTTTTATTTTTCTTACGGCATCCTTTACTCAATCACAGAAAAAAGCTTTAAAAGTTATTTACATTTTAATCGGTCTTGGCTTTTGCTCCCATCTATTGTTATCCTTTGCCTTCTTTCAGCTTACCTTTAATTGCATTCCCTCGGTGGCATTCAGCTCGTCTCCACTTTGCCTGAGACCCTGCAGGAAGCGTGCAAAGACCGTGCGTCGTTGTTTGTGTTTGTTGCGGCCCTCTGTAAAGAGAGAGAGCGGGAAAAAAGAAATCAAGCCAATAATAAAAGCCACAATCAAACATTCAGTGCGCTAAACAGATACATGAATTGACTGAATAAGAGAGAGAGGGAGAGAGAGAGAGAGACTGAGTTGAAGTGCAAACCAATTTAATTGAATTAAAAGCCATAAAAAGCCAAACAGCCGTCAAACTGGCTAACCACATGTACTACATGCTCATTTGCAGTACCTCAATTCTTTCCCCTCTCTTCATCTCCTCTTCTCCTTTAGCCATCTCTTACCTGTTGCCGAAAAGTCGTAAAAGAAATTGGTGCGCGCGCCGGGATAACTGTGTTGCATGCCATTCAGATTGAGAGCTGACTTTGAGTCGATGGCATTACGGGCCATCCGATTGGCCAAATCATTCTGTGTATAGCTGTAGATCTCATTCTCCTCGCGATTTGACAGACAACTCGATGGCTTCATGTAGCATGCATAATAAACGAAATGAATTAGAACTCGGCCTGATTAACTTTTTCGAGTCGTTAAATTGAGAGTCAGCCATAAAAGGTCAAATGTGCACTTTGCTTACCAAATACTTGCCAGGCACATAAAGCGGTTGACTGTGGCTTGTGGGCAGCACCGAAGAGCCAACAAGTCTGCTACCACCACCTCCACTAGCACCACTCCCACTACTTGCACCACTTGCCCCACCACTGCGACGTGTTAGCGTATGTCCTGTCGAGATGCGCACATGACGCTCCTTCCACTTGGACAGACGCACTTGCTCAATGGCATCCAGCACATCCTCATAGGGCATATTAATCTGCTTGCTGTAATGTGCGGCAAGTCCTTCCAAATATCCCCGCTTTCCCTCCTGCAAAACGAGAAAATCATTTAAAGACTAAATATATAAACAAATAAAGATATTTGTCTTAAAACTAAGAAATTTTTCGCATATCCCCAATTGATGTCGCTGACTAAGAAACCTTAAAGGCATCACGTACTTATTAATGTTTATTTAAATCTGTACAATTATTTTCCACAAAGATGCAGTCAACACATTAAATTTCAAGTTTTAAATTTTAATCAACTTCTATTGCCCAAAACAACACTTTAAATTCGATTTTGAGGAATTTAATTTTTTGTACAAATTCATGCCAAGAGATGCAAGCAAAAATTCAAAATATATCCACTTTTGGTCAACTGCCCTCACTTGTCTATCTTAACCTTTAGCTTTTTCAAAACATTATTATATTTTCCAAATTTATGCTTTTAATTATTTGATTTATTTTGATTCTTTCAGTTTTTAATTTAAGTTTATATTAAATTTGCTCTAATTTTATTTAAAGAAAATTTGATAATTTTCTTTTTTCATTTAAGAAAAATATCGTTATTTTATTATAATTTGTTTTTTTTGTCAACTGCTTTCAGTTGATGTTAAATAAATAAATAAATATTTATTAAATATTATTTATTATAATAAATTCAAAGACATCTTGACTTGAAAATAACTTCTTTTTGTATTACTGTACTTTTTGTATCTACATATCTTAGATTTTGCAAACTGTTATCTTTTATCAGTGCTCAGATTACATGTTAGTCTCACGGTCAAATGCGGGGCAGTGAGACAAGTGTTAATATCTTCCGGTAATTAGCGTAAGTCTGCCACTTAAATGTGTCCTGCTTGACATTCAAAGCGTCCACTGATGCATCCTGTGTGCATCCTCGAGAGCCTTTCTACTTTCTGCTTTCTCCTGCTGCGCCTGTCGGGCAAATTCATTTAGAGTCGCAACCATGCAAACATTTGTGCTGAAATGCAACTTGTCTGCAACTGTCAGTCAGACAGTGACAACATACGCACACACACAAACACACACACACACAAACACTCGCACATACATGTCGCATACACACTCATGTCTGCCTCATCAGCGCAAAGTGCAATTAGTTGAAGTTGCGCGCATCAACATGCCCCAGACAGTGGCAAGCACCCAGAAGCTAACAAGTCTACTACAGAGCAGTCTCTTCTTTCTCCCTCTCCCCTCTCTTTCCCCCTCTCCCTCTGTCTTTTATCTAGTCTCGCACGAGTGCAGACACCTGTCGGGCAATACACATACAGTCATACATATGCATTTTCACTTGACTGCATTTCCATTTCATATAATTTTATTGCCGCATTTAAGTTGCATTTCAATTTGTGTCCGGAACGTGATATTGCGCATACGCCGCGTTTGCCCGCACAAAATACACAAAATGTTGCCAAAACAACTGTAAATATTTGGCTACATTTCAAAAGGCAGACTATGTTAAGTAGAGCTTCCACCACTTCCCCTTCTGCCACCACTAAAAAAAGAACATAACAATTGCTAATTAAAATGCAAGGCAGCTGCAGTTTTCCAGCCTATGCTAAAGTTTCCACGAGAGTGTGAGAGAGAGAAAAGCTAGCACTTTGCTGCGTGCCTCATCATCAAACTGCACACTTTGCCACTTTACCACATTGACACTTTGGCACTTTGTTGACAGAGAGGGGGGGCAGTAAGGAGGTAAGCGGAAATGCCGCTTGCCTGCATAATAAACAACAGCTGAGTGCCTGGCAAAGTGTCTGCACTATGCGTGCTCAATAGGCCGACAGACCGGCATTCCCCTCAACACCCTCCCCGCCAACCTTCCACCCATCCTCATCATTCTCATCTCGGTCTGTCGTCTGCCGTCTGCCGTCCCAAATATGCAACTTTAAATAAAAGCAGCAGCAAACACACACTTTGCATTTATTATTTCCATCGCATTGCTTCATTCCTCAAATGCTTCAAATGCTAAAGAAAAACACGGCCCTGAACCAGTGACATGTTTTGTGACTGCTCCCATTTGCCTCAAGAGCTACAAATCTGCCGGCAAACTATGGTTAAAAAACAAACAGACTGTGGATTCATGTAAATCACAGGCAACGCTTGACATGCTTCTGAAATTCAGCACTTCTAAATGTATACAGGAGTCAGGTCTACGACTTAGAACCTGAACAAATGATATTCTTTCATATTATTTAAATTCAATGGCTTAAAATATCTAAAAAGAAGCCAAAAAGATATAACAAATGAATATAGGTTCAGTTTTGACACTTATATGGTAGTTAAAAATGAAGTGGTAAATTAATGAAAATAAGTTCGAGTCTATTTGTGGTTATCAATTTTTATATCTGTCTGTATGTTTATACGAATCAATCGATCTTAGGAAGTCTTTTAATAAATGATCAATTTTTCTTAGACAAAAGAAGGAGAGAGAAAATAATTATATACTCGTAATTATTTAAAACTATTATGGATATTCTTTTACTGGGGGTCTGAGGCGGGTATTTCATTGTTTTTAATGCGAACATCATAATTTAAAAACTGTTTGTTTTAATCATCATATAAATATTTAGCTTTTGTTGTGCACACTATGTTTTGTAGAGTGTTGACAGGATATCCCAAAGGCGAGCAATCTCAACTCTACAAATCTCTCCCTTATTTAAGTTGCTTTTTTTGCAACTGTCGCATTATGGCCACATTGATGGCCCAAGTCGCTTTATCGTGCGTGTCTAGTACCAACCATTTGTGAATGTTGCAAGTGTTGCACAAAATTGTTGCATTGGCAAATCATTAAATTGTTACGCCGCTCCCAAGTGTCATTGTCGTTGTCGTTGTCGTTGCTGTTGCTGTTATTGTTGCTGTTCCTGCTGTGTCCCAAATTTGTTTACGCCATCCAACAATTACGAAATGCGGAAAACACCCACAAAAACATTTCCCACGGAGAAAAGCAAACCAAACCGACATATTATAAAATAAACTTTACAGCGCCACCAAAACTGTCAAATAGAAGGAGGAGAATGGCACAGCGGGGAGTCTATGTTGGACTAGGAGCATGCTACCATCAGGGAGGAACAGGAGAGACAGGCGTGTGCGGTTGGCCACTCGGTTTAACTAAATTAAAATCGTGTTAATTTCACATTAGAGCGCACACAGCTCGCCAGGCGGTTCCGTGTCCCCCAATGTTGACCATTACAAACTGGCGGCGACTGTCACACGCTGCAATAACAACAGCAACAACTAAACAACAAGAAAGAATGACACAGTTGAGTGTGACCGACAGCAAGACACCCGGTGACCACCATTCAATTAAATCCCAACAAACGCATTGAAGCTAATTAGATATTTAAATCAAAATATGAAGTCATCATTCTAACGTTGAATGTATTAAACAGTTAGATAACCTGTTCCTTCAGTTTCGCACTGTGTTCTATTTATATACATTGATTATATTGTATCGTATTATACAAATGTAAATTGTACACATAATCTATAAATAAGACATATTGCTCAATATAGGGGGAACATTTTGATTGTAATTCTACCGAATCTCTTAATAATGTTTTTGCTAATCTATATTTTAAATTTAAAATGTTTAGCTCTCGAAGTCTCTGAGAACATAAAGTTGATGGACATGGAAATATTAGTTTGACCTTTGATGCAGATCGTCAATATATTAACATTTATTTGTAGCAGATGCCTCCTACCGCCTGTTACACACGTTGCCACAAAGCTACAACACCCATTTACCATTTTGTTATCGGATATAACAGGTCCCCTATAAAGCAAGCGCATGCAAATTGCAAGCGGTAAACAAAATGGCCAAGATAAGCCAAGCATACAACCGTACAGTGACTGTTGGCTGTATTCATACACTTACCGGCGTGGAATAGGGATGGGCTGTGAGGCGTATGCCATCCGCCTCAAGATGCCGCTTCATGACCGCCTCCAGCTCTTTCATCGTAACGGGTGTATCACAATCCGAAGCAAGAATCTCGTTGCTGTTGCTAATCGCCTTCGGATCATTGATGAGCACATAGACAATGGCAGCTCCCTTTTCTCTCAGTGTACGCACGCTCTTTAGAAGCTTACCACGATGAGAGGGATTGTCCACGCCAATGGCATCGAGATCGATTTCACCAATTTGCTTGCATATCTCGAGCTCATCATAGCCATTCTCAAGGAAACTCTCGCCATACTGGGTCAGGCCAATGGTACGCAACCACTCGCAAACGATGTTGTGGTGCGGCATATTCGCGTATCACGTGGCGGCTGAGGGTGTTGCAACATCAAGCGGTGCAAATGATACCTTTGCAAAGCGTGGCTTCGAGCTGCCACTCGTGGTGGTGGTGGTGGTGGTGTTTGTGCTGTTGCTGCCACCCGCCAGTGGCTCCAAGTGGTTGCTGCTGCTGGCGGCGCTGCTGCTGCTGCTGAGCGTTGCCTTCATAGCAACGTTTCGACTGCAGAGAAAAATAAGAGACAGAGAAAAGAGAAGAGAAGAAAAACGATAAAGATAATTGAGAATTAGAGCTAACTCAAAAAGGGAAAGCTAACTTATGTTTTAGCTGTGCGTGCAACTGTGCGTATGCTTAATACAGTACACTCACAGAGATTATAGCCAGATGGCTTTGAATCGCAAAAATTTTGTAAATTCTGATATATAATTCAAAAACTAAACTCATGACAAAAATCTATTAACATCATGTCTACATGATTTTTAAAAATTTTCCAATAACCTTTTCCGTTTTTTTTTTGGATTCAGGAAAACCTGAAGAAACTTAAAACTGGAATTCTCAGAATTTAGTCGCAATGGAGCTTAAGATAAATTTTAGATTTCCTTCTTCAATTTTATGATGACAATAATTTATTTCAAGAGTTCTAGTTTGCGAGCCACTACTGTATTTCCTGTCAGTTTCGGCTCGCACAAAAGTATGCAATATTTTGACAAGTCGCCTAGTCAAGACCAGCCCATGTCAGACAAAGGGGCAGGTATATCAATTTGTGTTAATAGCCGTCATTGTTCACTCACGACTGTCGGCCTATAAGCACTTAATGATAATGCTCGGTCATGTATACGGGCCACTAAAACACTTGAATATGTTTAGCCCCGGAAGCCACTTGCATATGAATAAGCCACTTAAAATGACAGATGGACACAGAGGAGATACTCAGACATGCTCCCTTCTTTTAGGCCTGTATTGGACAAAAGACAAAAGGAAGTCGTCTAACTATTTATACTTACAGACAGATTCTCTGTCCTCTGTTGCCTGCATGAAAAATATTTTGCTTGTCGAAAAATGAAATGCAAATAGCTGTTGCCACTAGAAATATATCTACTGCCATTTCCTCAACACATTCGTCTGGCTTTTAGACCAGGTGCCCACTCGTGCGACAGACATTCGTGCGTTAAACTCCAACTCTGACTTCGATTCCATTTCCGAATCCTATACGAATTTAAAGAAACACCCAAAAGGATCCTAATGAAAATATGTTATGTGGTTACAGTTTACGGGTTCACATTGCTGCAACTGTCATTAAGTGGAGTGGTCGAGCGACATCCTCTGAGCGTTGATTTATTAACATATCTAAACACAAACACACACAGGCAGACACAAACAAGGAGACACATAGATATATACATATTTATAAGATATTTCATTTGTGAATTGAGTTCAAGTTGAGTTTGCTTGGCGTTTGCTATTGATCAAATACATGTTTGTGGTGCCAAATACCAAAATCAACAGCATTTTATATGACATACATATTTCAAATGTTCAAATGTTAATTAGAGGGGGAGGCAGGGGAAAAAGCTGTTAGTAGATGAAACTGCAGACTAATAAATTATATTGATTTTAAGGCAACATTTCGCATACGAATATGCATTGATAAACATTTCAAGAATGAAAACATAAAATTTAGTATACACTGAGTATTGAATATTTCAGTCTGCTGATAGATTTGGTTATTTTCAAATTATAGAAAGAATATAAGACTAGAACTATGCTATGCAATATTTAAAAAGAGCAGGTAAAATTAAACATATTACTATAATCCTGGATTTAAACCAATCTGTTCAAACCTCATACACTGAGTATTGAGTATTTCAGTCTGCTGATAGATTTGGTTATTTTCAATTTAAAGAAAGAATATAAGACTAGAACTATGCTATACAATATTTAAAAAGAGCAGGTAAAATTAAACATATTATATTCCTGGATTCAAACAAATCTGTTCAAACCTCATGGCACGTTGTAAATATAATTGCAAATTTGTAACTTTAATGATAATATTTTCAATTAAAAATATGAAAGTGAAACAAAATCTATAAGTATTCATAAAACTACACAGATTTCCGAAATCTGATGGTTTAGTCATTAATATACATAGATAAAAACAAGTTTACAATATTGAGCACTACAGAAATAAAATAAAATATTAACGACTTGAGTGAATTTTCTTAAAAATACCATGCATATTATGATCTTAGTTTAGTCAGCAACTAGTTAAGATATTCCACAGAGTTTTCCAACTTTCATTAAAGCCAGAAATTCATTAGAAGTTGCTCATATTTCATGTTGATTTCTTGTAGTTTCCCAAAGTTAACAACTTGTCCACTTACGCATGCACAACTCTCCTCCCAATAACTGTGCCACTGTTTATATTTGCCACTGTTGCAGCTACACACACACACACACACACACACAGACACACACACAAAGAGAAACCCAAACAACACACACATGCAGACAAATTTTCTCTTGAACTTTTCTCGCATTGTTAGCATAATAAACACGTAATAAAATGCAAAAGGCAAAATCAGTAAAGTCAATTTTAGTAGAAGATGCTTTTGTGCACAAGGCACAGTTGATTTTCCAAGACAGTTAATGAATCTCCATGCTGCACAGATAGCATATATATAGATACACACTAATACACACACATACACATATTTTCATGCTATCAGCTGCAACTGAGAAATGCATAAAATCTCTGGTGCATTCAGGCGGTCAGTGTAATTACTTGCATGACTGTAATGTCAAAATTTACATATGCCTCGGCCACAGATAAGATAAGCGTCTTAAATTTTCAATTTCATTGTTTATTAAGTGCCAAATTACTCCAACTCTCCTCTCTGTCTCTCTATCTCTTTATCTCTATCATTTCTCTTACCCTCTGTGGATATGTGTATATCTTTGCATATTTATATGTCGAGCAATTGTCAAAGGTGTTTGGCTTTCGCACGATTTCCGTTTGTAATTGCATATTGTGCAAATTTTGTTCAATTTCCTGTTTATGAGATTTCCTTAACTTTAATGCATTTGCAATTATTGCATTAATTATATACCGCTTGTGATTAGTTTCCCTAGGGCCATAAATGTGCGAAAATTGCACAAACCTGTGAATTATATTCTAATAATCTGCTTGCCAAACTGAATTATTGACTAATTAAATTTAAAGCGTACATTTGATTTCGATAGATTGTAAAAATAATCTACTTTCTGATTGATGTTCCCATATCACAGCTAACTTTAAGGTTCGATTTTATTTAATCAGTTTATATTTGTAGTAAATTTAGTTTGTAATAAAAACGAATACATTTAAATATATAAATCTAATTGGACAAAGCAATATTTTAAAAATGTAATCTATTCAAATAAGTAACAATATTGACTTTAATAGATATTTTATATACTCGCATTGTATGCAACTCTCTAATGTTTATCCAGTGTCAGTTTTTTATGCAAAGCAACCTAAGTAATTAATTTTAATATGAAAGTCAAACATGCTCTCTAACAATTGTCATATAATTTGCCGTCTAGACAGTGGAAATTTAGTATTTTCAATTAACTGCAACGACAACTGCTGCTGCTGTTGCTGCTGCTGCTGGGAGCAACCAACCTCCAACTAACAACAATGCATACAAAAAGGCGCACAATGCTGCAGTTGGAACTAGAGTTGGATCCTAGAAATGGAGCTGGAGTTGATGTTGCAAGTTGGGTGTTGGGAGTTGGAATAGAAACTGGATTTTCATTGCTGTACAATGTTGACAAAACACACAGCAGGCAGCAAGCAAAAAGAACTGATTAAATGCAATAAACAAAAGTAACAGGCTATTAGTTACCCTTTAGTTGAAAGTAGTTTAAAAGGACAAAGTTGTTGGGCATTATAAACGCATAAACATGTTCATGTTATGTTAATAGAAATCTGCATTTTAAAGTGATTGACAACTAGATACCCTGTACTACATTTAGCAAACAAATTGTCCAAGTCAGCTGTTAATACCCTTTAAAAGTTATTTTAGGTTAGAAAATATCTTTATGTATATATTCAAAGATAAATATGCCGCTTCTTAGTGAAGAATTTTGTAATATAGATTCCCTGTAATTAGTTGTGCAAGAAAATTAATATTATTAACACTTCTTTATGTTGATCATAATTGCATTACAAGAAAAGAGATAACTTTCAGATGCTTCTACAGAACTATTGTTTATATAAAATGGATTTAGATACATATTAGTACATGTTGACTTGTAGATACCCTGTACTTAGTTTTAAAACAAGTTTTAATACAGAACTACACTATACGTAAACAGAATCTGATTTTTATCAGATTATCACTTAATTCATAATTATGAAAGTTAATTAGTTTCATGTTGAAGTGACTAATAAGTATGTAGATACTCTATAGATAGTTAAGAAATAAATATAGTCGAATTGACTGCGGCTTATTGAAAGCCTGAATGTAGTAGACTCAGAATAAATCCACCTTTAATCTAGCATACCCAACTAACAACAATGCATCTCATGTGCGTACAGGGTATTCAAATGAAAAACAACCTGAAACGCGCTTGCAGACGAGCCTGCTTGTTAACAGGCGTACAGCACAAGCAAAGAGCTGGTTTGTTTTGGGCTCAAGGCTTGCAACAAAATTGCAAGCAGATACCGCACTTGCAACTTGCAACTTGCAACAGCTGGCTGTGGCAGGGTCCCCTGTCTGCAGTTGTCGTTGCCAACGTTGTGTGCGTCAATGTCAGTGCACCTGACGTTGCACTTGGCACTTGGTACACGGTACTCAGCACACTCAGCCAGACACACCCCACACACACATATAGAGGATGGAATGAGTGCTCGTAGCACTGCAGCTTCTGACAGGCTACGCACTTGCGGTTGCTCTGGAAAGGGAGAAACCTCACAAGAGCACAAGGTTGGAGTGCCATCTTTCTTATACGAGGACCTGCTTAACAAAGCGTGTGATGTTAACGGATTCGATTTCACTTTTTTTCTACCCCTTCCTCCCTCCGCTCCCCTTATACCAATCCATCTTACTGGCTTTGTTGCTTTTGCTGTTGCTTAATTGAAATTGCATTTGCTGCGTTTGTTTGCACATAATTACAACTTGAGGATTTTAAACAGAACACAGAAAACATAAAAAAGAAACCCAGGACTCGTTTGTCGCTTGTTATGCAAATTTAAGACGAGTTGTCAAGGACCGACAATTCTGCGGTTTCCTTTCCCTCATAATAAATATACAGGAATATCTGTTTCTTATTTTCGAATACTTATGTGTGGCTTGAAAACCGACAATACAAGTTATCGTAATCTTAAGCCATTTAATATCTAGTTATCCTTTATACTTAAAGAACGTTTCCCTCTAAAAAATATATATTCTAGAGCCACACAAAGTTTTCGAAAAAAAATACTCTTACTCTTCTCAAAGCATATGAATCTAAATTTTATATTTATTACCTTTTGTCTCTTTAAAAAAGATTATAAAATTTAGAGTAACTATTTTTCTTAATAATTATATTTGAATAAAAAAATTGGATTAAAGTTATTTTTAAAACTTTATAAAGCATCAGTGTAAGAAACATTTAAAACTTACTTATTCAGAATAAAATCTAAGCAGCTCTATCAACTTACATTAAATGTTTCTAATCATATTATCACCATCTAAATCTATAATATTTAGTTTTAAATTAATAATAATTCCAAATTAAATATTTAATTTTTAAATTATAATAATACTTAATTAAATATTATTTAACACAATTGTATTAAATTAAATTATTAGCAATTAACTACTATTAACTATTATGTTGCTAAGTTAGGTTTCAATTAAATAGAGTTGCAGCACCAATTAAATGACTCAATTTTGTTACTTACATGTTAAGTTAAGAAATAATTGGCTTGATTAACTTTATCCTGGTTGCAGCTGTTGCAATGCTGAAGTCTTGTAGTTGCCACTTAATCCTTGCGCCAGTTAAACGCAGCTTTTGTTCAACTTGTTGTCGTAAACGAAATAAGCAAATGTTTCAACACTAAAATTGTATGACTTCATGGAGCTTATGACGGCCATTAAGACATAATCAGGGCCACTTGTTGTTATAATTGTTGTTCCAAATGTCAAGCTGCAGGCTAAACATGCCACATGCCACACGCAAATAGCCAATGATAGTCCTGCCACAATTATGCCATGTAATTTCGTGTCGGGCGCTTAGACAGCTCTATGAATGAATCAATGGTGGCGAAAAAAAGGGCGCGAAAATGCCGGGAAAATGTAGCGAAAAATGGCGAAACACCGGCGGAAATCGGTGGCGCCACAAAATGACGCACAGAACACGCAATTGCCGAGACTCGAACGATGATTGGCACGCCGTATTGTGCAAACGAATTCAAAACCGAAATCAGAATCCAAAATCGAAAATCGAAAATTCAAAATAAACTGAAACTAAAATGCACACGTTCTTGTAAGTTTTTCGCGCGCGCAGCAGCAGCAACAGCAGTAAAAAAATGAACGCAACCAAAGTATGCAAAGCACGCGAACGTACTGGCAACTGGCAACGGGCAACATGCAACTTAATGCTGCATGTGCGGCAGCAACGATTTGAAGAGAGAGCTCGGCAAAAAACCTTCTCGAGGAAAGGAAGGCCTCCGTTAACGTAACGTTAGCATTAACGTTGGCGTTAACGTTAACGTTAACGTCGCCGTCAGCGCCTACGCCTTCAATGCAACGGAGCGGCGGCAACGACCGTGCGGCGGAGCAGAAGCATTGCAAACGTTGCAAGTGTTTGTTGTAAGCGATACCCAGAAGCCCAAGCCAAAGCCCAAGCACAAGCCCAGACGCCAGTCGGCGAGGGAGCAGCAGCAGCAGCAACAAAAACGCAGTTGGGGAGGTTTACTTTTTTTCTGTACTTTTTTTTTGCCGAGGCAGCCACCACCACCACAGGAACAGCAGCAGCAGTAGCAGCAGCAGTGGCTGTGGCAGTGGCAGCCGTGGCATGTCTAAGTGCAGAAAGTAGGTGAGGCAAACTGCCAGCTTGCCACATGCGAGGCAAAGCGAGACAAGCGACTGTCGAGGAGTGTTTACCTCGGCTTAGAGCAGACGCTGACGCTCTGTCTGGCAGTCTCTGGCAGTCTGACTGCAACGTAGGCTCGACACAAAACATGAATGAGCTGTGAAGCAAATGAAGTGCTTCAGTGCAACCCGCAGCGTATTTAAATATAGAAAAAGAAATGCAAAAAAAAAAGTGGGAAAAGAAAAAAGAAATACAAAAAAATAAAAAATACAAAAAACGTGACGTAAAAATGCAACGCATGCAGCAGCGGCAGCAGCAATGACGACATCGTCTGTAACATTTGCAGTAGCAGCGCCGTCGACTGCGACGCCGGCATCGACGTCAACATCAACGGCGAGACCAACGTGCAGCAGACGGAGGCTCACAGGCTCCCAGGCGGCTATCATGTCACCGCCGCCGTCCTCATTTGTCTGTTTGTTTCGATCTTCTTCTTCTCCACATTTTTGTTTTGTGTTTTATTTTAATTTTCTCTTTGTTGTTGTTGTTGTTGTGACAGACAGACAGAGAGACAGAAAGACAGACAGACAGACAGAAAATCTGACGAAAGGCTGGCAGTTTAGTTTGGACTACGCCTGGGCATATTTTGTGCCTCATCATCATCTCGACTGGCGCTGATGGCGACACATGCGAGTGACTGCAAATAAATGTCAGAGGAGTCCGCATCCAGCAGTTGTTGTTGTTGTTGTTGCTGTTGCAGTTGTTGTTGTTGCTGCTACTGCTCTTGATATTGTTGCAATAATCAGCATTTCGTTGTGACTACGCCGGCTGGGGAACCTTCCGGCAGCATCAAGTTAAGACGGAAAGTGTTTGCTGTTCCTACGTTCATTATAAATAATAATAAATAAGATTTATAGGGTCTTACTAGTCGAATTTAGCTTTGAAAATATATTTTAAAAAATTATTATATAAAAAAGAATTCATTTATTTAATTTTATTAGATAATTTAAAATATAAAAGGTTGAACCAGTAAATTTAACGAAGAATGATTATATTATATAATGAATGATAAAATACAAACATGAATTAAAAATTAAAATCAGTAAACTATTCGTAAACTACTATTTAACGAAATAATGAGAAATAAATTAATTTCAAGATAAATTATTTTTAATTAAAGCTATTTTAATTAAATAGTTTGGTGCATATATGCCTGAACTAAAAGGTATTTATAGTGCACAGACTTCTAATATAATACCTAAAATAAATTAAACATGTCTTTAATATAACTAAAAAAATTAATTTAGTACTTGATTTAATTAGAATACAAATAAACTAAGAAACATCGCAACTTTGAATAGAAATATTGAAAAGTATAAAGTTAAATCAATATTTATCAGTTTATTTTAAGAAATATGAAGCATTTTACAACACTTTTATTTTATATTGTTATCAAATATAAGCCCCTGTATATTTGAACATCATATTTGTGTTGAACAAAACGTACCCTGTATATATGCATTCTGTTCATTGCATGTGACCGAAAATAAAAATACAAAAAATTAATCAAAAGCAAATGACATAACAAAAGCCAATGAGGACGAGTCCGACGACTTGACGAGATGCGCAGCGAACCAAAAACATTGCATACTTAAAGGCGCCATGGCAGACAGATGGACACAAAGACACACATTCATATAAGAACACATACTATGTATATGTAGGCAGATGAAACGTAGCACAATTGAGACAGAACAGGGGCACACACAGATACACACACACACTCACACACATACACACATATGCATTTGGACCACGTTGACAAAGCTGTTTGCGTGGCAATTGGAGCACAAGCAAATTATATGTAGTACGAGTATGAGTGTGAATGCGAATATGACTGTGAATGTGACTGTGAATGTGACTGTGAATGTGAATGTGAGCGTGCCTATGCATAAACGTTCTCTACTGGCGCTTTTATCGGACTTGTTTTGATAGTTGACTCGATTCTAAGCCTATTAAAGCGCTTGAGTCGCTCAACAATTGAGCGGCTTAGCACTGAGCGGGTTTCCAAGTCCCGTAAATGATAGGCCCCCAACAATGTTAAGCTCTCCTTTTCTCTCTCTTGGGGCTCTAACTTTGTCTCGGTCTCGACGTTTTGCTGCTGTTAATAATTAAGCCAGCGACGCGCTCGTTAGGAACATCCTTGTACCTCTCCTTCTATACTATAGCAATAGCTCTAGCTCTTTCTTTTTTCTGCATCTCTGCCTCTCTCTATCTAATGCTTGTCTGTTCACTCTGCTCGTCGCGTCGGCAATTTTCTCAAGAAGCCGCACTTAAATGGCTTCCTGTGCGGGTGCAAACAAAAGCTGCCTGCCAGCCAAGCACACACATGTGTCTCTAGTGTCACTGTGTATGTGTGTGAGTGTGTGTGTGTGTGTGTGTGTATTTGTCTCCGACAGCAACAAAAAAAAAATATGGCAGCAGCAACAAAAATCTCTGACTTTGCTGCAAGTCGAGTGGCGTCGCCTGGTGGTTGAATTTGTACCTCTTGTTGGTTTTTGTTATTTTCTACTTCTGGCAACGTGCTGCAAATGGAAAAAAGAGTTGCAATTTACTGTTGTATTTCCCATTTTCCTTGCTGTTGTTGCTGAGCGCAACACATGCGCCATTATGCAATTGATTTTCTTGTTTTTTTTTTTTTTTGGTTTTGCTTTACTACATTTTTTGCATTGTTGTAGGAGAAGCTGTTTAAAGCTTTGCTTTTTTTCGGATTACGATGAGTTCAGCCAACACAGGGGTTTGGGTGGGGTCAAGGGTCATTCAACTTGCGGCTGACTAATTTCCCAGTCAGTAGAGGCCAGTTACACCGGCAGGTGTGCCTAATTAGGCGCCGCAAACTAAAGCAAAAGGTGCTGCTGAAAAGCCAGGAATCGAGAACACTGAAAGGTGTCTAAAGTGACGCTTCATGTGGAAAATGGCAAAAGCAAACTCGCCCCTCGTCCAACTGGTCTATCTGTCTGTGTGCTAAAAAGATAACTCCCACACACACAAACAAACACAGACTGGCTGCAATTGCAACTGCATTTTCTATAGGCATCACGTGCGCTATCTCATCTGATGTTGCATACAACGTGGCAACGCGGCTTTTAACCCTGAATGCAATTCATGAATGCATTTCAGCTGGCAGTTAGCAGGGAAGCAGTCAACATGGCAGACAACGCACAGACACATCTACATTCCGCCCACACTCTTGTTGCCTTTGGCTCTGACGCCCTGACAAGTCAAGACAGTCAGATTGCGTATACGCAGCATTGGCCACTTGCATTATTAAGCGCTACTCGAGCGCTGTGATAAGCTGCCGCGAATGCAAGTCTGAGTGTATACGTGAGTGTGTGTGAGTGTGCGTGAGTGTGTGTGCCTTGCATATTCATTGTGAATGTCAAGTGTTGGCAGTTGCTTGCCAAGAAGACGCTTTGTTGGCCGCCTCGAACAACGACAACGACAACGAGAACAACAACAACAACAACGCAAATGCACGTGCTTGGATCCGGATCCGGTAACATCGCCGTTTGCGTCTGTGTCAAGTGGCATTCAAGTGCATTTTACATGCCTTCTCTCTGTGATTGATGTTTGCATATTGCGTAGCCTTCTCCAATGGGAAGATGATCTAATGTCTGCCAGACACTTGAATTGTTTGGTTACAAGAAGAAAGTCTCTGCCAGCTACTCAAATGAAAGCAGCCGTGTTTATTGTGATCTCTAAACAAAGAGTTATGACTACAATAACCACAAAAAATGTTTTTCATTTCTATGTACATAGCTTTTAAGTGTGCTAATTCAGTTTTAAGCTTCACAAGAGCAGAAAGGGTTAATGATAAGATAATACAATATAATAACAATGTATGTAGCTTGTGTATAACGTAAAAAGAGTTAATCTTATTTTAATTAAAATAAATGGGTATACAATTAAATGATATTTCTTTCTATGAGTCATCCATTCAAATGCTATTTTATTGCGATGAAACGCGATGTATAAATAATATTTGCTTTTTTTAGTACTACCATTTTGTTAATATTTAATTTAACATTAATCATATAATACTAATAATTCGTTCACAAAATGCGAAAATTAAACATTTACATCAATTAGAAATACTAATCAAATTAGAAATCGACAAGTATTTCATAATTAATCATAATAAAATATTTTTTTTGTTAAAATGCCTGGGGAACTGAAGCGATCAAATATTTCAGCGAGCGCCAGACCAATTAATCATTACAAAATATTAAATTAGTTAAAGCATTAGAAATTATTACAAACGATTAGCCACTTAGTTTTTGTTTATAATATAAATGTCATTT
The DNA here is from genome assembly GCA_035043265.1 of Drosophila testacea. Lineage (NCBI taxonomy): Eukaryota > Metazoa > Arthropoda > Insecta > Diptera > Drosophilidae > Drosophila > Drosophila testacea. The sequence goes on from JAWNND010000211.1 coordinate 676,690, forward strand.
TATTGTTAGCGATTGCTGAACATTAAAGTATAACAGATTTGATCTAAGCTTTGTACTTCACCGCGCACCAAAACTAAAATAGCGATGCAAAGCCAATAAATCTTTTTTTCATATCAGTTGATCAAATGTACATATTAATGCAAAAAGCAAAAATCAGATTAGATAAAGAGTATATTTACAAAAATTATTATAAGTTATTTGGTATATAAACTATTTATACCTTGACAATTACTACAGACCAATAGTATTTCAGATACAAGCAAATGTGAAAATATAGTTACTATTAGACTGTAAAAATAAAATATCTTGTATACAAAGTGTACATCTTTTGAAAAATAGGACAATCGCTGGCATTGAAATAATTTAAATTGAATGGTATGCTAATTTATCTTTAACATTTGTAATCCATAGTATTTAAATTTAGCTACTACCTAAAATGAGAGCCAATATCTATTTCCAAATGGCAAAATAAAAGCTAAAATCAACGAAAAGAAACGCACAGTTCGATTTGGAAATCAAATTCAAATATAAAATAATTATAGACGTATCAATTTAACGATGTAGCCAGTTGTATGCGTGCATATCATTTGAGTAGAGCTTGGACATTAATCAAATGAGCTACCACACCTGCATTTAAATCGCATTTGTTAACATTTCTTACCGATTTACAACGTAAATCCAGTTAGTAAACCCTAATCAAAAAGCAAAACTTAAAATAAAACAAACACAAAATCCCCCACAAAAAAAAAGCAACAATTAATGTAAATTTATTTACACTCATGAGCCAAAAAAAAATAACAAAAGCGACGAACATTAATGCGAAACGGATTCGCACTTTTACTTTTTATGGTCAAAACATAAGTCAATTCAACAGAAATGTACAACATCAAATTGAAGTGGCAAAGAGCGAAGTGCGGGAAGATGAAATTTGTGGCGAAAACAAGCAGAAATCATTTTCACGGCCCTCTCGAAATTATGTGGAGATGCGGAGATATGCGTTTAAAGGTAAAAATCAAATGAAGCGAAGCCAAAAGTCGACTCCTTAACTATGACAAAATGGTACGTGAGTGATAGCCAAATTATGCCACGAGCAAACGAACGTTGAAGAAGCAAAGCTACACATAAATATAAACAAAGCATTAAAAAAATATACAAAACACAGAAAAGAAATTATGAAATTTCACGTTGTTACAACAAATCAAGGCGAGCAGCAAACAACAACAATTACAAATCAACAGTTAAACAAGAAACAAGTTTCCGGCGATCTCTGTCTCGGCCTCTGCCTCTGTCGCTGCTCATGTGACGCTTCTTTTGGAGAAGTCCAACCAAATGATCTCAACGGCTTCAGCCTCAATCATTTGCCAGCCAGCGGAGCGTGAACATCGTCAACAGATACTCTAAAGACACATATCATTAATTTATTTTGGCCATCATGTTGCTTCTGGTCTGTACGGTAAGTTGTGCTTTTGTGTTAAGCCCTTAACGATTTGTTTATTAATATTATTACCTACCTCAATTAGTTGGCTTTGCTGAGCTGCGGGCTGGCACAAGATTATCATTATCCACGCCCGCATATACCATTCCACCTGTCGCCACAGCCACAGCAACCTGTACAGGAGCCATCGAAAAGGTATATTGTGCAAACATTGGGACCACATGGACGCACCTACGAGTTGCAAGCACACAAAGCGCCAGCAATTTATGTGGCACATCAGACGGTCAATGTGCCACAGCAGCAGCTACAGCAACAGCAACAGCAACAGCAGCAATATCATGTGCAACAACCGCTGCAACAATTGCCTACGTCGACTTTTAAAAATCCGCTGCTGGTCAACAGCAACTACCAACAGTTGCCAGTTAGTGTAACCGCATTGGTGCCACACCCAGCAACGCCCATCAGCTACCATGGACAGGGACTGGGGCAATTGCAGCTGCAGGGGCAAATTCAAAGTCATGTCCAACAGCCAGTTGATAGCTACTACAATGCACCGCAGGCTTTGACAGTCGCCACCGCAACTCACGTGCAGCCAGCGACCCAGTATGGTCCACCTCCATTGCAGTTGCAGGGACAACCACAGCAGCAACCACATAACAACAATCCACTGCCTTATGCCATTGTCACATTGCCAAGCGGACAACGTGTACAGGATGCAGGTCATGGCTCTGGGCCACAGCAGTCCCCTAGTCAACCCCCCCGCCTGGGAGACTACAGTGCCCAATCGCAAAGTGCCACATTGGACACTTACAACTACAAGCAATCAGTGCCTGGTGATGCAAGAAGCTATCAACGATTTGTAACCAAATGCCAACCAAATGGACAATGTCAACAGCTAACTCTTAATCCCGGCCAAATTGATGTCGATCATCAGCAACTGTTGAATGCGGCACGTGCGCAAACACAGCCTGCGGCAAGTGGTTGCAAGAAGAGTGTTCGTGTGCCACCAGGTGCCCAACAGAATGATCAGGGACAACTGCGACCACGTGGCAGACGCACCTATGCTCATGTCCAAGAGCAGCTTGCAAAATATCCCTATAATTAGTATAGTCTAAGCTATAAATATAAAGTTGATCGAATTTAGTAGTACCTGTTAGCTCCCAATATGGTATGAATTATATTTAAGATTTCTCCTTTTAAAGTACATTTTTGAAAATACAATTTCCAACTTGTCAGAATTAATTTATGGTTTCATTTTGAATATTTAACTTCATGTTGAACAAATACATCTGTTATTTATGCTCATTTATCACTCTAATTTTTTATTTTCGACTTACGGATACCCTATAATAATTAAGCAACTTCCAGAGCAAAACAATGAGATACTGTTCACAATGAATTTCTTTCCCAGCCCTAAAAGTACTCTACACTTTTTGTTGTCACGCAACACTCGCTGGCAACAATGTTGCTAAGCTTTTGCATCCACATTCAACGGGTAACATAAATTATCTTATTGCTTAACTTGTTATAGCCAAGTGACGACAGTTAATGACAATGAAAGTACAGAAATTGTGAGAGCTAATACATAGATAAGGAAATCAAAACCAAGAGCAGTTCTGTTTTAAACATATGTTGCAAATCGGCTCTGAACCAAAATTTCGGAAACAGGTTTGTTTAAGGTCTTTAAAACCAAACCGGATATTGTAATCAACCTTTAATCACTTATTCTTGCCCTCGAACCCAAACTGGCCGATTTCGATTTAGTAAAAAGAGTTTGTTCAGAATACTTAATAAATAATAGTCTCAAGTTATTAAAAAAAAGAGTCAAAGTCTTTAAAAAGATAACGAATTTCATCTTAAAAAGTGTATAAGCTTAAAAAATAAGAATAAATATGAAAAGTAAAATAATTTAATTTAAAATAAAGTAATAAGCAATGTTCGCACTAAGCCCTTTTCTTCAGGGGCTCCACAAACTGAAACCAAATCTTGCTCTTTGGCTCAAGCCTGCTCCAAAATTTTGGATGCTTGCAGTCTTGGTTAACTCTACCCCACTGATTAGTGTAAATAGCGTAGTATGTCACTTAATTTATGCTTTCTACATTCATAACAAAATTCCCCAATTAATTGGGAAATATTTAAAATCAGTTCAGGTTTTATGAAATTCCAATTTTGGATTAGTCATTTGTTTAGAATCAAAGTGCCAAGTGAGAGATGCCAATAAATAGCTTCATTTTTTTTTATTACCAAACAGAGAAACACGTTCTAAGCCATGACGTCAAATGTGTAAAATGCCAACAACTACTTGTGCTGTTTGGACTTCAACTGACAGCTGGCTATCGTATAAGTCGGTATGTCTGAGGCTGTCCATCGGTAATAACTCGCCTTTGCGGCAGTGTGGCATGTGGCAAGGTGTCAACGTACAAGGGTCATGATTATGATGCAGCTTCCGCTGCTGTTGCTGTTGCACTTTACAGCTCGCTTCCTTTCTTGGGGAAAACTGACAGGCGATGCGGAAGTGACAAGTGAGCAGCCAAGCACCTTTAACTTATTGGAGACAGTGGAATGTGCCGTAATGTATAGATTGGAAAAAAACGCTATGAAATTTTAAATTCGAATTCCAATCTCCAAATTTGTTTTGTTTTTGTTTTGTTTGTTGCTTCGACGAAATCTTGTTGTTAATTAAATTCTGCGACCGGCTGTCTAAATGCGCAATTAAACAAATTAGTTAAATAATACAAATTCTAAGATCGCAGCAGACAGATGAGCAAAAAAAGAGAGTGATGCTAAGATGGAACCTAAAAGCTTTCAGCGTAATTTGTCAAATTGCCGGTCATTTTACAATAAATAAATAATTTATTTCATTACTTAACAAAAAAAACAAGAAACAGATATAGAAACAACAACAATTCTTGAGTTGCTCTCAATTATCAGTTTTTTAGAAATCGTAATTGTACTTTTTGTTCTCGCCGGGATCCACACCATAAAGATCATAATCAAATTGATCCCATTCCGGATACTCGGCACCTCGGGGCTGTGTGCTGCCCTTCTTCAGTTTCTGTAGTATCTTCTTCTCCCTTGTGGTGTCCACAACTGGTAAATGTTGCCGGATGCGTTGCTCCTCAGCATTTATGGGCTGTGGATCACGGACAGGTGTGCTCGACAGAAACTGTGATTCATCCATACCCAGATCATTGCCCGGACTCATTTCAGCCTCATAAAAGTTGGCAAAGTTCTGCAGTTGCATTGACTCTGCCGGATGATGATCATAATAATCGGGCATGATTAGATTGTAATTCCCTGTTAATGTCATTGGAGGCTGCGGTCTGCCAGCATAGGCCAAGATTGTTCCACTGCCAGCGGCATTGAGATCAAAGGGTCTCCTCAACGAGGTTTGACTGTAGCGTGGCCGGGCCTGACTGTGACTTAACAACAAAACCAAACAGCAGCTGATCAGCAACTAAAGTAGAGAAATAATTCAGTTAATAAATGTAAGCCAAAATTTTAAATTTATATTTTGAATGTCATAAATAATTATTTCTTCGAAAATTAAATAAAAAATAAATGTAATTTCCGTTACTTTTAATTTTAAGCTATTGCGCAACTTTAAATATGTGTTAAAAAGGTATTTAAATTGCAAATATTTCAGCTTTTTGAATACTGCAATGCAAATTTCTAAATATTTTAAAATCTTTTGTTTTAGGAACTTTTAACTCTTACCATATTTGTATAATTCTGTGCAGGCATTTGACTTGACTTGTACTTGAAATTCACTTAAATTTGTTTATAATACTGTTTGTATACTCCTTTGGGAACTCTGCTTATTTCAAGCACTTAAACACTTCTAATGTTCTGAGCGTTTTGTGTTCTTATATTTAAGGCGCGCATCGAGTCAAAATACAAATAAAAGCAATAAAAAAAGAAATCGCGAAATCCGGTTTGCAATCTCCAATTTCCAACTGTGCGATGCCTGCTGCTCGCTGCGTGCCTCAGTCACTGTGACTGACAAGCGGAGTGACTGACACACGCAGCAAACGTCAGTGCAGGTCAGGCACTGCGATGCTGCTGAATACGGAAGGGAGGGAAGGGAGGGAAGCACATCAAGTTGCATGTCAAGTTCATTGCGTTAAAGTTCAACATCAAAATGAAAATCAAAAGAAATGCAAATGACAATATTTTTTTTTATTGTTGCGGATGTTGTTGCTGTTGTTGTTGCTGTTGTTGTGGTTGTTGTTGCTGTGGACTATGTGGCACACATTTGTGTAAATGATTCATTTTAATTCGATTGCATTCGCTTTTGTTTTCACTGTCTACTTGCTCGTTTATTGCAATTACTTTAATCCCTGAATATATGTTAAATATTAATTATACTCGCCTTGTACCACTGAACTTTTGTGTTCATTTGAATACATTACATTACACGCATATGTATGTAAGCACACACTGAAACACACACAGGCACATTCATACGCACATTCATGTTATAAAAATGTCATATCAGTCAATAGCTTTATTTAATGGGAGCAGGCATGGTGGGACACTAGGAGTATATGATATGAATGCCAAAACAAGGTAATAAGTAGTTATTCGTGAAGGGATGGACATTAAACAAAAATTGTGCTTGCAAAAATTGTTGGGGAAATTTATGGTAATGAAAATATCTGAAGTTATGTGGAGCACAGCTCAAAATTCGAAAATTTCTATAGTGAATTCATTTAACACAACTATGCCACAATTAAATTGTATTTAATATTTAAATTTGTTTCTACAAAATTAAGATAGATTTTTCTTTTCTACCTCAGTCGTAATGAATCAACAGTTTTTTTAGTAACTATGTAATTTTGAATACATTTTCGTCTTCGGTATGAGAAAGTTTGTTCTTTAAACATTACAAAAACTTATAAGAATGTGTACATATGTAGTCACTTACAATTAGGCATAGGAAACACCAAACATTTGTTACATTTCACCAAATCTGTCAACATTTCATTAGACCCAGTACTTTAAAAAAGTACAAATGGGTCTATTAAGTTTGTGCAAAAAAAAATGTGCGTAACAGGCAGAAGGAGGCGTGGCAGACCCCATAAAGTATATATATTCTTGATCAGCATCAACAGCCGAGTCGATATAGCCATGTCCGTCTGTCTGTCTGTCTGTCCCTTTTATGAACACCTAGATCTCAGAGACTATCAGAGCTAGAGACACCAAATTTGGCATGTACGTGCATCTATATCTTGCCAGTTTATTTTAGATTTTTGCCACGCCCCCCTCCGCCCCTAGAAATTTAAAAACAAAATTTTAAAGACGAATTACAAGAAAACCCTTAAAACTAGCGCCTTGATTTTTGGTATATATAATATTCACTATAGTCCAAACCTGTCCTGAAAATTTCATTCCAATCGGTTGATAAACGCGGAAGTTATTTAACTAACAATGTTACGGGCAAAAGGAAGAAGAAGACACATAGCGACCTCTATGTTTATCAAGTGGCGCCATCTATTGATGGTATGCAACATTGAAGAACAATCTTTAGTGAACGCTTTGCACTCAAAAAGTACTGGGTCTCCTACTGTCGAGCTTGCTCTCGAGCTTACTGCATTTTTTATTTTTTGCTTTGCATTTTAGAGCATTTGTTTCAATTGTTGTAGAAAATGTCTGATATTAGAATATATATTCCAGCCCCTCAAAATTCATAAAATCTTTACCTTGTTTTATTGTAAAGCAAATTTGTCAGTTTGTTTCAGATTATGTTTATTTTCCAGCTGGCCATTACTCGGTCCATAAAACGTTAATAAAGGGTATCATTGAGCCGCATAGTTTTTCAAATTGTCATTAATTCAGTCCTGTTTGAGATGAAGTGTGATTTCAATTAATTAACCTATTAAAGTTTTCATGTAAGCGGAAGCAGATTTATCTTGTATTTATTTTTAAAACAGCAAGAGATTTAGTCGCTGGGCATCGACTAGATTATACCCTGTAAACATACATACATTTAGACAAATGTTAAGATAAGTTTAAACAGGAAATTTTAACAGATTGTCCAATCTTCTAAAGCAATTTTGAGACTTATATAAAGTTGTCTTTGTGACACAGAAACAGACACAAAGCCAATTAAACCAATGCAAATAGCTCAGATCTCCTGATGATAAACACAAACAAATTTACAAGATACATTTGCTACCAGAATACCGCTTTAATCAACTTAACATGGTATGCTCGTGAAAAGTGTAATCCATCAATCATTTTGAGAGAGTGCAAGAAAAAGTCAACTAAATAAGAACAAAAACTTGTATATAATGCTCAAGTAAAGTTTTCAACTCGAATAGAGTCTACATTATGATTTTACTTGTGGATATACCCACTCTTGGTATTATAAATGTCACCTCATTTATATGGATAAGTGGCTAAAAATGCCCCAAGTTGACTGTCAATCAAAACGGCATTTCAATAATTTATGTGAAATGTTCACAACAAAACAGTGTGTGGTTTTTTTTGGGCAAGAACAGGCATCAATAAGCTTTATGTTCTGGAAAACCCATACCAGTTGAGCAACCCCTTCACCTCCCTCCCATTCCCTTTTCCTCTGCTCTCGTCCACAAAGTTCGCCTGGTGATAACTTTATTTACATTGGGGCGACGAGCTGCCTGGCAAAATAATTTCAGAAGCAGCGTCAACCTCTGAGGCTTATTTTGCATTGTTTTAAGCACTTACATTATTTGCGGATTTGTTTGATTTTATTTCAGTTTTATTTTTTATTATTATTTTTTGCATACAAGTGCGTTGTTTCTGCTTCGTTGTTGACCCCCGTTTCTGCTCCCTCTTACTGTTCCTGGCACATGTTTGAGATCAAAGACATGTTTTTGAAAGCGAGTAAAAAATATTCACAAATATTTGAGAATTGTTGTGCTGGGAATATACGTCAGAACAAAATACGCCGGACAGCAGACCAGTAATAATAAAAACAACAGCATAACAAGAATTTGGCAATTGTGTTTTTAATTTTGTTATTAATTTGTTTTTGTCCTTCTGCATTTGGCGTGGATGCGTGGGCTTAAAAGAATTACTCTTATCTGCATAAATTACAGTGGAAATATTAAAGCGCCCCTATAAATGACTGTCTAAACTAGAGCTATGTATTTGTACAGCTTCCAAGCGAAAAGCCTCAAAGCAACGTGCCTCAAAACTAAACCACAAAATTACATCAACTTGCCAGACGCATCGACGCCCATTTACAGGGCGTTCTGCGGTTCCGTTTCCTAAACCCTCTAACTCACAAATCTCCTCAAAGCTCCAACTCCCAATTCGAAGTGCAACCTCAATTCAAAGAGAGCGTTAACCCATCATCGCTGTCTATTGACGGCAAATGCAAATCGAATTAGATTTAATATGCAATGCAACCACAACAAACTGTCTACACATACAATACTCCTTCAATTTTCCATCTTACCCCTCTAGGAAACTTGCTTTAATCACAGACTTTGACCAAAAGCCTCAACATTTGCACTAAATCGAATTTGAAATTCACTGACTGTAAACTGTGTGTCTTTAATAAATTCAAATTTAATTTAATATCTTTATGCATTTTTAATAGATATTTATAATATTTGTAGTTTGACTTTCGCAGTTTGTTGGTATCCCATTAGTCAGTCAAGCAGATAAATCAACTTTATGCTCAACATAGCTTGACCTGAGATCATTGACCTTCCATGTGATAAAATTAACTACAAAACATATGACAATATTTGTCCATAGAGACTCTGATCCATTGTCGTACATATTCATTAAGAGTGCAATCAACAATAATAAGAATGCAATAACAACGTTATATGAATTCATGAAATTTGAATTCAATTTTTTTAACTCTCTCATTAAATTGGCTTATTGCCTGTTATTTAGTCATTAAAAATCTTAACTTAACAGCTATTATGTTCTAAAAGTAAGTCATTGTAGATGTTATTTTCCGCAGAGAATGTGTTCTTAGAAGTCCAAATGAGCACATAGGTAGACTGATACATAAAAAAACGGAAATTAAATAAATAAAATGTAAATAACAACAAATATTGTAAACATTTAAATAACTAGATTTCTTATTTGTAACATTTTTTTAGAAAGATTAATTGCTCAATTAACATGCAAGCCAAAACAAACAAATGCTGTATCACTCAGAGCTAAACAATTTACAGTGACTTTAAATACTTTAAATAAGTCAAACAATCTAGAAGAACTAAAGTTCAAAACAAAAAAGAAAAAGCTCAGTTATGTTTAATTTTTTTATGTAGCCTGAAAACTAAATTTCTTATGTTTATAATACATTTTTAGATAATATTAAAACTTCCGAAACAAACTAATGACAAGATAATATGAATAAATAAATAATAATGATATTAAAAAATGTTAGGAATATTTAAACCAAATAATTTTTAATGCCATTGACTTTAATATGTTTGAGCTCACTTTCTTCTATTGCCATTCTTGCTTACTGTCTCTCCCTCTCTCTGTCTCTTTGTTTTTCTTTCTTTCTCTTTGTCTTCTCTGATTTCTGACTTTGAAAATCATGTCGTCGTCATCGAAAGTTTGAGAGCTTCACACAAGAAATGTTTTAATGAAAAATACTTAATTAATGATTGACATTCGTAAAGGACAAAAGAAAGAAAGCCCTCAAACCATTGATAAGATTTATGAAGTGTTGTTATTGTCGATGTTCTTGCTGTTGTTGCAGTTACAGTTGTTGCCGTTGCTGTTGTTTCAGTTGCTGCAACAGCTGGCATCTTCCATCGACAACCTAAAGCTCTTGCAATTACTTAATGTCTGCGACAATAAAAGGAAAAAAGGTCAACACTTGCAACACACACACACACACACACACACTTACATAAAGTTGCACTTGCCACCAACTCATAAAATGGATCATTAGCGTCGAGTGAGCTACTTGGAGGTTGCCACATCGAGCAACTGTTGCTGCCACGCCCACTTAATTGCCATTAATTACGTATATTTTATCGATGCCTCTTACTTAATCTCAGCTTGCAACGTGCAGCGTGCCACGTGATGCTGACATCAAAAGGTGCAACAACAGAAACAACAGTAAGAAGCAAACAAGTATTTAAGCCATAATTAACTGAAGAAAATGTACACTACAACCTGCAACAATTTTGAGCTGAGATGGTGAGCTTGCAACAAGCTGAAGCAGCGGGAAATGTTGCAGCTGACAGCAGCTGTTAACATAAATGTCGTTTCAAATACAAAACTGAATAAATCACAATCCAAATCAATGGGCTCGCAATGCACTTGGCCAGGTCAACAATTAATTGTAAAATGATTAAGCGAAAGTTAATAATTGAAATGTATAAGCATAAGTATATATGAATGTATTGGTATGTGTGAGAGAGCGTGTGTGTGTGTGTGACAGCGATAAATCAGTATGTGTGATGAGTCAAAGCAAATGCGAACATGCCTCATTAATCACATATCCAATTACAAGTACATTATTCCAATTTCATATATAGAAAGGGGCTGATAAGGGATTAAAAAGGGAGAATGGAAACGGGCAGAGGTAGTGTGGGCGTGGCAAGGCAAGGCGTTCATTAGGTCGCTTTTAAGGCCATGCGATTTCTCTGTTTACCCGCGCGCTAATTGTAAATGCCAATCAGGGCGTCCTTCCAGAGACAAAGCCAACTGTCGAGTTGGATTGTAGACGGAATCTGAATCGGAGATGGAGATGGAGATGGAGATGGAGATGGAGATGGAGATGGAGAAGGAGACGGTGTTGGAGACGAAGCCGAGTTGAATATGCGGCGTTGTCTAAAGTTGCCTATGTGTTGCCTGCCTCCTGCCTCCCTGCCTCTGATTGCCACCAATTGGCAGAGCAGCCGTAGCACGCACGACTGCCTCATACAAACTTGAAACTAAACTAGTAGCAAAGGCTACCGTCGACAGAATCCGACTTTAAGAGACCCTGTACTTATATTATATGCAAAATAAAAATACGAACAAGCACCCCGAACGCTAATATAAGATGGAATTCCAATTATCTAAGAAAAATTTTTTAATTGGTTTGTTCGATTTCGTGGTATTTAATAACAAACTATCTAATTAAGATAAACAACAATTTTAACCGAAATATGTACACACCTTAAATATTTCAGCTGACTTGAAACTTGAATCTTAAAATGATTTATTTTATGAATACATACCAATTTTTGTGTCTTTGGCTCTTATAGTCTCTGAGATGAAGGTGTTTAGACTGTAAGACAGACAGACATGGCCAAATCAGCCTGACTGTTGAGCTGATCTGAAATGCATATATCTTATGGGCATTGACATTTCTTCTTCTGCCAGTTACCCTTATTTTTTGACATGCTATCCATACTTTTTCAACGCTTTAAGTACAGGGTCTAACAAGAGCTTGTCGTTGACATGGCCGCAACTCGCAACATCTCCGGGCAGAGGCACATCCCGGCCAACTGGCAACTGGCAACGCACAAAGACTGCCAAAGGAGTGCGCTGATGTAACGAAACGGCTAATTTAGAGACGACAATGACAACAACAACAACAACAACAGCTACTACAAGGATAACACAACAATACGAAGACAGTTCAAAAGCTGTCATCACAAAGCTCCAACTGAGCCTGCAGATGTGAATGAGAATGAGAATGGAGACAACATTTGCCATTTGCATAGGGGCGTGTATGGGTCGCCAGGATCTCTGCAATTGAAATTGCTGTCGAGGATTGAGCATTGGGGAGGTTAAGGACTAGAGTTGGACTTGCTCTTTCTAGCATTTAGCTACTTTGTTTGCCATATAAAACATTTTTGAGTGCTGTGTTTTTGTACTTTTTGAGATGCTGCTGCTGCTGGAAAATGCTTAGAATTTAATTAGCAAACGCTACCGGATTATGGCCACATTTTCAAGCAGCGAGCATGAAATTACAGTTTGCTTTTTAATGCACAACATCATGACAAGAAGCAGTTCTTATCCTTACATCCCTGAAGTGGCTTTAACTATTCTCTTAACTTGTTTGTTGATACCTTTTGCGTTTAACGTTTACATCCATTACAAGTGAAATGGCTGTATTTGAAAGTATAAAATGGAAATTAAACAACTTTAGAAAAATTAATATTAAATATAATTTTCTTTTTTTTTGTTTTGTTTAATAAATTAGCTCAACAAATAATATGACTTACAATTTTAGAGTTAACTTTTCGCCTAGTGCTTAAAACAACGAATTCAAGTAAACCTTTAAAAAGCATGAGCAACATATTTGAAAATTTTCAAATCAATAAGTCAAGTTTTTAAAAATATTAATTGATCGAAAAATTCAATTTCCCAACTCTAATGAGACAATGAGAAATTCGAAATAATTTTAAGGACAGGTTAAAGCAGTTAGAAAAAAACCCTATTATATTAAAAATAAAAGAAAGCATATTGCAAGATAAGGCTTAAGCGATGAAAAACATAAAATAGTAGGTAAGATAGCAACCTTATCAAATAGTAATACTCACTAAAGAAGTGCAGTTATATCAACACTGAATTCGAATAAGTAGCTATATAGTAGGGATGGTAAAAAACAAAATAGGATTGCAAAAATAGACCACAAAAGGTTGCCTGGTGATAGAAAAGCACAATTGCTTGTGATGGAAGCAAAGCGGCTTGTGACAAACAATGATAATTCAGTTTGCATTAATTAATCATAAATTGTTTTAAACCAATTTTATTTAATAATTATCTCTTAAGCTCACATGAGAATAAAACTGTTTTAAAATGAAATGCAACATATTCACTTGATTATCATAAGGTCTCAATTTTTGTTGATTGAATTTATACAAGTGTGGACTAAAAAGCATTTCTCTGTACAGTGCACACACTACTAAAATGCAACAGGACACATGTTGCCACCTTTCTGATGTCGTCATCGTCATTCTCATCGTGGTCCTTATACTTATTCTCAACATCATTGTTTTCTCTAGCAGTTTTGACTGTCGTCTTTGTTGTTGTTGTTGTTGTTGTTGTTGTTGGTGTTGTTGTTGTCTGGCAATTGCGCTTAGCGTTGACTCAAAACAATAGAAACACTTCAGCACTTTCATTTTTCACACACAAACACACAGAGACATTGCAATATAGTTTTAACAGATTTTTTATTTATTACTTTCAAGCTGTCAGAAGGAAGAAGATAGAGAGAGCGAGATAGACAAGGAAAGGGATAGAGAGCATACACAGAATTTGCAGCGTGGCACTCAACATGAAGTGCTGCGGTTTTTGTGGCATGTTTTATATTTTTAGAGATTGTTTTTAGTTGCAACATTGTCGCCTTCTTTCGGTATGGGTGTGCATGTGTGTGTGTGTGTGCTGCTTCGTGTTCAAGTTGGACAATGGAGGCGTCTGCTGTCGAAGGCGTGGCCGAGTGCAGCACGTTGATGACAGATAACTCACAGATCCACATAGAGACACTCACACATACACACACCTACACTCACTCCATCCCTAATTCTCTCCCTATCTCTTTATAGTCTCCAATGGAGACTCTCCATCTTTATCTCTCCATTTTCATATGCGCCCCAAAATATGCAAGACTCTTTTGCAGTAGCTTCCGCTTCCGTTGTTAGATAAAAAATAGATAAATAAATAGTCCAAAATTAAGATTCTTGTCTCAAAACAACTAAATTTTGTTTAAGAAAATGTATTGCTTAATTATTAAACTTTAATATAATACATTTATAATATTAAAGGTCCATTTATTTTTGTATTACGTATTTTTTGTATTATTCTCTTCTATGTGTCTTATTTTAAAATAAAAAATTTAAGATGAATATATTTGAATAGAGAAACAGGTCTTTTTTTATCAGTGTAGCTATTGTTTATTTATTGAAATGCTATTAACCAGCTGTTGCCTTCAGCACCGACGCACTCAGCAGCGGTGTAGTAATATTGCAGCAGGGACAGGGCGTGGCGGCCGCCCCTTCTTCCTTCTCTTGTTCCTCGTTGCAACAACGCTCGCATGTTGTCGCCGCCTGCATTGTATTATTCGCTTGAGATGAGCTAATTAAAATGCATTGTGCAAAAACAATCAACAATCAAAAAATTTGGATTTTTTTAAATAAAGTTAGTAGCTTTTGTTTTCTTTTTACTTACATTGGCTGAAAGCTGTTGGCCAAAGTTTCTGGTGGCGCCAGAAAAGTGCCTCCTGCATTCGGCCGAGTTGCCGCAACGATTTTTGGCGCTGTTTGTAAATATTGTATATATTGTATACGTTGTTGTTGTTGTGGTTGTTGTTGTTGTTGTTGTAGTTTAATTGGCATCGATGTTGATTGTAGCTGCTGTTGTTGTTGTTGTTGCTGCTGTTGCTGTTGCTGCCGCACGTTGACGCCATTGAACCCTGGCAATATTTGAGGTTGTTGACTTGTCGGTCGCGCAGCCTGCGAGATTTCATAAACAAAAAAGTGCTTCTGCTGCGTGTTGTTCTTGTTGTTGTTGCTCCTGCTGCTGAGATTGCTGCCAATTTGGCACAGTTTGGCTTAACAATTGCTGCAACAATGGCTCCAGCGCTTCGCTTCCCATGATTTCATGTAACGGAGCCGGCTTAATAATTTGTGTTTGGCCACGTTGAGCGGTCACATGATTTGGCAACTGAGTGGCGCCACCGCCAACACCACCTCCTAAAATTCCACTACCATCACCCTGTATATAGGTTGTGTAAACAACACTGAAAGTACACACATAAGCAAAATGGCAGCTCAATAGATTGACCTCAATTTTTGGTAAGCCTATTGACGACCTACTTTGGCCTCGTCATCGTCATCGTCGCCGGCTGTTCAAACACTTGCCCCTCAACGAGACTCAAGGAGAGCAGAGTTAACACAAATGTTGGCCAATTGAAAGACATACGGACCGTATTAGAACCTTCTACTTTCAAACTAAAATATTAACTAAAATTTATTTATTAAAGTTGAATCCAACTGAGTCTAAAACGTTTTCTCTCTCTATTTTTGTGAGAATAAATTTGTTGATGTCGATTAATTAAATGAGTTCTCTGCTTTTGCATGTATTTAACCAATTTTTTGTTTGTTTACCATGTGTTTGGCATTAATTTGTATAAATAAATACCTTATAGAATTATTGTAGATAATTATAGAAATAAGTGTGTGCGTGTATTTGTGCTCATAAATATGCAAATTATAATTATTAAGTGCGAACATTCTAATTTGCATATTTTTTGTGCGACAAGAAACCTGATTCAAGTTACGTAGTTTATATTGCTTAATATTGTTTAATGAATTACAAATAAATACAGAAATATATTTAAATTTATACTATTGTTGATAATAATTTAATGTGCAATATTATAAAAGATTACGTTTACGGTTTAACTTCCAAACATTTGATAGAACTTGGTACCTTAGTTAAATATTCCGTCCTATAGATACTCTGTAAATCAATTGTCATAAAAAATGGTTTAAAATTACTATCAACATTTTAAAAAGAAACTTCTGTTGATAGACTTTTAGAAATACATTTTTCTGTAAAAGGCTGAAATTATAATATCTGTAACTATCAATAGTAACTTTTAAAACAGTTTTGATTTTCCATTTCAATTACTGACAATATGCTTCAAATTTAAAACAAAAGGGATAATAGAAGCATGTCAAAATAAATATAAGTATATATAAGTCATAAGACCCCATTAACCATCATCTTTTGGCAGGGTATACGCGGAAATGCCTCAATTCAATGCCTGTCAAAATGTCAATTAAACTTTACCGATAATAATTGTACTTAAGTCGTAGCTTTGTCATTTCAGCAACTGGTTTGGCTGTCATTCGGCCAAAGGGCAATCGCTGACGGACATCTATCACACTTCATACACACACACAGGAACAGACACACACACATTGTCTGTAAATATGTGTGTGTCAAATGTTTTTCCATTAAATTACATGCGTCCAAGGGCTGCTAAAAACCCTCAACCTCATCCATATTCCGGCTTAACCGCCAGAGTCATGAAATTTAGTGTTGGCGGCATAATTAGACCATCAATTGCGGAAAACTCATGACAGTCATGAATGGGCGTATATGGGGTGTAAGTGTGTGTGTGTGTGTGTACGAGGCGTAAAACCACAGAGTTACAGTCCCCAACACATACGAATAAAGTAATATGGCCCAAAAGCATAAACTCATCAGCGTCGGAAATGTTGACAACAAGAGCAAAGCTGGCCAAAAACTAAAAGCCAAAGCTAAAACGGGTCTGTTGACGATGGCCGTCGCTTTTGGCCGACTGTTGCTTACAGCTATGTGTTGTAGTTGTAGGGAGAACAACAGCAACAACAACGACAACAACTACAACAACCACTCGCCATTTTGGAAAGCGAAATGCAAAGCACAAATGCTACTTTTGTCGCTCATAAATATTCACTTGAATATGTTTTTGGGCCAAGTTGTTGTTGCTGGCGGCTGTTGCTGTTGCTGTTCCTGTTGCTGTTGTTGGCTGACTGGCTTTCATTTTCAGTTTTTGGGCTAAAGGCGCAAAAGTGTGAAAATGTCGAGCATTTTTATGACTCTTTTTTTTCCTGACCAGCGGACTGTGAAAGTTAAGCACATAAATAACATGGGAATATTTCGCTGGTTGGGAAATTAAAAGCACATTGCCCGAAACCGAAAACCGAACCGAAACACTTGGAATATACGGCTATGCAAACCGCTGGGCAACAGTCGTCGTCGTATGTGAAGTGCTCTTTTTAGTTAAATTACACGCTCTAATCCACAAGTTTTTCAAGTGGGCCCAACCAAAAACCAACTGAAAGTAGAAACATAAAAGGCGACATATCGCAAAGGCGCCAAGGACCTCTCTCCTTCTTTTACCTCGCTATTAAATTCATTCTCCCCAGACAGTGGCAAAGAGCTAAGCTCGAAAACACAACAACCACACAGAGACACAAAACACTCACACACAAGCCAACACACACACACACACACAGGGGAAGAGACAGAGCAGCGACAGCCTAAAAGTATACGAGGCATAATTCATGCTGATGGAATTGTATGCATATGGCAAAAGCAGAATAAAAAGAGATTGAGGATGAGGATGAAAGTTGTGTGAGAGTTGGAGATACTCCTGCGTCTGCCCTTAACGGCTGAAAATCATATGCATCACGTGATTAAACGCGTCATGCATGAAAATGTAAAATATATTCCTTAAGAGTGAGAGGAAGAGTGACTGCAACACACGGAGTCAACGACTGGCGAGAGAGTAAAAAAAAAACAAAAACAAAGAGAAAATATAGAAAATAAAAAAATTAGACATCGCACGTCATGTTTACTTGACTTGACTGGCAAAGCCCGAGCCAAAATAACAAAAATAAAATAAAAGAAACCAAAACGAAACGAAGCGAAGCCAAAAAACAAAAAAAAGTAGAAAACAGCTCGTGACCGGCAAACTGGGGAGCTAACAAAACGCCTCGGTTACAAATTTTCCACAATTTTTCTCATTTAAATGGAGAAATTGTGCGCTGCTGCCACTGACTGAGATGAATCTGGGCAGCACGTGCTGTGTTGCTGCCAGCCATGGCTTGAACTTGGCCAACTAGGGGTACGATGTCTCAACCAAGAAAATGTAAAAGTGTCAGAAGCTGAAGGCATCAAACAATGCCAGTGCAATTTGTGGCTCAATTGCAAGTAAATACTATAAGCATGCATCTACGCATAAATGAAAAAAAATATGTTTGTGCACTTGCTTAATGTGCTGCTCTGAAGGTCATCAAGGACAAATGTAAACATGGCCAACAGCAGACGCAACGATGATTATTGAAGTAGCTCAGAAAATGCTCCTCACTTAATTTCATTTACGTTTCATTGTAATTGACTTTAAGTATACAAAATATACATGAATTTCGAGCAATAATCTTTATAAATTTTGTTAAATTTTGAATACGCTGAACCTTATTTTTATCGAAATATGTAATAATATTTAACTTCTTTTGCAAGTTTTTTTTAAACAAAACATATAATATACTTTTTCGATAGACAGCATTCCTGTCTAAGTTTATAAAACATTCATACTATTAAAATTATTGTAACTTTATTTACTTTTAATATCTTAAAATATACCATTAATTTTATCACTGCGATAATTTTGTTGATGTTAATCAAATAAATTAAAAGGTCTAAAGTAGACTTTAACAGGCCAGCAAAAATATTGTTGGAGTTTAGGTCTTCAACTAGTTTTAGTCTTATTCAAATTTATTGATTACTGTTGTTTCAAATGCATTTTGGTGAGCCTAAATTTGTAAATTCTCTTGCATTTTCTTTAATTATTTTTGTTTTCAGAGTGTGTCTGGCTTTTCAATTTCAACTGTCTTCCGAGCTTACACATTTCAATGTAGCTAAGCTGCGCCAGTTAAAATGAAGTTAACTGCAATCTCAGTTGAACATGAATGGAAATTTAATACACATACGCCGCATTAGCCAGCAGAAACCTCATTTTGTCGCAGCGTTTCCTGCCTGACAGTTGCGTATGTAGGTGTGTTTGTGTGTGTGTGCGTGTGTGAGTTGGAAAAGTCAAAAATAAAAAACTTTCGCACAGTTTGTGAGGCTGCAGTGCAAATTTATTAGTGCAACTTGTATATATCATGCAACGGGGCGCTCTCTGAAATTATGTCAGGCAAAGAAGCTAAAAGTTTAAGTTTAACTACTTTTCTACGAGTTTTTCGTAACGCTGCAGAACATAAGAAAAAACACACATAAACCTATAGAGAGAGGGAGAGTGAGTGAGAGAGAGAGAGGGAGAGATTGCATAAGAACTTTCTTCATTTGGCGTGCACACTTTGTCGCAGTTGTCGCTGCACTTAGTTTAGTTGATTATTTCCTAGTTTATTTTCTGCTCTTTTTTTTCCACTTTTCTTTTTGCGACGCAGCAGCCTACGAAATGTGACAAATTTTAGTTTCTCAGACATTTTTTTCCTAGTCTTTTCTATATGCTAAATGCTGTTGGCCACGCTCGGCGACTGACACAGTTTTAGCTACTTTTTTAGCATGCTTTTGGGCGCATCGCAGTGCAGCTAAAGCCATATTATTGTGGACACGTGCAAGCTAAGAGTGACACAGTAAGATAGAAAAAGGGAAAGAAATAACGAGAGAGAAGGAGATATGGAGAATAGATGATGTAGCTTAAGTTAAATGTGACTGGCTTAATGTTGTCTACTTGAAGGCGCTTCATTAGCAAACGCCATTGAAATTTAGCATTGCATAGTTTTCAGCTTACTGTTTGTTGTTTAAAGTCAGTTGCTGAACTAACAAAAGTAACGTATAAATAACAAAGGAAAATAGAAAAACATAGTTAACAGGGTTAGACTTGAGAAATATCCTGTAGCTAGTGAAGCAGTAAAAGATTTCGTTGAAAGTCTGATACAAAACTAAGGAGAGACCATAGGGAGCAAGTGTTAAAGACTGATGCAACAGGGATACTCCTTGATTTGGCAGTAGACAGTACTAGACTGAAGAACTACCTTGTAAACTGTAAAGTAGCAAATAACTTTGTTGACAGACAGAGAAAAACATTTGAATAAAAATACCTACAGATTATTTTAGCATAATAATGAGTGCTGTACTAGAATGATACTTAGTAGTCTGTATTATAGACTCTGTATTATAGACTCTGTAAAGTAGTTAAGTTAAATAGAAAGGATAAAAAGAATATGTATCAGGAAAAGTAGAAGCAAAGATTACTATAGGTCAGCTTATTCATTTTTACAGAGATCTCTATTAAAAGTAAATCAGACTTATCGACAGTATCTCTGATATTTCCTGTTCAGTTAGCTAAAATATTTGCAACTATATTTCAGTCTTCGATTCAGACAACTCTAGCTTTTCAGTTTAGATATGCTAAGATAAAAAGATATGCTGAGGAATCCCAGCGGTTCTTGAATGACTTGGTTGTGCCCACTCTTCTTGCAATAGTTACTCTCTTTTTGTAAGCAAGAGATCAAAGCGTTTTCTCCCATTTGATATACCCTCCTCTTCATTTTCAGACTACAGGGTATCACAACAAAGAGTCAAACTTTGCAACAGCAAATCAGCGAAAGCGCCAACAAACTATTAAAAACTTTACAACAAGAGAAAAACTTTCAGACAGACAAACATTTGGACATGGACTTGGACTCGGATTTGGACTTGGATTTAGATTTGGCTGCAGTAGCACCTCTTTCAGCTTCTGCTCCTTCTGCATGTGCATCCATATCTGACGAATGCCAAAAAGGAAAAGTTTTTCCTTGCAATGCTGCTGTTGCTGTTGCTGATTTTGCAACTGGACGCCAGTAGATATAGCACACAATGTTTGTGCTGATTGCACAGTGCAGCAAATAGCTTTTGATTTCACAAATCAAAAGTTTCTTGTGCGGCGCGCACGTGATTTATGCCTGCAGTCGGAAAATCCTGGCGAGGATCGACGGCGACATGCACGAGTGCTTCGAGCAATAGAATCTTGCCAACACCATGAAACACGCCAACAATGCAACCTCGACTCAAGCATCTAATTGCCAAAAACGCATCTTGCAGCACGTTAAACAAAAAAAAAATATTAAACTAAACTGCAAAGTTGTTGCGCAATTTTCTGTAATGAAAATAATATGGCATACTTTATGGGAAACGCAGGTGTTGCAAGTATCTTTCTCTATCTCTGCGTCTGTTGGCCATAAGTAACAGCAAATAATAGCCAAGCCGCCGAGCAGCTAATAAAGTGTTGCAACAACTGAAGTTCAGCTTGCCACACGCCTCGGCGTTGCCGCTTAAGCTGCAACAATAACAGCACAAAGAGGAGCTCTAAACATTGTTATTGCCTGGATTTAGCAGGTGAATGTGAAGTTTGCCAAAAATCTAGGCTAATTAGTTGCACTTAAGCGGGGCTTATGCACCACTTAATGGCACCCAACGTGTGTGTGTGTGTATGTGTGTCCTCTGCCACATATAAGAATACAGTTTTATTTTTTGTATCTTTTTACCACAATTGGTTAGCACACTTTCGGGCGTCAGTGTGTGAGTGTGTCTTAAATACATGTAATTGTATTTGTTGTTGCATTATCATTGTTCTTGTTGTTGTTGTAGCTATGTAGCACATTCCACAGCAAACAAAAAATGTTGAAAGCATTTTTTGGACACGCAGGCGAGGAGGGGGCGTGGCACAAATTGTCAGCAGACCGCAAAACATGCAAACAATAAAGTAACTTTGTTTTTGTGTCCGTTGTTGTTGTTGTTGTTTTAATACACACACCTACACACATACACACTGCTCTGGTTGCTCTGGTTGACACGCCTCTGTCTCTGCCTGTCACCTCATTGAAGCGTAAATGAGACATTTGCGACGCTTGTTTAATTAAAATAAATTTTAATTTAATCAAAAAGTTGCCTCTTCACAACAACAACAACAGCAACAACAACAATAACCACTAACACCGGCTGGAATTTAGCATTAAAATTGTTGGCATAGTTTTCGGTTTTAGCTCCACTGTGAGTCGAGTCCTTCCCCTTTCAGCTGTCAGATCCTTTTCAATAAGCATGTATTTTGTGGCATGCGTGTTCCTTGCCTAATTGTTTAATAGCTGTTCTTTCCTTCACTTAGCTTTTATACAGGTGTCAATGTGGGTGTGGCAATTAATCCAACTTGTGCGGCGGGCATTTGATTAATTGATATTTCAAAGTATTTTTAGAATACAATTACGACTGTTGACATAATGATATCATGGTGTGGATTATATTAATTGAAAATGTTAAGGTAATGTTTGAGGAACTAGAATCATGGATAAGTGTTTCATATATATTTTTATTAATTTAAAGTAGTTATTAATATGTTGGGGGAAATTTTACTGCTACCTATTAGATCTATTCTACCCCTACAGAGTTTATAACTCTCCCATAATCCCTATTTCTTGAATGAATTCAAGAATTTTTGTTGGGTTGAGAACTACTATATTTTCTGGCTGAATAACATGATTACCTAGTATCCTACATCTTCTCCTGGATAAGGCGATACAGGTCGCTACTATATGTTCCGATGATTCTTCATCGGTATCGCAGTAGCGGCAGGCTCCGCTTCTTACTATTCCTAGTTTATATAGGTGACCTCTCAGTCTACAGTGTCCTGTCAAAAGACCGGTCAGTATTCTGAGTCTGTTCTTTCCCATAGGTATAATTTGCTTAAATCGTTTTAGATTATAGCTACCTAAGAGACCCTTCGCCTGTCGCAAGCCTGGAGTGCTGACCCAGCCTAACTGGCGCAAATGCCGTTCTTCATCTCTGAGAGATTCCCGTATTGTGGTTACCTATGCCACAAAACGGTTCAGGTCCTGTAAGGGACTCCTCTGCCCCTTTACGTGCTAAGTTGTCAGCTGCTTCATTACCCGCTATATCCTTATGCCCTGGGATCTATCTCAGAGTAAGCCTGTTATTTAATCCCAGTTGATCTAGCTTTGTACGGACTTCCCGGACTACCTTTGATGTCAGTTTCGTGTTAATTGCCTTCAGTGCCGGCGATGGCGATATCTCTATTCCGATAATTACGTGTTAAATTGAAGTCTGCACACCGACCTATTGCACATACTTCAGCTTGGAAGATACTGGTGTAAGTTCCTAGGGATTCATGGTGGGATATCCGAGGACCTATAACTCCGAGGCCTGTGCCTTGACATGTTAGAGATCCATCGGTATACCACTTAATGGTGTGAGGATTCATGGGATGGACCTTTTCGAGAGTAGTCCATTCCTTTTTACTGCTCAGGTTCACATGGAAATTTCGCTCGAATTTATATTCGGCTGCTGTTTTAGTCTGTCCAGTGTGACTGTCGACTTGGCAATTGCCCAGTCTTCGGGTACTGGTCGGACTCAATTGCCTCGTAAGCATTACTTATACTATTGTTCAACGAGTCCACAACTTTTTCTAACATTGAGGGATGTCTGGGTATACCAGATGTTATCCCAGATAGTTTGCGTTCTAGATTCGTTGAATATCTTTCCCAGTTTGTTTTCCTGGGATTTCGCGACGGTTTGCTACAGTCTACATTTATCTCAAGCCTAAACAGGATAATCCTGTGATCAGACTTGGATTCTTCTGCCGACACGTGCCAGTTCCTACGGTTTTAAGGGGCCGACTGAGTAGGGTCATGTCTAGGACTTCGTCCCTTACTCTTGTTACAAATGCCGGAGTAGTTCCGACATTGCCAATTTCTAAGTTATAGTTTAATATAAATTCTAAAAGGCACTCACCCCTTTGATTAGTATAGCTGCTTCCCCATACCTCATGATGTGCGTTAGCGTCGCATGTTGTGTGGGCGGCTTCAATCGCCTGAATCGTTAGGGGGACACAGTCTTTGGTGAGAAATTCTGAAAGGATAGTGTAATTAATACATTTCCTTACCATAATGCAAGCTCTTGGCAGTGGGTCTCTTTGGTCACAGATTACCTTGGAGTCAGTTGTGTACACGCCTTTAATACCATCGTTTACCCATGGCTCCTGTACGAGGGCTAGCCCGAGATGTTGTTTGGTGAACATCCTAGCTATGACGGCCGAGGCCGCCTTGGCGTGGTGGATGTTCACCTGGGCTAGCTGTGTGGTGATGGCTTGTTCCATCACAATAGCGGCTCCGCCGGCCACGACGACTGAGGCCTAGATGCACTCAAGTCGCTGCAAAGCGTTTTGTCCGCCTCGTTCACGCTGTCATTTAGAAGCTCTTCCTCGAACTCCTGTGATGACATGGCCGCTACTACCTCCATTTCCGCCGCCACCGCAGGATCCATCGTCGCATCAGGTGGATCATCATCCTCGACCAGATCTTCTGGAGCCTCAGATGGACCTACATCATGCGTTATGGGCTCATTGGTGGGTGGGGGAGATTTCGGTGCTGGGGCGGATACCCGCTTCTCCTCTACGACCTTCGCCTTCTTGAGCCCACTGACGGGTATAGTCCCGTAGCGGAAATAGAGTTGATGCCCCTTAGAGACAATCTCCTCTCTGGCAATCTCATCGATACCGATGACAAGGAGTGCTCCGCCTCCTTCGTTTCTTCTCGACACAACTCTCCATGCCTTCGTTTCCATCTTATTCTGGTTACTCAGCATAACCAGCAAGTTATCGGTTGCCCGATCTGCGCTTCTTGGACAAAAGACTGTTATTGTATGGGGCGACGGAATATTGTCTCCCAACTTAAAGTCCAGGGGCACGCCCTTCCAAGAGCTCAGTCTTGGTGCTACGGTCGTCAGCCAGTCCGCTGTATCCTCATCCACACAGTCGATCACCAGGTGACCTACCCGGAAGTGGATGCCAGCGAAGGCGACCGCAGTGCCCCATCCTGTCACGGATATCTCATCCATGATGGATTCCTGAAGCACGGATAAATCCCCGTGACTGAGAATTACCTGAGGATATTCTGCAGGTAACACGGCCACCTTAAGCTTCTTTGCGATCGTAGCATACGATGCACGAGGTTCTGTGGGTGCTGAGGTCGAGGGCTCCTTTGCTAACGCAGCATCCGTCGCTGCTCTCGAGGTGCTTGGACGCACTTCCAGTGTCTCCTCGAATACTGGCGCCGCCGGCTGTGGTGCCACTGTGCCTGATGCTGCACATACTCTGTTAGAAGTGCCCGTGGAAGGGGTCAGCGGGCTGCTGGACCTCTTTGGGGCCGGCGTCAGTGCTGGTGTTGCTGCTGCTCGCGGCTCCTTTGCCTTCTCTAAGGCCTCCATAGGGGCAGCCCTTGGCTAAGGTACCTCAGGTACCACTTGACCCTTGAGCCGCACAAGTTGCGCCTGTTGGGGTCATCCAACCCACCTGGCTGTCCCCTCGGTGGCAGTAGCGCATCCTTCTTCTTCTGGCGCTGCTGCCCCTGTCGCCTATCAGCTGTTAGCATGGGGCGCATCGGTCGGGATGGTCCGGCCGTGCTCCCATGCGAACTTGCTGGGGCGCTACTTTGACGCGGGTAGGGCCGCGTCTGTAGTCGACCACGTGTGTGGCCTTGCTGTGCTCTTGGAGCACTTCTGCCTGCTGCATTACTTTGTGGAGGATTGTCTACCACAATGGACCGTTCCCTGTCAAGAGAACGGTCTTCAAACTGTCTGGCGACAATCGCCGCTGGGAGATCCTGCGGAATTTTATACTTGTTGTTGTGCTTCATAGTTCTTGGACCCACGAGAAGCGAAACAAAGGACAGGTCCACCCGAGCAGAGGCTCGCATGCCCGGGTAAGGCTGGTTAGAACAGACGGTCGCCACTTGTCTGAGCCCACCGTTCGCGACTGGGCTATTTTTAGACCCGGGCCCCCAGCCAAGCTGACTCTCGGCACGGTCCGAATAACACACTAAGTCCGGCCCGGGATGAGATGTAGGGGTAGGATAGAGGTAGGTAATTGTGAGGGATTTTGAGGGGTGTGTGAGGCAGTTGTTGGAAGGCGGCAACACAAACACCTTGTCGATATGATGGTCGGTATCATATCCGCTGTTTGTCCGGGGCTGTCTATTCACGAGAAGTCTCGCTATTCAACAGCTAACCTTCTTGAGAACAAGAGGGCCGTTCGCTATCCGCAACCCGCGACCCGCCTGGTGGCCTCAGCTTAGCCCCCTATGAACCATCTCACCAGTTCTTTGGACCAGGATTTAAAGTAGTTTGATTCAATGCGACTTTTAATTAATTATGTTACTTCTTTAGCTGTCCGATCGGCAAATTGGTATTCTGAATATAAGAGCTTAGATTGGTATATAATATTTCACATATGTGAGAGACATGTCTAAGAACTATAAATTTATATTGAGTTAAGTCGGTTCGTTCCTTAAGCCATAGCTGACAAATTTATTGGTTTCTTATAGTTAAAATTACATTTACTAAACTTTAATACTTTTCATTAAAATTAAATTTTTAGTTGATCAAAGTCAAGTCTGCAATAAAGTTTAGCTAAGTGGTAAGAGAAGTTGGCAGCATAATTTTATCTTAAGTACTTAATCTATTAATGAAAAGCACTTCAACTGGAACAACCATTAAATACTAAACTCTAGCTATATTCAATTTTCTGTAACATACATATAACATACGAGTATCACGTGCTATTTTAGTAGTTGATATCCTTTATTTGTCTACAGCTCAAATGCAATTAACACACAATGCTCGCATGTAATGCTGTATGTGTGTGCTTGTGCTTAGTGTGAATGAAGCAATTCAATTAAATTGCTTGCTTAAAAGAAAAGTTTGTAATTTAATTTGGCCTCGTTTCGACACACGACGAGTAGTTAGTTTGGGTTTTGTTGTTTCATTGTTTCAATTTATTTGCGACAACGAACGAACTGAGCGCGGGCTTTTATTAGATTTCGAAAGCGAGAATCCAGCTGAAAATGAAACAAACGGCTACGTGGGCACTGTGACGTATGAGTAATATATTTATATACATCTCTATCTATATATATATATAAAGATATATACATGTAAAAAGCCAAGCAACAGGGCTCAGGCCAATTGGCAAACATAAATGCAATTTAAATCCTGTGCCCAACAAATGTTATTACAATTAAAAGAGAAGCAACAGTAGCAGCAAAAGGGGCAGCAACGCCAGTTGCAACTGCAACAACATCGACATCACTGTACAAAAAAAATGGGGCGCATCGAGCCCATGAAAAATACATATTTGAGTTTAACCGAAAAATAAACAAGGCCAACAACAACTTGGCCCGCCATGTGGCAACACATTTCTTTTTTTATGTAGCATGCCAACGCGCTGAGCCGAAAAGTATGCAACAATAAATTTCACCACGATGCGCGCTTTTGCCATTTATTTGTTTTTGCCGCCAAAGAAACGAACGAAAAAAACATTGAAAGACAAGCAAATAAATTGTTGCAAAACTAAAAACACTTTGCCTGCCAATTTTCTATCAATTTCCACGAGGCAAGAGCGGGATGGAGAAGGCGCAAGGAGACAGAGAATTGTTACGCATTGAAAATGCTTGCAATTGTGCTTTTGTGTGGCTTAAATGGCTGCCAATTTGATGGGACAAATGTGTGGTGCAGTGGTGCTGTTGTGTCACTTAGCGCCAACCACAATCGCATATGGATTTGGCTTAACGACAGCCTCCGCTTAGTTACCAAAATTGCAAAAACAAGGCTGATTTTATAGAGAGAATCTTAACAGAACGTTAGTTATCAGCAACAATGAATCTTCATTACATAAATTTAAATTGATTTTATTAAGATTAAGATCTACAGTTACAACTGATTTAGATTTCATTTAACGATTAAAACCTCTTTTATTACTAGTAGTTTAATAGACTGATGACGAAATCTTAGTTAACAGCCTATTGCAAATTTACTACTCAGGTCCCGATTTACTTTTAGACTATTATAATGATTTCACTCTGCTTTTACTTAGATTAATTTAAAGTTTGATTAAAATATATATTCCGCTTGAAAATCAGTAAAGTTTGAAAAAAGTTAAAACTAAAAGCTAAAACTTGAGTTTTAAAACGTTGGAAAAAAATGATTTAAGTAATTTAAGCTTCAAATTCTGAAGTTTTTTTTAAAATATAATCAACAATCATTTTACCTTGCGAAAGCCTAGTTAAATGAATAAACATATCACTAACAGACTGTTAGTTTTGAGGATGGTACAACTGTACTACACCTAAATCTAAATTGAATCTGGTTTGCACTTTTAGTGGGCATCACAGCATTATACATACATATACATATGTATACATACAAACACACAAGCAGACAGATAGAAAGTACCACTTGTCTCTGAGCTGTGATTGCATTGAGTTGCACCACCTGCATTTTATTGCTGTCATCTGCAACACTGCACTTTCGAATACCGAATCCAGAATCCTGAATTTGTGCAGTGACAATCCAAGTTGAGTGCATTTTTAGGTGCATTTTTGAATTTTGCATTTTCCATTTTACAATTGCCGCTTCAGTTTCTTATTGCATACAATATATGCCCTTTGAATAAGGCTATGAGGTCTTTTCTACTTTAAATATATGAAATGTGCTAATGAATAAGAAGTGTTAAATATGCACTATAACTTCTTATACATTGATAATTTTTAAGACTTTAAAGCAAAAGGGAAACCGAAAATTTGGGGTATTACTGGCCTTATATTTTAGAAGAGTTTAATAAAATACGAAATGAACTAAATCTTATTTTCTTATCCGCTTCAATATCAACTTTTACTTTTACAGGATATCTTCTCGTCTGCTCTAGGTTCTCAAATGCATTTCGTGCAATATTTTGTGCATGCTGATAAATTTCATTTTTGATTTGCCTGACAGCAGGTCTGTAGGCAGTCGGGTGTGGCAAGTTCTGTTTGTTGGCATTGTTTGTTGTTGCCAGGAAGCCATAAGAATGCGCTAGGCAGCAGCTGAAACCGTAGCTGCCACTGCTTCTGTTCCCCCTCTTGTTGCTTCTACTTTCCCCTCCTTTTGGTGTTGAGTAATAACAAAAATATGATAAGGTCTTAACGCATGAATAAAATCGTTTCGAGACGTTTCAGGCTAATGACACTATCAATTGCTAATAGAGAGTACAAGCTTGAGCAGGCGAAGATGATAATTATTGTTAAACAATTGCCTTGAGTACAGTCCGACCCCACACATAACGAACTAGCAGTGCCCGTTAAAGTAAGAGTTTACTGTTGACAGTCAAGAGCCACATGGGATTACTGACAAAATAATAAATGAAAACCGCAAAATGAACTGAGAATTTCAATTTGTATCAAATTTCAGTTGAAAATGCCGGATAATAATTATATTTTTACGACTTTAAGATACGCTGTAGTTACATAACGCCAGAGTACCAAAAAAATGAAAAGTTTTCAAAACAAATCTGTAGATTATAAGAGGAGAAGAGAGTCCTAGTTGCTGGTTGACAGCATTCTTCTATAATTCATGAATTGAAGAAATTGAGAAACTGCAGAGTTTTATTTTTATGTGGCGCCCAGTCGGTTATGGTCAATCCCAAACAATTCTACAGGGTGTTTAGATAACCAGCTGCAAGCGAGTCAAGTACAATGCACTTTTAAGACACAGGAAGTCAACGAAAAGGGGGATTTAAAGTGCATCTCAATGCGACAGAAGTAAATTGAAAATAATTAAATGCAAAAATAGAAATGAAAAGAGAATGCAAAACCCACAAAGTCAATCGAAGCGGGCTCGGCCTTGTGAACTGCTTTCAATGAGGCCAGAGCAGAGATTGGCTTCTGAGGGCTACAGCGAAGAGTCTACAGAATCAGTTGCTTGTAGAACGTGAAGCTGTTGGGTTATCTCACTGTCAACTATCTACCTAAAGTCTATCTATCTATCTGTTAAAATGGAAAGCTTCTACTGGCGCAATAAAGTGGCCGTTATCACGGGTGCTTCGGTGGGAATCGGAGCAAGCACCGCGATTACCTTGGCCAATGCCGGCATGGTTGTTGTTGGTTTGGCCAGGAGACTAGAACTTGTGGAGGTGAGTACTCTCCCAATAACTCGTTGGGAATATTATTATAATTGTAGCATATTACTAGGCCCTCAATGCCCAAGTCACTGGCGAGGGTAAAATCTTTGGTCGTCAATGCGATCTGACCAATGATGAGCAGCTGGTAAGCAGTTTCAAGTGGATTCACGAACGTTTCCACTGCATCCATGTGCTCATCTGCAATGCTGGCATACTGAAGGCCAACTTCTTAAGCGGTAAATGAGCCCAAGTAAAAAGTATTGACTGATTAAGCGTTGTTTTCTCAAACTCATTAGAATCGCCCACCAAGGACATTAAGGAACTCTTCGATTTAAATGTGATCGCTACGGCAAGTTGCTTACGAGAGACGCTAAAACATATGGCTAAAATCAAGGTGCCTTGTCATATTGTGATCATTAACAGGTACGTAAATCTCTATGGAATCCATTTTGGAATCTGTTGATGATGATTGGCATGCAATTTAATCGCTTTCTGCAAACTAATAAATTCAGTTTGGTCCCGTCTTGTTCTTATTTCATTCATATTGAATTATATCTAAACTTTGCCACATATTAAACAAAATTTGTAGTAGGAAGCAATCTTGACTAATCTTATCAGTGATATTTCAACAACAGACTCAGTTTTTATTTAATCTCTCCTTGGCTAAGACTCTTTCAACTATTCTTTTCGAAAATATTCCCCAACATGTAAAGCAAATTCAGGACTTTATGATAATGCTCATGAGCTAAACCCTATTCTGACTTCCTTTTCGCACGAATTAAACGAAATCGAATCTAACTAGAAATAGGCATGTACTTATATTTCCAATATACAATAACTAGCTGAACATTGGCACTTATCCTTCAACAGTCCTGTTCCCATAACCCTTTTCGCATAAATTTCACAAAATTGCATTAAATGTTGATTTAACAACAATTGAATTGCCTACTGCAAGCAGCATGTTGGCTAAGTGCAATAATTGAACAGGACAAATGCTGAGAGTACCGATAACTGGCTAAAACCAATAAACTAGAACTACGAATGAGCACAAATTTGCCTTCAAATTGGCTGACTGCATCACAACAACACAATTAGCACAATTATCGCCCTGCAGAGACAGACAGAGTTTGTTATCATTTTGTAAATGATGTTTGTCCAGCTAAAATAGCAAAATTTAGGCTAAGCACCAACACAATGCACTTGCACGCACCACACACACACACACATACACACACATACTTCCATTTGTATATTTACAAATATATATATGTACAATGTATGTATGTGTTTGTTTTATATACTTAGCTCTTGGTCCAAAGTTGTCTTGAGTGCTAAAACATTTGCTCAAATTATATGTGCTATGGCTTAATGAAAGTGCAAATACAGTTTTGTAGTGCTGCAATTGGTGGTGCTTTCGTTTGGCCAGTGTTGAGAAATGCCATGCATTTTTCATGAGCATTGTTGGAACAATGCTTGAGATGAGAAGCGTTATTTAAATTAAATTAAAAGCCTGATGACAAACAAACAGCACAATACAAAAACATTTATTGATATTTAAATGCTGAAATTCATTTATTGTTATCGTTGTTGCTGCATCTTGTTGTTGTTGCTGCCCGTTGTTGTTGTTGTTGTTGCTGCTTTGTGGTTGTTCTGTGCATTAAAAGCTTTGCATTTGCATCGAAATGGCCAAAGTGTTTGCGCAAACAGCAGCAAACCAACATCCGCAACACCAGCAACAGCAACAGCAACATCAACAACAACTCAATTATTCAACATAATTAAGTATTTTGCATTAAGCGGCATGCATACAAATGCATTTTATATGAGTATTGCAGTATCGGTGTGTGTATTCTGATTTTTATTTCATGAATTTCAATGCGCAACGCATTTAAAATCAAAATGTTGCGCATTAAGCCGCATCGTTTGATTCGCGTTTTGGCTTTAATTTAAAATTGCATTGATTTCATTTTAATGCAATTTACTTGAATGTATGCCCAAACACAAACACACACAAACGCACACACGTTGCCCAATTAGCGTTGCACGCGATTAAATATAAATTTAAATAAAAACACCGCGCATACGCAATGTGTGCCGTCTCTGGGACTAAATATTTATATTTGACCCGGCAATGGCAAGCTTATCGTAGAGTTGAAATATATAACAACGGAAATTATACTTAATCAAATATTGCAAATATTGTAAAAACGAAAAGTTAAGTTTCATGAGTATTGGGTCTTAAAATAAACCAAACAGTCGGTCAAGATAGGAAACTTGTGGTGAAGAGACAAACAAGGGGTTGGGAAGAGGTACACAAATAAGTATAATCGAATTGTAAAGGTCAGTCGATTAAGTCAAGTTTATACATATGAACTCATGGAAATGAGAGTGATATATATTCTCATATACTAAATGTATTAAAATCATTAATTTGGGATATTCATAGTATTAAAGTGTAATACGGTTGAGCGACCTTAGGGTATTTAGTTGTAGAGCACTCCCAGAAGGCACAATTAATGAAAAGTATGAAATGTAGATAAAGTATTAATACTCTACATTTTGGACATTAATGCGTTTTGGCTGTCCGTTCGCTTTGTTTGGATATGAATTTAAAATGTTATCCACGGGCATGCAGCATAATTTGCAGTTTAATGAGCAAAAGAAGCGAGCAAACTGAATGCCAACTGTAATCAAATACAATTGAACAAATGCGTATATGCCATGCAACAAAAGCAAGACGAGATTTTTCACGGTAATTAATGAGAAAATTGATGTGATGCGTTTGCCAAGGGAAAAACTGGGTGGGGAAAATGGCACAAAGGCGGAGCAGATGCGCTGATGTGTTGCTAATGAGCTGTCAGTGGGTGAAAGATTAAGGGGAGTTGATAAAGGAGGAGAAAAGTATTAAGGCGTCGTTTTGGGCATGTCCGTAAATATGCATTTCGCTTAATGTCAATGCAATAATATTAAGACTTAATTAATTAAAACTGCTAGAGGATGCTGGCATGCTAAAGGAAACTGGGGACCTGAGATGTCTGGAACACTGCAACCGCTGTTTGCACTTAATGCCCCAGCCACGTGCCCCCAGTCACTGTTAAATTAAAAGAAGTTTACGCAATGTTTGCATAAAATGCACAACGACATGCTGGTCCAAGAGGACTCGACTCGAACCGTCAGCACCTGCGGAGGCCTATCGACATTTTTTTCACACGCAAAATGCAACGGCAGCTGTTGGCCATCATTTCTTTTGTTGTTGTTGTTTCAAGTGATTACATTGCGTAGCAACGTTGACTTTATTTATTTCCGCCCCCCATCTCAAACATCTGCTTAATCTCCCCTTCTCACTCTCCGGCTGTCTCGTTCATTTGGCGACAGTGTACTCGGACATCGCATACCGGAAGTGCCGGTACCCTTATTCAGCGTTTATCCGGCCACGAAGCATGCAATTACAGCACTTTGCCAGACGGTTCGCCAGGAAATACATTTTCTCAAATTAAATATTAAATTAACGGTAAGTTAAATGCAGTGCATACATTGCACCCCCACATTAAGGTTGGGGGCGTGGCAAACACCACATATGCCATACATACATATGTATGTACAACATACAAACAACGATGACGCGTCTTCTTTCGCCCGCACAGAGCATCTGTCCCGGATTGGTGGACACCGATTTTCTGAATGTTTACTCACAGGCTGTGGACGAATTGCCCAAACTCCAGCCCATGGATGTGGCCAAGGCAGTGCTCTATGCGCTCGACACGCCTGATGGTGTACAGGTGGAGGACATTATTCTGCAGAAGATGCGAAAGGTTGATTAAAGTCTATGAGTCAACATTGAATGCACCTCCAATATAAAAGCTACCTATGTTTTCCGCAATATTTAACCATTTACAAATTTACAAAACATTTGAAAAATAAAACAAGCGGGAAACTTTATAGCTGCTTAAAAAGTCCGTTCTTTTGTTTTTGGGGCTCGAAGCTAGAAAGTTGAGAAGTAGCTAAATATTTTTGAGCAATTTTTTCGAATTTTAATATTTTTTTGAAGAATTTAATTACAAAAACTTTGTCCCTGATGGGTGCCATACATTACTATCAAAAGTAACGAATAAATAACAAAGGAAAATAGAAAAAATACAGTAAGCTACAGTGGAGCAAGCTCGACAGTAGAAGACCCAGTACTTTTTGAGTGCAAAGCGTTCACTATTGTTCTTCAATAATGCGTACCAAACAACAGATGGCGCCACTACGAAGTTAATAAACACAGAGGTCGCTAGCGTCTCTTCTTCTTCCTTTTGCCTGTAACATTGTTAGTTGAATAACATCCGTGTTTATCATCCGATTGGAATGAAATTTTCTGGACAGATTTGGACCATAGTGTTTATCATATGCACAAAAAATCAAGGCGCTAGCATTATAGGTGCTCCTGCAATTCGACTTCGAAATTTTGTATTTCAATTTCCGGAGGCGGAGAGGGGCGTGGCAAAAATCTAAAACAAACTCGATCAATGGGAGATATAGATGTACCTACATGCCAAATTTGGTGTCTGTAGCTCTTATAGTCTCTGAGATCTAGGTGTTCATATATTCAAAATTTCGATCAGCCGTATACTATCCGTTTATTATCCGATCCGGATAAAACTTTCAGGACAGGATTGGACTATAGAGTTTATCATGTATGCCAAAAATCATATCGCTAGCATTAAAGGAGTTTTCGTTATTCGACTTTGAATTTTTGTTTCAAATTTACGGGGGCGGAGGGGGCGTGGCAAAAATCTAAAACAAACTCGTTTAATGCAAGATACAGATGAACGTACATGCCAAATTTGGTGGCTCTAGCTCTTATAGTCTCTGAGATATAGATGTTTAAAAAAGGGACAGACGGACAGACGGACAGACGGTCAGACGGACAGACAGACGGACATGGCTATATCGACTCGGCTGTTGATGCTGATCAAGAATATATATACTTTATGGGGTCTGCCACGCCTCCTTCTGCCTGTTACGCACATTTTTTTGCACAAACTTAATAGACCCATTTGTACTTTTTTAAAGTACTGGGTCTAAACATAGTAAACAGAGATGGACTTGAGAAATATCCTGTAGTTAGTAAAGTAGTAAAGGATTTCGTTTTAAAAGTCAAAACCCAAAAATATTTGCGCCATAAATGGATCGGTCAGCACTAGAAAAAACTCAATATAAATTGAATACAATAGGATATGTTTTGATTCAATCAGATATACGCATATATGTATATGGAAAGTTCGCATTAATATAACGCAAATGATTTATTAATGTAGCCAAGAGAATGGCACTTAACAAGCATTAATGTAGTTACCATAATCTGATGTAACTAGCTGACTAAAAAAATGTACAAAAAACATCACTAATCCTTCATGTGCATGCAATAAAAACAACAAAAATTACAATCTTGTTTTGTCTTTTTATTGAGCACAATTAATTGGAATTGGTTCGAAAAAGTCACTGAGATAGTCCAACTAGTCGGAGAGAACTATTAATTAATTTCAATAAGTATTCAAAATCAGTAGACTTAAAGAACTTACCCTTTCACTTGACTGTGTACAACCCTTTTGTGATGTCCTTGGCATGAATGCAAAGTAAATCCCATTACGCTAGCCATGTCCCAGTTAGATACTAAGAAACTTCCTCGTGTGCTTGTATGACAACTTCAGAATCTACTGAAAGGCAAGGTTTGAGTTGATGCTTTTTAAGCTGCATCAATCTACTAAAGGTTTTCTGGCAAATATCGCACCGGTGTCGCCGCTCGCCCGTATGGATAAGTTCATGGCTGCGCAGTACACCCAACTGGCTGAATCTGCGAGAGCAGATGCTACAGGCATATGGACGTTCATTTGTGTGGGTACGCTTGTGGAGCTCTAGTAGATAGACACGAGAGAAGCTGCGCTGGCAGACGGTACAGGTGTGTGGGCGATCAGAAGAGTGTAAGGCAAGTATGTGACGACGCAGATTACTCGACTCTACGAAACCCTTGCCACAGAATTTACATTCATATTCCATCAGTTTGAGGTGTCGCTTCTGATGTGTTACAAGACCACCGTTTGTTTTGAAAGTCTTTGGGCAAGCGTCGCAGGCAAAAGGACGCTCACCAGTGTGCAGACGTAGATGCATGGTCAGGCTAGCTGCAGATTGAAGGAGCTTTCCACAGTATACACAACGGTGGCGTGCTTGCACAGCACAGACATCTTTCAACGGCACATCTAATTCTGTGCAATTGTGCGTCAGCAAGTTTATGTTCTGTGTAAAAATATGACCACATCTTTGGCAATCGTAGGTCTCTGCAGTGGCATGTGCTTTGGTAATGTGTCGCTGCAGTGTGGCTGATTGCTGAAAGACGGCTCCGCAATCATCGCAGTTGTAATTGGCAACTGATTGCGTTCTTCCCAGCATTTTATTCACAATGACCACCGGTTTTTCATCTGGCATTTCCGTCTCGCATTCTTCGTAAGATTCAACATGTTCACTTGGATCGTATTTAATTATGTCTTCTGTATCTACAATGGTGCTTTCAGTTTCATCCAATACTAGATCCTCGCCGTCCAATTTATTTAAAGACGTTGTAGCTTCAACATTCGAAAAAGTAAGGTTTCTTTGCCGAAGCTCTTGCTCCGTTGCTTCACATTTTGCGCGAAATTTCGATGCGATTAGCAACTCCTTTGTACACTCTTGGCATAAGTACTTTGGATATTTATCCAACTTGTCGACCTGTAATACATATTAATAAACATATATTGTATTATTACAAACAAGATAGATATATTTCTATAGCTCACTTTTATGTTGCCGCAGTGTTCAAGCAGCGAACACAAATCTGTTTGCTGTTCCTCTACATACTCGTAAACGTCAACCATCAGCTCGTCCTGCCCCAGGCAAACGCGACAAAGTAAATCACTTAGCTCCTGAGACATATGATATTAGTAATTGTTGTTATTAATTATTTACAAAACAAATATCCATCGTTTTACAATGCGGAAATGTGTTTACAACGCGCTATGGCTTATTTAGCCCGAAGTGGAAAACAGCTGTGTGTCGATTTGTTATCAATAATAGCGATACCTAAACGATATCGTTGTATCGATACAACACGCTTAGTCACATATCGATACATATAGTGCTTAATTCTGTCTGTTATCTTATTTGAACTCTAAGGTATTTATAACGATCTTTACATATGTACATATTTATATTTGCTCCCGCAAGTGCTGTATAAAATCATGTAAATAAGACTTTTTTATAAATATATATATATTTCTGTATCAGATGTGGTATTTTTGGTATTTTTCTTTTACTATATTGATTCAAATTTATTTTATATTCTATTATTTACAAAAAAAATTAAGGAATTTTCTGTTATACGTAACACACATTTCAACTTTAATTTTATGAAAGTTTTCTATTTCACTTATCATTATTCCAAATCTTCAAAGTATCCCAGTTGTAGATAGCGTTTCAAACAGTATCTAACTTCCGAAATATAATTTTCTTCATAATAAAATGTTGACCTCAGATTTTTGTTTTCAATCATTTCTGAGAGTTCATATTCGCCATTCTTAAGTGCAAGCAATAGGGGCATAAATGTGGTAAGCAAGAAGAATTCTGTAGAATAAGAAACATTTAATAAGTTATTGAATAAATCAGTATTTCTTATGCTTACCCAAATATTTATGGCGGAATATTTGCTCTCTGAATTTAACCAATGAGGGAATTTCTCCATCAAATTTGATTTTCTTCAATGTGTCGATAAAAGTAGAAAAGTAAAAATAGATTATCTCATCCCTTTGATTTTGTCGTTGCTCCTCTGATAAAAAGAGATAGATGGAATAAATGATATCATTAGGCATGGGTCCCAAATTGCTCATCTGAAAGTCCAGCAGCATACAGTCCTCCAATACTCCGCTGGTTTTGTTGTGCTTAAACATCATATTCCTGAGGTGAAAGTCCCCATGGCAAAGCACGTAGTATGCATCCTCCTGAGGATTAAGCCGATGCTCTCTAAATGTGTTTATGCAGTGCTTCATATAGGTGGGACGCATTTTTTCAAAGTAAGGCTTATAGACTTTTAGGTCTGGTACAGAGTCCAACATCGGTAAAAAATAATCCATGCCCGTTGAAAACATAGGATCTTCATTGGTTCCGGGTAATTCCATCAAACTGTGCTTGAACTTCTCAAACAACAGGGGCTCTTCTTTGTTCAATTTATAGCTTACGGCATGCCATTTCGCTAGTTTGGTGTAGGCACAGTGAACCTCCTCAATAGTCGGCTTTCCACTACGATTTACAACGTAACCTTGAGGTACCAGGTCTTCAAAGATCATCACCTTCCGTGGCTTTAAACTGTGATAGATGCATGGCACATACAATGATGTCTGAATACCAGTCTGTCGTAATATTTCCTCGAACCTAGGCAGAATTTCCGCGTACATATCAATCTCAGTCTCGAAGACATGAGATTCATCCAGCAACTCCTTCTTATGTCCCTCTTTCTCGGGCATTGTTTTGATGATCAGCGACTTTTTTGACTTGCCCTTCTTGCCCTTATACTCTACAGCAGCCCTGAACATTATACTGGCATAGTGATCTCCTTTGCCACTGGCAGGTGTGATCTTTAAAGTGATCACTTCCACATCTTCATCTTTTTCATGGGATCTTAAAACTTCTCTAAAGTATTGGGCATCCAACCAGCCGGGTGCTTCCAACTCATCCAGATTAAAGGATTCACTATTTGGCGGCATAATTATTCAACCCAACGCGTTTCAGCTTGAAAAGACAACTTAATGGAAAATGTGAAAGAAGTTCCTTTATATACTACCATGGCGTAGCTTTATCACCCATCTAGATAATCTTTATTTGATAGCCCCGGATTTCTGCTTAATCATTGTAAACAGATCAGATTGTCATGATTACAATTGCATTTATCAGTTTGAATTTATATTATCTTTATATTATTTATTTATATTATCTAAATAACAAACAATAATTAACTACACGAATAAATGATTTTAATTAAATTATAAATAAACAATTAAGTAATTGAAAACAAATATTTTAAAATTTATTGTATCGAGTGATATCAAGGCTTGGCTCTACCTTGTCTTTTAAATACACTGGAAGTAAGCTATTAGCTTCCTATTGTATTAGCATCCTATCCTATTGGGTACCGGGTCTCAAAATTACTTCTTATTTTGCCATGAAAGAACCTTCTACAGACGCTAAGTACTTAACCAATAAACATCTTTATATCTACGTAAATGTTTATTGATTGTACGTATCTTGTTCTCTCTGATCCCACGCAGAGAGATTATAAAAGTTTTTTACAATGCAAACTCATCACATATCTTGTTAGACTTTGTTAAGATAAAAATGTATCTTAAACAACAAAATGTATAAATACAAGATTTTGTAATCGGAACCACTCCAAAATTGCAGAACCAACACCAAAACTTAATAACATTAAATTATATATATGTTATAATATTTTTTATATTTAAGTAATTTAAAATAATCCAACTCATAATGAAAAGCAAAGCAAACGCTTGTCAAAATAAATTAATGTTTATTGAATTGATATATATTTGGTTTTATTAAAAAAAAGTAAAAATGTAAACATGTAATGTTAAAAATTGATCGGTTGCCTACTAAAGTAATCTAGTGCTATAAACTAAAATCATTTTGTATATTCATTGTGTGATTGATTCATTGTGATATTGACATCGCGAACTCTAGAATTTATGATATATGTAGTTTGAATAAACATAGTTATACTGTTTCTTTTATTAACAGTGGCTCTCAGAGAAACAATACAAGTTTAGCAAAAGCTTTAGCATTTTGTTTACATTTCAGTTTTTTTAATGTCATGCTGAGAACTTTAAAAAAGTTGCCCAAGATAACAGCGACTCTTTCAGCAATAAGATCCGCAAACTTATCGCATAGCAGCTAAAAACGTGTAGACTTAAGTATGTTCCAACATTGATAAGTATAAGAAATGTTATAATTAACAAGTAAGGCACATCCAAAGAGTACTCTTCGTGTTTTGTTGCGTGACTTAAATAAGCTTTAATATAAAATAGATATAAAAATTTAATACATTGTTTTCAGAGACATATGTATGTTATCAAAATAAGATGGAAGTCGTTTAGTATAATATCCATTTAAAACGATGGAACATTGTTAAAGTGTTCTTTTTTATCTTCAGCAAATATTTGAGAGTGTGTAAAGTTTATAATAATTTTGGATTACTGAAATATATATCTCCATAATTTTTATTATTTATTAAACAATCATTCCTATACGTATGATTATACAATTAATTATTTAGCGTCTTTCACTTTTTGTAGAATTCTTAGGATAGCTCATTATTTCAGCGGCTTACAAAAATCAAACATATTATTTAAACGTTGCCTCGATTTATTTTTAAAAACCTATGTTTTACTGCTCGAAATATCCAAGATGTAGCATACGAGGTAGCAGATGTTCCAATTCGTCTTGATACTCCTTATCGAAATATAACCGACGCCGTGTCTGAGCGTCATCAATGAATTCCGCCGGATCCTGTCCTCTGCGCATGTGGTTGAAAGTAGCCATAAAAGTGCTCAGTAGAAAGATTTCTATG
Organism: Drosophila testacea; assembly: GCA_035043265.1. Lineage (NCBI taxonomy): Eukaryota > Metazoa > Arthropoda > Insecta > Diptera > Drosophilidae > Drosophila > Drosophila testacea. Next base: position 717,211 of record JAWNND010000211.1, read on the forward strand.
AACCCAGAAGTAAATTAATATTAAAAAACATGTGATTTTTTAACCTACTTACCAACATATTTATTATCAAATAATTGCTTTCGATATTCAACCAAGCTGGGAATTTTTCCTTGGTATCCAATCTTCGATAATGTTCTTGAAAAGGTTGTAAAATAATGGTAGACAATTTCATCATATTTATCTCGACGTTCCTCGGGACCAAGCAACATGTATATCGCATAATGTAAATCATTCGTCATGGACCCCACATACGACACCTGGAAGTCGAGTAGCATGCATTCGTCGCCTTTAAACATCATATTCTTCATATGAAAATCCCCATGGCATAGAACATAAAAAGCATCGTCTTTTCGATTTTCCCGATATTCACGTATTATATCTACCCAACGTTTAATAATAATGCCTTTCATGGGCTCAAAATACTTTCTATAGGCCTTCAAGCTATCCACACTCTCCAGCGAGTCCAAGAAGTTTGGAAAACCAGATGTCAGAAAATCTTGCTCCAGAAAATGCGGGATTGTCGTTAAATCATATTGCAACTTATCAAACAATCCGGATTTTTCCTTCAACAGCTTGAAACTGACCGCATGCCACTTTGCCAATTTTTCCAATGCAGACTTGATTTCCTCTAAGCTCGCTGGTCTCTTGCGAATCACATCGTAGTTTTGAGCAACTAGATCTTCAAAGACCATTAGCTGACGTGGTTCTATGGTGTGATATATGCACTTCGGACAAAGAGTTGTCTCATCGCCTGCTTCGCGGAGGATCGCTTCAAATTTGGGTAATACTTCCGTGTACATAGCAATTTCCGTTGGAAAAAGCTTCGCCTCACCCAATAACTCCTTTTTCTGACCCTCCTCTTCGGGCATTGTTTTAATTATCAACGACTTAAAGAACTTTTTGTTCTGGGTTGAATACTCAAGATTTGCTCGAAACATAATACTCGCATAATGATCTCCTTTGGCAGTAGCTGGCGATAACTTAACATTAATGACTTTCACATTCGGATCATTAACATGCTGAGATAGAACCTCTTCAAAAAATTGCTCGTTCATCCAATCTGGAGCATTCAACTCATCCGCATTGAAGTTATCAGTGTTTGGCGACATCTTGCGTTATGCTTTGTTTTACCTCTGCCGATTTTCAAATAATAACTGATTGCGATTCGTATGAGACTCTGTATTTATTTAAGTTTTCAGATCTTATCTAGAGCTTTTTAAACATATTTTCGGTATCGAAAGCTTTTGTGTTGATCTTCGAAAATAGATAGGTTGTGAGGTCTATACCCTTGCCGTAGATATTTCTGAACAGTAATGAAGGTTGAAACGCTCAAATAAATATTGAACCTATAATATATACATATATAACAAATATTAAAGGATAAATATACACAATACTACTTTTAAAAATTTGTAAAATTAAATTGAGAATATTAAACAAATAAATAAAATTAAATTGGAAAAGAAAGTGAGCTTTACAAGATTTTCCATAAATTACAAACAAAAGTCATTACATGTATGTTTTTAGTTAAGTAACAATCATGCAGAAAAATTTATCAGTAATCAAACACTTCAGTTTTGTTATTACCTTGATAACAGCTGATATTCGCCAATTTTATCAGTTATCTATTAAATATTGGCATGTGACCCTCTATTATTGGTCTATAGAAACTATGTCATTTTGTTAATTATTAGTTTATGAGTTAAAAAGGGATTTCCTTTAAGCGGATCATGCTTACTTTAATGATAAATAGGTGTAAGTATTTTGATAAATGCAGTTAAATTATTTTAATTTAGTTGTTCGAAATATCCCAGATGCAGCATACGAGGCAGCAAATATTCCAATTCCTCGTGAAATTCTTTATCGTCAAACATTTGAGAGCGTTTCACAGGATCCATCATCAATTCCCCGGGATCCTGTCCCTTGCGCATGCAATTAAAACCAGCCAAACACATGGTAAGTAGGAAAATTTCTACGAAATCAAATAGGACAAAGTAAAATGAGAACTCGATTCATCTTCTACTCTCAGTTTCTACTTACCATGGTATCTCCTATCAAATAACTGCTTGCGATACTCTACCAAATTGGGGAACTGTCCTTTGTAGCCAATAGATGTTAAGGTATTTGTGAAGATTGTAAAATAATAATATATGAGTTCATCATATTTCTCTCGTCGTTCCTCGGGACCAAGGAACATATACATCGCATACAAGATATCATCTGTCATAGATCCCACATAGGATATTTGGAAGTCCAAGAGCATACATTCAGCGCCCTTAAACATCATATTCTTTAAATGGAAATCCCCATGGCATAGAACATAATAAGCGTCATCTTGTCGACTTTCTCGGTACTCTCGTAATATACCAACCCAACGACTAACTAGAGTATCTTTTAACGGTTCAAAGTATTTGCAGTATTCCTGTAGCATTTCATTCTTTCGAATGGATTCGATAAAGTCTGGTAAGTTAGTTTTCATGAAATCCTGTTGCATATAGTTTGGGTTCTTGCTTTAGCAGCTTGTAACTAACTGCGTGCCACTTGGCAAGTTTTCTCAGCGCTGCTTTGATTTCCTCTATGTTGGGTTGTCTCTTGCGTACCACTATATAATCTTGAGCAACCAAATCTTCAAAGACCATCACCAGTCGCGGTTCTAAGGAGTGATATATGCACTTTGCACAAAGAGTTGTCTCATCGCCAGCCTCGCGCAATATCGCTTCGAATTTGGGAAGAACTTCCGTGTACATGGCAATCTCCGTTGTGAAGAAGTGCCCTTTACCCAACAGGTCTTTTTTATGACCTTCCTGCTCAGGCATAGTTTTGATGATTAATGACGTGAAAAACTTTCCCTTCTGGCTTTGATAGTCAATTTCCGCTCGGAACATTACACTCGCATAATGATCTCCCTTCTCAGTAGCTGGCGATATTTTAAAGTCAATCACATTCACATTTATATCGTTGATATGCTTAGTTAGAACCACTTTAAAAAATGCTCTATTTAACCATTCGGGAGCTTCCAATTCATCTGCATTGTATTTCTCAATATCTTCTGACATTTTTAATAATGTTTTGCTTTACGTGCTTGTAAACAAACTGAAAACTGGTTCTTTGGCTTTCAGTATTTATACACTTTTTTATTTAGTGAGCTTTTCAAGCTTTAAAGTGGGAAATGCTTAGAGAGCTTTTTTGGAACTAACAAGAGTCTAACGAATAATGCACAAAGTATTTCTGTATTAATTACATTTTTTAGTTAGGTTTTGCTGACGTAGAAGTGAATTGCTGAATTGTGAACTGTCGAAAGATATATTATTCATGATGGGTTAACCTCAATATATTTTAAAGTTCTTTGAAGTAACCACAATGTAACATTCGGTCTAATAAATATTCCACTTCCTCTTGATAGTTACAATCGCTGTACATATTTGTGCGACGCCGAAATGGATCAAGAGCGTTTTTTCGGAAAGCAATCTGTATAGGCAGAAACGTAGTTAAGAGCATAAACTCTGAAAGTTACGAAAATTCGAATAAAATTATTTCATACTTTTCAAGATGGATCTTACCGTTGTATTTGTTATCGATCAACTGACTCTGGAACTCTTCGAAACTAGGAGCCTTTGTTGAGCTGTCAATTTTTTGCAACGTATCACCAAAAGTTTTTAAGTAATAAGTTATCATTTCATCGCGCCGTCTTCCACGTTCTTCAGGGCCAAAAAGCATATACATTGCATACAGAAAGTCGTTGACCAAAGGTCCCACATGGGACAGTTGAAAGTCTAGAAACATGCAACTGTTTTCCTTAAACATCAAATTTCTTATGTGAAAGTCTCCATGGCATAGAACATAAAAGGAATTCTCTCTGGGATTCTTGTGGTACTCTCCTAAGGAGTCTGCCCATTATTGAATCAAATTTCCTCGCATGCGATCAAAATACTGTTTATACTTTTTCAAGGTTTCCACTTCGTTCAGCATGTATATAAAGTTAGGCAAGGCATTTGTTAGAAAACTCTTCTTTTGAAAGTTCGGAAGTGAAGAAAGATTATATTGTAGCTTGTCAAATAGCTCCGGTTGCTCCTTTAGAAGTTTTTGACTAACAGCATGCCACTTGGCCAGCTTTTCCAATGCAGCATAAATTTCATCGATTGTGGCGGATCTGTCTCGTATCACTTGATAACCCTGAGGAATCAGATCATCAAATACCATCACTTGCCGAGGCTCTAAGCTGTGATAGATACAAGGCACATGTAGCCTAGTCTTATCACCCACCTTCCGTAACACTGCCTCGAAGATAGGTAATACTTTTGTGTACATGGCAATCTCAGTGTGGAATATGTGTGAATCATCCAACATTTGTTTTTTTTCGCCACCATGCTCAGGCATTGTCTTGATTATTAAAGACTTGGCAAAAGTTCCTTTTAGGGTCGTATACTTCACTGCAGCCCGGAACATGACACTTGCAAAGTGATCTCCTTGTACACTTGCCGGAGATATTTTGAGATCATTCACACTCAGCTCTGGCGCATTCTCGTATTGGATTAGTATTTCTGTGAAATATTCTGTGTTCAGCCATTCCAGTGCTTCTAGTTCATCGGGATTATACTGGGATGACATTGTTGTAGGTGCAAATCGTCTATATTTTCATTGTTTGATGGTTCAGAACTTACTAAAAGAAATGTATTGAAAATAGTATGTATTATTCAGCCATTTGTAGCTTGAGAGCTTTCAAAGCTAGCACAAAAAACGAAGCAGTGAGTGAGAATGAAAAGCGAAGCAGTAGAATGAATAATAACTATACTTAGAGAGGAGAAGGAGAGTGGGAGTGGGAAATAGGTAGAGAGAGAGCACTCATACTCACGCGTTGAGTATTGTCTTTTGTTTATAAACATACAAATTATATTATTATTAACAATTCTGCATTACCATATAGGGCTGTGCTGATAAAGAGCTGACTTCGTAAGTTACGGTGAGAGGCAAAAAAGCAATCAAAAACAAAACGATTTTGTTGTTTACAAATTAGTAAAACCGAAACAAGCCACTCAAATAATGACCTTCTTTAACAATGCCTGGAGACATTTTAAAGCCACTGATCAATATCGCATTTGAATCTTTGGCTTGCTTAGTTAAAACCCCTTTGAAGAACTCATCATTTAACCACACTAGATCTTAGAATAGCCCAGGTTTAGGTCTTATAATGTAAATGCTAGACGGATTTTTTAAGTTTGCTTAGATGAAAGGGACCTAACAGAAATTTTAAAGATACCTTATCTGCATTTTTTAAAAGGATATGTACACATAAATACTTTATGATCTCCGCCTATTCATAAGTACATGCCAATGTGTAAGCGGCTTGTGTAATTTGGAATCTGTATATAAACAAAATACACTTATTTATCCATACATTTATTATTCTCATTTAACTGATACTATATAATTGTACCGCTATAGATGCAATCTTGATCTTAATTCTCACAATGTGGTTTCCCTGTTACTAAAATGAAATAAACCTAGTATATATTATGTACATCTATTTCAATTTCACATAATTTGATTAAAAATACAACTTTCTTACATAAGTATGTACTGAACAAGAAGGAATTGCTCAAGAAGTTATGATAACAAAAATTTACTGATCTGCATCGAGCAAACCCTCATTATTAAAGACAGGTAATAGTTCTCTTAAAATCCGTTGTGTAACTGGATTGTTATAGCAGCCATTCTTAAAGTTAATTGCCCGCTGATTAGTCTCCATCAAAGCGTTAAAGTCCGCATCAGCAGTTTCAACATTTCGCTGGATGCCAAAGATATTTATGCTGGTGTGCATAGCTAAAATGTGAGAGAAATAATTAAATTATTATATTACGAAACCAATATATATTCTATATTATTACTCACCATAAAAGGACTTTCGTTTTAAATCTAAGTGAAAGTTGTGGAGGCTGGGAATCTTTGCCTTGTAGCGCAGCTTTCTGAGCGTGTCAGAAAATATCTCAAAATAGTGCCGGATAAGTTCTTCCTGATGATGCAGATGGAGATCCAATTGCAATGAAGAATTTAGAAAGTAGAACAGATCAATTGCCGGTGATCCCCAAGCAGCGTACTGGAAATCAATGATGATGACATCAACTGCTTCTCCTGTGGCATTATTGTACTTAACAAGCACGTTGTTTGTCCACAGATCTCCATGAGCCAAAACATTAACGCCTGGACTGACATCGAAAACCCGTTTTCCCAGCTCCATGTAGACGGGAATGAGCGCTTCCAGTTTCTCAGCATATTGCTCATATCCTGGCCATTGGGAGACCCGTTTGCTAGCAGCCTTTATCATGCCCAGAAAACAGGGCGCATAGTTGTCAGTGTGTCGGTTAAACATGCCACGATCGTAGGTTTCAAGGACTCCACACTCCCTTTCGTTGAGCACAGCCGATGTTGCATGCATTTTGGCCAATTTGCGAAGTACCAGACGGGCTAACTTCAAATCTAAACCTATCAGACGATCTGGCATTATAAAGCCACGCACACTGAGATCCTCGAAAATCAGTGCTGAGCGATCGTAGTCGACAGCCATTGTTTCGGCAAAGATTTGTTCCTTATCGTCAATTTCCTGCAGTAGCAAGTTAAGTTTCGGCAAGATTTGTTCATAGATGGACATTTCTCGATTAAATATATCATATGGCTCCATGGCTTTTCGAGCAAACTCGTCACTTTCAAAGGATGTTTTGATTATATAATGACCGACCTGAGATCTGCCATCGAACCTCTTAAACTCCGCCTTTATGCGTGTCAGAACTCCGCCATAGTTTTCACCTCTTCCCAATGCCGGACGACCATCCAGGGCGGTGATAGTAAGTTTTCTATCGTCGTAGAATTTGCGTAGAGCATCCTGTATATAGTTTTCTGTTAGCCAGACAGGTGCATCCTGACAAATAGGATTTAAATCAAAAGCTGTTGTGTTAAGCTTAGGAATAGCTTCGAAGGCCCCTATCAAATCCGGAACCGACATTTTGCTGGAATAGTTCAACTGATCCTGAGGCTGTTGGACTACAATTAAGATTCAAAATTCTAAGCCCACCAATTTATAAGACGCTACAGTTTGAGTGTGCCACATTTCTCTCTTAAGTGAAATTTATATCTACATGTGTCTATAGAAATGCAGATTAGCTATTTCTACAGTTGTATATATAGGAGAACGTGTCCGAAGATTATATTTTTATTATTTCTACCTCCCCCAACTCTTTCAGATGACGTTTCTGACTGTTGCTACTGCCTATAATTGGGGGCTGTTCTCTTATCAGAATGTATACATGCATAGCTGTTAATATATCTACATAATACTAGTCGTAAGAGAGGCAGTGTTTCGCCTAAGGTTTACACTAACATACACAACATTTAAAATGTTTAACAGATGTGAATCAATACTTAAATACTTACTAACATATTGATTAAATTTGGATTTCCTATTCACATGTCAAGAAACCACATTTAGTGAGTTTATATATGGAGATGTAAAGCTTTACTAAAAATATAATAAGATGACAGCAATGCAAATATTTACATTGTGGCCTGAAGACTTAACCAAAATAAATTGATTGATAAATGGAAGTGAAATAAAATAAGAAATAAAATGTTGTTGGAAATTACAAATCTAAAGGTAAATCAAATTTCAGTAGAATGTAAAAAAAGGATCATGAAAGTCAAATACTTAACTATAAATTTAATAAATTTACATCATTCGTATAAGTAATAAGCTATTCGAGTATATCAAAAAGTGTTTACACAGCTCTTAAGACCGTCTGGGCAAATATGCATCCTAATTTAGCAAAGATAATTGCACCATTATCTGCTTTAATCTTAGACCTTAATGCGTCATTTGAATGCAAAGTGCATGTACACTGTGCCTTATATTAAAGAAGATGCTTAATCGGGTAAAAACTGTCGGTATGCGATTTATAATGCTGTTTATTTTACACCCAAGAGCAGAATTTTGATTGTAATTTTTAAAAATACTAGAAGACTTTGCCCCAGGTCGCTTAGCTATAGAAATCAGCTATTGACCAAATTTGCTCAAAATTATATCAGCCTGTCCCAAATAGTCAATCTGTGAGTTTGGTTGAAATATCTTAAGAATTAAAATATTTTTCATACTAAAGCTTAATTTGCAACCGACTCTTTGAAATGCAGCGATATGACTTTTTTCCGATTTTGACTAAAGGATTTAACTGAAAGTACCAAATACACAAACTGTGAGATTGGATAAGATAGCCAAAAATATAAAAAAGTGGTTCCTTCAAGGCAATATTTGAACTTCGACCCTGAATGAAAAATTCCGTCTAACATCTCAATTATTTGTCCGAGAGATCGACAAGAGGTTTATAAGAAGAAATAACAATAAAAATTATCAGAAAATATAGAAAACTTAAAGTAAAGACAACAGAAATATGGAAAAGTGTCTAGTGTTAAATCGGGATTAATATTAATAAGGTTCTCAGCTGTATATCATACAAGATGACACTCGGTGTTATGAACTTTTCCATGCGACTGCCTTTTATCTGGCACACGTCATTCTCAGATCAGGCGTGAGACTCGTTGCCTCAAGGCGCTAAGCTCCAGAGCAAATATCATGGAACGGATAAGGTAAATTAGCAGTTAAGGTAAAAGTAATAGAGGGAAGCAGCTACTTTCTTGATCTATATAAAAGTCGCTTAACTTGTTGGGATTGCATCAGAAAGACCCATATCTCAGATCAAGCAAGACAAGATGGCAGCGGCACCTGAATGGCTGACACACGATTACATTGAACATGCCCTAAGAAGTCATTATAAAGACTCTAATTTGCGGATTGTGAAATTGGAAGTGAATCCGGCTCTAGGACCGGGTGAGAACTACGGAGGTGTCTTGACTAGAGTACGAGTCGGGTTTTTAACCTCCAAGAAACCAGAAGAAACGCTCAATCAGAACCTGATCGTTAAGACAGCCATTGATGATGATGAACTAACAAAAAAACTAATGGAGCCCTATGACATTTTCAACCGGGAAATGACCCTCTATGAGGAGGTTTTACCTAAGCTTACTGAACTCCTCAAGGAAACTGACGGTTTTGAACCACTATTTCCTACTGCAGTCTATGTGGCTCGTGAACGCTCGGCAATCATCTTTGAGGATCTGTCTGCTGCAAACTATGTTATGGCTGATCGAGTGAAACGACTGGACAAAGAACATGTTCATCTGATCCTGCGAAAACTTGCCAAAATGCATGCCACTTCAGCAGTGTTTAACGAACGCAATTCAGGCAGCCTGGAAAAATACGATCGAGGATTCTTTAATCGCTATACAAACGCCTACAGTGGATACTTTGTGGGTGGTCTGTTGGCCGCAGCTCGTTGGATGAGCCAGGATCCAGAGTGTGCTTCTTATGCCCAAAAGCTGTTTGAGCTTGCTCCACACTACATGGATATTGGGAGGGAGTGCTTTGCGCCACTCCAAGAGTCCGTCAATGTCCTGGCACATGGAGATGTCTGGACCAATAATGTTATGGTCAAATACGATGACGCTACGGGACGTCCAGTGGACATACTTCTTATTGACTTTCAGTACTCCTTCTGGGGCTCACCCACGATCGATTTACATCACTTCTTCAACACATCGCTAAGGGAGCCCCTGCGACGAGAAGAGCAGGGTGATCTTTTCAAGTTTTACCATAGCATATTCACAAGCACCCTTAAAGAGCTGAATTACAAACAGAATCCTATACCCAGCTTGCATGAGTTTCAATTACAAGCCGAGCAGAAACGTTTCTTCGGTAAGTTATTCTAAGATCAATTGAGACTCTTTAGTTAATAATGATTTCTTTCTATAGCCATGCACTCGGCGGTTGTTGTACAGCCTGTGATGATCAATGAAGACTCCACAGATGCCTGTTTCAATGCTCTGATGAACGATGATGAACGTGGCACCCGCTTTAAGAATCGTCTCTATAATAATCCCATAGTTCAGCAGAATCTCAAAGCCTTGATGCCAATGTTTGACAGAAAGGGTTTGCTGGAGCTTAATCAATGTTGTTAAGTTTAGATAAAATTCGTTAATTGTTATATAGCACTGTAATTTATAAGATTCATCGTTATTATAAACGCATTTTAAGTTAAAATTTATAACATTTTCTTATTTACAAATGTTTAACTTAAACGCTATGGAAAATATTAAGTCCTTTTAACGCATTTAATATAATGTATTTCTTCATATTGCACTTATAGTAAGAAAATAAAATGTACAATTTTCACTTAATGGCATTTGAATTCATCCACACAAAGTGAATTCTACCAACAAAATATTGCCGAAATGAAACTAGAAGAGGTAAAAAACATTCACTTCCGAAAAATCTTGCTGATAGAGATTGCTTTGATTTTTTACTTCTATTATTCATTTTTTTCAAAGTTGTTCATGTTTTTTATGAAAAAAATGGATTAAATTGTAATTTGAATCTCTGTAAAATGATAAAAGAACCGTAGTTGGTCGTAATGTATTTATTAGGGAGAGGTGAGGTTATCAGCGTAAAAAAATTTAAAATATTTGTTGCTTGGAAATATTGACAAGGAAGCCGGTGACTCAGCGATCTTGCACTAGACTGTAAAAGATAAAGTTACGTCAATTGTTTGAATTGTCTTTAAAAAACAATTTCTTTGAGCTGGGTATAGGATCTCTTGTAGGTGGCATAAGAGAGATTTTGTAAGGGCTTTTATCTACATACAAAATATATTTCGCAGCATATTAAGCTAGGTTCCCACAACGTAACAACTTAATGTCACAATGCCATCTACGTCTGGTTAGACTCTAGAGCTTCCATACAACTTCCACTAACTAAATATTTAACAGGTAAGCAATAGAATAATAATTTATATGAAATTAAAATATACCACACAATATATAAATAAAAAAAATGCAGAAAATATATATCCTAACCTAACCTACAGTTACGACGTCATCATCCATTCGATAAGCTTCAAAGCGTGCAAAAACTGTAGCGACTATTAAGATGATAAGGTGGGAAATACTTATGCAAAACCAACAATTAAAACTCAATTAAGACACGAGTAGATATAGACTCGGGACTTATTGTTAATGGTTTTATTATGCAAATAAGTCGTAGTGTTTATTAGTTGTCAAGCAGATGAAATAGTTTGCTGATGTAAATTTAATATAATTTATATAGAGCACGCTTAATCTACACACTAACTATCTATAGCTTTGCACACACAGCTTGCATTTTCTTTTAGTAATAACTGTTATCTCTTATAGTTAGAAATAGTAGATTTGCTTGTCATATGTAGATGACTATGCACAAATATAAAGATTATATTGTTACTTAAAATGTAAGAAGACGATTTTATGTAGTGTGGTTTATTTATGTGCGAGAATAGTTTTAGAAAGTTTTTTCCAAGTATTTTGTTACAAAAAATAATATAATACGATTTTTTAGAACAGAAGTTTCATTATATTTTTGAAAATATTTTTAGGTGGCATTTTTTGGAAGTTTGAATTTCAGCCTATTGTAGAAATCATATAAATGATAGAAAGTATGTTTAATAGCTCGGGTATAAATGCATTTGTGTGTTAAAGACATAGTTGTGTCAACAAAAAAATCTTATTTTTTATGTCGCGTTTATATATTTTTTTTTGGAAAGGGCTTGATGTCCTGAATATTTTAAAAAGCATCTTTTTTCGTGGATTATTAAGCCTTGCAAATACTTTTCATACAGCCTTCGCTTACAGCTATCCGTCGGCAATTTCACAGGGATTATAAGTAAAGTGAGAATGCTGTTCACGAGACAAAGGTATGACAATTGTCTAAATCTAGCTGTTTTATGGCAACCATAAAGCAAAATATGTACAATTACGTAGTTGGTTGGGTATACTGTCTGATTTCTTATAAAAAGCGAATTCTGTTTGAGTCGTTGATACAGAATCACGCAATCATGGGAGAGATACGCAACGGCAACGGCAACCACGATGACAATTTTCATCCAGCACCACAGTGGCTAACTGTGTCCTATGTAGAAAACATCCTGCGTCATTGTAAGCAGGATGAGAATCTCAACATAACCGATTTGAGCATCAAGCCTGCAACAGCTAAGGGTGAAAATTACGCCAGCATAATGACCAGGATTAAGGTGGATTATGTTCGCAGCGGTGTCAACGTCCCTGAAACGGAATTCTTCATCGTGAAGACAACTTATGAAAATGATCCATCCATCTCAAACGTCTTTGCGAGTTACCAAGCTAGCACCACCGAGATGATTATGTATGACAAGATCCTACCACAGTTGAGTGCCCTGTTGGATGACACTGAACAGTCGGAAAAGATATTCGCGAAGACACTTCATGTGGACTACGAGCGTTCGGCTATCATCTTTGAGGATCTGGCCGTGTCCCAATATGCCATTGGCGATCGTTTGACCGGCTTCGACCTGGAGTACTGCAAGTTGGCGTTAAGGAAGCTGGCCAAGATGCATGCTGCTGCTGCGGTTCTTAATGAGCGCCAACCAGGCTTCCTCACAAAACTAGATCATGGAATTTTTAATCGTCATTCGCGTGGATTTGCACCAATGTTTGAAAGTCTTATGCAAATTGCCGCTCAGTTTGCAGGAGAGTGTCCAGAGCTGGGCAGCGTATATGAACAAAAACTGCAACGTCTTCAAAAGTGGGTAATGGAGTACACCGAGCGAGTCTACGATCCTCAACCCGATGATTTTAATACCCTAACCCATGGTGATCTGTGGGTCAATAACATAATGTTACGGCCAAAAACTGAATATAATCAGCTGGATATGCTGCTGATTGACTTTCAGTTCTCTGCCTGGGCCTCCCCGGCCGTGGATCTTTATTATTTCTTTTACACGTCGCTTCAACCAGAGGTGAGGATTAAGCATCAAGATGCCCTGATCCAGTACTATCATGAGGTACTGGGGGATACCCTGCGAGCTTTGAACTTTGCTGGTTATATTCCCACACTTCGACAGTTGTGGTTGCAGTTGGAAAAGGGAAAATTTATGGGTGAGTACATTGATCAATTGAGTCTAAAGAAAATAAAAGCTAATGAATGATCTATCTATCTATCTTTCAGCCGTGACTGTTTCCCTCACCTCTCAAGCAATAATGCTCAATGATCAAACTGCTGACGCCGATTTTAATGCCCTGATGTCGAATGACGAACGGGGTCGAAACTTCAAGAAAGTGGCTTATAATAATAAGAAACTTAGGGAAATTCTGAAGCATTCGATTCCTATGTTTAATCAGTGTGGTCTCCTCGATGTGCAAGATTCGGATTAGTACTTAGTTTTATTCTTTAAAACCTAAATTTATCTAGCATTTAATGCAAAATTATATGAAATAATAATAAAGACACAACTTTTTTTATCATTATTCAATAATTTTTACAGTAAATGAAGGTTTTTTCAATTATCCCAACAAATGTTGGATCAATTCAATATTTTTATCTTTTCAGGTTTACATGTAAAATGATGTATTTTTAAATATAATTGTAAACTTAAATGCTTATATTTGGACATTGCATAAATAAATAAATATTTAAACTAAATAGTAAATAAATTAAATTATTCGAGGAGAAAAAAATAAAAGACGGAAAAGTTAAACAAATAAAACTGAATCGTATAACTAAATATAAAAGCTCTAAGCAAATATATTTCGTCAAAGTTTCAAGAATAAGTAAAGAGATAATTCTTATGGCAGACAATATTTATTTTATTCAGCTATAATGTATGAATGTTCATACAGTTTTTCTTGATTGGTTATTATAAGACTTGTTCTGAAAGTCTTTGGAGATCCTGTAAAACTCGAATAAGTCAAATTATTCCTAGAGACCTTATATTCCAAATGAGAATTACAACCCATTATTCGACTACACCCATTAAAAACTACTGAGTGAATCTATATTTTTTAAGTGAGCTTTAATAGATAAATTTATAGTTTATAATATTTTTAAATTTATTTACATAATCGCAGAATTACATATCATCCAACAATCCCTTGCGATCAAATATAGGTAGCAGCCTCTTTATTTTCTCTCTCATTATTTCAGTTTTGAAGAGAGATACTCTAACATCTTCATCGATCTTCAAATCAGACATTGCCCTTTCAATGGAGAACTCTACTTTTCCAGTGTGCAACATAGCGGGCAAAAAAGCAAAGGATGCAAAGATAGCTACAAAATAGAAGAAATCAAATTGATAATAAGCAAAAGTCTTAAATGGATCAGTTGAAAATTATTTACGCACCATAAAAAGATCGCTCTTGGAACTGTCGTTGAAAGTCAAATAGCGTTGGAATGGGACCACTAAATTTAAGCTTGTTCAAGGCCTGAACAAGTTTATAGTAGTAAAATTGGACCATCTCAATCTGGCAAAGATCGGCACGCAAAGATGTGCTGAAAAAATAATGCAAATCAGTAGCCGGAGAGTTCCAAACGCTGAACTGAAAATCAATGAAGATGACATTTTCTGGTCTTCCATGGGCATTGTTTTTGAACATCATATTTGTTGTCCATAGATCGCCATGGCACAAGGTAACAAAATCGTCTTTCTTAACCTCCATCACTCGTTCACTGTATTCCATAATATGCTCGGCGACTCCTTTGAGCTTTCCGGCATAGCGTTGATGCAGTTCCTCGTCATCTTCCAAGGATTTCATCAAGGCCTTAACCATATTTTGCATTATAGGCTGGTAGCCTCTGGTGTGTCGATTGAAGAAACAGCGATCGTACTTCTTAGCAAAGATTCCAGGCTGTCTTTCGTTAAGCACAGCTGACATCGCATGAAATACTGCCAGTTTTTCCAGAGCCAACTGAGTGTGCTCCCGATCCAATTGTTTAATACGATCTGCCACAAAATACTTTTGCAAGGACATGTCCTCAAACATAATCGAGTCGCTTTCCCGATCGACATTCATTGTGGCCGCAAACAGTTTTCTATGGTCGCCCAACTCCTGCCTGAGAATCTCTGCTAGCTTGGGTAAAACATTCTCGTACATGTCCATTTCACGCACATATATACCATATGGTTCCAGCAGATGAGCTGCCGGATCCTTGTCAGCAAACGTGGTCTTCACCAGAAATGTTGCATTCTGATATACCAGATCCTTACCCTTATACCCCACATTGATGCGAGTCATCACGCTGGCATAGTTCTCTCCATTTGCTGTGGCCGGTTGTACCTGAAGTTCCTCCAATTTTAGTTTCTCATCCCTAAGATACGTGCGCAACTTTTCTTCTACGTAATCCCGATTCAACCAAGTGGGTGCCACATGGAACTCATTTACAATTTGCTCTGGCATAATGCGTCTGATCTTGATCTTGATCTCACTTCTACAATTCCCGTACACGTTTGCATCGCTTTTGCACTTGCTTGTCTTTTATAACGTTGGGGGTCTAGTTACGATAAGAAAACAGCTTAATGCGCGTCTACGACTATATAAAACTTACGTCATTTATTTATATTTTATGTCTCTTTTATTCTTATACTTTAACGGTAGATGGTGGTAGAATTCTGCCCAGTCATTAAAGTGCCTTTATAATCAGACCCGAGGGGAAGGCAAATCTCTTGACGTCTATAAGCTCGTCTGCCTTATACCTATTATGGATTCCAAACAAAGTTTCACGTTCGTGGACAGAGATTACAAAATACGACAAACCGGTAGTTTATCAAACTAACTAAACCTTATTAAACAAAATCACAGAGGTGGAAAGCTTAGCGATCAGGGAACAAAGACCCTTAAAAATAAAAACAAAAACTTTAACACAACTTACTTTTTACAAAGTTTCTACCTTTATTTTTTTACAACTCTTCAATACTTAAGTATTCCACAAACAAATTATGCCTGAAATAAGTTCAGCAATAGATATTTGATTGAGTTTGAGTAAGGAAACTAAACAAAAACTCTTGGCACGGTAATTTTTCGTTTATGTCTGATGTGATCTGTGATCACAGAAGGAGCTATTGTACTGACAGTGACTAATCTTTTATCAACATTTTAGAGATTTCAAGTGTATTATATAAGATAGTGCTAATAAGTAGTTAAATAATATACAAATAAACATATGCGATGTCATCAAAATAATAATAAGGAGTTCTGGAAAAAAATTAAAAGATAACTAATCCATAGCATAAACCAATTTCATCACAGCATGAAATAAACTGTCTAACATTAGTCTACAGGAAGCACACCTGAAAAATAAACAAATTAAAAAGCAACACACAAATGTTCACAGAATTTTAGAAGAACTACTAACTAATAATTATGTACTTAAGTATTATATAAAAAAAATATTAAGCATTTAATACAAAGTTCATTATCCGTTTATTATGTTAAATCTTAAGTATATATTGAATGTCCACTACTATCTCTAATGTGTCCGTTGATCCGATTAATAACTTCTTAAATGAATGCCATTATGTACTTAAGTATTATCCAACTATTTCCTCGCGTCGCCTGCATTAATCTATTCCAATGGATCGTTAGATCCATCGAACAAAATCCATATATATTGGATTCCTTCTTAATTTGGATATAAATCAAACTAGGGGGCTTAAGGCCGATGATCTAACTATATTAATATATGATTTTAATAACCTTGTTTTCGAATGATCATTTATCCGGATTCGACAAAACTTGGTCAGAATATGCGAGACACATGTATGTATTTCTATAAATTTAATAAGAAATATAATATATGTACCTTCAGTTTAGATATTTCAGTTGTTCATTAAAGAATAAGTAGAACTCTTTTTAAAATAAATGTAGGTATATTATGATTAAAACAATATTTATATATATTACATAGATGCTTCTATACGAGACCTAGAGTTCATTTAAGTAAAGAAACCTTATTAGAAATCCCAGCCCGCATATTCTTTCACCACATCCTTATTTTCCTTACGATGACGATGTACGGCACTTGCCTCTCCTTTGGCAACACAACGCTTACGCTGCTCACGCTTCTCCCGCAAGTCCATGTTGCGGCGTATACGATCTGTGATCACCGAAGGAGCTATTGTACTAGTTGTTGTGGAGTAAGAACGTTGACTCCGTGCATCATTGAGCATCTGTTCGACCATCTTAAGGCGATACATGCGTGAACTAGGATCTAGACCAGCTAGTTCTGGCATGTCGTCCGTTTCCAAGTCATTGGAACTGATGGAGTGTGCATCTTCAGCTTCTTGACCAGCATCTGTGAGTGTAGTGGCAGCTTCAATAATCTTCTCTTCGACAACTTCGACTGACGAAGCACTAGCTGGCACGGAATCTATGACTTTTGGTGTGGCCGCTAATTTTTGATCAGGGACTTCAGGACCAACAGTCAGATTACCCAAATATTGCGTGCATGATTCGATGTAGCGTCTAATGGCATCATCTGACTTTTGAGTGAGTTTCGTTTCACTGTAGGAAACCTCGTTCTCCAACTGCCTGCGGCATTCATCAATCTCTGCGGTTGCAGCAGGCACTAATATTGGGGGCTCATCTTCGAATGCCTGTTCGTCGTCCTCTTCATGCTCATCTAGTTCAACCATTCCATATTCTTGAAGCAGCTCTTGCTCCATTTCTTTAGTAAATCCATAGCCAGTACAGTGCACCTCAGCGTCCAAATCATCTTCACGCACAAGATCGCTGAATTTGGGATAATCTTCGCTTTCGTACCCAAACTTTCGGCGGAACATCTCACGTACACAGGTTACGTCACGCTCAAAAAAGCTGTTAACGATTAAAAGATTAGTAATTGGATTTGGGAAAGATTATAATGTGATTACAATTCGGCATTCTCGTGGGAGGTGGACATCATTTGAGGAAAGTCAATAAGTATGGGTTTACCATCATCGGTGAGCATTAAATTAAACTCATTGAAATCGCCGTGAATAACGCCAGAATTACCCAGGCGTACAATAAGATTCATAAGGTCGTCATAGACCTGCGGAACATCCAACAGCTCGTGCACTTGTGTCCTAGAAGACAAGAACATTAAGCAAAGGAATAATCATATTTAACTCTTAACTCACATGGGCCAACCGTTTACTAGATCCATAAGCACGCAGTGGCGATTAAAATCTATGGGCTTGGGCACGGGAAAGCCACGATCGTACAACGCTGACATATAAGCAAACTCGCGCGTCGCCGAGATTCGCGACAGATACAACCAGGAGGCTTTATGGCGACGTCCATGGTAGTCACGCTTTGACTTGACATTACGGAAACAGGTGCGTCCTAGACGATGTAACTTAAGGCAAATGGGCGTACCATCCTCGTCGGCAACCACATAGATGTTGGACTCCTTGCCAATGCCAATCTGATTACCAAAGGAGCTAACAGAGCCGCGTAGTGTTAGGGACTTAAGTGCCAGGTAATCGTAGCCTGTGTTAGTTAAACGGTAACCATCATCTGCAGGAAAGGAAATTGTGTCACAAGGTGCAGTCAAGAGTACACAAAAACTTACACTTCTTGCCACGCTCGTACGATAGGAGTTTGTGCTTGCACAGCTCCTTTAACAATTTGTGCACTCCGCCAGTTTTGAGGTTGGCAATGGCAGCAGCAAGTGGACCAGGTACTAGTTCGTGATTCTTCATTCCCATTTCAATGGCTGTCAGCACACGAAAGTCTTCCTTAGTGAGGTAGCGCAGTACCGTAACATTTAATTTTCCCATTTTGTTTTGTCTGTTTTGTTTTTAATGAAATACCAGCATTTATGTTTTGCGATTTACACGTGCAACAATACGATTGCTAAGAACGATGCATTGATAAATATCGATAAGTTGGTACGAGTACAAATAAATCGCAGTGCTGTGTGATAGCACTGTTGTGCGGTATTTTTTCGTATCGATAGTCGATCTGGGGTTGGTATTTTTAGACTTGTCGTTAAAACTGAAGAGACGTCGACGTTTTAAAATATAGCATTCAGCTTTTTCCAATAACTTATTAAAACACAACAGACAGTGGATTCTCGCTCTCTGACCGTCTTTAATTATTCCTTGAATAATTGTAGGGCTGCAAAAAACATCGATATTTTAAAGAATAATCGATGTTGACATCGATGACATCGATGTTTCTCCAGCTCTACTCGTCGTCGTGTACAAAAATCAATTACTATTACTGCTGAAACTGAAAACGCAAAGCGTTTCCGCGAGTAAACAAAACGGCAGGCAAATACAATTAGCAATAGAAGTTGTACGTGTACAAATTATAGTTGGCGGAAGAAGTATTTGATTGTGTGTATGTCATAGCGTGTTTGTATTTGAGAGCGGCTGTGCGTGTGTGTGAGTGTGTGTATGACTCGTGCTTTTTGCCGACATGCAACAAAAAGAAAAACTTCTTTAAAGTGGGCAGTCAAAGGCCGTGGTTACAATTATACATAAAAATATTTTGTAAATGAAATGTAGGAAAACTAATTCAAAGCTATTTTTTGTTCCACTGTCATTGAAAAATCTACGCAACAAAGTGCATTCTCCCCCGCGATCGCGTGTGTGTTTGTGTGAAGGTTGCATTCAAGTGCAACACATTAAAATTCAAAGAAATCTAAATCAAAATTTCCCCTCTCTCTTTCACACTCTCCTTGGACTCGCTCGTGTGCCGCCCGACTAACAGTAAATCAACGTAGCAATACAATCGGAAAGAAAAAATGCAGATCAAGGAATTGTAAGTATTTGATTGTTTAATAAATTACTCTCAATTTGTTGCCAACTGAGGCTCAATGGTTGTGACAAATCGATTTTATGCTCATTTGTCCTCAGATGCGACGCTCTCGCGCCACTGTCTCGTTCTCTCTCTAACTCGTTATCGTTGTTGTATTTGTTACAGTTACTTGAGGCGCGTTGCCAACTGTTTGCAATTGCTTTAATTTATTAACTTTCTACTTTAACAACTTTTTATTATCGTCACGGTCGAGGCAAAAAATTATGCCTTATCAGCAATACATGGCGCATTATACTTTTCGCTCCCATTCAGCAATTGCGGATTTGTTGTTGTTTACGTGACTTCACAGATGACGTAACGAGTGGCAACAAAAACAAATGTATATAGTATTATATCTAATGTATTCCAAATTATTTACGTTATCATCAAGCAAGAGCTTCCGCTACCCGTATATATTCAACCAACAAAAATAACTTTTCATTTGTATGCGTCGCCCAATTCGTTGAAAAGCACCTTTTGCCACGTTACCAATATCTTGTGCTTACACATATTATATGTATATTTTCGCTGTGGCTAAAGGAGAGTCGGAAATTTACAATATTTATTGGCGTGACTCATCTGTCTGACAGCTGTCCTCTCTCTGTCTTTTTTGCTTTTCTCTCTCCCTCTGACTCTCTTTTTGTCTCACTCTCGCTCTCCTGTCAGTTTCGACTACACTTTTTATACAACTTTGCGCGCCGGTTTTCAAGCAGCGTTATCAGTACCAGAGTTTTAATCAAACAAGTCGGCAATATTGATAACGCCATCAGCGCGTGTGCGTTTACCATCTATATATGAATGTGTGCATGAGTGTGCACGGGTATGTTGGTATTAGAGGAGGACTTTTACACAATTTTCGTGATCGGGCCCAAAAATCTTATTTCGGACCTGTCTAATGTCAGACTTAACATTAAGTCACAGAAGCACTTAAGTTTCTAAAGCAATCGCTTTAAAATCACATTTGTATGATCTTCAATATGATTGTTTGACGTATACTTTTAATATGTTGCTAGCGATATTGGCAGTTTTAGATTCGGACTATCTTGCGGTCTCAGGCCCTTTTTTAATCGTGAGTTTCGGGAATGAAAAAAGCACGAGCACACCTCTAATTTGTAAGTTACCGTCTCTGTCACACCACTGTGCCTTCCAAATTAGTTTATATTCGAGAAATATGTTTGCCAAGAGTTATATTTGGCATTACGTATGTGATTCTAATGCTCAATTACTTTATTGATTCTTCTGATTGTCAAATTGAACTTCAAGTTGAAAAGCTTACGATCTCTGTCATTATTATGTTAGCAAATGTTTACCCTTTATACAGTTCTAAAAGTGTTAAAAGTATTGAGCTTTTATTTTACATCTGGCCATAGCTTTCACATGCATTTACTCTGTGTTGACGCATCAATCATCATCAATGATTTCATTTTGTCATTTGCAAGTTGCTCACGTTAGCCAAGTCTCCGGCCATCTCTCTGTGCCTAGACATTTTCTCATTTATGAGCGGAAATTGCCAAAAATAAAAATGTTTATTTTTTTAATTGATTTGACTTTGTGCGGTAAGTGAAAGAACGTCACGTGGTTTAAAGTGTGATTAACAGACCAGAAATATATAAAGGGCCAGAGAGACCTTTGAATTGTGCTTAAACCAAGTACTAGACCATATTACTTTTCCAACGAATTCATAAAATGAACAAATGGTCCCCTCTACTATGGTTTCAGTTTGCTTATTTCCAATTAAAACTTAATTAACTAACATTTGTATACCTCAAGAAAGTTGCACAAAATAGTATACGTGTTATTCAATATTATTATGTTAGCATTAGATTAAGATACTTTAGGTGAGAACTTTCGCACTACCCAATTTCACATTTGTAGACCTGTTAATTACATTTCGAAATTCATATATTTTTTAGTAAGTAAAGTACATTTATTTAAACACTTTTAAACACAATGCTTCTTGCCATTTCAAATTAAATATAAGCTGTGGATGCTACTGATTGTGAGATCTACGAGTTATTTTCTCTGGTTGACTTTAAAGTCAGTTATGTTTTTGTTTTTGTTAACTAAGCCGAGCTGCCAGCCAGCAATTTTTATTGGCCACCTTGCAATAAATTTTCAACTATTCAATGTGGTGTTTGCCACAATAGCACACGGTAGTTACACATTGAAAACAAGATTTTCAAACTTTATTTAAACCAATTGCTGTATTGTTTATATAAATTAAAATGAAATATCGAAACAGGTCAAATAAAACTCTATTTATACCCATTCACAAGTAATTGTAAAAAAAGGTATATGAATTAAATAGAACCTAAACAAATTTAGAAAACCGCAAAACGAGGTTTCTATAATAAATAGCTGTCGTTAATGAAATGTTGTGGTCACAACAAGGGGTGTAGTCAAGTGGGAATGTGAATGTGGTTTTTGTTTGCAGTGTAAGCGATATATTGTTTGCAATTTTATTGTATTTCTTATCGCGATGTGAATGAAAAACTGTCAACAGCCTGAAAAGTTGAAAGCGACCAATTTGTGGCAAACAAACTTTAAAACACACATCAGAAATTAATTACTGACCTGGTCGAGTGGAGACCTTTCGCTTAAATTAAACAATAATGTTTTCAGTTTGTTGTAGTTTTTTCGTTATTCGTTTTATGCCATTGCCAATGGGCATTGAAATGTTTATATGATCCACAGTAGGCACACTTTTTGCTTCATTTAACAATGGCGTTGAAATTTTTATAATTTCCACATCAGCAACAATTGTAAATCTACAGCGAGATTCAATCTGTAGTATGATGTGAACAACACTTACAAACATTCCAAATTATATGTTTGCTTATTTTTTTTTTATTGTATTTCGTATAAATAATTGCTGCTTAGTTAAACAATTATTTTTAATGCGTTATTTTGTATGCAACCATATGGCGTTGCTTCATTGTACCCTGTATCCTTCAAATTGTATGGGTATCATCAATTTCTAGAGGGGTTTAAAAGTACACTCTAAAGCTTGCAACAGAATTGAAAGGACAATTATCAACTGTCGAATTAGAAATGCTAACGTTACAATTAATTTTTACATATTTGTCACAATCAGTTTTGAATGTGTCCATATTCTTAAGATATTTAATTTTAAATATTTTTAAATGACATACAATACTTATAAATTATAACATAATATCCTGACACATCTCATCCGCTTTTCCCAAACCAAACAGAGTTTATCCTAGTATCATTATCATTTTGTTCATAGACAAATATGCATAGTATTTAATTGTTGAAGGTCAACGTACATCTTTCAACTAATCAAACAGAAAACATGTTTTAGGAAGCGATTAACCGGCCCTACATTTATAGCAAATCACATTTCGCTATACTAGTACTCGTAATTGTTTCAGCTAGTGTCATTGCCCCATTATCGAGCACATGCACTTCCACTTATAGACTCGTAGACCTTTAAACTGGAACTGATCAGATAGGAAAATGCACCTGTAGCATTTAACGCATTGACTTGACGTATTTCAACAATAATGCTAACAAATTGATGATAATATTACGTACACATATTTGTATTATTTGTAACTTTAATAATTGTGTTCGTTTTGTTGAAATAGTCGTATCTGTCTATGAATCGGTTGACCAGTTCCCCATTTCTGTTCATTTCGGAAATGACACGCGCAGTTGATTTTGTTTGATTTTTTGTAGGCGGGTTTACAGATTGCCATACATAGAAATATGTATTTTTGTAGCTGATACTGATAAGATAAAACAACTAACATTTTTGTTGGCCGTTAAACGAAATCATTACATATTACACTTGCGAAAAGCACAAGGCCAATGATAAGTTATATTGAGAAGAATTTAGTTCAACATTAATAAAATAATCAATAATATAAACTTATTTATAGCATATGTATACTTATTTTTATTATTAACAGTTAAATTAGAGCTATAAACTAAGAACCTAACTTAAATTATAGTATGGCATGTATATTTAAAACAGTTTAAGAGAAAAAGGCATCTGTAAAAATAGACAATATCAAAGCTCAAATGTTAAATTACTTAAATCAAAAACTATTTGAATAAAAATAATTGTATCTTGTAACTTTTTAAATATACATACATATATAGAGGCTTTGAATTATTAGTCTTTTATAGACAATTCGATCTGTCCGATGTAATGCATTTGCTAGTACTAAACCTTAAACTTCAGTCTAAAAAAAATTACTAATCAGTTTAAATCATTAATAGTAATTGTATATGGCACCATATCCTGTGTAGATTATAATATCTGGTAATAAATATGGTATGATGTTGCCATAAAGCAATCCACATCGATTAGTTTCTCATTAGTACAGTAAAAGTTTATAATGTTAACTTGAATTTTGAAACTATTTGCTCTCGTACTTATTCAAGCTATATAACAAATACAGAGAATGCAGGGAATCACCAAATTTCTATCATATTTAGTTGTGGCCTTCGAAAATAATATGAAGCCAATCTCAAAATATCATTCAAGTTGGATCCACGCCCACAAACAAACCACAGCTAGAGAAGAGCCTTGGCCAGTCTCATCTGGCCAACAGACACATATACACATACATACACAACCGCATATTCACTTTCCATTTTCGATTATGACAACAAAGCCAAAGACATTCCCCTTGTGTATGCTTGTACCTCTTAATGGATTGCCCTTGTGTGCCGGGAAGAGTGTGTGGACTCTGACTCGGGTCTCTCATTAAGAGTGCTTCAATATATTTTGTATATTGTTTTTCATCACTCTCTTGATTTTATCAGCGCTTTTTGCCCCCTTCTTCTCGTCTTTTCCCTATGGCAGCTCAAGCAAAATGTGGCAATTTTCAAAGTGCCATCCACTTGTCTCTCTTTTTGCAACTTTCCTAAGATAACTTTTCACTCCGATAGTTCCCTTGTCTACACATTTTTTTGCATAATTTCTTGATGGTTTTCTGTACTTTATTCCATTTTCCTCTTTGTCAACGTTTCGCTTTAGTAGACAGAATTCTTTGATGTGTCGCCATTTGATTTTTGACCCAGTTAGTTTGAACCCTGCTTCAAAAAAAACTTATTTACTTATCTTATTTGCCGCAGTCATTTATCTATTGTTGTGTTTGTTTGTTATTATATGGACTATTTGTTATTTTATGTGTAGCGAGAGAGAGAACACACTTTATGAGCTATTTACTTTATCAGAAACTTTTGTAATTTGAATTCATTCAACGGCAGCTGATTAAATTGACAAGCGAGATGGAAATATCACTTTAAGTTTCTTTCAATTTATTTATGCTTATACAAAATGGTGAGGAAAAGTTTTAAATATATTTTTCTTCTTACTAAATTGTTATATTGTACTTAAATAAATTCCATTTTTTTAAATAATTCAGAGCTTTAATATCCAATTTACTTAAGGGGGACACTTATTCAGTAGGTCAACCAAAATAGATTTTAGCTTAAATAATCTCTTAACTAACGAAGAATATTCTCATATCTATCCCAGATCAAGTTTGTTTTAGAATTTTGACACTCGAAAGTTCTTCAAAGCTATATTAAAACCCAAAAATTATTTGGCTAAACGCAATTAATTTGTTTCCCTTTCAAAAAAGTCAATTTTTAAGCCTCGTAAATGAGTCCCCCCTTAAACAATAACAAAAGTATCTTGGAAATTTAATTTGAAGCAACAGTTCAAATAAATTAAGCCTCTTGATAATCGACCCAGCTGACGCGTTTAATCTTCTAATCTATCCCAACCATCCCAAGACTTAAGGATTAACCGTTTTGCACACCAAATTAAGTGTAAATAAGTCAATTTACTCGGCACACAGTTTGTGAATAAATTGCCCGGTGTTACCACGCCCACTTTCAACCAAATGGAAGGCAACTTAGCAACTGTGCCTTGGTTTGGTGGAGTGTTGACCAGGGGTGTTGAGTTGGCTGAACTTTAACCTTTATTAAGTTGCAGTTGTTGAGTCAACTTTTTAGGGCTCTGTGCTCTCTCTGCTCTGTGGCAACGGCAGAGGTTAAGTGAGTCCGTGAGTCCGTTCATAAGTCCATGAGTCCAATAAGACAGGGCCACGCCCACAAGGTTCCGTGTGGCATTAGGCAGGCAATTAGCAACACGTCATTAAACGTGTCAACAATGGCAAAAGGTTAATTGCTACTGAAAGTCGCCTCTACAACAACAGAATCCTAAGTCCGAGGTGTCACAGACACTCAACACAGCCCCTGCCAACAGGCAGGAAAATCTCATTGTTCTTAATTCTTATATTGTTGCTTCTTGCTTCAACTTGCCACAGCTTTAAAAAAATAAAATTTTAGACGCGGCGGCAACAGCTCATAAAACGTGGCTAGATGAGAAACTTAACTGCTTCCGTTTTATGGGCCAAGTTTAGCACCTCGGCCAAGTTTACGGTAACAGCAAAAAGCTTACGTCAATGCGAAAAGTCACCAGCTTCTGGGCAATTTCTCATGTTATTTCCTAGCCAATATGCCACATCTGTAAAAGAAGTCAAACACTTGTTTTAAGCGAGTTTGTAACACCTTAAGAAATATCTAATGTCTGGAAAATATAGTTATATAGCGTTTATGGAACATATGTACAACAATTTATTATTTATTTATGTCAAAAATGTCTATAATTTAATTATATTTAATATATAATTTTTATCTCTATTCAGTATTAAGACAAAAATTACAATATAGAGTTTTCCATGTGTTCTTTTAAACTGTTTTTCATAATGACCTCGTTAAGGGCAAAGTAAAGTAACCAATAACCATTAAGATAGCTGTTTTAATCAACCAAAACCAAAGCTCGCAAAACCGATAAAACCGAATAAAAACTGAGAAAATAAAACATGCAATTGAAATTGAATAAAATCTTTAATATTTTAGGAGAGTAAGGAGAGTTAGGAAAGTAAAATTCAATAGACATACAACCAACTTTATAGGGTATTCAAATGTTATTTCGTTTTAACGCTAGTACATACTTTTTTCAATTTGGGTTATGTCACAAAAACCGCAACAAAGTGAAGCCAGCGCGCAAATAAGTTTCAAGGCCGTCGCAATTATGTTGTGCCCTAACCAAAACAGTCGCCCCCCCCCCAGTTTGCCTCCCCTCAACCCTTAGCTTATGCAATGCTCACACTCGCTCGTTTGTGCTTTAAACTGAAACATACTTTTGGGTTGTTTTTGTAAATAATTTTTCCAGACCGACAAAACTTTTTGAGCGCGCGGAACGAACCTACATTTAATTAAAAATTGAAGCACATATTAAAATTAATTAATTAAAAATACCTTTTATATTTGTTGAACATACATCCTCTCATCTCTCGTTCTCTCTCTTTCTCTTTGTGCCTCATTGCAGCCGCGTGACTTTGCCATTAACCGTGGAAGAGGTAAGAGATTGAATTCCTTATTTCTTTTGTCTTTAATGATTATTCTTTCGTTTCACTTTGTTTCTCCCGTTTTTCCCACTTTCTACCATAGTATCAAGTAGCACAATTATTCTCGGTGGCAGAGGCGTCAAAGGAGAACACAGGAGGTGGCGAGGGTATTGAGGTATTAAAAAATGAACCCTTCGAAAATTATCCATTGTTGGGTAAGCAGCTATTTAAAACAAACGGTACTTTCGACTTTTATTTGCTGTTTTCTTCCTTTTTGTTTTGTTTTTCTCGTTGTTTAACAGGCGGCAAATACAATTCCGGTCAGTATACATATAAGATCTACCATCTGCAATCAAAAGTTCCAGCGTACATAAGACTATTGGCGCCCAAGGGCTCATTGGAGATACACGAGGAGGCATGGAATGCTTATCCTTATTGTCGAACGATTATTACGGTAAATATATATCTACATGCAAGCCTAAAAGTTTCGTTTCTGTGTGTGCAGAAAAAAAAAATACTATACGTAAACATCTCTTGGAATTGTCAGTATAAAACTGAAGAGTTTTAAATGCTAAAGGACTCGGAATCCGCTTACAGCAAATTGATTTCCTTTCTGTTGATATTGAGAGCCTTAAAGGGAATTCCCTTTTGTGTTTTAACTTTACCTTTCATCGGAATTATCAATATATAAACTGTACTTCATAATGGATTCAGTTGCAAGTTTACTCACAGGCTCCGAAAATAGTTGTCTAACAAAACAGAAATTTATATTGACTTAAAGTTTAACAAAAATATATAAGTAGCAAACTATCTGTAAATAACTTTTTCAGCAAACTTAAACAATTGTTTGCTATATTTATCTTAAGCTTCCGTTAAGAGATCGATAAGAGCCTTAATCTGTAAATATGAGAAATATGTAAACAGTATAAGATAGTCACTAACAAGTAGAATTGGTATTTAATCAAATGGATTTAATGCACACTCTTTTAGAATCCCAAATTCATGAAAGAAGCATTCAAAATAATCATCGACACGTTGCACGTCGGAGATGCAGGAGATTCAGAAAATGTAAGTACATTTGAATAACAGTATCTAACTAATTTTTGTGTTTTTTTCTATCTCTTCCATTACGTACACTAACACAACTACAAAATTAACATAATCTGCGCAAAAAATATCTAAAATGCTCTTCAAAATCGTTTATTTAATATTGCAAATTCGTTTTTTGATTGGGGAATTTGAAATTTAAAAATTGTTTGGGTGCGTTCCTTTCGGGTCTTTTATTTTGGCTGTTAATTGTTAGAATCCTGGCTATATGAATGATAAATTTGTAA
Organism: Drosophila testacea; assembly: GCA_035043265.1. Classification (NCBI taxonomy): domain Eukaryota; kingdom Metazoa; phylum Arthropoda; class Insecta; order Diptera; family Drosophilidae; genus Drosophila; species Drosophila testacea. Next base: position 745,661 of record JAWNND010000211.1, read on the forward strand.
TATATATAGATTCGCATCATTTTGATAACGATTCGGGTCAATTAGACAATGTGAGTGATTCTTGGGTATTAACTATTATTTTGCTTATTTGTATACGTTTTACATTTGTCATGTTTTCTATCGCTTTAAGGTTGTCCAAAATGTGCTTATATTATTTCTATGTAGTAAATTTAGTTGTAATGTTGCTTTAATTGTGCTGCCTAACATCCGATAAACATTATATTGGTTTCTATAACGGCGATTCTGTCCTCGATCCATATTCTTTCAGGTGCACGAACTGACGCCCGATAAGCTGAAAGTGCGCGATATTGTCCACATCGACATTGCCAATGATCCGATTCTGCCCGCGGACTACAAGCCCGAAGAGGATCCGACTACGTAAGTTTAAATAAAATATCGAGACATAGAAGTTAACCCAAACTATAATTGGTTATGTTCTTCATAAATCAGACAGATTAGTAATAGTCCATAATACATTAGAAACCAACTCTACAATTTAAACTGATTTATAAGATGATTCTCTATAGTCACTATATGCATAATCTTTATCTCTTGCAGCTATCAGTCGAAGAAAACTGGACGTGGTCCGCTGGTGGGCGCTGATTGGAGAAAGCGCGTTGATCCTGTTATGACCTGCTACAAGCTGGTCACGTGCGAGTTTAAATGGTTCGGTCTGCAGACAAGAGTAGAGAATTTCATACAAAAGTCAGAGCGACGCCTTTTCACAAACTTCCATCGGTAGGAAAAAACAACTTGATCAATTTATAAAGCATCACACTACAGTATAATTTTCAATGATATTGCAGCCAAGTTTTCTGTTCAACTGATCGCTGGTACGGTCTAACAATGGAGGACATTCGTGCTATTGAGGATCAGGTCAAGGAAGAGCTCGATAAGGCGCGTCTGGTTGGCGAGGTACGGGGCATGCGTGCGGATGGTGATTAAATGAATTAGAAAATTAAAAAAAATATATGTAAATGTAAAAAAAAACACACTACAAATACAAAATGAAACTGAATGATAAAAAGAAAAGTATAAATAAATTTACATAACTAAACTAAAATCACAAATTGTAAAGGAAACGAAGGACAAGTACTACAACAAGAAAAACACCAAGTGTATAACAACAAGAAAAACAACAACAACAACAGCAAAGCTTAGCTCTAGTGTAGCTCCCACACAAGACAACCGTAACACAAGTAACAAAAACAACACCAAACAACAAACAGTGCCCGTTAGTTAAGATTTATTTTGTACGTAAAATATTATCAGGATATCAGCACTCACACGAACATACACAATCCATAAAAGCCCCTCTATATAAAATAAAAACTATACCCCTTAGCATTAAAATTAAAAAGTTGTTGCCTCAAATTCAGTTTGTACTATTGGTATAATTCGTTTAAGATGCAGCTGTAAATGATAACAACAAAATGACAACCATTGTAAAAAGTGTAACAGCAAAAATGCAGCTAAATGTTGCATGACAAAACAAAAAAACAACAGAATTAAATAAAATGAATAAAAAGTGCATCGAAGCCAAGCAAAATCAAGAAAAACAAAAGTTGGTGTAAACTTGTCTGATATTTATATACATACACCAACAGAAGGATCTGCATATGTAAATTGTGCAACAAAGCTATCAGATTGTTTGATATTTCCATTTGAAAGCGTATAGGCGTATGTGAGTGTGTTTTGCATTCGTTTAGCATTTGGAGTTGAGGAAATGTTGCAAAATAGAGTTTCGAGTTCATGAATTATTTTGAAATGTTAGGCTAAAGGGGTTGTTTATTCATTTCCGATATTACACCATATACCATATCAATTATTCAAGCTGAAACTTTCTCTGTATATTTGATTTGAATTGATCTCTTCGTCTTTAGAAGGTATTTAACTACACATACAAATGTGCAAAAAAAATACAATATATACTGCCAGAATTAAAAGAATTGTCTAAAGTTGATTCAACACACATTTAGAAATCTAAAATACATCTTGGGGCACCTCTTCTTGTACCTACCTACTCCGAATGCTTCAAACACTTGCCGCTATTTTCTGCTCAAAGTATTAACTTTATCTATCTATAAAACGTCCATTTTAATGAAAAACCTACGAACGGCTTTTAACAGACACATACAAATATGATAATGAAAAGAAATAATAATATTAACGGAAAGGCATCCAATATACGAGTATAGCAACTAAATAAAATGATATAAACTTAAATAAGAAATATGAGTACACATACAAATGTGAATTTAATTGAACCTCATAAGTTTAAAGAATGGATTTTCCATATGTAACTCTATGAAACAGTTAGGAAAAATACGCTGTCAACAAGTTAAAAATTTACATAATGCTGGGAAAGTATTGCATATTTAATGGGGCGAACGCTTTTATTTTTATAGCAAAAACTTAGCCGGGTTTTTCGTTGATACCCATATACCCCGACACACGGAGAAGATACACCTACACATAATATACATATATATGTATACGTATAAGCCTTGTATGGTCATAGTATAGATACGTATGTATGTATGTGTGTATGTACATAATACATAGTTAAAAACCGAAATAGTAAAACTCTTTTTGAAAATTTGTTAAATATTACGTTACGAGATGATATTCAAATAGTTGTATAAAGAGTATATTGTTAATTGCTGTGAGTTCCCGTTCAATTTCGTTGGTTAGTTGAATTACTTATTCAGCAATTGCACTGTAATACCGTTTACTACATAGGTATATAGTAAATTTACATATACATATTTATATATTTCACTATGCAACACAGTTTTTTTTTCCCAAATGCGCTCTAAATGTTTATTCGATTTTTTTTGTATTTCGAATTCAGTTTATTCTGCATATTCTTTTCAAAGAGTCTATGGATATTTCTCTTTACATGTCTAGAAAATACTTACTATATTTTTCTCGTACCTTTAGATTCTTTGTGGAGAATGTATAAACTTCGGCCATGCCGTGGTTAACTGTTTTGTTTTCTTCATTAATTTGTAGCAACTGTCGAGGGACTCAAGTTTCAACAATAAATCTTTATAGGTCCCATTAAGAAACCATAAGCTATTCCCATAATATTGGCCTTGGTATACAAAAATGTGTTGCACCCACAAACGAAATGCAACAAAATTAGATTTCAAATATAATTTTAGGCACTAAAATAAAATATACACCAGTCGATGAAGGTTAAACGAACTAGAGAAATGAAAAACAAAATGGAAAAATAAATTTTCAAATTATAAATAAATAATCTAATTAATTATATAATTAAATTGAAAACTTTCAACTTAATTCGCGTTCAATTTTTCTCAAACAAAAAACCACAATTCATTATTTCAATTAATGACATTAATTTGGAAATGTAATAAACAAAATGATAATAATAATTATACACAAATCACTTTAAAATAAGCTATAAATAATATAATATTAACTATGTATGTATGGGTTATATAAGCTGTTAAAAACATTGAAAAATACAAATTGTATTGTAGCAAATATTTTAATTAAAAAATTATAAACTAAAAAGAAAATAAAGCATTATTAATTATATTTGCATATTGGTTAATTTTATTATATTGATACTGGGAATATTAAAAGACATATATATATATAAATTTGGCATCGGATTAGTATGATTAGTCTGCTAGCCAAAAGAACTGACGCACCTCCTCCTCATTGGATGGGCGGCAATGCGGCGGCTGTGTTATAAGCGAGGTCCTAAGAGCCTTCATGGCCAGCATATTTCGTTTGGAAGCCAACGAGAGATCGATTATACGTTTCGGATAATGCACTCCGATAAGACACTCGTAGCTCTCCTGTTGTTCGGCTGACATGCGCCAAGGCTCATGGCTGTAAGAGGTAAATACATTTAGAATAACGATTAATCGAATAACAAACAAAAAATGTGATATTGGACTAGCGAAAGACAGGTTATGGTAAAATGTATAGTACAGCAGCTTCTCAATTCTTGCGCAATTTGCTCTTTCGCATAAGTATAGGGTCTCCTAGCTTCTTTTGTTGCCCCTTTTTTTATCAGACATTTTGGGTTTTGAATACGTTTGGAAATAGACTGTTATCTCGTAATAAGAAATATCTCAACTTACATGAATTCCTTAGGCAGATTTCGTAGCTCAGGAACGTATTGTTTAATATAAACGCCATTAGGATCGAGACGCTTGGCCAGAGCCACTGGACAGGTGACCAACGAGGAGTCCAATAAACTTTCGAAAGCCGAACTAGAGACCCACATCCAGTTGCCGGCACAAACAGACCAATCCGCATCCAGCAGATACTTAAGAAAGTGTTGCACTCCGAGCTCCCAGTTCTGCCACAGTCCACCACGTGTTAGGAATGTAGCTACCGTGTTGCGCAGTGTATGATGGAGCCAACCCTCGGCGAGGAGCTGTCGCATGGCACCATCGATAAATGGGAATCCAGTTTGGCCCAAACGCCAACGTTGGAGCAGATCGTCATCGGGCTTGGCCCAGGGTATACTTAGACAAATCTCGTTGCCCTCCATGCGATCGTACTGGGGATTATTAACCGACATCGTATAGAAATATTCACGCCAGATTAATTGTCCGGTGATGTGTGCTCCGCCTGTCATTTGAAATCCTTGACCGCCGGCGCGCAGCTGCACATTCTTGAACAGATCATGGACGCTCCAATAGAATCTGCGCACCGACAGGCAGCCGAAGCGAAGATGGGCACTCATTGATTTGGGTGTATCCAAAATGTTGGGCATGGCCTGATTTGGCAGATAGAAGCCCCGCTCGAAGGCATGCTGTTCTACCTTGAGGCGCTCGCTCAGCAGCGTCAGTGCCTGAGTCTCTCCTCCGACCCAATTGATCTTGGCCAGGTAGCCCATGTTATCGTTGTAGATGTTAAAATTCTCTGGCGAAGGCATCTGCTCGAAGCAACCGAGATCTCTGCGCAACTCTGAGGACAACTGAACAAAACTTACGCCTCCAAAGTGCGGATCATGCACAGGTCGCGGCGGCAACCCAATAACTTGTACCGTGTGCTATGGCAAAACTTGATAGAGAAACTCCAACCTAATTAACATATCGGTAAGAACTCACCAGAAACAACTGATAGGTCAGCGGTGCAATCCCGCCATTCGTATCAATTACCGCCCGTGGATCCCACAGTGTGTGGGACACTTTCTCCACATAGTCAATGCCCAGCTCTTTGCAAAGACTTTTCGTAGACTCGTCCCGCTCGTTCCAAATGGGTTCACAATCCTGTTCCACACAAATCTTGTGCAGACGCACCTGCTTACTCAAACGTCGAAAGATTTCCACGGGCTGACCCTCACATACCAGCAGACGACCTCGGCCTTCGGTCTCCAACTGCAGCTGCTTATCGATGTCCTTCAACGAATCCAGCAGGAAGCGCATGCGATTATAGCCAACGCTTTTGGTGCCTTATTTCAAAATTATAGAGAATGTTCAAAGAGTATTTTAAGTTTATAATTTTCATTTACTGTTTACATTCCTGTATCCAAGATTACTTTTCGTTTTTATAATTGGAATATTTTTGTATTGACCTGAAGAAATCATTTCTAAACTTGCTTCTATTTAAGATGACATTTTCTCTCAACTTTCATTTAGATTATTTATGAATAGTTTTAAATTTCGAATTTAATAACCTTATTTACTACCGATTAAAAGATTTTGTTGTTTAATTTCGAAATTGATTTAAACCATAAATTAGTCGACATATTTTAAAGAAATCTTTATTTTTGAGATACTTGGGTATTGATCTAAGATACCTTAAAAATGAAATATGTATATTAAAGTAACAGAAGCTTTTTCGACTTCTTACTATGGTTAGTAACGACAAAAACATCTATATTTGGATTTAATATTAATATTAAATTTCGCTTGAATAATTCAACTATTTGTTCAGAAGTATTAGTATACAGTTGTATTTCTTATTTCCAACTTTGTTTCCCGGCATTTTCCTACAAGTAGATCTGTATTAAAACAACTATATACAAGTGATTTTACATGTGTATTTATCTTATTAAACAAAGTCTCTCTGAGAAACAAATTGCATTCGATTCTGTAGCTTGCGCCAGTCTTCTTTTCTCTCTCTCTTTCTCTCTCTCTAGCTCTCTGAAATTAGACTGAAAGGCATTGTTATTACTAGAGTTGATTGTACCTAAGTCTGAGAACGAGTACGAGAACGTGTACTCTCGGTACATACAGTACCAGCTAACATATGCCGTTAGTCCCCCTCGAGCCATGCAAACTGAAGCGCTAGCATGCACGAGAGGCGTAAATTGATATCTCCAACTAAATATTTTGTAACAAAATTTGCTGAATTGTGGTATTAGCTCATAATTGGACATTTATAAACTATCCAGCAAGCCGGATAGATTTACTTATTAATTTAATTAGTTTGGAGATTTACCTGCACTCTCGCCATCGAATATGAATATGGGTATCAATGCTACGCCATGATCTCTGTCGGACAAGGCGGACAGCAAGGCGGGGTTATCATGAAGACGTAGTCCATGACGAAACCAAATTACATTTGCACTACGCAAAGCCATTTTTTCTCTTTATTAATTCCAAAAGATCTCCTTTACTAATTCAATAATACGAAATTTATCACTATGTATTCTTATTATTTATTTTTGTTTATAATTTGTTTATTCCGAACACGCGATGTGCTCTCGCCAACTTCCAATTGTTGACTGCGACTGCGACTGCGAATGCAGCTCACTTGGTACTTTGGGTTCGCTACGGGGGCTTTTGGGTCTTTGACGTGTTCTCATCGCCCTGTCGACTGCGTCAATACAAAAGTTGAGCGCGTGTGCCAGTCTCTCTTTGAGTGTGTATATGTGAGCGTGAGTGTGAGTGTGAGTGCCAATGGCAGCGGGAAGCACTTAACACACGGCTCGTTGCATTCTGAGCACTGCACTGTGCTCAGCTAAACAGAAACGCCTTCCGCCCCCACAGCTGTTCTGGTAACGACAACCACAGAGCTGAGAATGTCGCAGCTACAACTGTTGCTGTTTATTACGTCGCACATATTTCTATAACCTTACTGAGGGTATATTGACTTTGTCATTTCAACGTGTTTTTTATTATTTATATATTAAGCAAAAAAGAATCCATTTAAATATGGTAGTTCTGTATAGGAACTGTAGAAATTATAGTTTTTTTTATAAACATTTTTATTTAAAAAATCAGCAATAATTCTTTGGTGCATCAAAGATTGTATACCCTTGCGGAGACCTGCATTCAAATTTAATAATCAGACTGCATATAACAATATACCAGACACACAATCTGTGAGTTTGGTTAAGATATCTTAAGAAACAAAAAGGTTTTTCATACTAAAAGTTGATATTTAACCGATCATTCCCATGACATCTTTATGATATAATTGTCCGATTTGAACAAACTTTGGTTAGGCTGTATAAAACTGTTCCGAGCACACTATCTTTGAGTTTGGCTGAAATATCTTAAGAATCCGATCGTTCGTACGACATTTATTTGATATATATTTGATTTATTATATTTGACGGACCTGTACCAAGTTTCATCAAGATACTTAGCTTCAAAACTGAGAGACTACTTAGTTTGTACAGAAAGAGACAGCCAGACGAATATCGACTCAGCTCGTCGTGCTGATCAAGAACATATATATTCTATGGCCACGCCTCCATCAATACGTTATACACATCGCGATAAATTATGATACCCTCTGAAAGGGTATAACAACTATAAGTTTTGAGATTCAAATTGTAAAAATTAACTTTTATCTTGATTCTTATTTTAAAAATTAAATGTAGCTCATGAAGTGATTGTCATTACAAAAATTTGGAAAACCTCAATTTTTTATTGCGGATTATAAAATTTTAAAATAAAAGTTTATTTAATTTAATTTATATATAGTTTACTTAATTAACGTAATCTCAGTTAAGTGTAGTTATAAAATAAAATAATTTACTTTCAAATTCAATTAAATAATCTCTTAAAAAACCTAATTTATAATGTGTTTAATGTGCTTTTTAGGTTAAGTGCACCGAAAGATAGTTTATCTTACCCAACTATGCATGTTTACTCTATGTTGAAAAATTCGAATGTCTAAGAAATATGTTATTTAAGTTTCATTAAAGTAAAGCGCTAGTATTAATACGACTAAATTTGTTGCTTGAGAATAATTTATTTTTACAATAGCATATAAATGGAAAGTTAAAAATGGATCTAATCTTTAAGTTATTTTTTTAACTTTTAGTCGGTATGTTTTCCAATACCTTTAAGCATAGCATACTTTTAAGTACAATTTCGGAGCATATTTACTTAAAATGTTGAAATATCCAATATTAAACTCATTTATGTGTAAATCTACTTTAAAAATTACAACTCTAGAGCTAACACTCTACACAGGTTCAAAAACATATGCAGAATTTATTTTAAAAAATAATATATCGGCCATTGCGAATTACCACCAGGCATATATCAATAATGACTTAAATTAAAATCTATTTAATATATGTGTTGCCAAGAGCTATGCACGGTATCTAATAGTCGTTTATTGTTAACCATTCGTTGTTTATTTGTTAAACAGTTTTACTTATGGATTTGACAGTTCATTGGTATGTCAATACTAAGCTTATTTCATCTAGTGGCTTGATACCTTTTTGATCTATTCCCTTTCCTTGCTTGCACACACAATAATTTGTATGTGCATATCTGTGTAGGTATTTGTATCACTGTGGCCGGTAGTCTACGCCAGTGACGGAAGTGTGTTCGCTTTTTTTTATTTGTCAGTTGCTAATTTTAGGATATCAGAATAAAACTTTTAGTTATAAATGTATGTAATTTAGAAACTTTTGTTCCACGAGCTCGAATAAAACAAGTAAAGGGAGGTAATTAAAGTGAGATGTAAATCATTGTAGAAAAAAATAGTTTGACATTCGACACAGCGCAAAAAATTACTAATAAGTAGACTTAAAGGAGAACCTTACTCTTATTTTATACCCGGTTTTTTTTTACTTGTACATGCTTGTACATCAGTCCGAGTTTGGTTAAAAAATTTATATCAGTAATTTTGGAGTTGCTTTTGTCACTAGGTGGATATCAAGCTAAGGGGATTTTTTGTTTTCTATACACAAATGACTGTTTGTTCTATGTATGTGTGTGTGCGTTTTTGTGCTTCAAAAACTGCAGTTTTACATGTTGCTCAGGCAACAGGATGTGTCACAATGGTATTGTGGAGGGGCCGCCATTGGCTACCATTCCCCTTTAGTGGCAAAGACTAGAGACGCACGTGACCCACGTGTTCACCTCCACCCAACAGCAATGACAATAACAACATCAACAACAAGAATATTTTGCCATTTAAAATTGATGATGGCCAGAAGGGAAAGGTAAAGGGGATGCAGATAAGAATAGAAGGAAAAGTACAATGAAGGAAGCAGACCGTAGCCAGAGAAATTTCATCTTAACTTGCTGGCTTCAATAGAGCTAATTTCAAGTACAGATTGACGCAATGATGATGACAGAACAAAATGAAAGAATGCTGAAAATTCTTAAAGAAATACTTCTATAATAATAAAGCTCTACAAGTTTATTACGCATAGTTAGATAAACTGGTAGGGGAGCATACAAAATTTATATAATACCAAAGTACATGCTATTGAATAAGTTTGCTTCGTAACTTAACTTTAGCGTTGATACTGAACATCTTTGTGGTATTTGGAAATATTGTAGAATATTTTAAGTCGATTTTGTATAACATTTAAAGTTTCGTGTGCTCACACTCTTTGGTAAAAAGTGAAACTTAAAACGGTCCGTGTGACCAGACTTTAAACAAAATAAATTTATTAACAAGAACCTTAAAATTTGTAAAGATTTAGTTATACTGACTTAAACTGGCTTTTAGATTTTCCTGAACTTCTGCACATTTTTTTATCTCTGGTATTGCAGCAAATAATGAAGTTGAATTGTCGTTGAGATTCTAAATGCTAATTGTGAATTTTTATACTTATATAACCATTTCATTTTATTTTTAGCTTTGACTCCATGTTGCCAGTTTTCCAACCACTGTGCTATCTTAAAGTTGGAAACTCAGGTGTGCCGTTTTCCCTGGTGTCCTTTCTGTTCCTTAGCATTTCTAGCGTTACACCCAGTCAGTTGCTTGTTTCATTCTTTTGCTCAACACGTCACCAAGGACTTGACGGGCTTGGTTCCTTTGTGCAATCAACACACATACTGGGAATAGGTGTATTTGTGGATGTTACCTGGCTGCACTCTGTGCCGTTTGTGTGGCTGCATCGTTAGTTTACATCATTTCTAGCGAATCCACATTCGTGACACTGTGGCGAATTGTGAACTGCAGCTTGTTAAAGCAGATTGTGTAAGAACATTTTTTATATAAATTTTGCCTTTCACTCTTTTGCTTTGTGAATTGTTTATGCCCAATTATGTGCGCAGTCTTCCATTAGATAACGCTCCAAACTAAATAAAAAAAGAGATTTTATATATGTATATTTAATAGCCTTTGCTCAACTGCTAGCAATTTTTCAAGCAATTCCTCACATATTTTTCAGTGTATAAGCAACTGAGCAGACAATCAATCAACATTGTTTCACAGTTGTCAGTTGAAATAGGTTCCTACATACTTAAGAGGGTCGATTCCCTCTTTCTTGAGACCTTAAGGCTTTTGACGCCACTTGATGATTGCATTATTAAAACTTATTTTCAAAAAGTGTAGTTAGGCAAAAATCTAAATATGTATACTTTATAATTAATTAATTTATTTAAATACAAATAAGAAGCTAAAACCATAGCAATATACCCTAAACGGAGATTTACTACTCTTGCTTGAACTTATTGTTAGTCTAAATATTACTTTAGTTTCATTATTTGTTTGCTTAATAGTTACTTTGTCATGCAACATAAGGCGATTATACCCAAGGCAATAGCAAGTGCTACAACAATTTGAGCCAAAAAAAAAGGAGAAGAAGAAGAAGCACAGCAATCAAAATAAGCCAGTGAGCTGTGACAAGTAACAAGTATCAAATGGAAAGTGGCAAATCCTTTGACTTAATCGCCTTCGAGCTATTATACTATACAACAAAGTTTACTCGGAGCACAATGCAATTTATATTTGTTCAGGCAAGTCATGAAAGTTACACAACCCACGCACACTGACACTCACACGTACATACGTATTACGTATACGCATATGGTTATTATTCTTTTAAAATGGTTCCATTGTTTTTGTTGCCCCTTTCTGTATTGGATCGACTCTGGTGGCATTGTTGACTCTACTAATACAAGTTAAACAATCAAACAAAAAAATAACAATATATATATACATGTCAATCATACGCACCGTTGAACTTTTGTTGGAGACTTGATACAATATTTAATGTTATTGCGCTCTTGTTATAAGGGTTACATAACATATACATATGCATACTCTTGAAGTGGGTATAATAACTTTATTATGCAGATTAAATCAATACTCTGAATCGTTGATAATACATTGTTAAATCAATTTGGCCAATTTTTCCATTAGCATTCACTCATTATAGCCATTAAGTGAGTAAGACCATAATCAATTGCAGTTAACTGCGCACTTCATACGCATATTTACATTCAGCGACATCATTTAATTATGAATTGTAATTAAATTTTTAAAATATTTCAGATGCTCTTCATTCAGTGTGGGTATCATTTTTTAATACATAGTTTTGTGCTATTTAATTTACGAAATCTTTATAATAAAAATATTTTTTTCAGATCTAATTTTGATATAAGTATTACCTAGTTTTGTTGCTTACTAAATTTTTCTGGGATTTTTTAAAGTACAATTGCAGAAAAGGTGATATTAAACAAGATATAAAAGTTAGATACAAAACTCTAACTAAAACCTAACTAAGTTCACTTTAAACACATTGTAAGGAATGTTATAGTTGAATAATTTAATTTGTCTACAACACTCTTTCAGCTTATTCTGGGTAATTTGTAAGGTATTTCGACTAAGTCTTTATTAAAGTCTATTCCACTTATTGTTGCAATTCCGAAGTTATTCTTCAATACCGACTATTGTTTATTTTAGGGCAATTGCTATACCCATAAGCATACTGACGCACAACCAAAGACATGTGTGACGTTGTTTCAGTATGTATGTGTGCGTGTGTGTGTGTGTATGTGGGTGCATGTTTGTTCATGTTGGCTTATAGCTGTCAGCAGCAGACGCCACAGGAGCATACCTACAGGCATATGGACAGAAGCAGACGCACACAAAACTTCTTCCTTAGGCCCTTTCAGTTCTGTTCTGGATGGCACAGTGGGACATCAACCGCAAGTTAAACCAATCGAGTTAATTCGTAGTTCGTTTTCAAACTGTAAATATTGTTTCATGTCTGATTGGTCGAACAGCGTACAACGCAACCCTCTCAACACCCAATCCTTTCCCCTCATGCGTGCCGACAAATTAATTCGCATAAATATTTATGTAAAGCAGCTGCAGAGCAGGACCTTTGAAGTTACCTGGACCGAGCCCAAGTCTGCGAATAAACCTGAATCTGATCCTGCGCCTGGACCTGGACCTGGGCCTCAACCTCAGCCTCATCTTCAACCCAAGCTGGCAGCCAACTGTGTTGCGTCTGCTGCCCAAGCGAGCGTAATTCAATGAGCCCTGAAAGTAGGTCGCTGCCAAAGGTGATAAGGTGGTCAGGTGGTTGTGGTGAGGAGGCGGGAAAGTTGAGAGGTGCTTCGACAACAAACGTGGAATATTATTGAACTGGCTGGAGTACGAGTTATAAGCCAATTAGGCTGTGATTGAGTTGAAAGTCAATGAGTTGTAATCCGACCGAAGGATGGCTAATTGCCAAGGAATTCTGTGGCAACTAATTGCACATGATAAAGAGCTGAAAACGATAAATCATTAACGCAATCTTTCAAGTCTTATTTTATCTATAATTATAACAATTTTTAACCAAGGTTTAACCGTTCACGAATGCCATGCACAAAGCATAATCGAAAAGTAAGCTTCTCACACGAGAGCAAATTTGTACAGGAGTGCCCACTACAAACAACTCTAAGTGTAAGTCACATAGAAGGCAACAAATATTTATCCTCAGCTAGCTTGGTTTGTATTTGATAAACTCATGTCCGTACACACACACTTCCCTGTGCTTGTGTGTGTGTATATTTAAAGATCTTATATGTAATAGTACCAGCTATTCAATGATCTGTAATCGAATAAATCACTGTATACGTAAAGCCCAAGTATTTTTTAAATATTTAAATTTTAAAACAAAATAATGTGAAATTGGGAAACTGAAAAATATGATCCCTTACAAAATAATACTCTTTACTTCAGAGAGAAGCATGTGCATAATTAAGGGACCTTCGTAAATATGTAGATGCAAAAGCAAGCTGCGGGTCGCAACAGATATGTCCTTTGCCTTAAAGCATGTGCAAAGTTTACGACATAATGCCACAAGAAGGGACAGAGATGATGAAAGCATTAAAATCCATGGCTTTACCTTTTTTTTATTACTTAGTTATAATAAAAAAGGGCAAGTATGCTCTACAGATGGGTAATATAGTTAGTACTCTTGAAGCAATGGAAAAGAAATCTGAATAATCTCGTTTCAAATTTTACTTTAAGTAAGTGGTCAATTCCTTTGTTTAAAAATAATTTTAATCTATTTTATTCCTTTAATCATTACATAAAAACTTACTCCTTATACTAACTTACTCCAACTTATTATGAAAATGAATCATTTGATTGTCACATAGTTATCAAAATTTGGCGTAAATTGACAACAGTTATAGTTCTTTTTAATGTGCAATAGATAGTAGTAGCACTAATTTATTTTCGCACATCATTTGATACCATTTTGAGATAAATTAACATTAAACTGGATGATATTCTTATAGACCTTACTGTACAGAATTAGTATTATAATAGAAAAAACTTTTTACCGTATTAGAGTATTTAGTGTTCGCATATGATTTTTTCTATTCTCTACTATTTGCCTAACGAATTAAGCCACATTGTGTAAAACATTTTACGACCCGTCAAGTAATTTGGACAAACATTTAGCTTTCATTTGAGATTTTTTTGGATGTGTGGTTGCTTTATTTTCAAATTTTTGGGGGAGCTTGGAGGCTGGGGAATCCTTATGTATGTGTTTGATATATGTATGGCATAAATCATTGACGGCAGTTATTACTATTGAGTTTTTTTGGCCAGGTTTTTATTTGCATAAACGAAAATGTGAGCATCAGTTTGTGTCACGTCCTTAAAACTGAACTGATACTCATTCCTGCTCAAATTAACCAGTTAACAACAAAATTAATCATATTCTGTAATGAGATAAAGTTCAGAATGAGATTTATGAGCCAACTGAACGCATTGGGGACACATTTAATGAATATGCCACGAATGTGTCTGGCAGTCGGAATAAACAAATATTAATCATTTTTAATGAATTTGTTGTCAGTTTGTGAATATGATTATACAACTTTCAGCTATAAAAGAGCGCTGACACATAGCACAGGTACCCATAAGTATATATACATGTATCTTTGATTAAAAATGCTTTCATTCAGAAGACTCCCGAGGCATTTGGCCGAAAGACAGAGTTTTTTCCCTCGGCATTCATAAAAGTAAATTATGTGAATGAAACATTTCTCTGTCCTTGCCTGTGTAAGAACAAGATTCATTTTGATTTTCATCAAATTTAAGGTTAATTTCCGTTTCTCTTTTTAGCCGTTTGCTTCATGCCAAGTTCAAATAATTGTTTTGACCTGAACACAAACTCAACTAATTTTCTTTTGCTAACAAATTTAACTTTTCTGCCATTCACAAAGTCATTTCATTTGTAGTTTATGCTGCAGTTCTTTTCTTTACATCTTTTCCTCCCCGAATGGCAGGTACAATTTAGGGCACACAATGCCGGCAAAATGGCATTTGCCGTGAAGAAAGTGAAATCGATATTTGGAAAATGCTCAAGGTAGCTAAAATAAAAAAAAAAGGAAATAAAATAACGTGATAGTCAAGAAAAAATTCCACTTTTTACTTTATTAAATATTCAGAGCTGTTCCGACTTCCGATTCCGTCCAAAACCTGATAACTAAATGTCATCTAAAGTCATTATTTCGATGAAGTTTGGTTAGAACTGAACCCAAGCCCATATTTTAAATATTACCTATTTATATAGGTTTTGTACGTTCCCCTTTGTACCCGACCTTCATCAAAGAGAGCCTATTCGAAAGTTACATAAGCGACCTTCGATTTAATTATTTATCACTTCATAAAAATTCATTCAAAATTTATATGAGATTGGGTTTTGAAGTCCTTTTTTTTTTTGCAATCTAACAAAGTGCTATATTATTAGAATATAAGGATGTGCTTAAGCAACGTTGACAGCTCCTTGTTCAGCAATTGGTGCCAAAGCGCCATAGAAAAAAGCTGCTGCAATCCTCTGGCTTCGGGCGACTTAAAGACAACTTAATCTTTATGCTCAGATCAGGATTGAAAAATGGCTTGATATGGTGTTAAAAAAGATTTGAACGCATTAAATGCTGTCGTTTATCTCGTAGCTCGTTATCAACACACTTGCTCAGACGTACACACACACACACTGTCTGCTTTGTATCCGCTGGCCTACACTCCTTGCCACTTTCGGGGGCAAGTGTGTGTTGCATGTATACGTACCGGTTACAAAGGGCGCTGGTGTTGCCTGTGGCGCTGTTTGCTTAATACGCTTCAACTTCCTTGCCCATAAGCCAAAACGCAGACCGCCTCCTCCACACACACACACACACACACACACACACACACACACACACTAGCACAACACTCATACGGAGGCAATGTCGGCATGTCAAAGGCACGTGCAGTACAGTATAAACAATTTTATACACACACAACACATTCACACACCCATGTGCTTTATGTTTGAAAGCTGGACTAACCGGCGGCATTTCATTTTCCATACACACATTTCTTTGCCCATTGGTCCTGCTTCGTATATACAATATTTTCTGTGTCCTTTTTTTTAAATCGTCGCAAGGGGCAACACTGTAACACACGCACACACAACCGTTGTGGCACTGCAAAAACAACACAGCATACGCGGCGTATACACAATGCCAAAAAACTATCGATGGCGAATTTACGCGCTGACATTGTTGTTGTTGTTGTTGTTGTTGTGACTTTTGTTGTTGTCGCATTAGTTCTTGCATTCGCAACCAGGATTATTGCATGTTAATATACCCTGTAAATAGAATACAAGTAAGGGATGTGCAGTTGTAAAGAAGAGGCTAAGAGTTTTATTATAATATTGTTATAAATATAATGTTTAGTAAAAATTGCCACTTTAATTATAATACATTTTATTAATAATAATACTTGCTGTTGGTTAATAATAATAATGATAGCTAGCAATAATAATTACTATTAATATTTTTTAGCATATTTTGCAGAATATATTTAAGGTTAGGAGTGCTCGATATATTTCTTTCATACTTTTTTGTTTTTCGTTTGGCGATCTATCGCATATTTCACTACATTTTCATTTTAGAGCGTTTCAATACTCACACACACGTGCTTGCATAGCACACACACACACACAAATACACACACACACAATGGCGCATTTCCTGTTTCCGTTTGTAGCATAGTCGCCATTGCCAACAACAACATTAACATGGGGTCAGGGGGCAGTACTGGGAAATTTGCATAAATTTTACGTACTTTTCGCACAGAAGGCAAATTGCATTTTCAGCACAACACGTACTCCATTCAACTTCCACACACACACACACATACACACACACATACCCACACATACATAATCGTAGTTTTTGCTACTCTACAGGCAAAGGTAGGCCGCATGTCCTTGTCTGCTGCTTTTTCTGCTGGTGTGTTGATACTTTCGTGGCTCTCTCACACTCCACCTGACCTGTGTGTGAGGGTGTGTTTTGTATGTGTTGGTTTAAGTCATGCAAATGTTACGAAAATTGCTTTTTACTTTTCATGTATGTGAATACGTTTATATGTATATTTACACACACACACGCGTTAAGTTTGAGGAGCGTCCCTTCTACCTCAAATTGAGAACGAGGACCTCGACGAACATTTACTTCCACACACACAAAGTTAGTTAAGTGTTTGCCTTCAAGTTGTTACTACCAAATTACCTTTTATTGTCATTTCGGGTGCAGGTTGCCATACAATGGGAACAAATCGAATTAAATGTAAATAAAAAGTTTAATATTAAAACATACATAAATGAAAAGAGAAATATGCAATTTGTTCTTACAAATCTCTCTTCAATTTGTAAGCTTTTTCTATAATTACAATATGGTTAAAAACAAAGTATAACCCTATTAACAATTGTAAACATAAATAGAATATGAAATTAATGTTCAGCACTCAATAGGCTAATAATTATGTACTTAACTAAATTTTAAAGATTTTGACATATGCGAAAGTTTAATAAGATTTTGTTATAAAAATATTTTGTCATGGGTATACAATTTTTATCTGAAATTTAAATACATTTTAAGAAAAAATAAAAAATACAAATTGTATACAATAAAATTCAATATTATTATTATATTAATAAAATTAAATAAACTAACATTACATTAGACGGAAAGACGGAATTTGAAATACATTTAAAAGATCTTTAGATTGGTATAATAACTAATTCAAATAATTTATTCACAAACGTTGCAAACAAAAAGAAAAATCAATTTCAGCTTTACAAGACTATTGTTCTAATTCTGGTAATTGTAAAATAAATTTTACTGAAACTGTATTCATGAGTTTTGTATTGTAAATGTGACAATCATAAAGCTATTTAAGCAATTCCATTGTAGTCAAGTGTAAGCCACAAACATTTCGATCTCAGCCATTGTACGGAATTGTTCTTGAATATCTTATTCCGCAGTCCTCTTGTCCTGCTTTCCTGGCCGCCTGCTAAATGATGTGTTGTTAGCCAATTTAACCAAAATCCTTTATGGTTTTACTTTGTTGTATAACCAAAAGAATTTAAACTGATTTATTTTGTATAGCTTTAAATTTAAATTTAAATTGCATCATTTAATTGCTTACAGACATGTCCTTCTTGTCTGGCTCTGTGAAGTCCTTAACTTCTGGCGGTTTACTTTTGAGTATGTGTTTTGGTGTTTTTTGGTTTTGTCATTCTCTTATCCAACACCTCCTTCGCCTCTACCAGCTCTTGATCCTGCTGTGCTCTCAGTTATGCATGCAAATGTTAAATGCAATGTCAGGCGCCGAAAACGTGCTCAAATCATATTCCGCATACCAAATAACACAGTTCTCTAATGGCTGGATTTTAAAATGCATGAGCATCTCCTCTATACCTCTTCCTATATGGGTGCGTGTGAGTGAGTATTTCTATTTGTGTTGAGTTTCGATACCCTGTTATTATGTATGTATATGAATATGAACCTGTCCGCCTGTTGTCCAATTTTCCTCAAATCGATAAGGACGAACTAAACTCGCATAATATTCAAGAAGTACTCAATAGATGCTCTACTCGGTGGGATCTACACCAGTCCTAAAGCCGACATTTCATATTAGCATGTTCGAAATTATTATTTTACAATATGTATTAATATAAAACCTAATTCTGATATTGCTATCGAGTTATTGAATGCAAAGCATATTTAAAGGATATGTGCTACTCTCATACTTTCAACTAGATAATTTTAGTTGTTTTGTTTTCATTTTGTGAACTGTTGAAGTTTATTTTCTGAGATTTTAATATGTATGAGTTGAAGATGAAGCATTTATGGCGCACACACTAACAAACACATTCTCGTACACACACGAACAGTCACAGTTAGCATTTGTGTATGTGTCTAGCATATTTATGCTGGTTCTTTGGTTCTCTGGTTTTCGAGGTTATTATGGACAGAGTTCTTCAATAATTTCCTAACTTACTGCCACGGACTGAGGGTCCTTTGTAACATTTACCATGCTCTGCAAATTTCCAGTTTGACTAATGTAACTTACGTGTAGAACATTTTCTACTACAAGGCTTTGATGCTCTTCCTTGTTTCCACGTTTCGACCCCCTTCGGCTCGGCCTGTGTTCAAATAATGCAAAACATTTGTATGGAAAGAATGTACGAGTACCAGACAGGGACTCCATTTTATATCGCACTCATATTGAAAGTTCTCTTCTTTTTTTACGGCTCGTTAAATTGCAGTATAGTCATTTTTTTTATGTTACTAACTCAATTTATGAAAGCATCAGAGGAATACCCAGAAATTGTTAACGAAATACTTAAGTTAAAAGTAAAGACTGTCACGAAATCAAACCTCAAACAAAGAACATATGTATATGAAAAACCTTTATAATAAGACAATCGAATCTACATTCTCTTGAACCATGAAGAAGGTAGCATGTTTGAAAGAAAAAAAGTTATTATTTTAATACCTTCTGAGATTCATGTAATAGATTTTGCCAACGACACTTTTATAAAAATTGTTCGATAAAAACACCTGATTGTAACAAAAACACATAAAAGCAGTATAATATTTGCAATATCCATTTCATTTATTTAGAAAAAATTTAATTAATTTTATTAAAAGTCAACTTTTGGTATTAAAAACTGTTTTCATCCAGCTAAATATTTTAGCCACACTCAAAGGCTATGTGTTTGGTAACATCTTGAACAACGTCTTATAAGTTATGACCAAATTTGGTACCACACAGCTGTCATATGAACGACCTGTACCCAATCTAACAGGACCCGTCGGTCAAAATATAACATTTATCATCACTTGGTAACGTGTCAGGCTTTTAGAAGCTTTAAAAAAACATAAAAAAAAAGTAGATTTAAAACAGTTAAAAAATAAGGTTCTCATATGGAAAACTCTTATCGGGGGCTCATAAGTATTAAGAAAAGCATGTTTATAAAAAAGTCAAATTTGTTACTTGGTATCATTACTAAGATTGAATATAGGGTTAACACTTATTTTATTTCAATTTTTATTTAATTCAATTAGTTAATTCTTGTTACAATCTTTGAAATAGTTAAACAGCTGTGGATATTTTTTTTGCAAAGAGGTGGTATCTAAGGGTAAATAGTTTAAAGCCAAGTGAATATAATTTAACGCACATACAATATTTGGTAAGTATTTGTAAGGGAGTCGACATTTAATGTTTAGTTAGTCCCAAACTTTTTTTCGTTTGATCCAGATTTCACCCCGCAGAGTTTAAGAAGTTGACACAGTTTTTGGCAAATATTTAATGCCACAAGCTGAAAAAACATAAAATTTCCGAAATCTACATTCAAAGACTACCAAATAGTCTCGACATAATATGTTTGCTGTGCAAGTATCTCTAATAATAGCTCATATTTATTATACGATTAGTGCCGAGCTCTAATTTTCAGTTTTCTTTAAACAAATCCACAAATTTTATCACTTGCGAATTTCAAAACAGCTGAGTAAACAAAACTGATCTCAACTTACATACTATAAAAGCTGTTAGAACCGTAAGAAATTTATCATTCAGCCAATTAATCTAACAGCATGAAAACCATAACAATTGCATTGGGCTGTGTCCTTTTGGCCATAAGCTTGTTCCATCTGCCAATGTGCGATGGACAGGCGTGCACGGCTCCTGACGTCCCAGTTGGCTGCACAGATTGCGATGATCCAGCCAACGAGACAGAACCTGACTGCGTGACAACAGAAGCACCCACCACTGTTGCTGCGGACACCACTGTAGCTGCTGATACAACGGTTGCTGCTGACACCACAGTTGCGGGTGAAACTACAACTGCCGCATCCTCGGGTGAGACCACGACCGCCGCCAGTGGAGGCACCGGGGGTAAAAAGTTACAATTTAAAGGAACGAATACAGTTGACGGATACACAATTAAAAAATTCAAAAAGGGAGGCAAGAAGAATTGGCTCAAAAATAAGTTTTCTAAAAAATTCAACCGAGGACGGCGACCAACCAAAAGACCAAGAAAAACCACCAAAAGACCAAGAAAATCAACCAAAAAACCAAAAACAACAACAGCAGCAGCAGAAACAACAACAGCAGCAGCAACAACAACAGCAGCAGCAACAACAGCAGCAGCAGAAACAACAGCAGCAGTAGAAACAACAACAGTAGTCTAACCATGATAACCTTTGCGACTCATACAAGGATAAATGATAACGAATCGATTTTTATATTACATTTAGATTTAAGAACTTGTTAAACTTAACCCTTTATTAAATATTTTAGCAATCAAACGTACAATTTTTGTAGTACTTATTTTGGCTAGTACATATGCTTATATGAACACCAATGCCTCGGTTGCTAACGGAAGTCGTCGCTTAACCTGTTGCCGACTGTATTATATTAAAAATAAAACATTCAGTCAAGAAGGCGTGACAGTAAAATACCCTGTGGAAGTAAAGGACGTCACTTAAATGTTCTTCTAAATAGCACCAATTTTTTTGAAAGTCGAAATAATAATAATAAACAAAGTAAAAGTAAAGTTTATACATTCTTGGTCAGGACAAAGAGCTGAGTCGATATCGTCTATCGATCTCTCTCACCCATAAAGTATATATTATATATTTTTGATCAGCATCCTGATTTGATTTCCTGATTTTACCTCGATCGGACAATAAACGGACAGCATATGTCTGTCTTTTGTTTTATTTCCTTTAGAATATGTAGTTCATACGTTTATTGAATTGAACATATTTCGTTGCAAAAAGTGTTTATCAGGAGTTTCGGGGATAAAGTATGCATTCGGCAAGTGACTCTTACCTCATATTTAGGTATTTCTTATTTTAAAACAAATTACCAGTACAAATTGTATAACATAATGGAAGAATTATGTTGCACTTTAAACAGACCGAATAGAAATGATAGCTGAGGGCATCTTTACGCCCGTGAATATTTGAAATTCCTTTTATTTTGAATGGAGAGTCCTTAAGTTATGAGTAATTAAACATTAAAATTTTACTTTTATATAGTTATATGGAATTCACTTATTATTTCGTTGAATTGTTGGCTAATTAACAATTGTTGAGAAGTTAATTAAAGTGAGTAATGAGGAAATGTTTGATATTCTTTCAGTCAGACAACAGAAATAAAATCTACAGCATCCGCATTGAGCTACACATGGAGCATTATACAGCACAAATTGAAAATTGTCATTGTGTTCTAATTTGACGCTTTACTCGTATGCTCAGCCGCTTAATCCGCAAACGGGTTCACTAAATTCCATAGGACTGACTATAAAATGGTCCAGCTGATTGCCAAGTGGCATCAATCCACAAATAAAATACAAACCAAACACAACCGATATGAAATTCCTCATCTGTTTGACTCTTTGCATTGCCGTCGCACAGTGGCTCATTCACGAGACTCACGTGGCAAAAATCAAAACTCACGAGTCGGAATCTGGCAAAACGTGAAATGCAGTTAGGTAGAGAATTGTTTGAAGTTTACTGACCTAACTTTCCTTTTTCGATTAGGTAATTTGCTTCGGTGGTAGAGCTCTTCAAACATGAACAAAATTTTCATGTTGGCATTTTTGAGTATTTTTTGCAAAAATTGTTCATCTTTGGGATAGAATTATATCTAAATGGTTCATTTGAGTTAAAGTTTCTTAATTTTAACTTAAAGTTGTGACAATTCCATGGAGAGAAATATACAAATTTTGTTCATTTTGAGTATGGAAGTATTTTAAATAAATTATTTACTAAACCTCTATTTTTGAAGCAATTTTTCGACTTTACATAGACTTTTAACACCGAGTCCAGGCTAGTCCAGGCAAGCGAATTATACCACGTGATACTATGATTATTTTTAAAACGATTTTTCATAATTCCAGAGTGCGATTTTTTGTGCCTAAAAATGCGCAATTTGCTAGGCAAAAATGCGCAATTTGCTTGGGCAAAAATGCGCAATTTGCTTGGGCAAAACTGCGTCGCGGCGAGCGCATTTGTGCGCTACCTGCAGTGGATTTCTTTATATGCAAACAAGTCTGTCAGTTTTGAAGCTATCTTGATGAAACTTGGCACAGGTCTGTTTTTTGGCTGCACGCACTACATATGTCGGAACCGGCCGGATCGGTTCACTATATCATATAGCTGCCATAGGAACGATCGGTTCGAAAACAACATTTAGTGTGAAAAACTTTTTTGTTTCTCAAAATATCTCAACCAAATATACACATTGTGTGTTTAAATAAGTATTAAACAGGCTGACCAAACCAGGTTCAAATCGGACTACTATATCATATAGCTGCCATAGGAACGATCGGTTAAAAATCAACATTTAACAAATTTTGGGGTATCCAAACTTTGGCGCGCCAAAGTTAGCTTGCGCTATATTTTTAAATTAATTTCAAACAATTAAAAAGGAGATTTATTTTATTTAAATTTTGTTTTCATAGGAATTAACACGATATAAATGTATTAGAAACTTGAATTATAATAAATATGCTCGCTACAGTAAATGGAACTAAAATATTGATTTAAATTTATTTATAAGTATTAAAATGCTTAAGGATATATTGCTATAGATAAATATATGTAAATTCGAACATTTATAGTGAAATTGTTTGATGTTTGCATGCTTCTGAGGCAAAACTATCGTATAAAATCATGTGAAAACAAAATCCAACTTTGACTACCTGTGGAAAAGAGGTTTAATGCTCGATTTTGAAGATTTTACATTCAATTTAAAGCTGAAGAAGTTTTCTAACAAACGCTTTTTAAATTTTTTTGATATCTTTTTTGGATCAAAAGATATGATTTTCGCAAAGTAAAAACTCAAACGGCCCCACTGTGCGTCGCTCAGGCTGGTTTATTGACGGCACCTGTCACCACGTACTCTGCAGTGGCTCCAGTTGCCACCTACTCTGCAGTGGCTCCAGTTGCCACTTACTCTGCAGTGGCTCCAGTTGCTACCTACTCTGAAGTATCACCTCTCAGATACTCCACCTATGCAGCTGCTGCTTCCCCCGTCTACAGGATACCTGGGACCACCTATGCCGCGGCTCCTGCTACATTCTACAATGCACCGTTGACATCCTATGCACAAACTGCTGTTGTTAGTCCCTTCTTAAAGAAGTAGAACAAGATGTTATATTGAAGATACGGCCTGTGAAATAGTTGAGAAATAAAATAAATTAAGCAGAACATACAAACTAATTGTCGGTTTTCAGCAACAGGCATCAGATGTGTTATTGAGTATTAAAGGGGCTTACTAACTGAATCCTTCGCCAAAGTTCGAATGTAGTAAATGAGATACATAGAGAGCCATGCTATCATTCTACAGAGTCCATATAGAAAGAAAAGACTAAGTTCACACAGTGCTAAAAATTGAAGTCTCTGACAAATTAAAATTATACCTTACTCTCACACTAACTAAAAGTCTTGAGTATTTTAGGCAGAATGGGATGTTGAGTTATGATCACAAGTATTAATGAATTGCAAAACTTAGGAACGAGTGAGTTTCAGAAATTGTACTTAAGCTAAAATCGAGATTATGGAATTCCTGAATTTTTTTCTTAGTGAGAAATCAAATTTGAAACGTTGGGCCTTTATTTAATAAAAGGATCCGATTATAGGACAACTCCTAGTCATACTTACTTTTGTTTTCTCTACAAGCTAAAATGTTTCCCTTGTCGTTTCCGTTTCCGCTGAGCAAGGCAGACATAACTGACATACTATGTTACATTTCAGATAAGCACATTCACACACGCACAAAATACATCCTAACGTCTGTTTGTCTCATCATGTTTTGACCATATCCTGTAAGTAAGGAGTAACGCTATACGTGCTCTTTTATTAAGCTTCCGAATAATTAGATTCAATTACCATTCATTCTGCTTATTGCCTCTTATTGTTAGTAGCCCATTGTTAAACTCCCTCTGATAATTTTGTTTTCCCTTCTCGAGAGTGTATTAGCCAACTTTAACATTCTCCTTAGGCTCAACAAATTTTAGCACGCATCCTGTGGTAAGATTCTGCTTATTCAGAATATTCTACTTAAATCTGAATTCTAATAATTTATCTAACATTTTAGAATAATTTTTTTAGGTCGCCCAGCCGATTGGAATCCGATAGGAGGATTAAGGAAGTATTAACACCCATCAGAAAGTCAATTGCCTGTTAAATTCTCAAGGATATTCATCAAGCTTTGGCAGGTTTTGTAGCCTAAGACGTTGCCATGGAAAGGAAAGGTTTCTCTGCCACTTCGTTGGCCATGCTCAAGTGCCACTTATTTATCATTCGCCTCCTCTTATTTATCTTTCTGAAAAGCAACAACAACATTAAGCATTAAGAGCGACAAGGACAACAAATTGAACATGGGATTATGTTTAATGACGTCTATTTGTCTGCTGAGCGGAAAAACAGGACGCAATAAGAGGCTTAAAGACGTTGCCAAATTAATTTCTTAACATGAGTAGCTCGGCATCTAATAGATGTCATATAAGAAAAACAAGTACTTAGGAATGCTTCAGTTGAGGGTGTTTGACTAATATCCACCCAAGAGGGTTCTCAAACACATCAAATCAGAACCCATTATCCATAAATGCCAGTCAATGACAGTATCTATTGTTCGTAAAAGTCTTTAAGGACATGTCCAAATTAGGACTTGTATTAAATATAATTATTTGCAATTGTTGTTCAAGGATATCCAAGACAGAAATTTTTAAAGCAATCTGACTAAAATCATTATATTTGAGTGTACAAATCTCACATTAATAAAAACATATAATAATAAATATATGTTTTCCCTTTCCCACCATCCATGATAAAGAAAACAACATTTGTGATATGTTCTTAGGTATTTCCATAAAATTACGTATATTGTTTTGTATAATTTGGAGTATTCGGTGTTAAATTGCTTTGCATTTTTTTTTTAAGTAAAATTGATAATTAAGATCACACATCAAATGAATTGCCTCTTGCACTTATTGGTTACGTAGTACAAAGTTCTAACAAAAGTTATACCTAGTGTATCATTATTATTATATTTATTATGAGTTCTAATATTATTATGTGTACTGTATGCTATTATTAAACATTAGGTGCAACAACTTACAAATTAATATCACTATAAATGCATGAAGATTATATAGTTTTTATTGTTTATAAACAGACGTGAGCTGGGATCGTGTTAGATTGACCTGGGGGGACGGTTGCTGGTGAAGTGTGAAGTGTGAGAAATAGCGGAAATTTAATTAGAATTCGGTGTGAAAACTGTTTGCCGTATCGATCATCTTGGACTGTAAAAATATCTCTGCATTGTCAGTCATCTGAAAGAAAAGATGCGATCAAATAAACTCCTCTGTTTGCATTTTTGGGAACTTACCTCCTTAAGGGTGAGAAATTCATCCTTGTTCTCATCACACAAGCTAAACAATGTGGCTGCCTCCTGGAGAGCATAACGCGGTGTTTTTGGATTCACATAGTCTAGAAGTTCGCCACGATCGGCTTTGCCATCATGATTCTTATCGATGATGCGTTTGAACTCTTCTCTCCGCTCAACTAGTGTTTTAGAGATTAGGGACTTACGCAGCAAATCCTCATCGTCATCCACATTCAGATCGGAGAACTCTTCCAGCGTTAATTGATCATCGCCATCCTGATCGAACTGACGCAACAAATCATCAACCAGCTCCAACAAATTGGATACACTTGACTCTGGGTGTCTAAAGCTCAAATACTCGTCTATGGTCAATGTAAAGAGATCCGTTCTTGCCGCCTCCGACCAACGGGCCTTATCCCGCATCATATCCTCACGCGCCTTGCGATTGAGCGATGTGTGTCTGATCTCATCGTGCTCATCAATGTCCGCCTCTGTCATACCATGCTCACGCAAAAAGAACCGATGATACTCATCCCAAGTGATAAGCCCATCGGCGGGTGAAATATCTACGCGACGAAACTCCCGTGCATTGTTCATGATCGCAATGTCTATATGATCGACAATCCGTCGATTTATGTACTGACCCAGCTCCTGTATAGTCAATCGACCATCATGATTGCGATCAGCTCTGCCAAAATATAAATAAATAAGGTTGTTAGTATGATATTTACTAAACAAATATATAAGAAATTTAATTGTGTTCAGCAGCTTTTAACTAAGATTTGCACTTCTGCAATATGCATATATTTATTATACTTGCAAAGTAAAAGATAACGCACGCTATCTTTGGCGTGCCAAAGATTGTATACATATGATATAGTTGTCCGATTTGAACATAATTTGATCAGGCTGCAGAAAAGTTTTTCATACTAAACGTTGATTTTTAACCGGATCTTATCACTATATCATATAGCTGCCATAAACAGAAACTGTCCCAATTTTCATGAACATATCTTTAAAATTATGAGACAAGTTTGCATAGCAACAGACGGACAGGCAGACGGACATATACTTTATGGGGTCTGCCATTCCACTATCAAGACGTTACACATTTCGTGACAAAATTCCAAAAATCTTTTCAAGGGTATAAAAACAGCCTAACTTAGGCAGCATTTAATGTGCTACATATCCTGCGAACAGACTATCCACCACTATCCACGTCGTGCACATTTACTTCATTGTGTTTAAGTGTATTTTCTAAGTAAGTACTTATAATACAGAGCCAAGAAGCAAGAAGATTAATTTCAATTCTGTATTTAAATCTACAAGTACCACTTAAAGTGTTGTAACACTCAACGCCATAGATTTCAACTTATGATTAGTCTTATTTAATGAAAAGAAACTGATTTACGGGTAAAGTTGTCATCTACGCATTAAACGGCAATTTAACTGACCGAAAAATGTTGTGATAATTGCGTGTGATGAAATTAATGGCAATCATTTGTGGCTTTTGCATTTAAACGTAATTTTAATAATGTGGGAAAGTCCCCTCATAGTCGTGTCCTGGTAGAGTTGATTCCCCATTTGGGGGCAATTAAATTGTATCTGGAATCGTCATGGCAACAGCTCATACTACTATTGTTATAAATTTTAATTGTGAGTTTCTCTGGCGCCGACAATTCAGCAGAACCCACGACGAAGCGCTGTTATCATCACACGCGGCACATTAATGTCCTGTTGGGGGCATTCCAATTAGGCCACTGCTGCTGTTGATGGTACCGCTCCTGGTTCTGGGCCTGGTTTTGATGCTGGTCGTCGTGCTACTACAATAGAATAACCCTTACTGTACTGCCATCGTTTTGGTTTCTACATTGATTTAGCACTGCGCAAAAGTGCCACACTTCCGCTTCCGCTGGCTCACCCAGTTGCATGCCGCAAACTAACGCGAAACTTACACACAACACGCTGCACAAAACTTCATTCGCACTCGCAACTTTTATAGAATGGAAAAGTTGCGAAAAAGACTAAACAACTCCCCAACTAGACACTATGAAAACTACCAAAGGAAACTATATCATTAGTTGAGAGATGACTTTTGATACGTGTGCAAAGTTGAACCGAACAACTGATAAATTAATTTAACGGAGAAGACAATAGGCCGAGGAGCTCATGAGCCAAAATAAGTGTGACTATGGTAAACCAACAGAACAATATGCAGTTCTTATTCCCCTAAAAGCTTTCAATCAAAAGTTTGTTTGAATTCTTTTTTTCCGAAATTCTTTAAAGACGCTGGCCTCCCACTCTCTCTCTCTCTCTCTCTCTTTTCCTCTTTTAACATATTTTACAAACGAGAAATGACATTTATAATATTTTATACTTTTATTTTTTAATAAAATCTTTTTAATTTGGTTGTTTAGCTGGCTCGAGGTGCAACTTTTGTTTGTGCTTTTCTAGTGGGCGTTACTCCCAAATATTTTCACTACATCTATCGGAGTAATTTCTTGTTTTCAATATTCCCTCTCTAGCTCGGCCTTAATTTTTTAAAAAATTCGCAAACTTAATCAAGCGAATTTTGCAGAACTTCTGAACCTTTTAATGAATTAGGCAATTTTATCGAATATCTTTTTTATTCAGACTTGTGACTACTTGGGACTTAACCAATATCAAAATTTACATTAACGCATTCATTCATTCGCAAAATTTTTTCCTTATTATACTTTTCAACATTTATTTCAATTCTTCTTTGTAAGACATTCTTATAGATCTAATTATGTAACAGATCTTTTATTAAAATATAGCTTTACTTTCTGATTTTAATTGATTTTACATTGAAATCTTCGAATCAAGTTGCGGAATTATTCAAAGCAAAAAAAGTCCTTAAGTCAGTTATTCGATTATTTTCAATTTTCTTTACCATCAGAAAATCATTGTGGTATAATTTCACTTTGCCCCGGGAGTGCGGTTTGAGTGTCTTGTTGAAAACTATGCTTGGATTTGATTTTATTGCATTTTTTAGCTAAAAGGATATTAAGGACTATTTGCATGCACAACTTTGACACAAATGGCAAGTAGTCTTCTTAGACAAACTCCAGCAAGGATTCCGTTTCACAAAATCTTCTTTGCTGTCTTATAAAAGAAAAAATATCCACAACTAGCAATTGGCAGAGGAAAAACCACAGGCTTATGCAAAATGCACTTTTGTCTAGTAACCAAACCCTCGACAGAGGATCCCTTTTCCACAATTCTTCCTTTTACAAACAAATAGAGGGAAAAAATGCAAAAATTTGCAAAACGCAGACGACAAATGAAGAACTTTTCAGCCAAACTGTGCGTAGAAGATGCAAAAGAGCACAAAAAAGTTTGCAATTTTTTTCTTGTGTCTGTCTGGTTTATTTGTTTTTATATTTTTGCGAGAGTTTGTGTGCTGGGAGACTCTCGGGGTTACCGAATCTCAAATTCCAACTGCGAAAGAGAAACCGCAAATGGAAGAAGAGTTTGTTGGTTTAGAAAAAAAATACGAAAAAGGTTGAAAACCAACAAAAGTTTGCGGAAGGAAACTAACTTAAAATCGCTTTAGTTGCCGGTTTATTTATTTAAGTTCTAATTCCTAAACGGTATGGTATTAAAACCACTGTTCACTCATAGACACACATACTATTGTTCGTACAAATAGAGGGAAGCATCACATCCTTACGCATATTCCCCAAGCCGCCATTTGGTTTGGTCCTTCTTCACCTCCTTCTCGTTGTGCTCCTCCTCTTTTGCTTTTGACAGTTTTAATAGCTGACACCTGTTTGGGGCAATCTTATGGCTGTCATCTTTTGGCCACGCAAAACCTTCTGAGAATTACTGCCTCAAATTATTCAACTGTCCTTAGTAACACCCCGACAATTTTCAAACCAACAAGTCCATTTTGTGCACCCCGAGGGCAACTAACAGTTAAACATTTAGTTTGACATTAAGTTCTTAAGTTTGTGAGACTAGTGCAGAAAACGGACTGAAGGAAAAGACTAATTTATTAATTTAAGAATATATAATTAGAGTATGAGCAGTATTTATATTAACAAATATATATTCTTAACTATAAAATGACAAATTTGAAATTGTTTAAGTACATTTTCTTTATTTC
The DNA here is from genome assembly GCA_035043265.1 of Drosophila testacea. Classification (NCBI taxonomy): domain Eukaryota; kingdom Metazoa; phylum Arthropoda; class Insecta; order Diptera; family Drosophilidae; genus Drosophila; species Drosophila testacea. The sequence goes on from JAWNND010000211.1 coordinate 776,172, forward strand.
TTTTTCATTATCTGAAAATATTATTAGTTAAATTTAAACTTTATAATCATTTAATCAGAGTGACACCAAAATGTAGGCTAAATTCCTAAAAATTTAAAGAAAGTCAAAACTATTTCTATTTAAGCAAATGCGACAAACACATTTTAAATTATTTATATTTGTCATTCAATAGCACGGAACACAAAGTAAGCTCTTTTAAAACTGGCTTTAATATAAATTCCCTAAACGTACTCTTATACACATATTATATTTGTTAAATAGCTTTACTTAGGGTGAGGGTTCATTGTGTTTATTTGCCTGAATACTCATAATAACCCTCAAGTGTTCAACTGTAATCGTTATAGAAAGTACTTGGAGTATATTGCAATTACTTTACAACATGGTTTGTTGCCTCTCCAATTTGGTAATTAGTTAGTTGCCAAGTGTTGGGCCATGTCAAGTGCTGGTCAATAAGTAAAAACCCATAAAGTGCAAATCATGCTACCTCAATTGCAATTTGAGCTGTGAAATCGACCAGAGAAATACTTGAAATTCACTGACACAAAAACAACTACATATAAGTCTAAAAAGTAATTTGCGAATTTACGGATAACTTCGTCGGAGAATCAAAATCGAAAATAAAGTTTACCCAATTGCTGAGAAATCTCAACTGCAATGAAATTTCACATGTTTTTCGATTTTCCGAAAAAACTTTTGCCTTTACTTTTTATGAATGGCAGGGGAAACATGACGAAAAGTAAGGATGGGCACTGCTGGAAGATACCTATCAAATAAAGGATAAAGTTATTTTTATGAGTACAGCCAAAGCAAGGCATAAATTTTATATTGTAAGAAAATCTCGCTGTAAATCTAATCTCCATATGGCGCAATTATTAATACATTTTCCGAATACAGAAATTGAATATATAATGCTTTAATAATCCGATTTTATATGGGAATAATCTTTTTCTGGATTTTATTCAAATGCATTCAAAACTCCCATTGATATTTTTGTTAAATATGTACACCCCATTTAGACCTTTATATAATATTTAGTGGGTATGGTTAGGTTATGCTACACACACAGTTTTTATGATAGCTTATTTCTATTCAATATATATTCAAATTGAATATTGCAGTTGTGAAACTGATTCAAGTCCTTGATGACAGCCAATACAGGTTATGCATACTTAACTACTGTTATTTACATGATATTTACCTAATCAGAATTAATGATAGTTCAATACGATTTAAAGCCAAATGGAAACATGAAAATTGAATGAGTTTAAAGGCGTGGCACAGCTGCTGTTTGTATGTAAATTGTGTGTACGTTATGTTTTAGTTTGCTTGTGTTAATATTTGATTGGGGATTAAATATAAAACACATATCGCACAAATGGGAGAGGCCTTCAGCGTGCTCACAACGTCTGACAGCTGTTGAGGGAATTTGTTTATGTTATAATTTTTACTATTATTTGAGTTTGTAGAATTAATAACAAAAACTCATACAAATTGATGCAACTTTCAGCATTTACTTGTCAAACAATTTATTTTAATTGATATCCATGAAATCAAAGTCTGCAATTTATGCAGCAGATAGATTTGAAAGTATCTAAAACATTTTTGCCATTTGCCATTTTTGAAAGTAGATAAACAAATACATGACTTTAAGCTTGTTACTCATACGCCATGTAGCCTGTCGTAAATATTGTCAAAAATGTCAACTTGCTACTCTTGTTTCGCATTGCCACTAGTGGGAGAAGTTCAAGGTATTTTTAGATGAACATATAAATAAATTGGATAAAGGTCAAATTGTACACAATCCAAGGCGCATATTATTTTTCGACCATGTACTTTAAAAAATTACAAAAGGGTCTATTAAGTTCGTGTAAATGTGCGTAACAGGCAGAAGGAGGCGTGGCAGACCTCATTAAGTATATATATTCTTGATCAGTATCAACAGCCGAGTCTATATAGCCATGTCCTTCTGTCCGTCTGTCCTTTCGTAAATTAAATACAGGTTTAAAAACCGTATTTAAACCTTAGTTCATTTCAGGTTTTATCTTTGAAAAATATTTTATAAATTTATGATAAATAGTTATGGATACGTTGGTGTTAATAAATATTAAAATTTAATTTAGAGCAATGCTGCATCATTCATTTTTTGAGATTGGCTACTGTATTTCAAAAGAGAGGATAAGTAAACTTCAGTTTTGCATTGTATGTATTTGCCAAGTTAGCGAGGTCTCATACCACTTATAAGCTTCATAAATCTTTGAGTTAACATTGCATTAAACTGAATGCTACATAATCAAAAACCAAATAAATACATGAATTATGTCAAGCTAAGTAAACTTAAAAGACATTGTTTGCAAATCTAAAGTTAATACTTTTAATGTTTAGCTGAAGCAGAAATAATAACTAAAAGTTATTTGGTACTGTCATCACGTTTTCGTTTTAATCAATAATTATGATGGTGATTGCCTTGGCCTGAGCCTAGCTCTGGTAATCCGATTAGCCCTTGGCCAATGGAAGGAAATAAAAATCATTCGAAATAACAAATTGGATTCGTGAGGTCCCCAAAGCACCTCTAGGACTATCGATCAAATGCTGCGCTGAAGCTGCTCCTGCTGCTGCTCCTGCTCCTGACAACAACGACTCAATGGTTCTCATAAATTTCACAATTTGTCACACACACAATTGTAGTACGCACTGTGTTGGCTTCTGTGCTTTAATTATCTTGGTCTCTCTCTCATTTCTCTCTCTCTCTTTCTTTTTCTGTCTCTTGCACTCACTCTGTCTTTCACTGCCCTTGTCAGAGCCACCCACAGAGCGTGAACAATGGCCACAGGCAACAACAATGAAGCTGGCGCCAAACTAGCGCCAAAATTATCAACCGTACCCCCAACGGAAGCTAGGGTGACCAGGCATTCCATTGAGCAGAGCAGACCATAACTCAGCCGCAACTTACCGTTTGAAAGCTTTAGCAAGTATTTGCTTCTCGTTCACATTGCTGGCCGTTATTATAACTGTTTCGGGCTGCGGCTGTGACTTGGATTTGCTGTTGCCTCCTTTTACTCCTCCTCCTCCATCGTTTTCTCTTCTTCCTACCTCATTAGCAGACATCGGTTGCACTTTTTGGCGCTCCTCCTTCTTCTTCGTCTGAACATTCCCCAAATCCAAATTGTTCTGCTTTAGCTTTTGCTTTTGCTGTTGTTGTTGTTGCTGCTGCTGTTGTTGCTGTTGTTTTTGCTCCAATTCCTGGTTGCGACTATTGGGCGTAGACTTGGATATAGCTGGGGTCTGGTCAACTGTGCTCAGCTCCCTCTGCTGTTGCTGCTGCTGCTGCTGTTGCTGCTGTTGTTGTTGTTGTTGCTGCAGCTTGTGGCTGGTGCTGTGCAATATGAGGCCAATGAAAAACATATAAAACAAAATGGCGCACAGTGTTGAGCAGCGCAGCCAGCGGAAGCTTTTGCTCAGCTTGTTAACGAAAGTCATTTTGTGGCCGGCAGCGAGCATTGAATCTGCTCCCCAATCCTCCTGCACCTGGTATGCAGCCCTCTCCTCCTTTTACAACTCACGTTGCGTGTAATTTGATGAAATTTCTGTTGCCTGCTGTTTCCGTTGATTATCCTACTCCTCCCCTTGTCCACGACGTTCACGCTGATTCACAAGCGACTCTTGTAACTGTTGTTGTAATTGTACGTTAATTGACTTTTATATATGTGCCTCTGTGTGTGTGTGTGTATGTGAATGTGTATGGGTGCAGTCAACGTTGCTAACCTCGGTTTTTGCTTCATTCAACTTTGACACGCCCATACGCCCACAAATTTCAGTTGTTACGAACTGTTTCCTCCTCCTGCAATTGCTTGTTAACCTCTAATACCAATTTGATGCTCTCTTCCTTGCCGCACGCTCCATTTCCTTCAATTCGCTTTTAACGCAATTTTACATGATTGTTACACGCGTTTCCATTATGCATTCCACCAACTGCACTAAGGAAGAGAATAAAGTTAAAGATCGTTCTTTAGTCGAGATTAAATAACACAGATTATTTAATGATAGTATGTATAATATTAACTACAAAGTTTAATAATATATATTCACTATATATCTTATTTAAATAATAAAGCTTTAAAATTACTTGAACATAATTAATAGTTCCAGCTTTAAACAAGCTTTATAAAGCTTTCCCTATGATGAACAACTTTTATACTATTAATACTTATTATTCTTATTATTTATATTTATTTTGCAATGAAGTTCTTAATATTTACTACTGCACTAAATCATTAGATTATTATAAAACTTGCAACTTTAGTTAACCATAAGAGCTTTCAATTACTTTCTGTGCCTTAACCTACTAATTGGTCCCTACTGCTTTCTCAATGTATTTCCTCAGGGTTCATCCATTAAGAGACCAAAAGACGAATTATAAAAGAACTTAAATTTACTGCTGTTGCCCTTGCTTATACATGAGATTTGTTTTGCGAAGTGAAAGAGCCATGGGACAGTCATTAAATAGGGCCACAATAATGACTGACATTACGACGAGTACTAAAAATCAGTCGTAAACCGGATAAGATGAGATGCGTTGTTAATTCTGAAGGCTAGAACATAAAATGCCTAACGGAAACTGAGTTCATTTGCCCGAGTTCAGAGTTAACGGATGCTGCATAATAAATGAACCTTGTTAAAGAGATACTTTTGCTTAAATGCTAAAAATCTCCATGTTAAAGGCACATTTATAATGTGGTAAAAAAGGCTTCAAAACTCTTCAATATTCACAACGGATCAACATTTGGTTCAATTTTATATTCATATTTTCTTGTATTCAGGCAAATTTTAATGCAAAAATAATTGCACGATTTTAAAAGGAACCTATGATTTTTTAATTAAACTCTTTATGAGTCAATATTATTAACGAACCGAACCTCTTAAAACTGCTTCGGATCGATTTATTTAAAGCTCATCTAGTTAGCATACAAATTTATGCACCTGAGTCAGTAATCCTACATTTACCGGAAATTAATATATGTACATTTGTAAGGACATTTCCAAAATGTCGAACACGACATTTGCATTTAAAGGGAAAAATCTCTTATGCCAAGGCATTTTTTAATTTGATAAAAAGCTGAACTTATATTCATTCATTCATTCACATTCACACAGATTCACTTATGCAATATTTACAAGCCAATATGCAATAAATGCATCCACTTTCGATTTTATTGGTACTTTATTTACCTTCCTCTCTTACTCTCACTCTTACACACTGTTTGTCTCTTTCACAAACACAATCAGCTTGTTTTGACTCAATTTTTGAGTTGACTAACTGACTCAATCGTATTTTGAATTGTGTTGCTTTACTGTTTACAGTTATTGCTTTTAAAATTGCCATTGTTTCTGTTGTTGTTATTGTTGTTTCTGTTGTTGTTTTTGTTGTTTCTGTTTCTGTTGTTGTTTTTGTTGTTTCTGTTTCTGTTGTTGTTATTGTTGTTGTTGTTGTTGTTGTTGTTGTTGTTGTCGTTGTTGTTGTTGTTATTGTTATTGTTGTTGTTGTCTCGCTCTTTAAGCTCTTTTGTTGCGCGCCGTTTACTTTTGTTTTCACTTCGACTCGGTTCGTTTCGTCTGTCGCTTTTGTTGCTTTCTTTTATTGCTTCACACAAACCAGTTGAACATCTCTTTAGTCATATTTTCGTACATACAGAAATACATACATACATACATACATATGTATGCTGAAAACATCTCACACTCCATTCCTGTGTTGCCAACTTTTGAGATGCAAAATATAGCTGTTTCTCATTGGTCAAACGTCAAAAAAATTATAACAAATTTTTAAAAAACGTATGTTTTACAATCTTGTCAAAAAAATAAGAAGTCGAAAAAGTGTTTGTGTAAAAAATAGAGTAAACCTTTCAGGTAAAAGTTCACGTGTCAAGCGTGCTTCCTACATTAAATACTTAAAACTTAATTTAAATTTGATCAAATCATCATGTGCTACCGACCTGAAAATGATACCTATATTTTCTTTAAGATAAAAGAACAGAAAAGGGCCAAGAAGCTGTTAAAAGCCGAGAATTTCCAGTGATCCCTGCTTTCGAAATTTCTACGCAATTTGACTTTAAAAAAGGCAGGTTGTACAAAAAAAAGCCAAACAATTTGGCAACACTGCTTCATACGGTCAAAAGCTTTTACACCAAGCGACTGTGTCGCAGCTGTTTACTGTTTGCCATTTGTTGCTGTTGCTTCTATTGCATGTTGTTTGTTGTTTTATTAACTGTTCATGTTGCTTTTGTTTTATGTCTCTGTGAACTTTCGCTGCTTATTAGTAGCGAATGTTGTAATGAAACAGATGGCAACCAAAGAGAAGCACTAAAGCAGGAGAAAAAAGTTGGCAATAAATTTGTAATATCATTTATGTTCAGTTGAAAACGCGTCGCTTATAAAAAGTAAAAAGATTCTTTATGAATTTACTTCATATCGCAAAATCTAATCCAATTAGCAAGTTTATAAGCCCACGTCCTGAGGGAATGGGAATGAGCAAAGTGGATTTTCTGTCTGCTCGAGTTGCTGCTCATTAAAAGTATCCCTGGCAAAATGTTACACTGATTCATTTCGCGCTCTCTTCCTTTTATCATATCTTTCTTTCTCGTTCGCTCTCTCTCTCTTTTTCACCCACTCACCCACTTTGCTGTCCAGATAGTGTCAATTTCAATAAAAATTGATGATGAAGCAAAGTGCATGAAGCAAAAAATGCGTTAAACTTTATTGCACAACTTTGTAACTAAAACGGTTGGCGGAAAAGGATGGATTGGTGGATGTTGGAAAACAAAAGGAATGCGGAATGGGAGAAGGATGGACGCAAAGCCTGCAGCATCATCGATAAGCACGCAGCATGGACAACTTTAAAGATTTGATTTGCACAGCTCTCGTCCTCGATGTACTTTGTATGTATGTATCATTTTGTGGCTGGACATGAATGGATAAAGTTACTACTTGAATCCGGCTCAATGGCAAACGGATGACTGGATGAATGGAAGCAATGACGTTGATGATGAAATGAAATGTTTGCTTTCCTCTTGATAAATCTCACTCGAACTATCACTCTTTCCTCTCTTCTCCATTCTGTAGGCTACTAAGCAAAGAACAATTGTTTTTTTTTTATTATTGTAAAGAACTTCAATCCTTAGCTAATAAATGTTGATTCGTTCTCAAATTCAATCTGAAGTTACATATAGGTATATTTGTACCTATGTATGTACATACATATATAGATACATAGGTATAAAGTACTCACAGAAATAAAACGAACTAGAACTTTAATGTGTATCCGTTTCTTACAGTCAACTTAAAAATAATAAATTTAATAAAATCGACTTTTTACTTGCACAATATTTATTATTGTAGCTTTAAAAACAGCAAAGTTCTCAATACTATAGGGTAATTGCTACTATATCACATAGCCGACCGATCTTGACCAAATTTTGTCAGGACGCAACATAGAGTAAAATATGATCTGTGAGTTTTGCTTCGGTAGCTCAAAAAATCAACAATAATTTTGTATTAAGCAGTTTTGAACTTTGAACCCAAATTTGAACCTAACGACGTCTTATTTCAAGATGCTAATTTTTTAGCTATGTTGTGTGAAAATTTCCGCACCGTAGCTCTTCCCATTTCGTCTTCACGATGATGAGTGAGTGAATAAGTAAGTCAGGACATTGAGTTTCAAATAGATAGATTATAGAAATAACATTGAAGTTTTAAGGTTTATATAAGAAATGTAATGCGCAAGATATAGAGGAATATTTTGCACTTATGTTCCTGCTTAAACCACATAAAATGTTCATATTTTAAAAGGGATGTATTATTTTTTAAATAGTATGGACATTTTAAGTAGTTAAACAAACAAAAATAAGCATGATGTTTATTCACTTATAGTTAAGTAAACGTGAAAATGTTAGGTGACACAAAAATTAGGTCTAACTCTTCTAGGTTACAAAGAAATTGTTTTTAAGTTATTTTCTGTCGTAGATTTCAAAAATGTAAATTTTTTCTATTGTCCGAGCAATAGGTTTTGAGATAAAGTTGATGAATTTGGTAGGAAAAACGCTATTGAAAAAAAAATTTATAAAAATAATAATAAACTTAGCTTATTTGTCTACGATCATTTTAAATGTAGTTAGAACAAAATCGGACATCAATTACAGAAGTTTCAAGACATACAAATGGTCTTCATACTCTACATTGCAGTATTTGTAAGTGGGTCGACATCCATTGTTTAGTTAATTCCTAACTTCCTTTTCTCTTTTGATCCAGATTTCACCCCGCAGAGTTTAAGAAGTTGACATAGTTTTTAGCAAATATTCAATACCACAAGCTGAGAAAACATAAAATTTCCGAAATCTACATTCAAAGGCTACCAAATAGTCTCGACATATTATGTTTGCTGTGCAAGTATCTCTAATAATACTTCATATTTATTATACGATTAGTGCCGAGCTCTAATTTTCAGTTTTCTCTAAACAAATCCACAAATTTTATCACTTGCGAATTTCAAAGCAGCTGAGTAAACAGAACTGATCTCAACTTACATACTATAAAAGCTGTTAGGACCGTAAGAAATTTATCATTCAGCAAATGATTTTAACAGCATGAAAACCATAACAATAGCATTGGGCTGTGTCCTTTTGGCCATAAGCTTGTTCCATCTGCCAATGTGCGATGGACAGGCGTGCACGGCTCCTGACGTCCCAGTTGGCTGCACAGATTGCGATGATCCAGCCAACGAGACAGAACCTGACTGCGTGACAACAGAAGCACCCACCACTGTTGCTGCGGACACCACTGTAGCTGCTGATACAACGGTTGCTGCTGACACCACAGTTGCGGGTGAAACTACAACTGCCGCATCCTCGGGTGAGACAACGACCGCCACCAGTGGAGGCACGACGGGTCAAAAGTTACAATTTCAGGGAACAAAAACAGTTGGAGGAAAAAAAATTCGTAAAATCAGAAAGGGAGGCAAGAAGAATTGGCTCAAAAATAAGTTTTCTAAAAACCGACCACGAAGAAGACCAAGAAGAACAACCAGAAGACCAAGAAGAACAACCAGAAGACCCAGAAGACCAAGAAGAACAACCAAAAAACCATAACCAGCAACAACCAGCAAACCATGATACCCATTGATGAAAGGATAAACTAAAACGGAACGACATTTGTATTACACTTAGATCTAAGAACTTGTTATGCTTACACTTTTATTAAATATTTTTGCAATCGAACGTAACATTTTTTTTTTAGTGTTTTGTATACAATCATTGTATATTTCCAAAAAGTACTAACCATTGATAAAGACTTTGTTAAAGTTTGTAGAATGCTTTCAGATACTCCTGGACCTAATTTTGGTTGAAGCCTTTGTTTAATTTGGTTACACAATCTTTTCACTTTTTGAATTTTTTACCCATTTTAAATGATTCGTGAAGCCCACAAAATTATTAATTATAAAGCTGCTAACTTATTAAAGAACTAATTTCAAAATATATTATTTTACCCTTGCAGAGATTATTATAATTCTGTCAAGAAATTAAAGAAGACCTGCCAAACCCTATAAAATATATACATATGATCAGGGCGACGAGCAAAGTAGTCTCTTAGTTTTCAAGCAAGTACAACTAAGTCTGTCGGAACCGCCCGGATAGGATCCCTAAATCATATAAATAGTTGCCAAAGGCCGATCGGTCAACAATTCACAGATTGTGTGAATTCAACCTGACCTAATTTGATTAAAAGACTGTTTTATTATATTTGTTTTATGCATTCTTATTTATTAAACATATATTTTATGGTACAGGTATGGTCAGATATATATACTTATTTATTTATTTTGCATTTTTTTTTTAGTTTATTTTGGATAACCATATTTTCATGGTGACGGCAAGAGCTTGATTATGACAGGCAGGTAAGGACGAGGGTGCAAATAAAGGCTGATGATGGGCACAAATTGCTGATAATTTTAATTAAACTTTTTAATTGACTTAAAGTGCCTAAAAGTAACTCAAAACAAAATAAAAACCAAAATGTTGGGCAAACCTCAATATCAATTAAGCACAATTTGTACAGTAAGTACAGTGGACGCTCGCGAATTCGAACTTAAGGTAATTCTAATTTCTGGACAATTTTTGTATTCGAATATAAATAAAAAATGAAGAAAACTTACTTACAAAAAAAATAGTATTATAATAATATTATAATATTTATTATAACAATGCAATAAAATAATAATAATTTTAATCAATAAGATCTAAATAAAACTAAACAATCCAGTGAAATACATGAAACTTGTATTTTTTAACTATGTATGTATATGCATTTTTGAAAGATTCGATTTTCAGATAATTCTATTTTGTGCTTCTACTGTATAAGTATCTCAGCCTTTTGGAATGCATAAGCAGTGGATAAATTTAAATACTTCGGCCTGGAATTCACAATCAAATTTCACATAACAGTTATTTCGGTTATTTATGAAATTGAATTTACCATTTAATGAATTCCTTGCTGGTCTTTTTGCATAATAAATGTGCTTTTATTGTAATCCTTGTACCATTTACGAGTCTAATCAACTTTTAAGCTGACCGCTCGACCAGAGGGGCTCACAACGTATGCAAACTCCACTCAATCAGTTTAGCTCAAAGCAAACAAACTTCAACAACAAAAACAGCAACATCAGCTATAACAGCATCCCTCCCTATAAATAGAGCAAAAGCTGAGAATGAGCTGCAACCAAAAAATGCTGGCAAATAAGTTGATTTGTTTGTTGTTTGTGCATATAAAATGGAAATGCTGAAAAAGCGCAATACAAATACCAGATCAGGCGGTGGAAAAGAGAGAGAGAGAGAGAGAGAGATAAAGATAAAAACATAATAGACTGAAGGATTCAACTGCTTGCCTGCCTACCTAGAATCAACAGCGTACGGGTATTTAAAAAACAAAGCTTGTTTGTCTAACGGCGCTCACATGACGTATACGCAACGTGCAAGTAAAATTACCATGCCAGCAGCAGGTGGGTGCGTTGCACCTGGTGTGTGGGAATGACAAAGCATACAACACACCCACACACACACACACACACACACACACACACACACACACACACACACACACACACACACACACACACACACACACACATATACACATACACATACATAACCACACTCATGGCCAAACATACGCATGGTGAGGGCCAACCACATAAGTTGGTCCTTAAAATAGAAGCGTGGCAAATGCACAACAAAACTTTGCGTGCACTTGAAGTACACAAACACACATTCACCTACTTACACGCATGGACACACGCATACTTATGCATATGAACAAAGTAGGTATATTATTAGACCGCTGCTCGATTTTTAAATATCCTGTAAATAGTTTTCAAAAGTAGAGAAATACATGCATACATTATTTTGACACACTGTTTGTTTTAATCTATCGAATCTTTAAAATTAAATTAATAAATATTAATTAACACAATATAATAGCTAACACTCATAAAGATACATTTTTAAACAATGATAAAATTCCTTTACACTTCTCTTGATTAATATTTAAGACTTAATAATAGGCTTAAGCATACATTAAATCGTAGTGACTAGTGAATTCATTTTAAAGCTTTTAAAGTGCTAGAAAATAAATCATATTAAACACACATAAATAAGCAATGTTTCATTTTTTGAAGAAAAAAAGTTTACCAGAGTTGAGGTCAGGTTGGTCGATATGACACTATTTTAAAAGACAAACACACAAAACACTTGATATGAGGCAACAAGCAAGGCTCTCGATCATCAGTTAGGATCCCTCAAAAACAAAACAGACGAAATATCAGAAAGCTCAGCTCGCTATTTCTGTGCTGTCAATAAATTAAAGAATGCGGACACGGCTCTGATTAAGTGTACAGGGTAAATGCATGATTGGAACTAAATTTAAAAAAAAATATATACATTTCAGTCCTTAATACGCTATCTGACATATGTTGTGAGTGTGATTAGTTTTAACAATACACCCCTTTAGGAGCACAGGGTATGGAAAGTTTCTTTCCTCACGCAAATTACAACCCTTCTCTACATCAACTAATGACACCTCTTTCTACATTGTATATGACAACCCCATGGCATGACATCATACCCCTTCCGTTAGTTCAAGTGTTGGGTATTAATACACACCCTGTCAGCTGAGGTGCTATGGAAATGCAACTAAGTGCAAGCAATGCTGCAGGTTACACATTTGCACTTGTCACCCCGTTTTATTGTTGTTGGAGCTACCACTGCTGCCTGTCGGAGCAACGTGGCAGCCCCATCAAGTTGGCAGCCCCACTTACCCACTCTACTTGTTCTCCTGCAGTTTTTTATATCATTTACACGTTGAATGTTGTGTACGTTGTGCAGTCGACACTTTTCAAACTACAGCTGCAAAGAAGTGTAAAAAAAAGGGTAGTGAATGTAAAGCATGTTGATGGTAACGTTTAGGGGCAGCTATTTGCACCTTGCAAGACCAGAAAATAATAATAAAATTACAGGGAAATTGAAATGTATGGAGAAAATGGGAATACAATTGATTCACCTTGATTGTTTCTCGGGAGTTCCTTGGAAGTTTTCATACTATTTCACATTTTAACTTTATGAGTTACGAGGTATAACATATTACGATAACAGAATTCGAGAGTTTCCCTTTATCTTTTTGGTCATTTGACAGCTTCCCTTTCTCATTTTATTGATTATGTATTAAATATTTAACATTTGATTTGTTTATACAATGATATTCGTGTCAACAGCAGTTAAGACAGTTTTTTTCTTCTTTCGTATATCTTAACCAATTTCTGACATTGATGTAGTGCTCATCTAAAGTTGTAGCCAAAACCTAACAGCTTAACTGACGAAGAAAGAGCAAGTCTTCGTCTTGGGTCTTCGACGCACAAATCAATCACTTTGACACTTGAGCCAAATTTAAGACAAATATTTGTTAAGACAAATTAAGAATTAACAATAGTCAGAAGATTTCACACTACATCTAACTATATGTATAACTTAATTTGTTACAGACACAATTGAAGTTGTTCTTGTGGACATTGACTTACACTTTGCTAAACCAACAACCGCTGGAGATTGGAGAAATTTTCATGTTCTAACTTTATTTTAGACTTTCCTAACTGTTTATGTATGGCTTACCGTGTTAAACAAACTTTAACAATTGTGACATGCGGCGTATGCGTAACATGCTGGTCATATTATTGTTCAATTAGGCGTATGATTAATATTGATCGAAATGCCAACATCAAACTGGCAATCAAAAATGCATAAGCATCTAACCCTGAAGATAAAACCTTTTATTCACCTTAACGTTGCAATTATAATTTCGCCTGCCCCCATTCCCTAACATCAATTGTGAACATGCAACGTGCCGCAGTTTACGAAGTTTATGATTATGTTACTTGTCCAAATTTTGATTGCAGATTAAACAAAAGTCTAAAAAACCACATGATTTGTTTAACCAGTTCCCAAAATCTCCCTCCTTCTCTCTCAATCTCTCTCTCTCCCTCTCTCTGCTTATAGCTTTCTTTGCTCCATCTCTTTCTAAGGCAATCATGGGTATTGAATGCATGATTTAGAGCCTAGCAACATACTGAAATTGAGACTGAAAACTAAGTACAACTGCAACTAGAGCTGGCTCCGTGTTGTGTTTTATTTCGTGACACGCACGTGACAACACGATGTTAAAATATATAAACAGATGTTGCTATCTTTTGATATTTGTTTAGTAATGTAAAATAATAATAAAAAGAAGGCTGAAGGCTTTTTGATTAACAATTTAAATACTTATTTAACCCATTCCACTATTTATTGATGGGTGACTTATCCGCTTACATCTCTATTACACATTGAAATTTATTTTTAAGAATTATTTATAGTATTTAACTAAATATTCAATTGTGGATATATATATATATTTTTTTACAATGGCGCCGGCCACATTTCTTTTCTACCTGAAACTGAAACTTTAAAGCTGTACATTTGTATATCATTCCTACTTCAAATTAAATAAATAGTAGTAATTTAAAAATTGTATTTAAGCCAAGCCTGCAAAACTCCAAAATACAAGAAAAGGTTCGGTAAGCTTATGTTTTATATTTGAGAGATTTTTTATAAAGTTTATAAGTAAGAAAATGGTCTGGTTGGGATTCCTATTTAAAAAATAGATATTTATAAAGTTTTGGTTCAAAATCCGATTTAGTTTACCCAAAACCCGAACTAAACTGGTTCTGTGAGACTCAACTTAGAATCGGATGCAGAATTAATTAAATTAATGAAAACATAGTATTAATTTTAACAATGTTTTAACACCGGACTCTCGACCATCTCTAACTGAAATTGAGACTTAAAAACTTAAACCTGATCACGATTGTCGTTTTGCCAGTTTTTGTTTATTCGCAACGGCATAAAAAGTGAAAGTGCACACTTGGGGCTAGCACACAAAAACATACGGGTGTGTGTTTCTGGTTGTATCTATGTGTGTGTGTGTGTGTGTTTGGACCGGCATTTAAACGTAACAGATACTTGAGCTCTGACAGACACCATGGAAATGTCAGACCCACTGCGGGGCAAGTCAAGCCTCGTGTTATGCATGGAACAACAACATTGCCAGACCTTCATGAATGAATGACTGTAACTACAACAGTACACATATGTGTGCATATGTATATGTTTTGTGTGTGTGTGTATGTGCTTGTGTGTGCTGGGTGTCTAACAATGGAGCATGCAGCAGTGCAACAAAATGCATGAATAAGCAACAACTCAATTTGAATAAAGCAACAGCAGCGACGCCTGCAGAAGTCAGCCGGGTATTTTATGAGGCATTTGTAGAATTTCGGATACATAATAGGTACTATATAGCCCAGCAATTCTATTACAGATTCATAAATAGCTATAAATTTACGAATATACAAATATTTCATTGCTTCGTTTGTATTTCCAAGCTAAAACAAAAGATTCTACATAAAAAACAATAATGTATCTATTTCTTCCCAGCGCACGAACTAATAACAAATACAGAATGGTTCGAGAGAGCTCTACTGAAAAATATGTTATAATCATATCGAATCAACGAACCAAACATAAATTCTATAAACTCTGTGTTTTTTCTAGGGAAACTTCGTATAATATTTACATTTACTCAAACTGGGCACAGACCAAGTCCGAAACTTGCGATTGAAATACAGATACGAGATTGCAACTAACTTTTTTTGAGTTATTTAATAAAAAAAACTTTTAAGTAAGACAATAATAAAACACTCAAATTGAACATTTTGCAATCTCAATTTTTGAGGTCTATTTTGGAAACAGACCGTGCACCTTTCAATTCAAATTCAAAAAAGTCTGTTTAACAGGTTTGAATAGCTTTTAATTAAAAACATTTCAGTACTCATCGAATTTTCATGGAATAATGTTTTTTTTTGTTTGTTTTACATTTCTACTTATTTTGATCAAAAAGAATCGCAGAATTTGGGAATTAGTTCAATATTTTTCATTAAAGCAAGATTTAAATCCCTTTTAAAGGTATTTTAGAATCCTTAAATTCCGTATTACAATAAATTAAAGTACAGTGACATTTAAGATAAATAAGATAAAGGTCCTTAAAAATTGATTGAAATTGATTTAAATGTGATATGAACAATATGTGCACAGGCTGAAAGGCGAAGAAAATTTTTCACAGCCGGAAAATCCATTTTCTTTTACTTCTTATTAACTTATAAATGGAATTTCGCGATGACTGGAGTATTTGCAAAGCAAACAAATGCAAATGAATAGGGGAATCACTTGGAGGGTAGCGGATCCGTCGGCAGATAGAGTAACGAGAGGGCGTAGCATAACGGTACAATGCATAATGCATATATACTATGTACTTTTTTAGTGGTAAGAACTAGCTACTTTAAAACAATCTAAATATTGGCAGACACAAAGAGGCACACACACATAGACACAAAGTAGTAGTCAGTTGCTAGTGCCTAAGCGAGAGAGGAGTAAGAGTCCGGGAGTGCGGATTGCAACAGAAATGACAAACGTACTTTTGATAGACTTGTTGACGACAAGCTCTGGCACTTGGCAGCTGTCAGTTACAGCCAAAGAGGACGAAGTCTGTTGTCTATATGTATGTGTGTGGGTGTGTGTGTATGTGTGTGTGTGTGCGTGTTGGCGCCTCCTCGTTAGCATGAATGTGTTGGTGTGAATGTCTGTGTATTACATGTGCGAGTAACAGACCAAGGCACGGACACATTTCAGTTACACTTTTCGTACATTATTTTTGTTTATTTTTTTCTTTTTCGGCATTAATATATAATGGCAAAAATCAATACACATCATTTCTGGCCAATCGCCGCAAACATTTCATGTACAATAATCGTATATTTTGTGGTTCAATCTTGGTAATTGCAATTACATGTTTGTTGCAATTAATTTGTTATGTTTATTACACCCAATGCGCGTGGTTGAGGCAACCATAGCAACAACAAAACGAGCACCCATACACACACACACATACACTCTCACAAAAACAACAACTACAACAACTACATGTATAAAATTACAACACCACCAAAAACATTGTTACTGCCATTTATTGCACTCACTTTGGTTTGTTTTGCTTTTTTACGCGCGCGTTGGAGTAGGAGACGATGACGAATTTTAAACGTGTTTTTTGCTTTATTCACTGGCCGACAACACGTCTTACTGGCAGCAGCGACGATTACGTACTAACCAACCTACTGTGTATGCGATTTAAGCGCTGTGTTTTGGCCAACAGAAGCCGAAGTTGAAACGAACCTAAACGAACCGTGTGACGGCATTGAAAACGAAACTTCAGCATAGCTTGTAACTATTGGGGGAAGGCGGATGAGATAATGGAGTACAATAGAGAGAGCAATACAGAAAGATATGTGGGCCATAAGCTTAGCAAACAGCATAAGTAGTTAAAACTACTCGTAGTTATATTTTAATTATTTTTTATTAATAAGCAATTCCGATTATTTTGTTAAAAAGTGACAAAACAATATCAAAGCAATCACAATCACTCAATCTATCTAAGTAAAAAAAATTATTTTGAATATTTCAGTTCTTGAAAAGAAACTTTCAAATTCAAATGGACTTACAACCGGGTACGTTATATGTTTTCAGTGTTGGATAATGTTTAAATAGTCGGTGCACACGTTATATCGACAGTATATCGATAACAGCTAGTATTTTTTGGTATTAAGTGTCATAATTTAGCGCTAATTTTGCACATGTATGTTATGTTTAGTTTTTGTTTTGCATTGAGTAATGAAAAGCGTAATATCCGTTTAAAACGTAGAAATATCATGATTTTTGGTACATTATCTTAATTTAAATTATGCCTGTGTGATGCTAGAAAACATTTCTTTGTGTGTCATCAAAATCGAAATCGATTTGGAAGCCAGCGCAGGTAAGTGCCCTGTCGCCCTTAAAATCCAAAACAGAGACAAAGAAAATTCAGTTTTTCACATACAAACGTAATTTGCGTTGTTCTATCAAAGCAGAGTCTGAAGGCGCAGTTTCCTCAGAGCATCCAACCAATCCGCGTGTGCAAAAAGAACGTGAACGGGATCGTGGACTGCGCCAGGCTCGTGACATTGTCATTGAGACATACACGAATCAACGTTGGAAGCGAGAATTGAGTTCAGGATCAGAGAACGAGACTAATAAAATGAACTGGGCCGCTGCACTGCAGCAGCATACAAATAGCCCCACGGCGGGAAGCTCACGTGAGACCACTCCACGCAGTGGCGATGAGTCACAAGTGGTGGGGTCAGGTGTGCAGACAGCCTCGAACTTTCCAAAGGAAATCGGCTACTTTTCGGGTAATCCCATTGTCGAGGTGACCAAAGGCATCATTCATCTCTACAAAAAGAAGTGAGCATAACAATTGATCTACATATATTAAGATACACTCTAGCTTACATTTGTAATTGTATTGCAGTGAACGCAAGGCTATTAAAGAGGCACCCTCGAATCAACTGTGCCTTTTGGCCGTGCCTGCGACGTTGAACTGCCATGATTTGCTCAACTTTATTGCACCATGTCATGCTGAGATCAGGCATGTGCGTATTGTCCGGGATGGCAGTCCCAATCAGTTTATGGTGCTGCTAGAGTAAGTGCTACAGTTATGAATCAACAACAGTTCTAATGACCATTTCATTTGTACAACAGATTTCGTTCGAACGAAGCGGCGCTGGAATTTTATAAATCCTACAATGGCATTGCTTATAACTCACTGGAGCCGGACTCACTTTGCCATGCAGTTTGGGTATCGGAGGTTGAGCGTGGCGAGCACGGTTTGCCACCGTTGGGACATACTGAGCTGCCTACGTGTCCCGTGTGTCTAGAGCGAATGGACGAAAGCGTCGATGGAGTCTTAACCATACTGTGCAATCATGCTTTTCACGCCAGCTGCTTGATGAAATGGGGCGACTCCACCTGTCCGGTGTGTCGTCATGTGCAAACTCCTGAGCTGGTCGAGGATTCAGTGTGCATGGAGTGCGAGGGCACCGATTCGCTGTGGATTTGTTTGATCTGTGGCCATGTGGGCTGTGGTCGATACCAGGGTGGTCATGCAGCAGCTCATTATCGTGCCACCAATCATACCTTTGCCATGCAGCTGGGCACCTCGAGTGTTTGGGATTATGCTGGCGATAATTTTGTGCATCGGCTGTTTCAAAATAAATCTGATGGCAAGCTGGTTGCCTCGCAAACGGAGAAGGATGAGCGGGAGGAGAAAATCGACTCCATGCAAATGGAGTTTACTTATTTGTTGACCTCACAGCTAGACACACAGCGCAAGTACTACGAGGACCGCATGGAACGACTAGAACAAGAGTGGCAGAACTTCAAGACCGCTGCAAATGATACCAAGTCAGAGATGAACGAGTTACAGCAGCAGCAACAGACCATGCAGAAGGAGAAGCAGAATCTGGAACGGAAACTGACAAACCATACAGCCAAGTACATATATTTTGCGATTTGTCCAACAACAGGAAGATCTCTATATAATCTTTCTTTGTAGGCTCAAGGAAATGCAAAAGCAACTAACCGAGGAGCGTGAGCTATCGAAGGCCTTGCAGAACAATCAAAGCTCCTGGCATATCAAATACAAGAATCTGGAGAAGCAGTACAACGAGTTTAAACACAATCACGAGAAGGAGGTGGCTGATCTTCAAGAACAGCTGCGCGATGTCATGTTCTTTCTAGATTCACAACAAAAACTGGCCAACACGGAGCTATCAGGAGCCTCCATTACAGGCGTAAGCGACAAGGAGCCAGATACCAGTTCCCGTCGCGGCATTCGGCGTAAGAAAAAGGAATAAATATTATATAGAAGTCTGCTCTAGATTAACAGTTAAGCGTACTGAATAACACAATAAAATGATAGCATTTACATGTTTGAGATTTAGTTAGAAAGTTGGTTCCAACCGATGCTCGAAGGTAACAACAACTCTATATGTGATTTCCTTTATGAAGAAAAAAGGATTTATGTTTTATTTAAGATTAATGTTCTGAATAGTATGTGAATTAGCAAACCATATTGTGTACTTAAATCGATAAATATGTAGATTAATTATGAGTCATATATATAATTTAAATTAGTTTAGTGTAAGGCAACTTATGTTTTGTATTTGGCATTAAAATTATTTCAAATTTAAGCTTTAAATCATTGCAGATTGTTTTGAATATTAAAATAAACAATACTTTTTTTTTGAAAATTTTCGAAAATATTTAATTTGGACAAGGATTGAAACCGAAAACGTTAACGGTAAAATCCGATTAGAATTAGTAAACAAGTGTTTTATTATGATCAAGCTAATTTTTATATATTTAAAGTTACAGTTAAATTAAATGACTTACACATTTCGTGATAAAATTAGGGCATAAGTAAAAGTTGCTAATTGAATTGGAATGCAATTGACATTTATTTAAAACGCCTAACAGTAATTTGTAATCTTAACTGTGGTTGTGATAATCACTCTGCATTGGGGCAATTGGTATCGCAGTGGAACGTTGGATCCGGCAACTCTTTGTTCTCGAGCTCCTCTTGATCCTGAAATATATCCAATTTCTCTTTGACTTCCTGTTCGTTGCGTTCGACATTCATTAGATAACCTGCAATAAATCCATGCACGTCCTGAGGCATGTGAATGTGCAGTTGGGCCAAGGCGCCGACCAGGACTTTGCCCATTTTCTCCTTCAGTTCCTTGGCCATAGTATCGACCACTTCAAGATTTTTTCCTGGGGCAACCAGTCATATTCCTTGAAACAACAGCACTCACAGTGGACACTCGGATCGGAGTCCTTGAGAAGCTTAAAAAAGGGTTGCAGCTGTGATTCACATTGCTTCAAATTGGCCACCTCCTTGACGAATCTCTTGTGCATCTCGCAAATGTCGCGTTCGCAGCGCTGAATGACCATCTGATCCTGAGACAAGGCAGCGGTACGCTTAATATAATCAACGGTATTCTCGTGGAAGGACTTGAACTTGCATTTCTCCTCATTATATGCCAGCATACACTGTCTGCCATAAACAATAATGTTATCACGACGCTGACGTATTTCCTCACAGCGTTTAGTATAAAAATGCTTCACCTCGTCCAGATTGACGATGCGCTTTGTGAAATCCGAGAGCTCCTCGTCAACTTCACATATCTTACTTTTGCTTGCCTTTTTATGCTCAGTGCTGCATCTCTCAGGCGACTTTTCAATTTTGCTCAACTCCTCCTTGAGCTCCACCTGCAAATTTCTTAATTCGGTATTCAAACGCTTCACATCCTGATCATTGCAGATCAAAGTATTGAGCATCTCCCGCAGGCAATTCTTGTGCGGATTGGGCAACTCCTCTGGACAAGCGGTCAGCATTATGTTATAATTTTTAGAAGAGTTTGAATAACTTAATCGGTTTCTACAATACCTTAATGTATCTCTAGAATTTAGAGATATGTTATAATTTTTTGAAAAGTTCAAATAAGTTAACGGCCTCCTACGGAAACTTAAATTATCTCTAGATTTTGGGGTCTGAAAGGTGTATGAAAAGATGGTCATTGAATTCTAAGTATTCATATAACAGTTTCTAACAAGATATAAAGAATATAAGAATTACTTTCTTAACCAATATCTTAGCATATATGTTACATATATCCGTAAAAAAAAAAAATATTTGAGTTAGAGGCAAAAGGATGCTTTATTAGATCTTATAAAGGATATATATGTAATCTTGCTCAGCATCAACAACCAAGTCTGCCTGTCCTTATTTAAGAACGCTTTTTTACCACAATTTGCTTTTCACAACGATTTGTACGAGTTTTATAAGTACAGGATCTTCCACTGTCGAGCTTGTTCCACTGGAGCTTTATGGATCTTTTTCTATTCAGCAAGTATCACAATTTGAGTCCTCAAAATTTTTAAACCGGTCTGACTAGAAATCGAGTCTTCATGTATCGAATATTACTCACTCTACCAAAATATCTGATTGCCGTATACCCTGTCACTTCTGTTTGCTTAGCATCCCAACTGCTGTTAAATCAATCATAATTGTGTATATTTATACACCCTACTAGCTAATAAGAGTACAAGGTAGCTCAACAACACCGGCAACTTAGCCGTGAGTTAAATATTATTAAAGCAAAAGTCCCAATACCAATTAACTTTGTTTACAATATGCATGATTATTCAAGTTAAGAAAATATCGCTTTGATTTGATGAAAACATTTCTTTCAATGTGCCGACTTTGAATAGCGAAAGTTTCATAATGATCTAACACACAGAAAAGCTGTACAGTTTGGAATAGATGATCGAAAAGAAATACCAAGCTACAGGGTATGAACCAGTTAAGCACTCTTAAGCTTACCCGATTGTTAATTTTGCTTACAACCGCGGCTTAAAAAGTGCTGATTTTTTTAATATTAAAACGCCCCTTTCGTAGTCCAACTCCGCAGAAAATTAGTCCCCTTCAGCTCGCCTTCTCTCGGTGGTAATAAGTATATCCAAAATGAGCTTGATCAGAAATTAATTTTGGCACAAGTTAGCCAGTTTGTTGAGAGGTCAGTCAGCTCCATCTTTAGCTATTCCAGTTGCTTGTTGGGGCTGTAATTAAGTAAATTAATTAATTTTTATCTCACAAAAAAAGTTGTTTCATATGAAAATTTGCATCTTTCTTCATATAATACATACATATTAAATGATTGGATATTTGCCAATTTTTGTATTTGGTGACTGAATAATTTCTGCATAATTTATTTTCGTTTGCTAATTAATTTTATAGAGTTTGATGGATTTTTATATTGTTATCTTTTGATGTCACATTATTTGATTGATTTTGCACGTTGACTGTGAAACGAATAGAGCATGCTAATTATTCGAAATCGTTGCCAATCCGTTAAAATCGAAATTTCTAAAATATTGACACAGAGTTGTTAAAAATGACCATACTTGTATCTTAGGTTTAGCAAAAGCAATCTTTAAATTGTACAGCTAAATATAAATTATGAATAAAATATATATATATTAATACTTAAAAATTTAGCAATAATTTTTTAAGTGCTATAAAAACAGTTATCATCCACTCATGTCATGATAATTCAGCTTTTTAGTATTGTTAGGCAATCAAATAAATCTCTTTGCTTTTGGCTCAAGAGATTAGATTAAATTGTTTGGTTTTAAAATTTATTTTAAGCTAGTCTGTTACAGATCATATACGGCAAAATGTTTTAGAGATTCTTACAAATACAGCTGCTTCTTTAATTCATATTTCATTTATTTTGCCGATGATATTTATTGAATAATTAGAATTATTGATCTTGTCAAATGAACAAATATTGATTTAAAACTCTTACAATGTACACAAAACCATCACAATGGCGAAATAAATAAAATAGAAGAACAAATAACAGCCCAAAATGTTTTCAAAAGGATGATGTCGGTCGACGGAACTCCCAGCTCTTTGCTTTCTTTCTTGCCTGAGGCTGACTCTTTGCTTGCGAAGATTTGCATAGATTGTCTACCTGAAAAGACATCAGAATACCATTTAGAATTTTTACCACGGAGGGACTTGATTGCGTCTATCTGTAAGCAATCTATCTTAAATAAAACTAACATATTTACTCAGATTCTCTTATTTTTAAAATTACTCCATTTTATATTGGTCAACTCATAATTTAAAAGGTACTGTAAAACTTTATTGAATATGTTAATATTCAAAAGTAAAAATATCTGCACAAATGTAGATATAGTTGTGTATGTAATTAAAAACATTGTTTAAATTCTAAAGTTGTTTAATTAATAATTTTAAGCATTTTAAAATATGATTTTCTTAAAAATATTAAAGTTCTCTAGAGCTTTAAACAGGCAAATTTCCTCTCTAATATTTTTATAATTTCTTAAGATATCTTAGTTTTATCAATAAATAATTTTGTAAAGTTTTCAAAGAAATTTATAAAGATTTAAGTTAGCACCAAATATTACGAAACTTCTTAAAAATTATCCAATCATTGTAATAATTGAATGATATACGGAATATCAAAGCAAGACGCAGGACACATTTAGCTATTGGATACGCATAAGGAAATTATTTGAATAATGTGCGTATTTTTCTATTTGAAAGAACATTTTTTTAAATGAAAAATGATGCTGACCCTGACGCACCCATGACAAAAGAATTGATCAAATATGCAAATGGGTCGACGGACTGACGAGAGGATGAGCGAGCGGGATGCAAAGATATCCTGTGTGTGGATCAGGATTGCCAACCCTTTTACTTGCACCGCATCCGATCCGCGAACGTGTCGTGCATAATTTAAGAGTTCTTTATCCTTTGTCGGAATTCACCCTTTTGGTAAGCGTCTTCTTAAGTACAGCGCGTCCGCATGGAAATGAGGCAAAAAATCCGGATTTTTTAGCTGTCTTCCTTGTGAGTCGTTTTTTCATTATCCTTGATCGTCACCCAGGGCTATGGGTAGTCTTAGACCTAAAAGGAAAAAAAAATCGTGAGAAAATTTCCAGCGCCAAATATTCAAATTAGGCCGCCCCTTGCATGCTATGCTCTCTGGGTAGTTGTATTAATTTTTTTGTTTTTTTTTTTGTGCCTCGTACAAAAAATCATGAGGATGCGAGCGCATCCTTGCTGCATGTGCGACACAACAGTTTTTTAACCCATTTTTTGTAATTCTGAATTTTTTATGCCTGACTAAAGCAAAAAGTCGTTTATAATTGGGTTCCTTTTTTTCTCTATTATTTTTTTCTGTGTGCAACGCCTTTTGTACAAATGTTAAAATGCTGTGTGACAAGTTTTTTTTTAAGTTTTGAGAGTTTTTTTCTCTCCCGAAAAGGATTCAGTTTGCGTATTGTTAATTCGTTACTGTAAATTTTTTTATTTTATAGTCTTTTTAAACCTTTTTACAATTGAACCCATTTTTAATTTTTTGCCTTTCATTTTTTAGAGTGAAAATGTTAATTAAAATTTTGTTAGTGCGTCATTTAGATTGCTCTCAAACAGGATCAAAAATGACGCAGTTTATTATCAACGAGTTAGTCCAACACGTGCGCCTGCTTCAATTTCGTTATTGGTGTTTCTGAAGGTTTTGAAATCTTTTAAAAAAAAAAACAGAAATAAGTTTTAGAAAATGTTTAAATATCAGTAAATGCTTAATGGTATAAAACGTACGCATTTTATATGTACTATATATATGTATGTATGTATAATAAATAAGATTAATCTATTCTTCACCAGAAGGTATACAATAAGGATATATGTGAGCTCCAAAGACTGCAAAAGCCTGCATTCAACTTTCAACTAATAAGATCGTTATGCTATAGTAGTATGATTCTATCCAAATTTGATAAGGATGCATAAACATATACCAAACACATAATTGAAGCTAACTAAGAAATAAAAAACTTTATAATACGGCAGCTAGGGCACCAATTTAACCATTTTAACCAAATTAAGTCAGGTTTAATAAACCCATATCAAAGAGACGTTCTAAGAGGTTGGTTGAAATATCTCAAGAACTAAAAAAGTTTTTCGTACTAAAGTTTGAATTTTGACCGATCAACCCTTTGCAAAATTGACCGGTTCCGAAATATGTACTTCGTGCAGCAACAAGACGAACCTGTACTTGCTTTAAATCTGGTAGACTATGTATATATTGCATAGCAACAGACGGATAGATTTACGGACAGCCCTTAATCTGTGGCTCAAACCATCGAGACGAACCTTCTCCAAAACTTGCATTAGTATTTAGTACTTTTCGGCAATATACACTACTGTACAGTGTACACATGTACATGTAAGCACTACGTAAAAATTGTACGTTTGATTGCTAAAATATTTAATAAAGGTGTAAGCATAACAAGTTCTTAGAGCTAAGTGTAATACAAATGTCGTTCCGTTTTAATTTATCCTTTCACCAAAGGGTATTATGGTTTGCTGGTTTATGTTTCTTATGGTTTTTTGGTTGTTTTTGGTTTTGGTCTTCTGGTTGTTCTTCTTGGTCTTCTGGTTGTTCTTCTTGGTCTTCTTCGTGGTCGGTTTTTAGAAAACTTATTTTTGAGCCAATTCTTCTTGCCTCCCTTTTTGATTTTTTTAATTGTGTATCCGTCAACTGTTTTCGTTCCCTGAAATTGTAACTTTTGACCCGTCGTGCCTCCACTGGTGGCGGTCGTGGTCTCACCCGAGGATGCGGCAGTTGTAGTTTCACCCGCAACTGTGGTGTCAGCAGCAACCGTTGTATCAGCAGCTACAGTGGTGTCCGCAGCAACAGTGGTGGGTGCTTCTGTTGTCACGCAGTCAGGTTCTGTCTCGTTGGCTGGATCTTCGCAATCTGTGCAGCCAACTGGGACGTCAGGAGCCGTGCACGCCTGTCCATCGCACATTGGCAGATGGAACAAGCTTATGGCCAAAAGGACACAGCCCAATGCAATTGTTATGGTTTTCATGCTGTTAGATTAATTGGCTGAATGATAAATTTCTTACGGTCCTAACAGCTTTTATAGTATGTAAGTTGAGATCAGTTCTGTTTACTCAGCTGCTTTGAAATTCGCAAGTGATAAAATTTGTGGATTTGTTTAAAGAAAACTGAAAATTAGAGCTCGGCACTAATCGTATAATGAACATGAGCTATTAAAATAGATACATAAGAGTTTGCTTGGCAAACATAAAATGTCGAGACTATTTGGTAGCCTTTGAATGTAAATTTCGGAAATTTGATGTTTTTTCAGCTTGTGGTATTAAATATTTGCCGAAAACTGTGCCAATTTCTTTAACTCTGCGGTGAAATCTGGATCAAACGAAAAAAGAAGTTAGCGATTAACTAAACATTAGATGTCAACTATTACTACGTTTATACGGCCCATTTAATTTATTCATAATTTCGTGAAATGAAAATGGAGCCCTATTTATACACTATAAATGTTCACAAAATGACAGATACAAAGCTGCCTGAACTAGATATTTTTGAGAAAGGAGCATAGGCTTTGTTGCCATAAAAATGTCCAATATTTTGGCATTACTTCTCAATTTAAAGCTTGAGTCTTTTTTGCAGGAATATTAGGAGGACTAATGTAGAGTCTTTGAGTTTTTTTTTTAGGGGAATAGATTCCAGAGCTAAATTGTGGACCAAATGTTTGATCTTACTAGAGGTAAATAAAAGTAATTTACCAGGATTTTAAACTTCCTATAAGATAGCTCAGCTTAATCCTACAATTTTATAAATAGGACTTCGAATAATGAAGGCAAATTTACAAGAAATCTATAAAATTACAAGAAATAATAATAATAATAAAAAAGGGGAATCCATAACACATCAGTCGAGATTATATTCAGACATACAAAACCTCAACAATTAAGTCCATTGTATAAGCTGCACAAAAGATTTGCCAAAAACCGAAAGGGTGCAAAAAAAAAACAAAAACAAACGAAATAATAATAATAATGGAAAATGGCATCAAATTTCACAATATCGCACCTTATTAGAATCGAACAATGAGCTGAATGGCGATGATACAAATAGAGTTCTTTTAAAGAAAGAAACCAATATGCAAAAATCGAGTTTGACTGAACAACAAAAAGGCGCACACAGCCAACAAGAAGTTATGGGAAAAACATACACACCTATACTCCTCTCTCCCGGAAATCAAACCGAGCTAATCGGAGCACCCCACTTGATATATTGTCTGGCATTGTGTAATAATTTCATAAATAGTTTATCCATAAGAATTGCTGAATGGCCAACTAAATTCTATTGCGAATAGCGCTTGTGCATTGCTTACAATCGGCTTCACACGCCAAAACGATTCGAGCCCAGGACCTTTCTTATGCTAAACTCAAGATGTAAGGGGTTGTATAACCCCTGAACATTTAGGGGTAACCAACTTGCTCCTCTGCCAGGTCTGATTCCCTCTCTCAGTGTGTGTGTGTGTGTGTTTTGATTATGTCTCGAGTTTAGAAACCATAAATCTATTGATGCCATTGACGACGCCTTTCTGCAGCATCAAATTATCTTTTGGCCATTCAAATCACACACACAATATTCAAATCATTATGCCATTTTGATTTGCATAATGATTTAGGGCTCAGGCATACACTGGAAATAGTTTTCAATTTATTATACAAATCTGGAGCCTATAAGTAAAATATAAACAAAAATCTTAATCAAATTACTCGCATGTATCTCAAAAGATAGTATTAATTTTTGCCATTCAATATTTAAATAAAATCTCTAACAATAAGCAGAGATCTAAGGAGATTCTCAAGTTTTTAACAATACATTTTTCTCAACCGTCACAATTCTTCAAAAGCTTCCATACTATTTTATTTTCTTTTCATAACTTTTATAGTTTTTAAAAAGTTTACTATATAGGAACAGACATACTTTATCCGGGAAACGATTGTAATTGATTTTCTGTACACTTTCTCAATTTTTTAATAATTTAGTAGAATTTGTTTTGAGTGTACCATCATAACTCCTTGGCAGATGCCTCACATTTTTTATCAACTCACCTTTCGTAGTATAAGACAGAGTCCTTCTCGACCTCAGACATTGCATTCTAATTATCATATCGATCCAGACAGTGGGACAAGAGAAAAGTGACAGTGAAGAAAAGGGAATCCGTAACCAGGATAGTTTTTTTTTCTCATAGTTAACATAACAAAGGCTGATGATGCACACAAAAAGAAAGATAGGAAGAAAGAAAAGCCGAGGAGCAGATTCGTGATGATTTCACCACCCAAATGACATGACATGCCAGAACTGAGAACCACCCCAAAAAACAGTCAGATTAGATAGCTGAGATAAGGACAGGAGAAAAGCAAACAATCCCATGATCATTAGTGCATTTATAATAACGTATATTGATATGCTAATCAATGGATAGATGTACCTTATGTACGATCCCTATATGCTCCTTTATGTTTATGATCGATGCGATCGCAAAATTAAATCATTTATCAATTAAATTATTGGCAAACATTGCGTAGCGCCCTCGATCTATACAGATCGACATAGCTCTTGAGAGGGTTGGCAAATTTTCCTTTTTCACAACGATAAGCACAAAAGAAAAGAAGAAAACTGCCAAATGATCGATTATCGTATTGTCCTCCGATCATTGTTTTGGGTTTGTCTATCTCTTCTTTTCTGCGGTGTGTTTGCCAATTTTGTCATTGTGTACGATCTTCGACGGGTTTAGCGATGATTTGTTGGTTTTTATTGCCAGCAATCCTTTAAGTAGGGGTGTCCTTTTTTGCAAAAGGATCACTCGTGCCGAAAAGCGGCACAAATATCCTTTTATTTTCATTGTTTTGCGAATTCTGTTGCCTCTCGACAAACAGTGGAAGACGAGACAATTGTCTAACCCTTTTTTATGCCCTGTTCTTTAGTAAATCAAATTGACTCCTTGTGGGTGCATTTTTATTTTCATTCAATTTTCGGCATTTAGCAAATTTTACGATCCCATAAATAGAACTTACCCTTTTTATGTCGTATTTAAAACAAAAAATATCATTAAGTCTTTTGTTTCGCTCGTTTTATTGCATGTTTGTTTTTATTTGCTTCGTTTTGTCTTTATTTTATGTACATATATTTAACACAATTCGCTGTTATTAATAATGGTATTCAAACGCTCGAATGCTGTTCAAAACACCTGCTAAGAACTGGAACTGGTTTTCATATCTTTCGGACTGTTTCTCTCTCTTCTTTTTTATTTAAGATGGATTTACTTTGAATTTTTGTTATTTTATTTTGTTTATTAATTTGCCATGAAATTAATTCTGTTTCTATTTCTTTTGTTGCTCTTATACATATAAAGAGACACATAGTATAGTGTAGATAAGATGGTCAGCGTATTGAAAAGAACTGACTTAACATTTATATGCAAAGGATTCCCAAAAATAACTATATAGTGGCTAATTTATTGGACTGTATGTAACAACTTATATTTATCAAATTCCAGATAAAGATAAAGTTTCGTAAAATATACTTATGGAAATTGTATTAAACCTATATCTAAATAAAATACATGTATGGGGTATTAAGTCTTCGTATACCTTATTTAAAATACTTTTTAAATTTAACTTAATTAACTTAACTTTGTTAAATGAAATAACAAAATATAAGATTGATAAATGTTCTATAAATAATTATTATCATATAGTATACCTGTTCGTAAGTCATTAAATATTTTTAGAAGTAGGTGGTCTAATACCCGGCTATAACTGTTTATAACATTTTAAAGCCAGCTTGAAGAACCTTTTAATGTGCTCATTTTTGAAGTACTCACTTGAAGCCACGAGTTGAAATTCGTGATGTAGAAGACTCAACTTACTTATAAGCAATCTATTGTTAACAAGAAACAAAACCAAAACTGTACACATATGTGCCAAATCTAAAACTAGAGATTAATAGTGACGACTATCAATTACCCTGTACATTAAAGTGTACATATTATATTAGTTCTAAAAACTGTATGTAGTATAAGTTGTATTTAACTAATAATAAAATAATAAAGGAATTCCCTCCGAAATGAGCTCGGAAATTGTAAGTTTACTATATGTACATTCCATCCTATTTGTAAAAAACTATGTACTCTTATTAAGTTAACCAGATTTTCTGATTTACTCTATTCGTATTGTTCACATCCGTTTCCGTGCCACATATAAAAGTGATTTGTAATATCTAAATTTAACTTTATTACTGGAAATTCCCTGCTCCAATGAGACAACAAATCCATCATTAATCTTCAAGCGTAACGTCAAAAGCAGCTGTTGCCAATCAAATTTGTTGTTGGAATATTTTCCGTAGACGTTCAAGGGTATTCGGGATAGGGAATCATTGCCAGGCACTTACTTAGTTATCCTTAAGAAACATAAATCTCTTATGTCGCCCCAGCATACAATGAATTACTCGAATAAAGGTTTTCCTTGCTGCCTCTCCTTTTGGCCAACTTAAGCGGATTATTGTGCATTTTTCTACACCGTTGCATCTTTTGATCCTGAACCGTTGATTAAAGATTGAAACCCTGCGGTTGTAAACCTATTTCCAGAAATTTGAATACACTCGAATACTTGATAAATATTTTTCTCAATTTTTATTATTTGTTGATTTACTTACTTACAAGTTTGCATAAATATAAAATGTCTCTTAGAATTATGATAGATCCATAAGTTTAGATACAAATTGTTGATTGTATTAACTACGTTGATACGTTGACTTTTACAGCATACAATATTATTAATAATAATTTCAAGATTGTAATCCTATGTACAAAATTATCGCAGTACTTTGTACGGCACCTAATCGTACTCTATATTATAGGTAGTTGTACAATCCTACCCATATCCTTAAAACTGTAAACAACCTGAAAACAGAAAGGCTTCAAGTTGTTTAGAGTTTTAAGTGGGCTTCTCCTTTTGTTAATATTGCTTACGAGTTAAAAAATTGTATGAAAAGCTAATTAAAAAACCTGAGTTTGTCTGGAAAAAGAAAACATCCTCCAAACGGAGGCTGCGCACGGATCTGACAATTTCTTAGTGTTTGGTTTCTCTTCTGTCTCAGAGTTGATCTCAATGTAGCACTATAGTCTAAGCTGTCTAGAGTGCCACATTGAGTATTGGATTGGATAGAAACCAAGCCCTAAAACTTGACCAGTTCAGCCTCTAGCTAAACTATATCTAACTTAAGGCTACCTTAAGCGAATTGTTTTCATCGTAGCTGTTGATCCTTTGGCTGCCCTTTTGTGGCCAATCGCCCGATACTATTGAGCCTTCTCTTTGGCCACGGCGCTGAGGCCCAGAGCAAGGTGATCGCTGGGTATGAGGCCAGCTCCTGGCTGATGCGCATAGTTGCGTATCTGATGCAGCGAGATCAGCTGCGTGGGAAAGGCGGCAGCGGCGGCGGCTGCGTTCTGTTGGTACAGGTAGGCGGCGGTAGCTGAAGGCGGTGCACGATGCTGTTGCAGATGCGACGGCGGCGGCACAACTGTGGCGCTGAGTGGCGTAAAGGCAGATGAGCCTGGACCAGGTGAATGTGAGTGCGCCGCATGTTGTTGCTGGTGCTGCTGTTGTTGCTGTTGCTGCTGCTGCTGTTGGAGATGATGCTGTGGCGTTGTCTGTCGCAGCACTAGATCCTCGCCAGCATCCTCGTGCGGACTGTGAGAATGTCCCGGCGTATCGCTGCCACCATTAGCCAAACGCTGATGATGTTGCTGCAGAAGCTCATGTTGCTGTTGCTGCTGCTGTTGATGCTGTTGTTGGAGTGACGCAAAGTTGGCGTAAGTGCTGCCATTGGCCTGTGGCAGCTGCTGTTGTATGGCCTCGGCCAGCGTGGCAGCGGCGCTATCAGCTCCCATTTTGGCCCAATACACGGCATTAGCATCATTCATGGCCTGACGCTGTAGATTCAGACCAATGCCACCAGCGGGCACATGCTGCTGCAGATTACTCACTGGCGCCGTGTGGCGCTGTTGTTGTTTCTCTGCCTTCTCAGCATGCTTCTGTAGATGCTTCTGCAAGTAGGTCTCCTGCGTATAGGACTTGCCGCACAGCTGACAAATGTGCGTCTTTAGATGCTTTGAATCCTTATGTTTGGGTATGTGCTCCAAAAGCGTCACCTCATCGCCAAAACACTTGTAGCACGAGTTGCACTTGAACGGTTTATCCGTCTGATGGCAGCGCGAATGTGACTGCAGATTGGACAGCTGCGAGAAGGCCTTGGGGCAACCGGCATGTCGACATTTATACGGCTTATCCCCCGTATGGGTACGTATGTGCTGTTGTAGGTGCGACAGCTGAGTAAACTTGCGCTGACAAATCTCGCAGCGATAGGGCTTAATGCCCAAGTGGATGCGCGTATGCTGCGACAGATATGATGAGTTGGCAAACGATTTATTACACGATCCGCATTTGTACGGCTTCGTATGTTCGCCCTGTCGCTGATCCTCTGGTGAGGAGCCATTACTGCCATTACTACCCTGTTGACGCGATGGAGAACGACTGGCATCATACTAGAAAGAATATAGAGGTGAAAAGATAATGTTATGTAGCTTAAAGAGTAACGTCTTTGCCTATATATATAAATCTTACCTTTTGCTCCTGCTGCTCGCTGAGCTGTGTGGGGGTCGATGGCGAACTAGGCGCACTGTAGCTGACCTTTAGCTGTGGCTGATGATGCAATTGTTGCTGCTGCTGCTGTTGCTGTTGTTGCTGCTGCTGCTGCTGTTGGTCGGCATCGTGTTGATGCGACTGTTGAAGCTGCTGCTGTTGCTGCTGCTGCTGCTCGACAAGAATCTGCTGGTGCTGCACAAGGCCATTTTTCAGGGAGTAGTCCAAACGCTCAACGTTCTGTCGAAACTCGCTGATGTTAAAGGGCTTGTAGTCGTGAACCAACTGAGCTGTGCGTAAATCCGCCTGTGTCAGATGGCTTAGAGTACGCAGTTGATCGATGGAGCGATGCAGATAGTCGCCACCAGCGCCAATGGGAGCGCCGTTCGGCGTTGTCGGCAGCTCGGCCATAAGCGGCTGCCCGCCAAGGTTCAGCGGTCGATAGGTAATGGTCCGTGCGTCCAGGTTGGGGCCTTGCACCAGCTAAAATGCTGTCAATGGGGTAGCGGGCAACGGACGGGACCGGATCGTGCAACGATCGTGGCCAAAATGAAATTGACACTTGGCCCCGAAGTGCGGCTTACACAACTTTTTACCTTTTTGTGCTGAAAATACAAAATTGTTTGTAATTGTTATTTAGGCTTCCGTCGCTTTGGGCGCAAATTTCTGTACAGTCGACAGAACTGTTTAAACTACTTTTTCCATTTGGCTTTCGATTTTTTTCATTTACTTGACATTTTTTATGCTTTTTTATTTTAGTTTTTTCTTTCTTTTTTTCTTCTTTTGTACATAAATTTCAGCAATTTAACATAAATGTGCATGAATTAATTAATTGTTTATGAATTAAACGTGCAACAAATAAAACAAAAATCTCTCCGTGCTGCGCATTAAGCAAAAGTATATCGACAAAAAACTAAAGAATTGCATTAAAAAACGATGCCAAAAAAATACAAGATAAACAAAAAAGGCGCTTGAGCCAAGCAAAAACTCGATGGTGACAAAACAACATTTCAATAAAATAATTTCTTCGTTTTTTTCCTTTCTTGTTCCATTCATTTAGCGTAAGAGGGAAGCGGAAAGAGGGGGGAGCGCAAAGAGTCAGGGGCGCCATCGAACGTGTCAATCACCTCGAATTGAAGAACAAAACTACTAGAAATTGGGGCGCTCATTAATCTGTCAACTGATGAACCAAACAAGATGATTAAAAGAAGCTTATTATTAGAAGAAGGAAAAAACGATGATTCGATTATACTGCGATGTGATCAAACGTATAATTATAATTAAACAACTCTGTTAATTTTAAAAGCCTCGCATTTTTTAAGACGTTTAAAGAAAAATTGCAATAAAATAAAGCAAACAAAATGGAGTCATTAAAGATCATTTAAAAATCATGGCAAATTAATAACGAAGAATGAAGGTGGATTCAAACAAACTAATATTCTATCTAGTGTTGGATATCTTTTATTCCACTGTGATTTGCTTAATGAGATCGACCACTATTTTGAGAAGATAACATATTTTTAGGCCAATTTTTTTCAATATTCATATAATTTTTATTTGATAGATATCTAATTTGACATTTTACTTCAGTTTTATCACTCTGATAGTTATTTGAAACCTTACATAGACATTGCAAAAATGGGACTTTGTGAATAATTTAGTAGAACTAAAAAACTACACATATAATCTGTTTATACAGAGGCCAGTTTGCAAATTAATTGCATGGAATGCTATTAAAAATGTGTGTATAAATACCGGATTCATAAATTCGACAAACATACGAAAGTTGAATTATGTCTCAATTCATGAAATAAGTTTAATTTCATTAAAATTTCAGACTTATTGTGAATGGTAGTGCGTGCAAATTGAAGATTTTATGAATGCTTCGTATAAACTTGGTAAAAGATTGAAACAGTAGAGAATAAAACTAATATCTCAGAATTGACAACTAATAATTAACTTTCGAAACCTACACTCAATCAATCAATCAATCAGGATAACCGTCAATCCACATGTAAGCATTTACATTAACATACTTTTATACATACGTGTACATTTAAATATTAACTTACAAGTATAAATAAGTGCAGTTCTCACGGTGCAACTGTATAATCCTTTAAGGGCATCAAAATGCACTGCTGACCCACAAACAATATTATGAGTGAGAATTTGTAAACAAAAACCTGTCACAGGTGGCTGCCGTGTTTGAATTAATTTTTTTAATTTCCGTGTTCTTTTTTCTTTTCCTTTCGATATAGAGAAAGAAAAAAGACAACATGAAAATCAATAAAGAAAAACAATCAGAATTGGCGCGCGCCGCTTCGCAATGGAATAAAAAACAAATTGAGTTATTATAGCAAGAGAGGGAGAGAGTTGAGCGAGGGAGAGCCAAAAGGAGAATGACACACATCCATACAAATACACTGACGCATTGCGTAGCTGTTTTTGTTGTTGCTGCGCAGTTGACGTCAGAAGCAAATTTTTTTGGTTGGTTTGGTTTTTTGGAAAACATTTTTTTTCTTTTATTTCTTTCTGGTCAAAAGAACCGGTTACTGTTGTTGTTGTTGTTGCTGACGTTGGTCGGTCAATTGAACAGTAGGACGACGTTGAAAACAGAGAATGAAGACAAGACACACAGGATATTCTGACCGCTTGTTGAGTGCTCATTGTTTTGGTAGAGGGGGGGGCTATGTCAAAATATTGGTTTAAATATTATGTTACTCAAAAGTTAAAATGATTATTTGAAGATTTATTTTAAATTGAATATTAATTACAAGCAACATAAATACATAAGTATTTACAAACGTATGTATAACAAGCATACATTGTGTATGAATTTTCAAACACATGTAACAACAACTAAAAAAGACTAAAACACTCGGCCGGCCCCAAAAGCATGCTCAGCAGCATATAAAAAAATAGTATACACAAAAAATTCATCGCACTCATACTAAGAAACTAACACATACACACACACACACACGTATAAAATCATGTATAAAAAACGAATCAACGAAAATTAATTGAGCGCAAGCAGCGACCGCAGCTGAAAAAAAATAAACCGAGAGAGGGAGAGAGCGAGTGAGCACGCAACATAAACAAATGAAGAGCCGGACAGAAGCAAACCTGCAAAAAAAAACGAAGAATTATAAAGCTTACAGTGAGTGTAAAGCAAATAAACGAAAAAGTATACGAGGCTGCTAGCGGGGGCGACATGTGCATAAAAACAAAAACGAAAGAAAACGAATGAAAAAAAGTATGCTGCGCGCGAGAGCAAAAAACAGTGGAGATAAAAAAGAAGGCACACAAACCGCCACCGAATGAATGGCACATAAAGAATTCAAACAATGGACGGGGCGGGTGGGCAAATATTGGCAATCGTTGCACAGTGGTACAACAATATTCGATTTGAATATGTGTTTGGTTATGAATTACACAAGAAACATATTTCTTTATTCTCTTGCGAACTTACTATTTTTAGTCTCAAGCAAACAAAATTATTTTGATTTAAACTAATTTGTGATAATATTTTAACTGCAAAAGAAAATGTTGTAGTGATAAATAAGAAAAAAATAGGTGATAAAATGCTTATCAAAAAAGACATTTTATATTGGTTATCGTACATTGACGTGACAAAAAACTTAATCTTAATTTGAATTTAATGATATAATAAAATACCTGATAAAAATAGTTATGTTAATGTTCAATTATTTCTTTGAAATTTGCATGTATCACTGTGCGTGATTGCGAAAACTATTTGCCCAAAATAAAGTAAAAAGATAAAACACACATTTTGAAGTACTTACCAATTGGAAATGGCGCCTGCTGTTATTGTTATGCTCTTTTGTTTTATTCTTGGTTTTGTGCGCGACTTTGTTGATATTTTGGTCGTAAAAGTAAAAGCACGTGTTCAGCGTGACCTATAG
This sequence comes from Drosophila testacea, assembly GCA_035043265.1. Lineage (NCBI taxonomy): Eukaryota > Metazoa > Arthropoda > Insecta > Diptera > Drosophilidae > Drosophila > Drosophila testacea. Next base: position 812,777 of record JAWNND010000211.1, read on the forward strand.
GATTGGGGAGTATACGTGGGGATCGTCGTTCCACCTCCTGTACTCCTTATTGAATGACTTTTTTTGTAGCTTTCTGTTTTCACTATTGTGTGTTGTGCGTGAATGGCAGACTTACGATTGTATGTACATATTTACGTTTGTTTACACTCGTCGTTTTACGCACTTTTATACATAACTATCGAGATTTCTTGTATTATTTTTAATTTAGTCTATTTGCTCTTTTACGTTTTCTCCTCTTACGAATTTCGAGTACACTTAACTCACACACACATGCAAATAGAGACTTGAGTGCTAAGGAAAAAAATGGCCGCGCACGCCAAAAATATACACACAAACACCAAAACACACGCGTGGTCGTGTGTACAATTTTGCACTTGTGCTGTCCCCTTTTTTTTACGAGAATTTGGCGCAACTTAATTTTGGCGCCTCTATTCGTGATAATCGGCGACAATGGGGGAGAAAAAGGATGCTTTATTTACAGCACGTTAATTTCAATTTATGTCTGAGTTTCCTCGTTTTGCCCCGCGTTGTTTACATGACGTGCGTACGCGAACAGCAAATCTCAACGTAAAACGCAAAAAACGACAACCGAGAAGAAGAAGAACCGTTCGGTTCGATGGCAAAAACTCGACTGAAAAAAAATCACTCAACTTTTTTCGTGTCATAGCAAACGGACAAGCAGCTGTGAGCGTAAGTGGTTGGGTGTACGTATGTGTGTGTCTACTACTCTCAATGTTTTTCTCCCGCTCGCACACGCAGTGAAAAAATGCTTGTTTATGTTTTTTATGTGTGCGTTTTTTGCCTGCACTGTTGCGCTTTCTGTCTCACTCTTTTCTAGTCTGTGGCTCTCACTGTTTTATTCCGGTTTTCTTCTGATTGGTTGTGATTTTTGGCTGACCTGCTTATACCCTGTATTTATGCTGCAACACATGGAATACAATAAGATGGTGATGATCTGAAATAATAAACAACTAATTTAGCCTATAAGATATACTCGTATCGATAATAATCATTAAAATAACAGTTTAATTTTAATTGTTTATGTGTGTGCTTGGTATTATATATCTTATAAAAACCAAATAATGTCGTACACACATATATATTTAATTTACTTAGTTTTAAAGTGATAAAATTGGTTTAAAAAAATTGGCTTTAGAGAGACTATTATCTCAACCTTTCCTAAATTTGCAAAAATTTTACAACAGCTATTAACGGAACTTGGCCCTCAATAAAGCTTGAAAAAGAAAGATGCCGCCGAAGGAGAATGAATGAAAACGTTTGATATTTTAATTAATTTGACCACCGATCTTCTTATGTATAAAATTAGTACATAGTTAGTTAGTTAGTCCCTTGAAGGGAAAAATGGGAAAATAAAATAATTTCTCTTAATCTTACTTATACTTATACCCAGTCGATCCAGAGGGCACGTACAGACCAAAGTCGCTACGGCCGCAGTACCAAAATTTTACATGAAGTGGGGATCGATCCCTCAAGCTGCAGACTGTCAGCAGCGCGCTCTGTAGTAAGAATCGTTCGATTCAGGGTGCGAATTTCCTACAGCAGCTTCCGCTACGAGCTCAAACGTTTTGCTGAGTTTAGTACTGACTGCTCTGCATGTTACTCAGATTGGAATTCTAGCTCAGAGGTTTGAATTTCCCACGGCAGCTTCCGCTACGAGCTCAAGCGGTTTGCTGAGTTTGGTATAGCCTGGGCAGCATAGAATTCTGCTGGGAAATCTTCTTAGCTGTAAGGGTTGTCAATACGTTTGCAGTACTCTTAGCGAGTCTAGTGCAAGGTGAATTTACTAATAATTAGTAAATTCACCTTGGTCTAGTGTACGCGATTGGCTACATTTTGTTATGTTGGCAACCCATTTTTTGTGTATTTCTATCAAAGTGTCTTTAGCGCAGCAGTGCTATTTGATCGCGTCTTGGATGAACAACGCATTTATGATTGGGTAAGTCTTAGTTTTTCTTGCAATATATTGTATAATTCTTTTATATAGGTACATATTCTTATATTGGCCATTATGTGGGTTAAGTCAAATGCGTTAATAAAATACTGGACCCACACGAAATGTAAGTATACACAAATAATAGTGAAATATATTCAAAATAAAAACTAATGTATATACCTTTTCGTTTCATCTCTTTTCAGTATTAATTAATTATATTAATAATATTAATATTAAGTTATTCTATGGTGTTTATTAAATAAAACTAAAGAATAAAGTTGAAAAAAATATATGTATGTATACGCTTTTATTTCTGTAGCAGCCAGAACCCTAAGGAGGGAGAAATGCCAGCCAGAATTCCAAGTGGAATTTCCAAGAATTCCCAACTAGAATTTCCCTACAGCCGAAATGGAAACTGAATTTCCTGCAGAATGTGTCTATGACGAGCTCAGGAAAACGTTAGAGTTCGTAGCGGAACCTGCCGTAGGGAAGTGTGGATTTCCTACCGAATTACCCCGATCACTCTAATGTAAAAGCGAATGAGACTTTTACACGAACTCGGAGTGCAAGCCTCTGAGTTGGGCTGCGGCAAATTAGTACATTTTTCTGCGGAATATTTCCTTCTGCCTTAAGGCAAAGCGGCCGTTACGACGACGGCAGCGGACAGCAGAGTTGCCAATACCCACGACAAAATTGTAGTTCTAAAAAAAAGGCGCTAGCAAACAAGAGGTGGCGCCAAAATTGGACACACCTGACAACTCTGGTCACCGAAATCAAGCGACGCCGAAATTTTTTCGCTTGGACACACGAGAAATTCACTCGAAATTTAAAATCGTTGAAATTTTGCATAGATTTTGGGGATATTACGATAAGGGGTGCGACAATTTTTTGATTATCCGCCCGGTTCTCGAGATATTGAGACCGATAAGTTGACCGATTCTATACAAATAGCTCAGCGTGCCAGCCGCTCTTTGCACTGTATTGCCTAGAGCAGTGTTGTAAAGTGTTCGTTCCTACTTCATCGCTTGGCGCGGATATTCAAACCATTTTATTTTATTACATTTCTTGCTAATTTATATATTGTAATCGAATAAATTTACAGTTGTTGTTGTTGTTATCATATGTTATGGATATGTAAAATATGCATATGGATATGTAAAATATATATATGGATATGTAAAATATAAATATGGATATGTAAAATATATGTACATATGGATATGTAAAATATACATATGGATATGTAATTTATACAAATGGATATGTAAATTATTCATATGGATATGTAAAATATACATATGGATATGTAAATTATACAAATGGATATGTAAATTATACATATGGATATGTAAAATATACATATGGATATGTAAATTATACAAATGGATATGTAATTTATACAAATGGATATGTAAATTATACATATGGATATGTAAAATATACATATGGATATGTAAATTATACATATGGATATGTAAATTATACATATGGATATGTAAAATATACATATGGATATGTAATTTATACAAATGGATATGTAAATTATACATATGGATATGTAATTTATACAAATGGATATGTAAATTATACATATGGATATGTAAATTATACATATGGATATGTAAATTATACATATGGATATGTAAATTATACAAATGGATATGTAATTTATACAAATGGATATGTAAATTATACATATGGATATGTAAATTATACATATGGATATGTAATTTATACAAATGGATATGTAATTTATACATATGGATATGTAATTTATACAAATGGATATGTAAAGTATACATATGGATATGTAATTTATACAAATGGATATGTAAATTATACATATGGATATGTAATTTATACAAATGGATATGTAAATTATACATATGGATATGTAAAGTATACATATGGATATGTAAATTATACATATGGATATGTAAATTATACAAATGGATATGTAATTTATACAAATGGATATGTAAATTATACATATGGATATGTAAATTATACATATGGATATGTAATTTATACAAATGGATATGTAATTTATACAAATGGATATGTAATTTATACAAATGGATATGTAAAATATACATATGGATATGTAAATTATACAAATGGATATGTAAATTATACAAATGGATATGTAAATTATACATATGGATATGTAAAATATACATATGGATATGTAATTTATACAAATGGATATGTAAATTATACATATGGATATGTAAAATATACATATGGATATGTAAATTATACATATGGATATGTAATTTATACAAATGGATATGTAAATTATACATATGGATATGTAAATTATACATATGGATATGTAAATTATACAAATGGATATGTAAATTATACAAATGGATATGTAAATTATACATATGGATATGTAAATTATACATATGGATATGTAAATTATACATATGGATATGTAATTTATACAAATGGATATGTAAAATATACATATGGATATGTAAAGTATACATATGGATATGTAAAATATACATATGGATATGTAATTTATACAAATGGATATGTAAATTATACATATGGATATGTAAAATATACATATGGATATGTAAAGTATACATATGGATATGTAAATTATACAAATGGATATGTAAATTATACAAATGGATATGTAAATTATACATATGGATATGTAAATTATACAAATGGATATGTAAATTATACATATGGATATGTAAATTATACAAATGGATATGTAAATTATACATATGGATATGTAATTTATACAAATGGATATGTAAATTATACAAATGGATATGTAATTTATACAAATGGATATGTAAAATATACATATGGATATGTAAATTATACAAATGGATATGTAATTTATACAAATGGATATGTAAATTATACAAATGGATATGTAAAATATACATATGGATATGTAAAATATACATATGGATATGTAATTTATACAAATGGATATGTAAATTATACATATGGATATGTAAAATATACATATGGATATGTAAATTATACAAATGGATATGTAATTTATACAAATGGATATGTAAATTATACATATGGATATGTAATTTATACAAATGGATATGTAAATTATACATATGGATATGTAAATTATACATATGGATATGTAAATTATACAAATGGATATGTAATTTATACAAATGGATATGTAATTTATACAAATGGATATGTAAAATATACATATGGATATGTAAAATATACATATGGATATGTAAATTATACAAATGGATATGTAATTTATACAAATGGATATGTAAATTATACATATGGATATGTAAATATACAAATGGATATGTAATTTATACAAATGGATATGTAATTTATACAAATGGTGGATATGTAATTATACATATGGATATGTAAATTATACATATGGATATGTAAATTATACATATGGATATGTAAAATATACATATGGATATGTAATTTATACAAATGGATATGTAATTTATACATATGGATATGTAATTTATACAAATGGATATGTAAATTATACAAATGGATATGTAAATATACATATGGATATGTAAAATATACATATGGATATGTAATTTATACAAATGGATATGTAATTTATACATATGGATATGTAAATTATACAAATGGATATGTAAAATATACATATGGATATGTAATTTATACAAATGGATATGTAAATTATACATATGGATATGTAAATTATACAAATGGATATGTAAATTATACATATGGATATGTAATTTATACAAATGGATATGTAAATTATACATATGGATATGTAATTTATACAAATGGATATGTAAAATATACATATGGATATGTAATTTATACAAATGGATATGTAAATTATACATATGGATATGTAATTATACATATGGATATGTAAATTATACATATGGATATGTAATTTATACAAATGGATATGTAAAATATACATATGGATATGTAATTTATACAAATGGATATGTAAATTATACATATGGATATGTAATTTATACAAATGGATATGTAAAATATACATATGGATATGTAAAATATACATATGGATATGTAATTTATACATATGGATATGTAATTTATACAAATGGATATGTAAAATATACATATGGATATGTAAAATATACAAATGGATATGTAATTTATACATATGGATATGTAATTTATACAAATGGATATGTAAATATACATATGGATATGTAAAATATACATATGGATATGTAATTTATACAAATGGATATGTAAATTATACATATGGATATGTAAATTATACATATGGATATGTAATTTATACAAATGGATATGTAATTTATACAAATGGATATGTAATTTATACATATGGATATGTAAAATATACATATGGATATGTAATTTATACAAATGGATATGTAAATTATACATATGGATATGTAAAATATACATATGGATATGTAATTTATACAAATGGATATGTAATTTATACAAATGGATATGTAATTTATACAAATGGATATGTAAAATATACATATGGATATGTAAAATATACATATGGATATGTAAAATATACATATGGATATGTAATTTATACAAATGGATATGTAAATTATTCATATGGATATGTAAATTATACAAATGGATATGTAAATTATACAAATGGATATGTAATTTATACAAATGGATATGTAATTTATACAAATGGATATGTAAAATATACAAATGGATATGTAAATTATACATATGGATATGTAAATTATACAAATGGATATGTAATTTATACAAATGGATATGTAATTTATACATATGGATATGTAAAATATACATATGGATATGTAATTTATACAAATGGATATGTAAATTATACATATGGATATGTAAAATATACATATGGATATGTAAAATATACATATGGATATGTAATTTATACAAATGGATATGTAAATTATACATATGGATATGTAATTTATACAAATGGATATGTAAATTATACAAATGGATATGTAATTTATACAAATGGATATGTAAATTATACATATGGATATGTAAATTATACATATGGATATGTAAATTATACATATGGATATGTAAATTATACAAATGGATATGTAATTTATACAAATGGATATGTAATTTATACAAATGGATATGTAAATTATACAAATGGATATGTAAATATACATATGGATATGTAAATTATACATATGGATATGTAATTTATACAAATGGATATGTAATTTATACAAATGGATATGTAAATTATACATATGGATATGTAAAATATACATATGGATATGTAAAATATACATATGGATATGTAATTTATACAAATGGATATGTAAATTATACAAATGGATATGTAAATTATTCATATGGATATGTAAAATATACATATGGATATGTAAATTATACATATGGATATGTAAATTATACATATGGATATGTAAAATATACATATGGATATGTAAAGTATACATATGGATATGTAAAATATACATATGGATATGTAATTTATACATATGGATATGTAAATTATACATATGGATATGTAAATATACATATGGATATGTAAAGTATACATATGGATATGTAATTTATACAAATGGATATGTAAAGTATACATATGGATATGTAAAATATACATATGGATATGTAAATTATACAAATGGATATGTAAATTATACAAATGGATATGTAATTTATACAAATGGATATGTAAATTATACATATGGATATGTAAATTATACAATATGGATATGTAATTTATACATATGGATATGTAATTTATACAAATGGATATGTAAAATATACATATGGATATGTAAAATATACAAATGGATATGTAATTTATACAAATGGATATGTAATTTATACAAATGGATATGTAAATTATACATATGGATATGTAAAATATACATATGGATATGTAATTTATACAAATGGATATGTAAATTATACATATGGATATGTAAAATATACATATGGATATGTAATTTATACAAATGGATATGTAAATTATACATATGGATATGTAAATTATACAAATGGATATGTAAAATATACATATGGATATGTAATTTATACAAATGGATATGTAAATTATTCATATGGATATGTAAAATATACATATGGATATGTAAATTATACAAATGGATATGTAATTTATACAAATGGATATGTAATTTATACAAATGGATATGTAAAATATACATATGGATATGTAAATATACATATGGATATGTAAAATATACATATGGATATGTAATTTATACAAATGGATATGTAAATTATACATATGGATATGTAAAGTATACAAATGGATATGTAATTTATACAAATGGATATGTAATTTATACAAATGGATATGTAATTTATACAAATGGATATGTAAAATATACATATGGATATGTAAATTATCATATGGATATGTAAAATATACATATGGATATGTAATTTATACAAATGGATATGTAATTTATACAAATGGATATGTAATTTATACAAATGGATATAAATCTATACATATGGATATGTAAAATATACATATGGATATGTAAAATATACATATGGAAATGTAAAATATACATATGGATATGTAATTTATACAAATGGATATGAAAATTATTCATATGGATATGTAAATTATACAAATGGATATGTAATTTATACAAATGGATATGTAATTTATACAAATGGATATGTAATTTATACAAATGGATATGTAAAATATACATATGGATATGTAATTTATACAAATGGATATGTAAATTATACATATGGATATGTAAAATATACATATGGATATGTAAAATATACATATGGATATGTAATTTATACAAATGGATATGTAAATTATACATATGGATATGTAAAATATACATATGGATGTGTAAAATATACATATGGATATGTAATTTATACAAATGGATATGTAATTTATACAAATGGATATGTAAATTATACATATGGATATGTAAAATATACATATGGATATGTAAAATATACATATGGATATGTAATTTATACAAATGGATATGTAAATTATTCATATGGATATGTAAATTATACAAATGGATATGTAATTTATACAAATGGATATGTAATTTATACAAATGGATATGTAATTTATACAAATGGATATGTAAAATATACATATGGATATGTAATTTATACAAATGGATATGTAAATTATACATATGGATATGTAAAATATACATATGGATGTGTAAAATATACATATGGATATGTAATTTATACAAATGGATATGTAAATTATACATATGGATATGTAAAATATACATATGGATATGTAAAATATACATATGGATATGTAAAATATACATATGGATATTAAAATATACATATGGATATGTAATTTATACAAATGGATATGTAAATTATTCATATGGATATGTAATTTATACAAATGGATATGTAATTTATACAAATGGATATGTAATTTATACAAATGGATATGTAATTTATACAAATGGATATGTAAAATATACATATGGATATGTAATTTATACAAATGGATATGTAAATTATACATATGGATATGTAAAATATACATATGGATATGTAAAATATACATATGGATATGTAATTTATACAAATGGATATGTAAATTATTCATATGGATATGTAAATTATACAAATGGATATGTAATTTATACAAATGGATATGTAATTTATACAAATGGATATGTAATTTATACAAATGGATATGTAAAATATACATATGGATATGTAATTTATACAAATGGATATGTAAATTATACATATGGATATGTAATTTATACAAATGGATATGTAAATTATACAAATGGATATGTAAAATATACATATGGATGTGTAAAATATACATATGGATATGTAATTTATACAAATGGATATGTATATTTTACATATTCATATGTAATATCCATATGTAAATTATACATATGGATATGTAAAATATACATATGGAAATGTAAAATATACATATGGATATGTAAAATATACATATGGAAATGTAAAATATACATATGGATATGTAATTTATACAAATGGATATGTAAATTATTCATATGGATATGTAAATTATACAAATGGATATGTAAATTATTCATATGGATATGTAAATTATACAAATGGATATGTAATTTATACAAATGGATATGTAAAATATACATATGGATATGTAATTTATACAAATGGATATGTAAATTATTCATATGGATATGTAATTTATACAAATGGATATGTAAATTATTCATATGGATATTTAATTTATACAAATGGATATGTAAATTATTCATATGGATATGTAAATTATACAAATGGATATGTAATTTATACAAATGGATATGTAAAATATACATATGGCTATGTAATTTATACAAATGGATATGTAAATTATTCATATGGATATGTAATTTATACAAATGGATATGTAAATTATACATATGGATATTTAATTTATACAAATGGATATGTAAATTATTCATATGGATATGTAAATTATACAAATGGATATGTAATTTATACAAATGGATATGTAAAATATACATATGGATATGTAATTTATACAAATGGATATGTAAATTATTCATATGGATATGTAAATTATACAAATGGATATGTAATTTATACAAATGGATATGTAATTTATACAAATGGATATGTAATTTATACAAATGGATATGTAAAATATACATATGGATATGTAAAATATACATATGGAAATGTAAAATATACATATGGATATGTAATATTATAACAAATGGATATGTAAATTATACAATATGGATATGTAATTTATACAAATGGATATGTAATTTATACAAATGGATATGTAATTTATACATATGGATATGTAAAATATACATATGGATATGTAATTTATACAAATGGATATGTAAATTATACATATGGATATGTAAAATATACATATGGATATGTAAAATATACATATGGATATGTAATTTATACAAATGGATATGTAAATTATACAAATGGATATGTAATTTATACAAATGGATATGTAATTTATACAAATGGATATGTAAAATATACATATGGATATGTAATTTATACAAATGGATATGTAAATTATACATATGGATATGTAAAATATACATATGGATGTGTAAAATATACATATGGATATGTAATTTATACAAATGGATATGTAAAATATACATATGGATATGTAAAATATACATATGGATATGTAAAATATACATATGGATATGTAATTTATACAAATGGATATGTAAATTATACATATGGATATGTAAAATATACATATGGATATGTAAAATATACATATGGATATATAAAATATACATATGGATATGTAATTTATACAAATGGATATGTAAATTATTCATATGGATATGTAAATTATACAAATGGATATGTAATTTATACAAATGGATATGTAATTTATATAAATGGATATGTAATTTATACAAATGGATATGTAAAATATACATATGGATATGTAATTTATACAAATGGATATGTAAATTATACATATGGATATGTAAAATATACAAATGGATGTGTGAAATATACATATGGATATGTAATTTATACAAATGGATATGTAATTTATACAAATGGATATGTAAATTATACATATGGATATGTAAAATATACATATGGATATGTAAAATATACATATGGATATGTAATTTATACAAATGGATATGTAAATTATTCATATGGATATGTAACTTATACAAATGGATATGTAATTTATACAAATGGATATGTAATTTATACAAATGGATATGTAATTTATACAAATGGATATGTAAAATATACATATGGATATGTAATTTATACAAATGGATATGTAAATTATACATATGGATATGTAAAATATACATATGGATGTGTAAAATATACATATGGATATGTAATTTATACAAATGGATATGTAAATTATACATATGGATATGTAAAATATACATATGGATATGTAAAATATACATATGGATATGTAAAATATACATATGGATATGTAAAATATACATATGGATATGTAATTTATACAAATGGATATGTAAATTATTCATATGGATATGTAATTTATACAAATGGATATGTAATTTATACAAATGGATATGTAATTTATACAAATGGATATGTAATTTATACAAATGGATATGTAATTTATACAAATGGATATGTAAAATATACATATGGATATGTAATTTATACAAATGGATATGTAAATTATACATATGGATATGTAAAATATACATATGGATATGTAAAATATACATATGGATATGTAATTTATACAAATGGATATGTAAATTATTCATATGGATATGTAAATTATACAAATGGATATGTACTTTATACAAATGGATATGTAATTTATACAAATGGATATGTAATTTATACAAATGGATATGTAAAATATACATATGGATATGTAATTTATACAAATGGATATGTAAATTATACATATGGATATGTAAAATATACATATGGATGTGTAAAATATACATATTGATATGTAATTTATACAAATGGATATGTAAATTATACATATGGATATGTAAAATATACATATGGGGCAAGATTACGATAAGGGGTGCGACAAGATCTGACGACGGATTCCGGTAGAACACGTCGAAATAAGACGAAAAAATTAAATACAATTTTTTCATTTTCCGCTCGGTTCTCGAGATATTGAGACCGATAAGTTGACCGATTCTATACAAATAGCGCAGCATTTTTAAAAAAATGTTTACCTTCGTCACTTTTTGTCATACACTTATGTCTCCTACAGGGGAAAAAATAACATTAACAATAACACCAACAACAAAAAACAACAACAACTGTAAATTTATTCGATTACAATATATAAATTAGCAAGAAATGTAATAAAATAAAATGGTTTGAATATCCGCGCCAAGCGATGAAGTAGAAACGAACACTTTACAGCACTGCTCTAGGCAATAGAATGCAAAGAGCGGCTGGCACGCTGAGCTATTTGTATAGAATCGGTCAACTTATCGGTCTCAATATGTCGAGAACCGAGCGGATAATCAAAAAATTGTATTTAATTTTTTCGTCTTATTTCGACGTGTTCTACCGGAATCCGTCGTCAGATCTTGTCGCACCCCTTATCGTAATATCCCCCGGAAGCTACAAAGACGAAAGATATGTCAAATCCTCTTGAATTTATCTAATTTCGAATTTCAATATTTTTGCAAAAAAATCGGTTCTTACATAAAAAAAATAGCTTTCTATTTTATTTTTAAATAAGCGCGCGTTGCCCGTTCATGTTTTCATGTTTATCATGTTCGCGGTCTCTTCTTCTTCATCGCCAGTGGCAGCACTGTTTGGTAAATTATCGGAGCAAAGTCGCTCGATAGCACCTGGTGCCGTCATCTATATTTTGATAGCGCCGCTTCTTTGTTGTTCATATTTAGAATTAGGTCAGTTATTACTGCGGTATTTGCTAGCGCCGCCCTGAAAAGTGTCCACTTTTGGAACTAAAAGTAATAAAATTATTATATTAATAATAAAAATCGAGTTCAAAAAGTGGACAGCGGGACGGGTTGCGGCGCTAACAAGCAAGAGGTGGCGCCACCACCATTTTGAAATCTGCCAGCTCAGAGCACAGAAATACGACACTATTCGGCAGCTTTGCGAAAAGTAAATTCACCAGCTTTTGTCAGGGACGAAAAATATAGCGCCACCTATTTTTCTCATCAAACGTCCCTGTCTTTGTCAGACCCTGGAAAAGGCATCGTGATTAGTGTTGGGTAAGCACTGCTTATTTATGTGAGCAACCAACACTACTTATCAGCTGTGACAGCTCGTGTAATGTTATTGTTTTGGCGGTAAAAATTATAAAATCCTGCACACAATTTGTTTTTAATTAAGCATGTCTGTGCAATACCAAAGATTTCTGAAAGTACTTGAAAAGTGGCCAGCAGAAAAGACAAAAGTCGGCAGGTAAGAAGTGCATAAATCTAGCAACACATTGTTCGTTGAGCAGCGGCGGCGTCATTCGATTGCGATTATCTAACAATTGTAATTTGTATTAATGTAATGTTTTAATACTTTTACTTTGTTTTTTTTTATGGTTGCTCTAGGCAGTATTGCGCACATAAATTTGTTAGTTACTGTCGGATTTTCTTAAACCGTAGTTTTGTATTGTGGCGCTGGGACACAAATTAGGTTCCACATCTGCAGTGTTAACAATTCAAGTATTTTATAGCTATTTGCAAAAATAACGTGAGCGCCAAAAAAAAGCCTCTCCTGAAAAGTTGCTTTTATTTTTCGACTTCCTTTCTTGCGTTTTGAAATTCATTTTTGGAAAGGTTTGTAATTTATGTTCCCTTGTTTTTAGCGATTCGTAGGCTCGAAACCCGTGGATACTAGGCAGAGATCCGCGGGTTACAAAGCCTGACAGAAACCGTACCCATTTCTACTACAAAGGATTATTTTATGATAGTTTTGGGGACTCTTCCAAGAGTCATTCAATTAGGACCGCAATTTCTTAGCGCTGCAACGATCAAAATAACAACAACAAACAGAAACACAAGCAAAGCGCAATAAAAATTTCTCTCCCCTCAACCAAGGGATCTGGGTGAACAAATCCGCAAGAAAGTTACAAAACTGACAGGCAGCGCCAGCCTCAGTAACGAAGCTAGCGTGGATCTGACCAAACAAATTGACGCCTTGGAGCGACTGTCGAACAACGTTTATGCCAAGAAATATCCGCGTCATTACGACTCGACGGCTACCGGACTAAGTGCCGCTCAGTGCAGCCAGGTGCTCAGCTCGGAGTTCCTGCAGTATTTGAACGACAAGCCAAAGTAACTCCCAACACCAAGATGAAGATGATGAGCAAATTCCTGACTAGACTAAGATCAATACCAACACAACAATGGAGGACGTACGCGGAAGTTGTCACGCCACCACCCCCAGCTCTAGGACATGTGCCCGTGCTCTGCCAGACAGCCATTGACTATCTGCAGCCCTTGGCTGGGGGCAAATACATCGATATGACCTTTGGAGCTGGTGGCCACACCCGTCGCTTGCTAGACAGCTGCCCAGAGGCGACAGTCTATGCGCTAGATCGTGATCCACTGGCCCATGAGCTGGCGCAGCGCTTGAGTCAGGAGCCACAGTATGCAGGAAGACTAGTTGCGTTGCTGGGCAAATTTTCGGAGCTGCCACAATTGTTGCAAGAACTGGATGTGTCACGGCACAGTATCGATGGCATGCTCTTTGATTTTGGCTGCAGTTCCATGCAATTTGATGAGGCTGCTCGGGGCTTTTCCATCTCACACAATGGACCGCTTGACATGCGCATGGATTGTGGACGCAGTGGAGGCGTTAGTGCTGCCGATGTACTTGCTCGAGCCGAGGAAGCGGATCTAGCGCGCATATTCCGTGTTTACGGCGAGGAGAAGGCGGCCAAGAAGATCGCACGCGCCATTGTGGAGGCGCGTGGTGCTCTGCAACGTATCGAGACCACACGGCAGCTTTCGGATCTGGTGGCCGCTGTGCTCGGTGAGGGTCAACGCTTGGACAGGCTTCAGCGGCCGGCACATGCTGCAACAAAAACATTTCAAGCACTGCGTATCTTTGTAAACAACGAGTTGAACGAGATCAACTACGGCATGTTGCTGGCTCAGGAATATCTTCGTGCTGAGGGTCGCCTGGTGGCCATCACCTTCCATTCGCTGGAGGACACCATTGTTAAACGTCACATCAATGGCAATGTTATCGAAGGTGTGGCAAATCCCGTGCCGTTAAAGTACTGCGGTTATGACCTCACCCATGATCCAGATCTGTTGGAATCTTTTGTGCAATCCAATTGGCGTCAACTCCATCGTCACGTCATCCTTCCCGATGCCTCCGAAATCGCCAGCAATAGTCGCAGCAGATCCGCCAAGTTGCGTGCTGCTATTAAGATTAAGTAAAGATTCAATTATTATTTATATTTGTCAGGAATAAAATTGCTATCCAATCATGTCACGTATTTCAAACTGACCATTGCTTTGGCTCTAATTATTTGGTTCATGAATTTCTGCATGTTATCTATTATAATTCTTATTATTATCACCAATTGGCACCTTCTGATAAAGCACGCTTATCAATACTATTTTGTTGCTTTGGCTCTTACTGTTTGTTGTTATTGTTTGTGTTCCCATCCGAATTTGTTTGTTTTGCAGTAAAATCAAGTTTTTTTTAGATAGATTATGATTTCAATTTTAGCAGCAGGTAGAATTAATTTTGGCTTAACTTTTATTGAAATGAGGTAAAGATTGTCGGAGTATAACTTTTATTTTAAAATGTTACTTTTTAATTTATTACATTATTTACATTGCTTATTTTTTCTATCGACACTTTTAATCATATATTAAGTAAATTAAAAATGGGAAATTATTTGGATTTTTTAAAACTATTTGATATGAATTTTATAAATTTATTTTGTGGATGAATGTCAGCTCTTTAAACTACAAGCATACATATATTTTATGTTTAGGGAATAATATTTTATTAATTTTATAAAGAAATTTCATTCGTGATATAATATAAAATTGAGCAGAAGTCTAATGAAAAACACTTTTACCTAAAATCTTAAAATTAATTAAAGACTTAATAAAGAAAGCAATTTTTTGATTTGCGCTTGGTGTGGCTTTATTTTTAAACAATAATAATGCATTTAATTGGAAACGAGAAACATTTTTTATCAGTTAATGTAAATATCGTTACAATGAATTAGTATTAGGGAGTTTTTGAGTTATAAGAAAGATCTTTGGAGTAAATGTTAATCTTTATTTATTTAGACCGATTTAATAATAGAAAATACTGCTACTTTTTAGTCAAACGTTTCTTAGTTTAATCATATTGTTTACAGCTTTGATTATTAGTTAATAAGTATATGGAAAGTGTATTGAATTTCGAATGTAACCAATGACAATTCAGATGAGACAATTTGCGGTCACAGGTCCCATTTGAAAGAGAGAGAGAGAGATCGTGTTGTTTTGTATTTGACGGAGGAACTGTGACCCTTGAGTAACCCGAGACCAGAAACCAGATAATCATAAATACGCTCACAGAGCAACTGATAAGACCGTCAACGATCGAGGGGATCGAGGGGTTAGTGAGATTAACATGGCGATAGACTAACACCTATGGCAAATGGGTATAGATAGGGCCTGTTCGGCTGTTATGGGCTCAGTTGCATTGCGCGAGCGTTGGCGTTGATATCGAGAGGCGTCAAAATTCCCGACCATTTCGCGGAGACTTAGATACTTTGTGCGTTTTTACAGTGAGTGGAGCTGCGATTCGACCAAGAAGATGACCGGGGAGGCTAAAATCATATCCGGCACATTGGTGGCCAAGTGAGTGATACCCTCTCCTCTATATATATCCGTGCCTATATATATATAAATATCCTCCGACAATAGGAACATACGAGAGGAGCTGTGCCGGGAGGTGAAAGCATTGCGGGCATCGGGTGAACAGTTTATACCAGGATTACGCATAGTTCAGGTGGGTGGACGGGAGGATTCCAATGTGTATATACGCATGAAGATCAAAGCTGCCACGGAGATCGGTATTAATGCCCTACACGTGCAACTTCCACGCTCTATCACCGAATTGGAGCTCCTCGATAAGGTGAGTCGAAAGTCAATTAAGTACTTGGGTTATGCAATAGCCAAGAGTAATCAAGTGTTACGTAATTTTAGGTGCGGGAATTGAATGCCGATCCCCAAGTCCATGGCATCATTGTCCAGATGCCTCTCGACTCTGAGGCGACCATCGATGCTCATCGGGTTGCAGATGCCGTGTCGCCGTCCAAGGATGTGGATGGTCTGCATACGTTGAACGAGGGTCGTTTGGCCACTGGAGACATGAGTGGATTTCTGCCCTGCACTCCATGGGGTTGCCTCGAGCTTATCCGTCGCACGGGTGTGGAAATTGCTGGTGCCCATGCTGTTGTTCTGGGACGCAGCAAGATTGTGGGTACTCCGGCTGCGGAGCTGCTCAAGTGGAGCAATGCCACGGTGACTGTTTGCCACTCCAAGACACGCAATCTAGAGGAGATTACACGCACCGCAGACATCTTACTCGTGGGTATCGGCGTAGCGGAGATGGTGAAGGGTTCGTGGATCAAACCTGGCGCTGTTGTCATCGATTGTGGCATCAATTGCAAGCCAGGTGGGTGTCGTCATAGCAGCTGTTTACTCCGTCTTATCACAACGCTTGACCCTCCCATGCGACCCCCGCAGTGCTCAAGATAAGCATGTAAACTCATCTGGTTGTTTTCCACATTTAATTATCATTTAACGACTAGTTTTGTTTTGGATTTGGACAAAAACAGTTGACATATTCTTCGATTGAAATCGATTCTTCTCCATTTGGATTCGTTTACAGACGCCAGCAAGGCAAGTGGAACTCGACTGGTGGGAGACGTAGACTACGAACAGGCTAAGCAGGTGGCAGGATATTTGACACCTGTGCCCGGCGGAGTGGGACCCATGACAGTGGCCATGCTAATGAAGAACACTGTGGCATCGGCAACCAAGGCTGCGGCACGTGCCTCCCGCAGAAACTGGTCACTCCAACCGTTGCCCCTGCGCCCCGAAAGACCTGTGCCCAGCGATATTGTGATTGCCCGGGCCCAGCGACCGAAAAACATTGGACATTTGGCAGAAGAGATTGGTCTCGAGCCAAACGAGGTGTCGCTGTATGGCAGCAACAAGGCAAAGATCTCGCTGAGCGTGCTGCAGCGTCTCCGGACACGGCAGGCAGGCCATTACGTGGTAGTTGCCGGCATAACGCCAACTCCACTGGGCGAGGGCAAGACGACGACACTGATGGGACTGGTGCAGGCGCTGGGTGCGCATAGGCAACGAAATGTGGTTGCGGCACTGCGTCAACCCTCGCAGGGACCCACATTTGGCATTAAGGGTGGGGCCGCCGGCGGTGGTTACGCTCAGGTTATACCAATGGAAGAGTTCAATCTGCATCTTACTGGAGACATTCATGCCGTATCCGCAGCCAACAATCTGCTGGCCGCCCAACTGGATACTCGCATCTTCCACGAGGCAACGCAGTCGGACAAAGCTCTCTACCAGCGCCTGGTGCCAAAGATCAAGGGACAGCGCAAGTTCAGTCCTATTCAGTTGCGTCGTCTGCAGCGTCTGGGCATTGACAAAACCGATCCCGACGAGCTAACAGAAACGGAGTATGGCAGATTTGCGAGACTCGACATTGACCCCGACACGATCATGTGGGAGCGTGTGGTAGACATTAACGATAGGTATCTGCGGGAGATAACTGTTGGACAATCCCCCACCGAGAAGGGATTAAGTCGGAAGACCCGCTTCTCCATCGCCGTGGCCAGCGAGATTATGGCTGTCCTGGCGCTGTCCGGTTGCTTAGCAGATATGAAGAAACGTCTAGGAGAGATGGTGGTGGCCTTTGACAAATCTGGTAAGCCGGTGACTGCCGATGATTTGGGTGTCACGGGTGCCTTGACTGTGCTGCTTAAGGATGCCCTAGAACCGAATCTGATGCAATCCCTCGAGGGTACTCCAGTCCTGGTGCATGCTGGACCCTTTGCCAACATTGCCCATGGCTGCAACTCGATCATTGCCGATGAGGTTGGCCTTAAGCTGGTGGGTAGCGATGGCTACGTCTGCACTGAGGCTGGATTCGGTTCCGATATTGGCATGGAGAAGTTCTGTAACATTAAATGCCGCAACTCTGGACGCAACCCCGATGCCATGGTTCTGGTGACCACAGTCAGAGCCATTAAGATGCATGGCGGTGGTGCGCCAGTGACGCCGGGTACTCCACTCAACAAACAGTATACGGAGGAGAATCTGGAGCTGCTGGAACAGGGTCTGCCCAATCTATTGCAGCACATTTCCAATGGGCGCGCCTTTGGCATGCCTGTCATTGTGTCTATCAATGCTCACGTGGCAGACACGGAGGCCGAGCACAAGCTTCTTAAGGATGCCGCCCTAAAGGCAGGCGCTTATGCTGCCGTCGTATCCACCCACTGGTCAGATGGTGGTGCAGGCGCTGTGCAACTTGCCGATGCTGTCATCGAAGCCTGCAAGCTGGAGAATAAGTTCAAGCTACTATACAACCTGGATCTTCCGCTGGTGGACAAGATGAACAAAATTGCACAGACCATGTATGGCGCCGCCAAAGTGGAGTTATCCAAGGAAGCTTTGGAGCAGGTTAAACGCTTAACCGACGCGGTAAGTAGATTTGAACATGGATAAGTTGTGAATCGACATTAATCCTATTGCTTTTCTTTTAGGGCTTTGGCAAGCTGCCCGTCTGCATGTCCAAGACATCCGGGTCTGTCACTGGCGATGCGAATATCAAGGGTGCACCCAAGGGATTCACCTTGAATGTGGAAAGTGTCTATGTTTCTGCTGGCGCTGGCTTTGTGGTGGCCATGTGTGGTGACATTACCAAAATGCCAGGACTCTCCACTCGTCCGGCTATCTATGACATCGATCTGAATACTGAAACTGGACAGATTGAGGGACTTTTTTAAAACAAATTCCAAAAAATTGTAAAAATCATTGTGTAAATTATATTTTAAAAGATTTTAAAATTCGTGTATGTAACTTTTTGTATATTTGATATAAATATATATGTATGTATTTGGACTATTTTTGTATACACTGCGGCTTTACTTTATTATTGCTTACTATTTTATTAAGTTAGAGAGATCAATGGGTGTGATTAAAAATAATAATAAATAGACACAATAGAAATAGAAATAATATTTTATTTTTACTTTCACTGAATTTGTTAAATAAATTCTTTCACGTTTCATTTGTGTTAAGTTGGGAAAAATTATAGTTTATCGGGTTTTATTTATAAGTAAACAGTTGTGGAACTAAAATTAGAACAGATAAAACAAAATCATTTCCGACTTCTTAGATTTTAAGCTTCTCATTTGAACTAAAGACTTCTTTAAGGTATACCTAGAGTTTAACCCCCGTGTCTCTTTTAGCTTCTCACTTGAAAAAGTTTCCAAAACTAAAACTGTTTTTTAATTCAAGCAATCTACATATTATCTAGCATATTCATTCACTAACAGTAGTTTATTATATTTAAAGGGTTGAGCAACTGCTTCACCATGTTCCGAATGCGGGTGCGTGATATTGCGCATCCTGTCATCAGGCAGTTTATTCTACGCACCGCAGTTCTTAACTATTTGTGTAAGTGCCTACAAATGCTGTGGGACGATTGGCGAAATCATCGAATGCATTTGATTACGTTGCTGCTTGAGCCTGACAAAGTATCTAAGACGGATGTCCATGTGGGTCCAGCGACTGATCCAGCAACGGATGAGCTGCGAGAGAAGGTGAGATTCACACACAGGTTGATGCAGCGGGAGTACAACGAATTGTTCACATATATGATGGATAAGCGCGATATGTGGGATAGTCCGGAATACTTCAAGGCTAAAACAGCACTGGGTACGGCCAAACACACTATGAGAACGCTCATGACCGCAAAGAAGTGAACGAAGAGTAGTTGCCAACAAACAATAACATTTTCATTCTTCTAACAAATTCTTGGCCTTCGATTTAGCAAAGTTACAAGATAGCTTAAATTATTTGTAAAATGGTATTTCGACACGTCCCGATTTGGTGTTCACAGTCTCCCAGCAGGTGCACATAAACGTTGATCGATCCATGTGATCGGTGTACAGTTTGCCATCCAAATGCTCCATTTCATGCTGTGCTATCCGCGCATTCCAACCGGTCAGCTCCAGTTCCGTGGTTGCACCCTCTCTATTCAGTCCCGTCAGCTTGACGCCTGCATAGCGTTCCACTTCTGCGGAGAAACCGCGGATACTCATGCAACCCTCAGGATGTTTGTGCTTCAAATAATCGGTCACAGTCAGCTGAGGATTGATGAACACCTGTAAAGCAAATGACATTTAGTAGATGTTTATTCTGGAGTTATCCTATGTCTCACAGTCAAGGGTAGCTTGGACATTTGCCGTGCTTTGTATGTTGCCTCAGACAGTTCCTTCTTGACGCTTGGATTAAATTCCATGGCAATAATCCGCAACGAGATGCCAATTTGGGGAGCTGCAATGCCCACACAGTTGAACTTCCGTAGCACATTTACCATTTGGTCAACAATTGCATGGATTTCCTTGCTGTCCACATAATCGGCAGGCACCTCTGCTGCTTTGTCCCTCAGCACGGGATCTCCTATCTGTGTGAAGTGGTTGTAAGGTGGCAGATTCGTTCGCTTGGTTGTCCACAGCTGCTGGTACCATTTTCTGAATGATTGAGAAGTCGAGAGGCTGGTGCTTAAATAACGAGTGTGTCCTCGGCACAATCTGTGCAGTGGTAGCAACATTATGGCTAAAAAAAATTCACATAATATTAGCGGCCGGCTTAACCCCAAAAACAAATAATTCACAGCTGTTTTCTAATGTATTTCCATTTTAAATTAAATCGTTCGTGGAATTATTTAATTATAGTGCGTTTTTACATGCAGATGCGTCAGCTCCAATTGGGAAAATAAGGTGACGCGCGTCATTTTTGCCATAGGTGAGGAGGAGGGAAAATTCTGCTTCGCTAGCTCACGCAGGAACTACCAACTTGTTTCATTTGCGATGGTCAGATCTATGTGCAAGGAAATTGCCAATTTATAATTAAATATTTTAGTTGTTTTTACTATGGATGCTGAAACGCAATAGAAACACTTTTCGAATTTTTTGCCTGAGCCTTCACGCAACCAACTAGTAGAAATGTACTTTTACATTAAACTAGTTCGTTCACTTTGTGAATCGTTCAATCGATTCGTGCCGGAACGGAACGATACAATCAACGGTCGCATTGTATGTATTATTAGTCACTTTAACGATTTGTTTTGATTTTAAGAACACGTGCATCTGCATTCGGTTACTGTTGAATAGGGGATGGATGCTGCAAGCCCGTCCAAGAAACCCAAGATGACCACAGATATTGAGGGTGTTCCGCAGGCAGCTGCAAGCTGTGCACACTGGGTACACCGCAAGAAGCGGTTCTGCAAAATGACAGTAAACAAGGGAAGTTTGTTCTGTGGAGCACACGAGCCACCAACGGAAGAATCCCTTGAGAACTCTGAAGCAGAGCGCATTCCCTGTCCACTGGATCCCAAGCACACAGTCTTCAAGCGCAAATTGGCCAAGCATTTGACCATATGCAATGCCCGGGATCAAGCTAGCACAGTGCCCTATATAATCAAAGATATAAATGCTGGAGAGGAGCTGGAATTGGACAGTCGGCAGGAGCTTGACAACTGCGATAAATTAAAACTGCATGAGTTGGATGATGCAGAGTTCTACAGCGTCATAGAGAAAGTGAAGCAACTCTATGACACACACATTGCTGACAAAATTGAGGAGATGCACCTGCAGCACACATCTCTCGAGGAGCCTCTTAGCCATGATGAGTACGGCATGGAAACTCGCAAGCACTTGGTACAGACCTCAGCATTACTCGGAATTCTTGAGCACGATAGTCAACTGACCGAGAACACCAGCTACATTGAATTTGGTGCAGGAAAGGGACAACTGGCTTTCTACCTGGCCTCAGCAATTGATTCCCAACAGTTATCCAACTCACAGGTGGTGCTCGTGGACCGCCTTTCGTTACGTCACAAAAAGGACAACAAGTTGACGAACAAGGAGCTGGTGCAACGGATTCGTGCAGACATTGCTGATCTCAAGATGTCTGAGCTGCCAGAGTTGCAACGAACCCAACGAAATGTGGCACTATCAAAGCATTTATGTGGAGCAGCTACAGATCTTACGCTGCGGTGTATCCTTGGCGACACCTCATGCTCCACAGACTACATTATGATTGCGCTATGCTGTCATCATCGCTGCTCCTGGCGTACCTACGTTGGCAAGTCGTGGCTACAAGCAGCAGGTCTAACTCCACGTCAGTTTGTCATCGTTACTAAAATGGTCAGTTGGGCTGTTTGCGGCTCCGGCCTCAGTCGTGAACGTCGGAAGGCGATGGCGGAGGCGGAGGGAAACCCACCGACAGAGCAACAGCATCAGGAGCTAACGCAAAGATTAAGTCGTGAACAGCGTGAGCTTATTGGATATCAATGTAAGCGTGTTCTGGACTACGGACGTCTGGAGCACTTGAGAGCCAATGGTTATGATGCCTCGCTAAAGTTCTATGTGCCACGCGATGTCACCTTGGAAAATGTGATTCTTTTGGCACGACTCGCCAACATAAAGTGCAATAAAAGTAATAGTTAATCTTATTAATATATTTGATTTGATTTTAGATAATTTCATTCATCGCTAATATTTTTGAATTCTGTTAATACACCATGCATAAACAGTATATAGAAGCTATAAAACTGTTCAGCAAGCTTAAGAGCGTTATCTCACAATAACTGTTGAGATATTGTTTATGATAGCACAAAATTCTCTTTGGTGCTTAAAGCTTGTTTGCCCTTTTATGGAAGTTTGTTTTGACTCTTGCTTTCCAGATAAACCTATAAAATCGATTGTGTGCAATCATTAACATCACAGTTATTTTTTGGATCATATTAAAATGAAACGTTGGGAGAATCGTGTTGCCGTAGTTACAGGTGCAAGTTCAGGCATTGGTGCAGCATGTTGCAAGGATTTGGTGAGCAAGGGCATGATTGTTGTTGGGCTGGCTCGACGCGAAGGTCGCCTTCAGGAGCTGAAAGAGTCGCTACCTTCAGAGCAGGCAGCTCGGTTTCATGGACACGCCTGTGATGTGAGTGTGGAGCAGCAGGTTATTGATACTTTCGCCTGGGTGGATCAATCACTGGCCGGCGCGGATGTGCTTATCAACAATGCGGGCATTGTACGGCTCTCTAACATCACGGATGTTGGCAACTCGAACAGTCTTCGTAGTACACTGGACACAAATGTGTTGGGTGTCTCTTGGTGCACACGTGAAGCTTTCCAGTCCATGCAGCGACGCAAGATTAACGATTGTCATGTTGTAATAATCAATAGTGTGGTGGGACACAAGGTGCCAATGTATGGTCTAAGCATGTACGCGCCTTCCAAGCATGCCGTCACAGCACTCACAGAGGTCCTGCGCTGGGAGTTTCAAAACAAGGGCACTAAAACCAAGATCACGGTAGGCGGACATTGTCCATGATATGTTGAAAGTACTTTAGTACATATTAACACGTTGCAGAGCATCAGTCCAGGAATGGTCGATACTGAAATACATTCTAGGAACTCAGGCGGAGCTCCAATGCTAACACCTGAAGATGTGGCCAATGCGGTAACCTACTGCATTCAGACACCACCTCATGTACAAATTCACGAACTTACTATCAAGCCGATAGGGGAGAAGTTTTAGCAATTAAAGGTGTAATTTATAAGGATCCATAAAACTGCCCTTGTAACTCAACTTGGAAGTCCGATTTTTCAAGAAACTTAATAGATTCCTAGTACTTTTTAGATCAAACAAATTTTTATTATTGTTAATTTGGAATGAATATAACAACAAAGATTAAAGGTTTATGAACAAATACTTCAGTTTCGGGTATTGAAAGACATTACACATCACTAAAGTTACCAAGTATTACTGATTACAGCTTTAGCGTACCAAATCTTCTGGATTGAACATGCCTCGTGCACGTCTTAAAATAGAATCCTTACTGGCATCATATGGATGATCCTTTGAAGGAATTTCAAGCACAGCTGGTACTGGCGAAGTGTGTGCATCAATAACATGACGAATCAGTTCAGCATATGTCTGATTAATCAAGATGATGTCGATGTCATCGCGTTTTAGGAATCGCTTGAAGCAGTCTTCAATTTCGCTGACAGCAGTATTTTTATCAACCACCATAAAATTTGGATGGCGATTTTTGTTTATTTCACCAATTCCGCCAAGAAGAAATCCAACACACGTGTCCTCGTCTCCAATGACAGATATTAATTTTCCTTTAATTGCAGAGTGCAAAGCCATTTTAACTTTTTATTTTAACTCTTTCGTTCTCGTGACTGTTTTTTCGTTTCCAATGCCTTGTTTTTTGTATCTATCAGCTGTTCATGCTTCCAATGGAAAGTTGCTTCCAGTGTATACACCCAGTATTGTTTTTTCCGTTCCCCAGGGCTGCATAACATACCAAACAGCTGTTGGTGAGTCAGTATTTAGAAAAAGATTTCGCCTGTTAAATATTGAATTGCGCTTGAAAATAATCGTTGTAAATTTGTGCTGCGAAAATGGCAAGTGAAATGGCGTACAAAATGAAGGCCATCAAATGCCCAACAGACGAGCTATCGCTGACCAACAAAGCGATTGTCAA
Source organism: Drosophila testacea (assembly GCA_035043265.1). Classification (NCBI taxonomy): domain Eukaryota; kingdom Metazoa; phylum Arthropoda; class Insecta; order Diptera; family Drosophilidae; genus Drosophila; species Drosophila testacea. The sequence goes on from JAWNND010000211.1 coordinate 839,040, forward strand.
TATCGGCGATTTCACAGAGGAAGTGAAGTCAGTTTTTCCCCATTATTGCATTTTTTGTTTGCGTTTTTTATTTGCTTGTGGAGGGGTGACGCCAACGCAACGTGGGCGTTTATTGGAAGTGCTATTAGTAATTCTTCTGTGTTTTGTCACCTCACGACAGATATGCCGACATCTCCCCTGGACCCGGACAGCATTATATATTTGCGCTTGAGAAGATTGCGGATCTGCCACGTGGACATGTGGGCTTCTCGCTGGTGCAGCGTAAATGGGCGACACTGTCAATTAACCAGGAGATTGATGTGCGACCATATCGTTTCGATGCCAGCTCGGACATTATCACATTGGTCTCCTTTGAGACGGACTTCCTTCAAAAGAAAACTATCACTCAGGAGCCCTACGATTCTGATGAAATGGCCAAGGAGTTTATCATGCAATTCTCTGGAATGGCCTTGACTGTGGGCCAGACACTGGTCTTTCACTTCAAGGATAAGAAGTTGCTTGGCCTGGCGGTCAAGACCCTCGAAGCAGTAGATCCCAGAACTGTTGGGGATGGAAAGGAACCTAAAACTCGAAACGTACGCTTTGGCCGCATTCTGGGCAACACTGTGGTGCAATTTGAGAAGGCCGAGAACTCTGTACTGAATCTCCAGGGCAGATCCAAGGGAAAAATTGTTCGACAGTCTATCATAAATCCGGACTGGGACTTTGGCAAAATGGGAATTGGTGGCCTGGACAATGAGTTTAATGCCATCTTCCGACGTGCCTTTGCCTCACGTGTCTTCCCACCAGAGCTGGTCGAGCAGTTGGGGATTAAGCATGTGAAAGGCATACTGCTTTACGGACCGCCCGGCACAGGCAAAACTCTAATGGCCAGACAAATTGGCACTATGCTGAATGCACGCGAGCCCAAGATTGTAAATGGTCCCCAAATTCTGGACAAATATGTGGGCGAGTCGGAGGCGAATATTCGACGTTTGTTCGCTGATGCTGAGGAGGAGGAAAAGCGTTTGGGACCCAACAGTGGCCTCCACATCATCATCTTTGACGAGATTGATGCTATCTGCAAAGCTCGTGGATCTGTTGCGGGCAACAGTGGCGTCCACGATACGGTGGTCAACCAGCTGCTGGCCAAGATTGACGGTGTGGAACAATTAAATAACATACTGGTAATTGGCATGACAAATCGTAGAGATATGATTGATGAGGCGCTTCTACGACCTGGTCGCTTGGAGGTACAGATGGAAATAAGCTTGCCAAATGAAGAGGGACGTGTTCAGATCCTCAATATACATACAAAGCGCATGCGGGAATTCAACAAGATTGCCAGTGATGTGGACAATATAGAAATCGCCTCACGTACCAAGAATTTCAGCGGTGCCGAGCTAGAGGGACTTGTTCGTGCTGCACAGTCCACGGCCATGAATCGTCTGATCAAGGCAGACGCCAAGGTTCATGTCGATCCCGAGGCCATGGAGAAGCTAAAAGTCACTCGATCAGATTTTTTGCATGCGTTAGAAAACGACATAAAGCCCGCATTCGGTACGGCTCAGGAGATGCTCGAGAATATGCTGGCGCGAGGCGTCATCAACTGGGGACAGCCCGTGACCAGTTTGCTGGAGGACGGTATGTTGTACGTGCAGCAGGCTAAAGCCTCAGAAGGTTCTGGACTGGTATCCGTTCTCATCGAGGGTGCTCCCAACTCTGGCAAATCGGCGCTGGCCGCTAACTTGGCCAAAATGAGCAATTTTCCCTTCGTTAAAGTGTGTTCGCCCGAAGATATGGTTGGATTCACAGAGTCCGCCAAGTGCCTGCAGATACGTAAGATTTTCGACGATGCCTATCGATCCACGCTCAGCTGCATCGTTGTGGACAACGTCGAGCGCCTTCTCGACTATGGACCAATTGGACCGCGCTACTCCAACCTTACACTGCAGGCATTGTTGGTACTACTCAAAAAGCAGCCTCCGAAAGGCCGAAAACTTCTTATCCTATGCACCTCAAGTCGAAGGGAGGTTCTAGAGGAAATGGAAATGCTGTCGGCGTTTACCTCCGTCCTGCATGTGTCCAATCTATCCAGCCCTGAACATGTTTTAGCCGTTTTGGATGACTCGGATTTGTTTAGCCCCGAGGAGCTGCAAAATATTGCCAGGAATATGGCTGGGAAGCGAGTGTGTATTGGGATTAAAAAGCTTCTAGCTCTTATTGACATGGTTCGACAATCGGATCCCCACTATCGAACCATTAAGTTCCTTACTAAAATGGAAGAGGAAGGCGGTCTGGACATGATAGCGAGAACGCAGTAGCTACCGCCCGCCTTTGAACTGAGAATGTCAGTCGTAGAGCTCAACGATGCTTTCTGAAGCGTGTCCAAAACGAAAATGCACCATTGAATTAGCTCAAATAGAGATATAAATACAAAAATATATATAAATTAATAATAATATTATACAAAGAGTTTAACAAGGGCTAGAAACAAAACCGACCAATAATAACAATTATGTGAACCAAGTTTATAAACATTCCACACAAATCCCAGCGACTAGACCTATTGAGCCTTGTCGAATCATTGTCAAATTCTTGGCATATTCGTAACTATTAGATAGCCAAATAGTTGCAACATTTAACCTTTTAGTTTTATTGACTTAAATAATATCCACTTTAAATTTATTAATGTGTATTAAACCTGTAATTTTTGTAAGCACAAATAATTGATGTAATCAATTTGATAAAATTGTATGGACATACCTCGCTTTTATGTACAACCTATTTTTGCAAAGGGCTAATTTTCGGTTACTGCACAGACATGTACATAATCGTCCTAAACTAAACTTGATGTTTTATATACTTACGTACATACATATATGTTTAGTGTCTATCCATAAACTTGTGTATACAGAGAGATAAGTTTCGACTTCAATTTAGAGAATATTTCCATACTTTTATACAGTTTTACCGACTTATGCAGCCTTCTTAACTTGATATTGCAAAATTTTGAAGATTACACGAGCTCCGCCTAGAAAAGTATGCGACTGTTTTTACAACGAATTAAGTTGACCCGCAAAAAATAGACTATTATAAGATTAGAATTCACTCAGAGATACCGCATGATGTGGGCGTGACATAAGCGAATTGAATTATACGGAGTCTCGCTTGTTACAAGGTACTTTTCAGAATGAAAATGAATATAAATTGTATGTATGTGCTTGTATGTATTACATATGTACATATATTTGGGGCTAACAAGTCATTGCATACTTTTGTGGGCCACACTCTTAAATTTGGACTGCAAATATTATATTTATAACAAAGTGAGAAAAACCCAACGACTCACTGGAATGTTTAAGTAAATTAAAATTACACGCAACTCAGAGTTTCAGAATGCTTAAATTTTAGAAAATAACTTTCATTTGAAAGAAATATTGAACGGCCAGCAGAATTGCATTTAAAATTATATAATGACAAAAATAAAAAGTATTGCAATTAGATGTTTATAGAAATTTACAAGCGAAATGATGGAAATATGTACGTGTGCATATAGTATGTTAAATGTTACACGGATAAACTAATCAATTTAATACAATTATTATGCATTTATGTGTGAGAATGTACGCAATAAATACATTAATAAATATGAATCGAATTAAGAGAAGTTCTTTGCATTGATGGAACTAATCTAAGGCAGTGTCTAGCAAGGCATCAGGTATGTCTTACCGATCTGGCGCCAATAGAGATCAGCAACAAATCACAGTTATGGTGGTAATGATAGCAGTGGTATTCCCTTGACCAGACTCAATTCCATTCCAGTCAATCAGTCAGTCCATCAGCTGATTGAGACGCCGTCGTGGGGCGACAAGCAGACCCGCCAGTTTGACCACACACTGGACATACGAGTACTCATATAACTGACCAATACACCAGTCCAATTGGCAATCAGCAACCAGAGCAAGCTTAATAATTTGTAATTTGAATAAATGATTTATAATGTAAACATTTTAACTTTAACAGCTCGCGCGCGTCTACTCGACGTAATACGTGTACATGCTGACTTGATATTTATGTACTGTAATTGATATATGGCGCTAATTGCGCCCGACACCCATTTCTGCAGTACGTATATACATCAGTGCTGTCAACTTTTGAAAAGTCGGAAAAAAGCTAAATATTTGTTAAGAAAATCGGTGGAAAAAATTTAATCTATTAACATTATCTTACAAATTCTCTTTAATATCCAACGTCTTCTTAAAGCTTATCACAAAAATGTGATGACAAACCAAAACTTTCATATAATAGCTTAAATGATATATGTAACTAAAATGATCTATAGATAAGGTGGCTATATGAAATCGGGAAATCCTGAAACTCTCCATTAGCGACTAAAATTAGATTTAAATACATGAAATTTGAATAAATTATCATATGTTATTCAAATACTAAGTGTGCAAATATTTGTCTTACCTGAAAATTGTTTTTATATTTCTCTTATCTGATGGATATGTTTAAATTAGACAATAATTCATACAAATTTTTCGCCAAAATATCATTTAAATAGGTATTTTAACTAATAAAAGAGCAAAACACGTTTAAAAATGTGCAGACTTTCCGCTTCCCGTTTTTTACGATATCGCCTAGCTAAAAAAGCTGCTTTGGCATCACTGTTATTACATACGTATGCATATGGGTAGTGATCGGTTCGGCGAGCGCCACTTTATCTAAGGAATCCTCGATTTGGATTGGCAGGCAGCCTCGACGCGACATTGTCAGGTGCAAGAGAACGTGGTTATTAACTAATTAAAACTGCATATTTTCCGAGATGCAAAATTGATTTGATACAATGGCAGAAAATCAGACGTACGGAATAAGAGTACTTAAAAGAATGAATTGTTAATTATTAGCTGCTGAGCAGGTGCCCTAATAAGTGTCGCCAGGCTGTGATTTGGTCGCGTCATCCCACACCCAAAACTTATACCCACTGAAGCACCCAAAAGCCATCAAGTGTCGGGCACGTCATCAGGCAGACCCCACCACACGGCACCACACCGAACGTATGCAAATTTTCATGACGAAAGTCCAGTCGGACAAAGTTCAGTGACCGGATCCCAAAAGCTGTCATGGAACGCAAAACCGATACCAAAATGAAATTTTCATTCAGCGCTGCCGACTCTTTAAAAATAAAATGCGAAACTTTTACAAAAGTTAAGTTGTGTGTATTTTTGTTGTCAATCCCATGGCAAGGGGGTTGGGTGGGTGGATGGGTGGTGTTGCCGGCCGTGGTCGCACTTGTCAGCCACAGCAACATGGCTAAAGCCAAAGCTAAAGCCTCCCCACTTACAGTCGCGCCCCTCTAAATGCTTTGAAACCGGCTGCTGCCTTTACAGTTGTTGTTATTGTTTCTGTTGTTGCTTTTGTTGTTGTTGTCAAAAGCGCAAACGCCGGCAGCAAAGGTTCGATTTCACTTTCGCACGCTGTCGCTGACGTCGAGCATTGGTGGCGCTACTGAAGGGGGTTGACTGGGAGGGGATTGGGGCTTTCGAGAGGAACAGGGGCAACTGTGTTGGGGTCTGGACCTGTCATGTGTTCAGGTTTGGATGCTGCTGCTCTTACTGCTTTCTTTCAAATGAAAGAGCGATCTCTAGCTCTCTCACCGGATCTTCTTCGGATCGGTTTTTCACGAGCTGGAGAAATTTCTTATACTTACATCCAGACTGTTCTGCAGATAATCGTTTGGACTTTAAGTAAATTTGGTCATTTCAAGTAATGTCGGGAAAGATTAAGTGAAGTTTTTTTTATGATGAAATTGTAGCAACAGTTTACATATGTAGATGTATGTACAATGTACATGTACATATGCATGCATTAAGTACACACAAAAGCAAACATCATGCAAAATCTTCCTGCATTACACAAACGCGGAAGATTTTCTTGCTTTAATACCTGTACTCGCACATTTCATGGATTTTCCAGTGCTGAATGCATTTTCATGGCATTTTCATTGGGGGTTTGAATGTGTATGTATCAATGTATGTAGCATGCATGTGAAACTAACAGTTAAATTAGCAGTTTTTGTTTCATATGGCGCTTCACGGCTCTGACGCTACAATTTTACACTGTAGCTGAAACTTTTGGTTTTTTATTTGACTGGTCTTTGAATTTTATAGTCTTCCAAAGGGGGTATTTTACCTATGTCACCGAGTTTGTAACTGATTCTATCAGATTTCACATATAAAAAAATACAATTAGCCATTATTTAATTGATTTATTTTAAATGAATGTGTCAATATTTTTTATGTATTAGGTTAAGTGGTTAAGGTTCTTGTAGGACAAGGAAACAAGGAAGCAATAAATAATTAAAATATAAAAAACTTTACCGAAAGCGTAGATCTATCAAGAATCTTAATCCCTACAACTAAATGTATATACGTAGCAGTTACAAATATTTTTCTTTAGGAAGATTTTACCTGGAGTTTTATCTAAAGTCAGTCTGATTACCTTGAACAAAGCTATTGAAAGGTATAAAAAGGGTATTACATTTTCGACTCCCCTAAGTTGTCATTTCCTTCTGGTTTTGTTGTGATTTTTTTGCAATTTATAATTAAGTTGCAATTTGGCATGCGAGCCAAGAAGTTGATGGCGCTGCCTGCGCCCAAAACTATTCGTGGTATGTCTGCAATTTTCTTGGAACTTGCATGCGTATTAGTCATCAGGTTGATATGAGAAAAGTACATATTAAAAATGATTGCAATACGACTATATTATTTGGTTTATAGAAAAACAGTATTCACAGATTAACCCTTTATATTGTTCGAATACAAAATAACATTAAGTAAGTAATGTTAGTAAGTGTTTCTTAATTTAAGAATGTAATTCGTTAAACTTGAAATGTCATGTACAATTAAATGTTTCAATAATATATTATTAATGGGCATATATATATTTGTTAAGGAATATTAAAATAGGTTAGTCTTAGTCATAAAAAATTCAATGGGTGCTTCTAAATTTAAGAATAGTAATACTATCTTATAGTAATACTCTTAATGAAAATTTAATGCTTTAATCACAGCTCTTAAGCAGAATTGATTTTAGTCTTTTATAGACTACGTTATAGAATAATTTAATATTGATGTTCCAGTATTCCACATGGGTTAAATTAATTCTATATGCATTTGTGGAGTTACAAAAAAATATTTAGAGAGTCGACTTAAAATCGCTAGAGAAATAAAATCGCGGAACGCTTTACAAAAAACGGTTCGGGATCAGAAATCCGTGGAAATGTTAACCGCACGCGATCGAGACATTCGCATTCGTATTCGAATTCGCATTTCGATTCATTGATACACTCGGCACATAAGCAAAAAAGAAAAAAGAAAAAACTCTGGCGGGGCACAGTGCCAAATTAAATAATACGAGCTCCCTGTTCCCTGTTCCTTGTTATTATTATATACATATTGTATTCCACCCTTTTTTGCGTGATGTGCGTCGGTTTTTTGTGTGTTCCATATTCTTAGGAATTCCTTTGGCACAATCCAATCCAGTCGCAAGATCAATCAGTGTTCCATCAGCGGGGTATGGGTCTGCGTGTCTCTTGTTCGGGTTCTCGTTCTCGTTCTCATTCTTGTTCTCTCTCTCTGTCTCTTTCTTTCTCTCTCGTCTGAGGGACAAATTAACTTATGGCAACGCGTCGCGTAGATCACTTTCATTTGAGACCTCGACAGCTGGTGGGCGGCACGTGCCTAGCTCTGGCTTTCTTCACTTTCCTGTGATAAGTGCTACTCGGGTTACCTACATACCTATCGTACCCCTTTCGAGTGTGCACACCTTGTCAGAGTTGCCACGCCTCCAAGTCATTAGGGCGCACACTTTCTGCAAGGCGGATATTGATTTCGATATCTGTCACAAAGAGCTGTGGCGCAATTTGTCGTCAACGAATTCGAATTTTCCATGTGACTCTTGACAGGATCTGAGACAACATCTGCGAAACCATTGTGTTTCACTTTTCATCAAACTTATTAATTTGTTCGATCATAATTAAAGTGAATTTGATATTTCCGGCTGCCTTTTTGGCCAAACAGTTGGTTCAACGAACTCAGCACAGAATCCTTGAACTTTTGCTCGTCGCAGACAAAATAAATATTTTATACATATGTATCTTCATATTGCCAATAATCTATTTCAAACAAAGAACAAGATGCGATCCAATGCGATGCGCCTTCCCCTTTTGGCGGCACCCTCACAAAATTATTGACCAGCGTTTCCATCCAGGCAACAGAAATGAATGACCAGAAAAAACAAAAAAAAAAACCAAATAAAACTAAAAGAAATATAAAATAAAAAAACAGTCCGATTTGAAGTTGTCTGTCTCCTTAAATGCTACCTAAATATTTCGGTTAGAAAGAAAAAAGGACTTTTTGTTGTTGTTTTTGTGGCTGTTGCCCCATCCACATATTTCATTCTAATCAACGTGCTGCAAAACATATAATTCCATTTGATATTTTGCCTGATCGTTTCGTTTTGTCCAGAAAATTGCATTTAAACGCTTATTATGCGCTTTTTATTTGCAACCTATACTTTTCTGCCCCAATGCTCGGCCAGTCATGCAAAAATGGGTATATCATAAAATAAGTATATCATAATGTATAAGACTATATGGTCATATGAATATGTGTATCTCTATATAACATACAACATAAAGTATACCTTTAAAGAAACTGTTTCTATGGTTGCCAACAGTTGGCTGGTTTCCTGCTTTAATTAAATTAAATCGAAATATCGTTAGCAAATAAAATAAATTGTTTTCAATTACATAAATGACGTGACAAGGCGCTGGTGGTTGACCTCTTTCAATGTGACATTCTTGGCGTTGATTCTGCTGAACTTCAGCGGTCAAAAACAACGACAATAACAACACTACTGGAAAGGGCAAAAGCAGTTGCCAGATAATGGGAATTACATCTGTATATAAATACTTATAAGCATGATATATGTATACATTTATACATATGTTTATATATGCATATATGTACATACTTATACCGGCTATGCGCCCATTGCACTTAATCAAAAAATACGACAAAATCAAAAGTAAACAAAACTGCAACGCAGAACTGACTTAATCGCAAACCACAATAAAACAAGAACAACAACAACAACAATAATAATAACAACAACAACAAGAACATCGAGTGCATTGAACACATGAGCAGAAAACAAAACAGAAATGTATACAAAAATCTGTATGTAAATACATATGAATTTACTTACGTATGAGCAATGTACTGAAGAAATAGTTGCCAACAGCTGTAAATGTTTAAAATTTAAAATAAAACAAACATTGAGAAATATAATAAAAACAAGGCGCATTTTAAATACCCTTGCCCTTAAATCGATGTTTATAATGGATATAAAATCGTGTACGTTTCCATTATCACTTCAGAAGTGGCATTGTAAAGTGTGGGATTTTTCCTTTCAGAGGTTCTTGTAAAGATTCGTATTATAACAAGAATCAAAAGCAATTGGAGGACTCAAGAGAGCATTTTTTGGATAAGGAAGCATGCTTATTTACGAGTGTATTAAACAGGTATGTTCTACTAAAAGCTATCCAAAAGCATTGCCAAAACAATTGTCGATATTGCCGAAATCCAACAAGCAACGTCAAGAGATTTAATAGAATTCAAAATCTATTGAATTACAGCACATTTTACCTAAAACATACATTTAAAATGAATTTATTAAATTTAAAAAATATTGCAATAGTAAATAATACTATAGAATCTTGAAATAAAATAGAATCAGTCGAAATGTTCAAAATAAGAATATTTCTGACAATTGAGAAACGCCAACATTTAGAACAGTGGCTTTCAAAAGCAACTGTCGTTAAAGTCTCTAGAGATATGTGGAAGAAATCAGATAAACAAATCCTTTCTTATTCAAAAATGCATTTTCTTAAATTAAACATCAGTTTGTCGTTCATTCATTATTACTTTCTGTTTGAGTCTCAATAGGGCCTACGTGCCAGTTTACAGGTATTAATTTCTTGGATCCTCAATTTCAAATTGTTCGATTTGTTTTGATAATGCCTTATAAAGTATTAAAGCCGCAACAGCAGTACAAATGCGGTTTGTACTCAGATATGCAGTAGATCTTGAGAAATCTAAAAATACAGATAAGAATTTTGTCTTAAATATTAAACGCTTTGCTAAAGATTCCAGATCTGCGAATTGTGACGTTTGCAGTTGCACAAACAACGCATTAACATAATATAATTTTAATTTTAAAACCAAATTAAGAATTAAATAATCGACTAAAGCGGCCCACAAATATCGACCGCCTGGTGTCACATATTTTTTTTTTTTGGCTTTTTTTTGTTTTTTTTTTTTTAAACTCGACTCATCTAATGCGAGTGGTTGACCTTGATGTATTGTTAAAAGTTTATTGTCCTTTCAATAGAACACGCTAAATACAGATACATTTAGCGGGCAAGTACATATGTACATGCATATGCATATAGACATACATACGTATATGTATATATGCATATTGTACATGGTACATACATATCTCACCATAAACGTGCATATTTAATTTTTTTTATATTTACTGCACTAAATTTTGCGTCGACGAACTAGTTTCTCCACAGATTCCCGATGTTGAAACAAAGTGCATATAAAAATAAGTATTTATATAGTCTATATATACAGTTGCTGGCTCCAGCTGATGCTGATACTGCTCCCAATTTCTGATATCCCAGCATCCGCGTCAGCTGACGACGTTGATTCAATTCGATCTGCATCTTTTGGATGGCTTTATATGTAGTATGTCTGAACGTCGGGGGAGGTTAAGGGGTTGGCGGGCATTATGCAAATTAAACAAGTTCGTTGCCAAAAAAAAAAAAAATAGCCAACGCCAACCGAATGCTGAGAATGCTGCTTTGAATTTTTTTGTTTATAATTATTTATTTGCAGCTATTCATAATAATTTATTAATTACATAGGTTTCGCTGTAGTTGCTTGTGTTAAGATACTGCAAACATGTTTTATGTTTCCAGACAATAAGAGAAAGAGAAGAGCGTTTACAAAAAAGACAGAGAGAGAGGGAGGGAGTTGTGTTTAGGCTGCCAGTTTTGATTAGCTAAATTGTTGTTAATTTGTTTGACTTTGAACTTGATTTAGAGCTTGTTTAGTTCTAAAACGGCAATGCATAGTCGGCACCTATAAATCTGTGGATGTCTCTATAGCTAGTATAAAGAATGATGTACGAAGAGATAAACTAAATGTATAAACTTTATAATCGAAAGGTTCTCTAACCACAACTAATACATCATACTTTAAATTTAAATGATTGATTAGAATTAAAGATTACTTATTGCGCATATAAACATATTCCTTTTCTATTTGAACACATCAGTTTGGATCTATTCTCTCTGATAAAAATTGTCTTCTCTGCCTGGTGTAACTGGCACAGATTATCCCCATTCATAGTTGGAAATGTCCCCTAAATAGAGCACTTCATGATCATGACTAAGGTCAGATTCATAAAAACCGCATAAACTAGACCCAATTTAGACCAAATTGCCGCACCGGCAAATTTACAAAAATGAATTTACGCAAAAGAAGAGAAAATAAATGGAATGGAATCATTTGTGCCCACACGAAGCGTCGGTGCAGCATATCAACGAGTATAACGAGGCCATCTATACTCAGATGTGGTTTTGGGTGTCCGTATCCATAGTCATAATCATTGTTCGTATCATATGCTGGCCGCCAGATGATGATGACAATTCGAGTGCAGGCGCTTCCATTTTCAAGGGTTTGCCTTGTCTGGCGTCTCGCATTTGCAGTTTCGCATTGAACTTGAGCGCTCAGGCGGGGTTTAAGCTGGAACTGAGCTTGGCGATAAGGAAGGGGAAGGGGAATGGGAAAGGGTGAGGGTGAGGGTGAGGGGCTGGGCAAGTGCAATCAGGTGCAGCCAATTGTTGCCGGATCTTTGGAGCACAATATAACGTATGTATGTTTGAGCACTCGTAAATCATGCGATTCCGATGATATCACGTGTTATAATTAGAACGATGCATTTTCACTTTTCACCTGATATATTATACATATACATATGTATGTGGCTATGTAAGTAATGTACAACATAGTAAGTACAACATCCGCCTAACTGTTGACAGCTGAAAATCGTGATATTTGATGTATACACTGGTAGTATCTTTTACAAAGCATACAAAGCCGTCTAACAAGCGAGCCATCATGCTGCTTTGGTCTTTGGACTGACCGTAAAGTGTCGTTCTTATTATGACCAACTCTTGTTACAATGTAATCGCTGGCGACTCTTTAAAATATGCACCGCATATCGAAACTGTCAGTATCGAGCACTCCAATCGAATCCAATCTATATAGTACTACTTACACACTTGGACCTCAGTTTTGCGCACTGGCCAAAGCAGGTTGACCATGAGAACATGTTATTAAATTACTATAATAATGTATTAAGTATGTAAGAATGTTACAAATGTTAATATGTAGTAATAATTGTAATAGGTTCTTGCTATTTTGTGCTTCGCTGTTACATAAATTACTCAGAAACGCCACTGCGACCACTAAGATCGATCGATCCGACATTGATTGAGATCAACATTAACATCAACCTCAACATCGGAATCAAGATCGGGATAGAGATCGATATCGATATCGAGTTATTCCAACTTCCGTTCCTGCCATTCTACGCACTATCTGAAACAAAGCTCACCATTTGACATTTTCATTTTCACTTTCAATTCATCGGAAAGTGTTGATGATTAACGTATGTAATTTGTTCGTCATGACGATATCAATTATTATTCAGAATATGTACTTACATGCATTTAGCAAGTACCTGCGTCAGCCAGGGCTTGGCTCCGACTAAATTAAGAACAAGTTGCACGGACCCCAAATTAAATAAGTGTGCCGAATATATCCAAATATACTTACTTCAAAATCTGAGACACAGATACGAGTACTTGTTGGTGGTTTTGGACAAAGACTTTATTATACATACATAAACTTTTATTTATAGCAAATAATTTAAAGCATTTAAAACCATTGTCTGTTCGCTTTTTGTGTGCTTTTCAGTTTATGATGTATATAAGATTTGTTGCCATCCTTTTTAGAATATGTACAATGACAACGGCAAATCGATATGATAATTATTATTTTTTATATAATTCTGTTTATACACATATCGATGTGTTATGCAATCAATTCATTAATTTAAACAAATGCTTAGTTAATATTCTTTGTTAATCACTTGCACAATCCGATATTATTCCAGTTTGCTTTCTTTTCTTCATTTTTGAGACTAAGTAAACAGATTCCGAAATTTATACTTATTTGAGGCAGACGCAACGAGTTTAACATGTAAATAAATGTTAAAGCTTATTATTATCGCAATTCACTCTATAAATTATTAAAATTTTCTAATTAATTGCCAGTGATTGAATTTGTCATTAAGTATTTCAATTTATATTGAGGTGTTTCGACGTTTACTTGCCGAATGTCTCTTATGTACTTTGACTTTGATACCTAAATTAGCATTTGGCTTTTGTGGTTGATCTTTTTGTTGTGTCTACATGTCTAAATTATTTGCACAAATGCTACAATGCAACCATCAAATGTAAACCACTTTAGGATACTCAGTAGTATTCAAAAAAAGAAGCTAAAAGTGCCTTTGTGATTAATTCAAATTTGGTATAAATTGTTATGGGACTTTTATATGACATTTAGTAATTGCTATTGTAATACTAAGATTGGTATTTGAATTTGTATAAAGTTCTTCTTCCTTCAGTTAAAAATGCGAAGCAAGCAGAAATAATGTCAACAGCCTATGGATAGAGTTAATATACCCGCTATTGGTGCGGGGTATGGTAAAGTATGCTAACTACACATGTCATCGGCGTCATCAGCTCTGTTTATATTTGCGTCAAGTCTTTAGGCATTTCCATTAAAATGCTATAGACATACAGTATAGGTAAACACGAATCAAAGTCAAATTTATATAATGTCTTAAGATCGGATTGGTAACCGACATCGTATCCGTTAACAGATTGAAATAGGTAGCCGTAATACGTAAAAGTGTTTATATAAAAAAAACACTTGTCACATTTTTTTTGTAATTTTTGCGAACCCGTTAACCGCAAATAGAAACCCGATAATAACCGAGACTGTAACAAAAACCTTTATTCCTTTAAGTTTAAGTACTTGGTTTGACGGTATGTTCCCATTTCCAAAAGAACATACCACTTACTTAGTTATTTATACGGTATTAAAGATTTAGGCCCATTTTTTCAATGTCTACATAAGGTCTCAAAAAATTATCCGAATGATAAACTGACGTAAAATGTATTGAAAGTAATGTTAAATTCAAACAAAAAATGGGCCTTAACTTATTAATTGACGATATAAAATTATATGTGAATTGTGCAGTAAAATAAATAATAAAAATAGTTTTGCAAACGTGATCAAAAAACATTTAATATACTAAGAATCAACAAAATCTGACTAGTTAAATCTATAAATAAATAGAATTCGGTCATCCAAAAGTTTTTAAACGTCACATAAATGACAAATATTGAATGGCGCTTGCATTTTCTGACGTTGATCAGAGCTAAATTACAGTATATTGAGATAGGCACAGTCATACTATAAATGTTAACTGTATTTACTGCAAATATTTATTATTGATTGCGACCTGCATTCAAAAGAGTTCCGTTTATTGAATTTGGCATCCGCCGTTACCCCTGCCCTGCTGCAGATCGGTTCAAGTTGGTCAAAGGGAGTGTTACCAAGGTTGCCAAAGTTATATGTAATTTTGATTTATTGCAATGTCGCTTTAATCTTCGTAATGCTTCCTGTTATGTGTGCAATACTATGTATGACAAGCCCCGGTTGATCTCATTGGGTTTAGTCGTTCATAGCGCGTGTTGTTTGATATTGAACTTGGCTCTGGGTCTGGGTCTGAGTCTGGTTCAGTTTCTGGCTTTGACTTTGGAGTGTGGAATGGGGCTCTGGCGCGTAAACTCAATCTTGTTTGTAGGTATTAAGTATTAAAAATTATGAACTCGTATTCTAATTGAAAACATTTTTATTTATTTATGTTGTCAACGAGTTGACACTTGTAGGCGTTGTTGCTTGATTTTGTGCATTAAACGTGTTTTTAGCAATTCCTATGCAATTTTTAGTAGCACTCGTAATAGTATTTTTATCTTTAAAAGCAAAACATGAGCTAAGATGTGGGCATAGATTCCTTGCATTTTTAAATACATATCTTATAATCTTCTTTTATAGTATAGATAAGAGCTAAGAAGTGGGCTCATGTTATATTATTTTTCATAAATCGTATACTTATCGAACAAAGCAAAAGTATAAAAAATTATGGGTTAGAAACTTCTGCATAAATTTTTTTCTTTTTTTGCTTCTTTGTATTGTTTTTGTTCTAAAACAAAAATACACTGCAATTGCCGTAATATACCGGCTTTTACCGAAAATACTTGTTTATCTTAAAATACGATAATGAAATTCATTCGTTCTACTCGTAATCCATGCAACAAAGGAACTTCACTTTAAGTTATAACAAAAGACAGAGAGAACAAAAAAATTAAAAACGCAATGAAACAAAAATTATAAAACACAAATAAAAAAGAATTAATTAAATGCATTTCTGTTTAGCAACAAGCAGTCGAATTCAGTTGACGTACATTCAAAAATGTTTATTTGTGTTTGAAGACGTGCAGGTTTAGGAATAATTTTAATTTTAAAATCGTATCATATACCAAATATTTAATTGAATTTAGAGTGCGTTAGTATGTGTGCTTGTATGCATAAACTCGATTGTGTTTGTGGATTTATCACTTGCTAATCTCAAGGTCGTTTTGATTTGTCTTATTGTAATTGAAATTATTGTCTAGACAGGTTTGAGCAGCAGAGTTATTAAGGAGCTATTAGTACACGGGGAATAGCAATAAATAAATTTCAATAAATATTAATACCCATTCATATGCGTATTTATGATTTTCTTTTCCAATGACTTGCATGTTTTGAACAACATTAGAAAGATATCAATTCAGCTTTCTTCTTAAGCTCTCTTTAGTTCCACTTCTGAAACTCTTTTGTCGTGCCAGTCAAAGGGCTACAAACTTACATATGAACATACATATTTAATAAAAATAGCCACACTGAGCCCTATCAATTTTAATTTCATGATAAAAGTTTACCATTACGCAGCAAACGTCTGGAAGCAGAAACTCAAAACCTCCAAAAAAAAAAAAAAACACATGACACCTAAAAACCTTTGAAGAAGCTATGTATGGTATATAGGAATGTATCTCTATGTATGTATGCATGTACTATCCCATATGTTATATGCTGTATGCCTGGGCTATGATACCATAATTCACGAATAAAACTAAAGAAACCACAGCAAACACAAAAAAGCTCACAAATAGTTCAATGAACTGTTTTTGTCTTCTGTATGTTGCTATGCTGCTCTCTAGCTCTCTCTTTCTATCTCTCTCACTCTCTCTTCCTCTCTCTGTCCCTCTCTGTGTCTCTCTATATTTCTCGCTATCTCTCTGGCTCTAGCCACATACAATGTATATCACTCTCAGCCCATCGCTCACATGCTCTCTATATCTATTTCTCTCTGTTTCTATTTATGTTTATTTGTATATTTGAATTAATTTTTGTATCTTAAAGGTGGGCAATACCTAGTTGAGGTCTACGAAATGCATCAGAAGCTTTAAGTTTGGGGACTTTGGTATAAAGATAGTTTTTCTCTTCTGTATCTGCGTATCTGTATCTCAAACTTGTAATCAGATTTGTGTTTGGTTTAAGTTTTGGTCACGTAGCCTCGAATAGTTTTGAATGAATTTTGATAGCATTCAAATCCGAAGTGCCACGAATCTTTTCACATGCCTCCAATCAAGTGTGAATAATGCCAATTTGGGTGCCAATAAGCAAAGCATTTAGGCTTAATTGTTATGCTGATAGAGGCGCTAGATGGATTGGTTTCAGCTTCAGACCATAGTCTCACCTGACAGGTGTACAAACACACATTAAGCTGCCCCAAGTGTTTGAGTATGTATGTATATATGTGTGTGTGTGTGTGTGTGATTGCCGGCTCACGTTTCATGCTTTTGTCTGGGGGTCTCCAAACTTCATCGCTCTTTTTGGTCAAGTATTTTGGTATATTACATTATGAAGAAAACAAAGCAAACACCGAAGCTCTTATACCCTTACTACTTTATGTGTTAAAGCGTTGAATCAAGTAAATATTTCTTTTCCTATGGAATCAGTTACTTACTTCTTACTACACACCATAAAAATGAAAAAAAAACTAAAAGTATGAGATAAATTAAAAGATTAAATGAGAAGATAAATGTTAAGAAAAAATGTTAAATTAAAATTAAGTTAAACATTAGTAAAAATAATAATCATAATTATAATCATATATATATTATTTAACTCTCTTTAAGTAACTAACTAAGAGATTACAAATAGTTTATAAATTTTTTTGTATAGTGAATAGTGACTAAGACTAGTCTTGTAGCGATAGGATTTAAGTCTCAATAAATAAATAAACAAATAAGAACTTAAAGAATTTTGGGCAAACTTATGACTTGAAACAAAATGATGTGACTTTTTATTGTTATAAAACCGCTGATATTGGGGATATGCCCATTGAAAGAGCATAGTAATTAAAATAAGTATGTAGTAATGGTTTTTTAATTGAATTGTTTGCAAAAAATGTGCGAGTTTTGTTTGTATGTTTATTGTCATTGTGGGCGTGTGTATAATTGATTGGCGTTACACAATAATAACATAAATGAGTCGATATCTAAAAGCATATGTACTCTGTAGACCAGGTATAGAGGGAATTGAGGCTGCTCTGCTTACGCAACGCATTTGTCAGGTGCCAGTTGGCTCTTAGCTATTTTGGCTAAATGGTGTTTGCTTGTGACGTCACTGATAGCAGCCACACAATCACTTGGGGTATGTACAAAGTATGTATTTAGCCAGTTGGACTCAATGCAATTTGTTCACTTGGACTTGGCCAACAAGCTTAAAGTCAGTGCCAAGTAATGAAAATTGCAACGTGTTTTGGCATTAGACGTGAAAGTGCGAGTTACACTCAAGACGGTGAACGGCGGGCGTGGGCGCGGACCAGGGAGCAGGGAGCAGAGAGCAGGGAACAGGGAGCCCACATGAACGTCAGTCACTTGATTTTTATGGCACGTAATTTGCAATTGGCTAAGCCAAGTGACCACCACAAATGTCCACTAGACACGGTCACAAATGCAGACAAAAACATAAGCACCAAAGACTGTGACAACGATGCATTTGCTGACAACTTTTCACTTTTCATTTTGCGCTTTTCCATCCTCAGCGCTTAATGCCTGTTGTGCATATTTTGGCCTGTTGGCCTATTAAGTCTTTGGCTTGAAATGTTCTATCGGCTTGGCAGTTGGCCAAATTGCAAACGGCTAGCTTGGAAAAACCCAAACATTTAGCACCGACCCATTTAGCTGCACATTGCGCATACGCCCCGTTGTGATTAAAAAACCAATTTAACAACCTAAACGAGAAGAAATGCCAACAACGTTATCATGACTAATTCAAACTTCAGCGGAAATGTAACATTCGTCACGTGAGTTGCTAAATTAAACATCTGTAAACAAAAATCACACAAAATATGGTCAAATTTTATTGTGCTTTGCCATCAACAACAAAAATATTTGCAAATTAGGAGAAACTTTTGCTACCAGAGAATACGAAGATGGAACTGAAACTGAAACTGAAGATATCTACGTACATGTGTATGCTGTGAGAGTATTTATGTACATATATATAACAAAAGGCACTTGTCTAGGTGAAATTTTCACCAGATATTCAAATGAACAGCAACAAAAGCACAACCTGATGACTGAACAAACAAAACAGTCAACAGTCGATACACAAAAAAAAATTGGAAACCGTTAAAATCAAATAACAACAACTGGCAGCCGCAGCAACAACAAATGTTAGTTTTCAAATCGCTTTCAAATTGTACAAGTTGCTGTTGCTGCTCTTCGTCCCGCCGCACAGTGGGTCCTACTACAAAAATACGAAAAGAAAAGTTAAATCAAGGAGAGATGGAGATATATACATTCTAATGCAGTTTGATAGACAATTGTTTGTAGTTTATAAAAGTGATTCCACGTATTAATTTTGGTAAATCGCTTTGGAAATATAGATCTTGGAAAAGTAACAACTATTCCACTTTTATTTTAAATTGCACATTTTTGCGGTGGAATTATATTCGATCTATTTTAAGATCATTTCTTTTTATAAATGAAAGTTTTTACGATTTCGAAGTATTCGAAAAATACTGTTTGTTTTTTATTATTATTTTCAATAAATTTTGATTTATAGTTCAGCTAAAAAAACACTAAGCTAGAGGAAATATCAGATTGTAATTTGAAACTTTTACAAGAAAAATATCAAACATCCTTAGATGTTAGTTTTAATATTAAAACGAAAACTGCTTATATTTTCTTTTGCCCGCTTTTGTCTCACACCTATTAAGACCAAGATATTTTAAGTAACTCAAACGTTACAGATTTTTGCCACCAATTTCAATGAATTGAGCCACTGTGCGTCGCCTTTGTTAATGAGGCGTGCGCCGTTGTTTTGCCCCCCACTCGAAAGCGGAGTTGCTGCTGGAAGATCAATGCGGCTATCGGTGGATTTTGCTGCCCAGTCGAGCCAAGTTAAGCCAAGTCGAGACCAGGTTGCTACCAAAAAGTCAAATGTTGTTGTTGTCTACCACTTTCGTTGTTACTGTTGTTGATTTTGTAGCCGTTAAAGCTTTGAGCGATTTTTCATTGGAATAGAAAGTGAATTGAATTTGTTTTCGGTAGAGCATGTTGTTATTGTTGTTGTTGTTGTTGTTGTTTCATTGCTCTTGAGTCGCAGTCGTCTTCATTGGTGCTTGCTGTTTACAATGAAAACAACATTAGTCGAAAATTGGACCATGTCATTGACCTTTGGTTGCCCCAGAGCAGTGAGAGTGTTGTCTATTTGTTTGTATTTATTTCTGTTAGTTTTCTTTCAGGGGGAAAACGAATTGGGAAAGCTTTCATGGAGTCGCTAAATAGAGTTTTCTCGAATGCAAGTTCAGAGTTTATACTTTTAAGTATCAACTGTCATAAAATATTGCAACTTAATAGGAATGATCAGGTGTAGTTCACTCATCTCTAGAGATTTTGACGACTATTGCTTTGGAAAACAAGTGTTTTAAATGATAGTGTTCCTTCCATGTCATAGATTTTGTTTCTTCGAAAACCTTTCAAAAGTCAGAAAATTATATGACTTTAATTTATTTCGAGATCTTTCATAATTATTTGTTATTGCTATAGTTTAGAAAATAAAAAAATTATTGAAAATGTATGTCATGCCTTTTTATTCCATTTGAAAAATAACTTAATTTAATTCAATAAAATTTAAAATTTTTACAAATCCCTTTAACAATTTTTTTGGACATTAGAAAGTATTTGTTGATTGATTTAAGGAAGTTCTTTTGGTTTTGGCCTGAAGGAGATTTGTAGAACAAACCTGAATTAGAGATCAATTTTCTTGTCTCTCTCATTTTAGTAAGGATAAATATTATAAGCCCTGCCGCCTTCTGGAAGTTACGAGCATATTTGCATTTCTTTTCTTTTCAAATTGGACCAACAGCCGTTGACTCGATTTCTTTTACAAAATGTGTAAATTAAAACTTCCCACCAGCTCGTGCCAAAAAAAGCAACAACAACGGCAAAAACTACAATAACTTCCAGTTAGTCGTAGAGTTTGTTCACCTTTCGCCTAATTATCAAAATACATAAACGAAACGTACCAAAAAAATATATAAAAACTCACAAAAAAATTCATAAAGGCTACAGTCAAGCATGTGCGACTGTGACGGACTCTGTACTTTCTCTGTGAAAAACACTCAAGCCCACCAACAGAATCCGCGAAAGGTTTCTACTTTTTAGCGAAAGCGTCTTCTCTTTTACCTTTTACCCGAAGCTGTGTAAAATTGTTTGTTGAATACCTTCCGACTGTTCCAGACTGTATCATATGAGTAAGGATCCAAGGCTCTAGCTTTTTCTATTTGCGGATTCGAAAAAGTGAGTGGCAAAGTTCTAAAACAAACTTTGTTTCTTTAGCACTTACAATCTCAAAAATCTAGGTTTTATGCTGATCAAGAATATATATAATTTATGGTGTCTGCCACGCCTTCTTCTGCATCTTACGCACACTTTTGTTTGATATACTTAATAGACTCTTTGTGAGTTGTTAAATTACAGGGTCTAAAAAAAGCATTGAGCTACAAGACGCGTGCAAAGGCAACGTTGACTGCGACGTCGCGTCGCTGCGACGCAAACTCAGAGTCGACAACTTCAATGAAATCAATTTTACGATAATAATTTTTTGAAAGCACAGCAACAGCAACAGCAACAGCAACAACAGCAACAACTACAGCAGCTACAGATACAACGCTGTGAAGCCCTGCCGCTTCATAAACATTGAATCAGCAGCGCCAGGCCCCGGTACCGTTGGAAATTTCTTGCTTTTTCTTTTCTCAACGTACACATGTATGTACATAGTATATACAAATATCCATACATACATATTTAAAATTTGTATTTGTATGTATTTGTATTTTTTTGTTTTCGTTGTTATTGTCTTGCCAAAATGTAGGTCAAGCTATATGGTGAGTATCTCAGTGTGTGAGTGTGGGACGTTGGAAGTTAATACACACAACTCCAGAGTCGAGTCGGTCAGGCAGTCATATAGTCAGAGAGTCAGTTAGTCAGTTAGTCAGTTGCAGTGCAGACTTTTCTAGTCGCTTCATCCCAGGCCAACTTTCACTTAGAAAGTTCTGCTTGCGGTTATGCCCGTTGTTTATGTTGATTTTTGTTGGTTTCGGTTTGCTTTGAGGGTGCCATAAATGACGAGTTAATATCGCAGTGGATGTTTCTTATTAACTGGGTCAAGACGTGGGCCTGGGAAGCGATTTGTCGGATAAACAAGCGATCAAGCGATCAAGCGATCAAACGATCAGGCAATCAAGCGATCAACTTATCAAATAATCACTTATATGCATGCACTTCATGTGCTCATATTAATTGCATTTTTCAATGTAAAACGCGAGAGCTTTCCGTTAGGCGGGCGGCATCGTAGCCAACCTTGGCAAACAGCTGCTTTGAATCTCTCTCACGCTCTCTCAGTAGATTTCCCTGAACTTCAGACAGAAAAGCTAACGCGTCTATTTATAGCGCTAGCTGCACGGAACATCCGCGTCGTTTTGTGCATGTGTGTGAGTTTTTGTGTGAACTTCCTGTTACTGCAACTTGCTGAGAGAGAGCAGAGAGAGAAGAGAGGGAGCTTACTGTGAGTGAGCTTTTGAACCGATGTTGTGCTCTCGCTCGCTCAGTTCTCAGAATGCATTTCTCAGTTGATATTGCTGTTGTTGTTATTGTTATTGTTGTTATTATTGACCTAATCACTTGTGGAGCACAAACGAACATTGAACTTTTACTTCCGCATGCAATTTAATGCACTCGTGTTGTAGTTGTTGTTGCTGTTGCTGTTGCTGTTGTTGTTCGTGTTGCTGCTTCTCATATTCATTCTATTGATCAATTTGCCATTTT
This sequence comes from Drosophila testacea, assembly GCA_035043265.1. Taxonomy (NCBI): domain Eukaryota; kingdom Metazoa; phylum Arthropoda; class Insecta; order Diptera; family Drosophilidae; genus Drosophila; species Drosophila testacea. The sequence continues at coordinate 861,742 of JAWNND010000211.1, forward strand.
CGCCGGCAGCGACCGCCCAGTGACATTAATTAATGCACACAGATTCATCAAATATGCGCTCGTCGTTTGGAAATTATATTTTATGGCCCCAGCGGCAATTTGTCTGCGACAGGCCCTAGGACAACCTGTAACTCACTGTCCCTGTCTGTGTATCTGTATCTGTATGTGTGTGTATCTGTGTGTGCGCCTTGTGATGTGCCTGGAAAATTGTATAATTAAATGCGACAATTTTGTGCGCCTCGAGCCACTAAGAAAAACAACTTTAGGATTATGTTTTAAATATGATTTCTTTTAATATTATATTTGATGTGTGTTTTTGTGTGGGTTTTCTTCATATTTGTCGTGCTTGACGGCATATAAATAGCGTAATATACTTAAATTCTACAAAATGTTTGTGTTATAATTATTCGTTCTCATTCTCACAAAGTTACAAAATACAAATAATAAAAATAGCAAACGACAAACGTTGCGAAAATTGATAAAAAAAAAGAGTTTTCAATTATGATAATAATTTCGTTGTATATAAAGAAAGTTCTCAACAAAGATAGTTTTGCTTTTGACAAATTATTGGCGCATAAATATGACACTAAATTTAATACTTTTTGAATAGTTTTCTCATTTTTTTCTTTTTATAAACAAAACTGAAAAATATAATATAATGTATATAGTATATAAGTAGTTTGTATGGATGTGCGTATGATAGGATATGCGTACAGTTTTTTTTGTGAACAATTGAGTAAATGAACAATTATTTAATTAAATTAATAATAATAGTTATGGTAATAATAAATAATTTATGTATAGTAGTGATTAGGCGTATAAAAAAACACTAAATACAAAAGCTCGGCTCAGTCTCAGCTGAATTTGAGGTCGGGCTACTTTCTTCGACGTCGGCAGCTGGAAGTCTCCTCTCGGCCACGTAGGAGTAACCAACGCGCTCCTCCAATCATGTCCAGAATTTTGGATAAGGCAAAGGCGGTGTGCTATGGGCTGGGTTTTACTTTTATTTAGCCTAGTACTGTCCAGTAGGATCCAGTTCCTGCCTCTGCTTGTGGCGTGTGTCACGCGTCTCCCGTGGACGTCGATAAGTGCCCGTTGGATCGAGATCGAGCATTTTGAATATACTTGATTGTATTGGTCAATCAAAACTATTGCCAAATTATCAAAATTTTTGAGTCACGGGTGCTTTTTTTTTTAGTAGGTGCCAGTGGGATCCAAAGCAAGCGACATTTTGAGACTTTTAAATGACTTGAGATGGTTCAAATGGATATCTTTCTTTTAAACTTGCAACTTGCTGCTGCTTAGTATTGGCCAGTGGGATCCAGATAAGCTGCCATTGTGATAAAAATGATAATTTTTAACACTCCAGAAAGATGAGAAACTTTTGTGACGATTGTTTTGGGTTTGCCAATGACTTTAGTACTGGCCAGTGGGATCCAGGTAGGCTGCCATTTTTGTATGCCGTGTAATTAGCCAAAAATACTTGAATGATTTCAGCACGATTTGCTGGTCCTTTGTTTATTTTAATTCAACGTTTGGCAGTTCATATATTGAACTTTATACTGGTTCTCTGTCACTGTCGCTGTCGCCGTTGTTGTTGTTGTAAGTTCTTTTATTATCACCAGTTTGTTATTGACTGATTATACAGCAGTTCGCGTGTGTATGTATGTTTATATTTAGCTTTTGTTGCTCTTGCTCTTGCCGATGTTGTCAATAGTTTTTTTTTTTGTTTGTGGAATATAGAGTCACTGACACTTTAAATCCATTAAATACTTTTGTTGTACGAACTTTATTGTTTAACAATTTAAGCGGCTGTCTGCCTGTTGTTCTTGTTGTGTTTGCTTTTTGCTTATGAAACCGAGCAAAAAGATATTATCACGTAAATCAAATAATACAAAACTAAAAGTTCACAAGTTTTTACAATAAATTTAAGCGCTGATACTTCGCTGATTTGATCTGTACTCGTCGAACGTTGTCGATCTTATGATTCAAGACATTGCCCATACGGTGTTATTTATATGAATCTGAACGTCCAGAGTGTAAGCAGCGAAGAGAGCAGAGAGCACGATTGAGGCTCGGACGCAGTCGGAAGCTTCGTCTTCGGCTGTGGGAAGAGTGTGCAGGCGCAAAAGAGAACGATAGACGGCAGGTGTGTTGCTCTTAGCTGTTGCTCTTGAAAAAAACGCACACGCCAATGCAAGAGTGAGTGCGAGAGCTTCGGTATTTTCATTCATGTGACCAAATAGACCTCTCTCTCCCACTCTTTCTCTCTCTCACGCTCGTTCTCTCTCTTTATGGCTGATGAAAGGTATGAGGGCATTACGCACACAATCACTCTCACAGGCACACACTCACAGAAACACACACTCACACACACACACATGTCCGCCTCCACCTGGGTTTCATTCAAGAAACAGCTGTTTTTGTCAAACTGCGACACGATCGAGTGCCCTCGTTATGCCGCTGTCGATGTGTGTGTGTGTGTGTCTGTGTGGGCATCGGTTTATCTTCGTATCTCTGTGTGTGTGTGTACGTCTGTTAGGGCTAGTCAGGTAGACCGATCGCCTATTGGTCCATATGGGCTCTGATCCTGCGGCGAGGCTCCACCTTCATTTTGGTCCGCAGCTAATTGATCTCTATCTTGGTAAATGACTTTGCTAAAATTCATGTAGTCTGGCCAAAAACAAGTAGTCAAAGGACAAATACACATGTTAACTGTTTGTCGCCGTTGGTCAAATACAAATTCTAATATCTTTATGTGCCATAAGTCCCAAATTAATGATCTTTTAGCTGCAGGTCGGCAATGGGACGGTCACTGCCCACTTTGCGTGACATTTGCAGTGGCCTAATCCGCCGACAAGACAGAGGAAGGCTTAAGCCGCAAACAGGCATCTCATAAAAAGGATAAATACTTGGCATGAGTCAGCAGCAATCGACGGATGCTTCCGCGAAATGTGACACCACAACCCGAAACGAGTCGGCAAAAAAGAGAAGAAATTGCAGAATTTTATTTTTTCGACAGTTTTAGCCAAAAAAAAAAGGAGAAGTCAGCTGGCGCACAAGATTACAAGATATGCAATTTATCGCACAATAGGAAATATAAATCCTTTCGTTTTATTACAACAAGAAACAAGGACAAGGACCTCCACCAAAAGGAGTAGTTGTCACCGAACCGAGATCATAATGACACTTCCGGCGACATCGGAGCTCAGTTGGAGCGGCTGCTGCCAGGCACGAGCTGCCAATCAACCCTTTGGCACGATCCGACACTACGACTCTTTTAAGAGGATCCGAAGGTGTGTCCCCATCAACTGCTGTAAACTGTACGGCATTCAGTATTCCAAGCTAATGGAGTTGGCTAATCGAATGTGCCACAGCCTCCGTTATTGTGTTTGTCCAGTTTTTACCTGGATCCCCATTTAGACCTTCTGTTGACGATGTGCCGGATATGCGGCAGCCGCGTTGCACTTTGGCGCTTCCGTTTTTGCTTTTCACTTTTCAAATGGTTTTCCTTTTATTTTTTTTTTTTAGCTATCAAATTCGTTATGCATCATTTGGGTTTTCCTTTTCTTTGCACCTTTTGTCTCAGCCACGTGCCACGGAAAGGTACAAAAAATGGAAAACACATCCAACATTTGTTGGCACAACTGCTGTCTATCAATCCCCCTCTTCATCCCTGCACTTTCCCTGACGCATTTGTATTGTAATTCGATCGAATTGGTTTTTGGGGGTCCCAGGCAGATTCACTTTTAATGGATATCTTATGCAATGTTTGCACAATTCCAACAAACACCCAAAAAAAAAAAATACCGAAACGATCTTGAGTTTGTGTTTGAGCGACATTTCTCAGGGCAATTTAAAAATGTGGGTCAATGTTCCGGTGTGAATTTTGTTTCATTCTATTTCTGCATAAATAACAGTATTTTTTCTTTTCTGATTTTGTTTATGATGTTTGTTTTTTTGTTGCTCTTGGACTTGGCCATGCAAATGCTGCACTTTATCTTCAAGATTTTTACCAGTTTGCTCTTTTTTTCGATTATCATCTGCAGTTGGCCATGTCAGAAACTTGTTGCAGTTAATGGAATCCGCAAATGCAGCGTTGACAATTTAAACGCTCATGCACTTGGCTTTAACCATTGGAAACTGGTAAATCGATTCTTAACTATTCGACAAGCCAACATTGCAACATTTAACTGTAAGTAAATGCGGCAAGTGGCCCAATTATGAGGAACTTGCTTTTTATTATTAAGCCTTATATCCTTATCCAGTCAAATCGTATACTAACTTATACTACAAATCTCTAAAATAAAACTTAAAGCTGAGAAGTTCAGAGGATTAATGTATGTATTGCGGAGAAATGCAGTGAATTGCCAATCTTTTTCCAAGAAAAAGATATATATATATATATCTATGCACATTTGAAATGCTGATAAGGTATGTACATTCAACATACTTTCAACAACGTAGAGTTTCTGATAAATAATTTATATACAATCGGGAACTTTCCAGAACATTCATAATGAAAAGGAAATGAAAGAACTAACTTGAAAATCTTATAAAATTGTAATAAATAATATTAATATTAAGATATATTTAACATGCTTAAGATCTTTTGGAAAGTTCCGACTTTTTCTGGTGGATTGTTTGGTTGGTGTTTTATATCAGTTGATGGTGGATATACAGTTTCTAATACAAATTTTATCTGCAAGCGGAAATGATTAACTTTCTAATTAATAAGGAAATAAAACAACTAACTCAAAATGCTCATTAAGTTAATTCAATTGAATTTCTCCCCTAGGCGAATGGGTATTTTGCACACATGGAGATGTTTTAAGCTAGAAAAGAACTTGATTGTTAAGATCGAACATGAATAACATTTTATTTTTAAATAAAAATTTAAAATAACTATCGGTATCAGTGTTGGAAAGTTTGTGCAAATATGTACCGTTCTTCAATCGTGAATTTCGGTAACAAAGATTTAACAATACAAACAGATATGCTTAAAGTGTGACCTTTTGGAAATATGAAACGTTCTTATCTTGTATAGAGAGTGCTTTGTATCAATTGTCGGTAGATCGATATGCCTTAAGATATATGAGAAACAAAGAATGGAATTTAAGTTTCTTTCTGGGTAAATTTTGTGACTGGTGTGGGTCTGACTAACGATCAGAATAAATCAAGATAAAGCTGATTGCGCCAAGAACACAATGGCCTGGAATCTGGGTAGTCAGTTTTATTGTTATCCACGTGCTCGGTAATTTCTTGCGCCAGTATAAATTACATGGTGAACTTTTACTCTAGATTTCAGAGTTAAAGAATTAAATCAAATAAAACGTGATAGCGCCTTGTGATGATGGAACTTTTCCTCGATTTCCACACATCAACCAAATTGCGAGACAACAACCTATCAGACATTGGCTATAGCTAGCTATCAGACAATCAGGCTGGTCTCAGTCTCAGTCGCAGAGTTTCGTGTAATGACAGGCGAATATGTTAAACGGCCGACAATTGAATACGAGTATGCTAAACGATATCGAAACGAAACGATATCTCCAATCCCCTTCATAACAGGCTCAACGAAGTTGATGCTAAATGCAAATCTCGAAAATCGATGCCGTTTGCTGTTTTCGCTTAGCGGCAATTGCCGAAACTCAATGAAAGGAAATTAGATAAGCAACTCTTCTAAATGTGGGTGGCTGTACGAATCCAACCCTTAACCCCTCCCATTGCAACCCATTTCCTTTTTAGAAGATGCCGTTAATGGCATCAATACGCATTAAAAGTGAGCAAAAGAATCTGCATATGGGCAAAGTACGAGCTTCACTCAATGATTGCGAATCCACATACAGATACAGATACAGATACATTTTCAGATACAGATACATTTTCAGATACAGATACAGATACAGATACAAAGATCATTACACAGCGGTCAAACGGTCATTGGCCTGCTTCTGCTTGCGCTTCGTGTCCAGCGTGTCTCATGTAAGTATCTGTATCTGTAGCTGAAAATGTATCTGTATCTGTATCTGTTGCGAATGTTGCTGCTCACTGACTGGCACGTAAGCAGCCTCGGCATCTTTCAGCATGTGTTGGCGCAGCTTACGCAAAATTATTTATGAAAACAGCAGCAACGACTTTGATTCTTGTCGTCGCTGCTATCAATCGCTATGGAAATTGTTGAGTGCTGCCTTTTGGTTCAGTTCTGTGAAAATTCCGCGTCCATTTGCATTTGTGACAAATGGAAGCCCCCGCTCCCTTATCATTAGTTATAGATCGATATCGTATAAAATAACATACATATAACTCATGGCTAAGTGCGTCAAGCTGGTGCATTACAAACTATGAACCTTGTGTACGATCTATTACAGCTTTGTTATTGATTTCATAATTTGCCAGTCAATGTCCCATAGATAAATGCATGGACATGATACACAGATACAGATACAAAGAGAGAGAAAATACACAAATACAAGAGAATCAAATGCATAACAAAAGCGACGCATTTTTGCATCATGGCAAATTGCTAACAAATGACAAATCAATCTGTTGGCAATCAAAAATGACTTCCCTGTGGCGTTGTAGCTCTGCTGCCTCTATTTTCACCCAATAAGGAAGCAAAACAAGCAACATCAATAGCAGCAACAGCAGCAACAACAACAACCAGAAACTGCAGCCAAGCAAAACAAAAAACGAGAGGCAGCAGCTTAAGCTGAGACTTAGACTGAGGCAGAGACTAAAACTAAGACTGGGGCTGAGCAACAACAGGCCCTATAAATCTGCAAGCAAGAAAGAGACTAGAGACTACAGTCTAGAGACCAGAGATTGGAGACCACAAACCCAGAGTTAGAGCTAGAGCCAAGCTTTTACTTGAGGTTGAGCTCTCTTTGGACATGGCTGCTGGCCCAGACCAGACCGGGCCAGACCAGTTGTTCTGCCAGCCAGCAACTAGTTGGCGCTGTGTAAGCTGTAAGGGGGAAGGGGCAACATTTCTTGCTTGGAAGTAAAAATAACCTCAGCTAAGTTCACTGGGGCGAGGTTGAATGAACTCAATGGCAATGCGTTGGGGGGAAAAATGCTAAAAAAAAAAAAAGGAAACAAAAATAAGAAGAAAAATGTTACATGTCGTGTGTTGCTTGCAACTTGTTGCAGCCGCCCAGTTACGGATGTCTGTATGCAGATTCTATATATTTTGTACACAGAACAAAAAATCATTTTAAATTTCAAGTTTGAAATTCTTGATTCATGTTAAGCCTATATACGGATATTTCATTAAGTAGCAAAATTCTTAAAACAACTCCTTTATTCTAAATTTATCGAGGCCGTGACAATAAGTGTAGAACTGATTTACATCTGAAGTCCTAGTCCTATGTTCTATTATTTATATAACACCGAAAATAGACTGCAACTCAAGTTTAAAAAAAAGTGCCACAAAATAAAAAGAAAATTCTATTCTTTACTAAAAGCGCTCTCGATATTTTCGCGGAAACTTGGATTGATTTCATTCCGGATATTCCGAGATTTTTATTTCTGTGTACAGTTTATAGCGCGTGTATATTGGGGAGCTGCTCGTGGGCAGCCCGGATATATCAATGAAGTGCCCTTTACTAATTCAATCTGCGAGTGCAGTTTCCATTTCTCTCAATTAAACATATGCCAAATTGCCAACGGCGAGCTCTCGCAGATGACAAACAATTAACTTATCGCGAAAAAGTTTCCGGAAACTGACTGCCCACACAATCAGCACTAAGAAAAGCATCGGATTGCAGTTGCTGACTGGAAGGAAAGTGGGTGGGAACGGGGGGCGTTGATGGGAGGGGGATTGCGAATTTAATATGTTTGTTGACATCCAATTAAAACGATTTCCTTCCTCATTAACTGACACTGGCTGCGGAAAGCCAATGACGACGGCAGACGTTTTGAAATTTAACTCAAGCGTCAACGAAATTATAGGAAGCACACACACACAGATACACATTTATTCACACACAGATACACACACACACTCACACAAAATCTGAGCTGCACGACAAACAATTAGAGCTGCTGTGGACATTGTTAGTGATGGATGCATTTTCATAGACATCATGCCATCATCATTATAGCCAAAGCTTTGCCCAGGCCACGCCACCTCACACACAGATACACACACAACACTCACACAGATACACACACACAAACCCAAAGACATTTACAATTAGAGCTTGCTGCAAAGTACAATAAACCCAACAATAATACTAGTAGTAGTCGTGGGGTTTTTGAACTTGCAACGAGACTTAGGGTCTTGATCTGTGTCTCCATCGCTTTGCTTGGCTTGTCTTTGACTTTGATTGTGGTTGTAAGTATCTTTTTATACTGCTGGCGCCGGGTCTAGGTTTATGGCAAAACATTTAGCGTAGCGTTTAGCAGCCAAATGGTTTTATTACACGTATTGATGCCAATGCGAGCGCAGGAAAGTGAAAGTTGCAATCATCTGAGCGTGGCTGTAAATAATTTATGAAGGGGCAAGTCATTGATAAGAACCTGAGTTTCTTAAGAGAGACACCACTAAGAAGCTTTATAAAAATAACAAAAAAATTAAAAAACTTAGAGATAAGAAATAAATTCAGAAAAGTACATAATAAATAAGTAAAAATATATATACGACACATTAATAAACACAATATAATATATAAGATTCATATTTTTCGTGAATATTAATCTTTAAGCAATGTTGCAATTCATTTATTCTCTTTTTGCAAGTAATTTAAAATTCAAGAACGAGTTTAAACAACTATTAATTCATTGTGACTAGCGCCTTAGTCTTGTACAGCTAGAAATTTATTCATATTAAATAAAGTAATCAAATATGAATATCCATTCATTTATATTTATCTTAAATTCATTCCCCTGTACCTGAGTAAAATAGGATTGATTTATTTATTTTGAATTTTTTTTTAGATCTATTCCCTTTGGAAGCTAATGCTTATTATTTAAGGAAATATTTCGCAAATCTTTTCAGGTATGGCATGTATCATTTTAACTTTTGTTTTAAAACTGCTTTTTATTTTTTGTTTTCAATTTAGTCGCCAATTTGTGTTTATCTTCATTATAGCCTAAGCTTAATTAGTATACTTTAATTTTCAACTTCACTTATTTATGTTTAGACCCGGTACTTTAGTAATGTACAAAAGAGTCTATTAATGTTTTGAATTAGTTTAAAATGTAGTTTTTATTTTAAGTTAATTTGAATAATATTAATGTATTTTTTTTACTTTTTTTTTTAAATTTATGTGTTTGTATTATTAATAATTTAATAAAATTATAATGTTTATAATTGTAGCTTACATTTTTAAAAAAATTTGTCAATTATTAGTACTAAATTTTTTTCTGTTTCTGATTTTTATGTTTATTTCGAATTGTAGTTTTAAAGTTTACGTTGACTTAAATATCAATAATGTTTTTTTTAACTCCGATGTTCCTTACTGCTTATTTAGCTGAAGGTGTGCCCATCCCCTATACATAGTATCTCTGTCAGCTCCTCACTAAGTTCCACTTCTGAAGTAGCCTACTCTGACAAGTATGTAATAATCTTATACATAAGTACACAGCGATTAGTGTGCCGAGTATCATCCAGTCAAAAAGCATGTATCGTTCACATAATGTCATCTCTTTACATGGCTGTGAGTGGCAAATCTAAACATATGTATTACACAGACAAATACCAGAGAGTGTGTGTACCCCTCCCAGAGTTAAGCGAGGGTCGAGAACTGGCCGCAAATGCGAAAAAAAAAGAAATAACAAGTAAAACATAGGCAACGAGGGTGGCGAGGAGGTAGGACAGCTAGACACATGACGGCGGGGCACATGCCACAGACAGAGGCACAGGCCTGGACACAAACACAGATACAGATACAGACACAGACGGAAGGCTCGTTTGGTACGTAGAACAATGTTATACAACAACATGGAACAGAATACAGGGGGTTGATACCCCAGCTAATCCCCCTCTACTGTCTGCCTCCCTTTGTGTCTCGTTGTGTTGCTGTTGTTGTTGCTGTTACCAATGATGATGTTGATAATACGACATATAAAAGCTTTGCCACTTGCGCGCATATCCTGCGAACCTATTCGCATTTCATATACTTACATCATTGCACTTGTGTTTGTTAGCTGCCCCTCATATGTTCGAGTGTGTATCTGTGAGTGTGCGAGTGTGTATCTGTGAGTGTGAGTGTGAGTGAGTGAGTCGGCAAAAAGAATTACATTTAAATACATTAAATTGTGTAAATAATATGCTACACATGTTGCCAGTTCATTAAATACATGCCACAGATATATGCCTCGACATATGTAAGTGCGAGTAGAGTATGTAGCTCACACAGATAAACACACACTCTCTCTCTCCCTCTCTCTCTTTCTGTCTCTCTCCCCGTTACATGTGTATTTATTTGCCCTGTTTACATGTGCACTCTGCACTGTGGAGTATCCTTGGTTCTCTCCTGTGGCGCTGTTCATTTGACCAGCGATTTATTTATGGTATTTGCCTGCTTTTTTTTTCTTTCTATTCTGGTCTGGTAATAATTTTTTGTTTACTTTTTTGGTTTATTATGTCAATTGGGTGTTGTCCTGTTTGGCTTGCTGGTCGCCTGCTGACGTATCCTTTAAATACAACTTGTGCGACATTGGCCGGCACGGGCAACAGCTTCAGGCTCCTTTGATCCTCTTAAGCTAATTATATGTGCGAGCTGTGACTTGAGCGTGCTCCAAACTTAACATCAAAGCGTCACTTAAGTGAGTTTATAATCTTCAAAGCTCCAGAAATTCATTTGGAATAGGAGCGCAGGGATCGGCAATAGCATCATCAGGGGGCCGACCTTCAGACTGAGGTCCTGGCCAAATGGTTGACTCCTTTTTTTATATCGGAATAGAATTTAGTTTTGTTTCGCCCGCTTGAATTTTATTTACAGTTCGGGTCACAGAACCTGATGGTTGGTCGCACGTGTGTTTCGAACCACCCGAAAGGAGGTATGTGTGTGTGTGTGTGTGTCTGGGTGGGTGTGGGTGTGTCATGCGCATAACGGGTTCCACTGTGCTAATGCATACCAGAGCTTACTGTAGCATTATGTAAGCCTGTTAGCTTCTAATATTCAAATTCTCGGCACGCGCAAAAGATTAGAAATTTCTAACACGTGTTCTTTTTTTATGTATATGTAAATGTGTTTGTGGGTGTCAAGGTATTTGAAATGCCTCACCTTTCCTTTATATTTGTTTTTTATTTGCTAAAGTGTCACCTGCGGGAATTTGTGCCAGAAAGTATGCTATGATTTTTGCTGAGTGCCTGTTGAGCACAGGTAAATTATGCAATCCTTGCCCATATAGCACGGCAATGCCATAAGCGTCAGGTGAGGCAATACCTCGAAACACACCGACAGACAGACATTCAGACAGACAGTCAGTCAGATATACAGACACATAGAGACCCAGACAGACAGCTGCTTAACTTGGCGCTCATAATAATGGATTTTTCATATATTACAACAAGGCGCACAGCATTTTGTTGTTGCCACACAACGAGAGTGGAACTAACTCTTTGCTACACATATACGTATACGTAATATATCAGGTTTTATTTGATATTATGTCCCTAGTTAAACTACCCCCACACACAGCGACATGTGCACACACGTGTGTATTTACTGTTATAACTAAAACTATGAAAACTATAGTGTTTCAAAACTAACAGTATTACCATACCAGCCTAACAGGTGCCCAGCGAGCGAAGATAGCACGACAAACTATCTCAGTGGCCAGAACTTTCTCCAAATAGTTACGCTCTCTCTCCCAAACACACAACCACACACACACACATGATTGAAAAGGAAAGTGTCCTGCGCTCTTGGCACACAAAAACTACACATGTGAGGCAAATAAGACGCACTAAGAAGCTGCCCAAACCCTGAACAAGCTAATAGTGAGAGAGAGCTACTCCCTGGAAGATGCTTTTCATTCCTGTTTAAAAGCAATCGCATATCTCCTTTAACACTTTTCCATAGCATACAACTAAGCGTAAAACTACCCCCCATCAGCAGGATTATGGGTCGCATTGTGGCACAGTAAGTGAAAGTAACCCTCGACGTGTCAGAGAGTCGGGCGCATAGAAATCATCAATAGGCGGCACAGCTTTCGCCATATGAAATTCCAACTGGCAGAAGAATTTTTGGAGCCAGTAGAAAAATACCGTCATTAGGCCAGCAGCTGAACGCAGGCAGACAACGTGACAAATTGCCGCATTCCGATCTGATGACGTTGCCAAAAATTCCCCATTCAACACATTGGGGAGAACACCCAAAAACAAAAAAAAGGAGCCCAGTGGCGCTTCTTGGCCCCATGGCAACATTGGCCAAGGCGAAAGTTTAGAACGCGCAAGGCCTAGGCAAACAGTGGCTGCAGCAACACTACGGACACTGTTCAGTTTTCAGACCAACCCGGTCCGGAAGTAAGCAAAGGAATTTACTTCCGGTTATGCGGCTGCTGCTAAAGCTGATCGCCTGGTAAGTGAAAATGCATCAGTTCCGCATGTGTGGCAACTTTGCCGATTGCCATTGACTGGAGTTAACGGGCGTGGCGCGCCAGCTATTGATCCGTTGCATGTGCGTCATGCGGCGTCCAGCAAATGTTGCAACTGACGCAACAGATTGCGCATACGCCGCATATGCCGCACTGACGCATCGCTTCTTAAACTGAAGCCCGGACAGAGTTCACAGCAATTTCCAAAATGGCGCCGCTTCTTAAAGTGCCAACTTGTGGCTTTAACCGAACAGGCGCACAGCTTGGCCTAGACAGTGCCAGCTGCTAAACTAATTCTAATGTTTTAAAAATAAACCAAGAAAAAGGATAAGCGATTAAATAAAAAAAAGGACACAGTGTCACACACATGACATTATTGTCAAGCGATTTTAAAAAAATACTTTCGAGCCGCACCGAGCAGGCAAACAGCTCCAGTTGCAAGTTGTTTGTTGAAGAGTTCAAGCAAAAAAAAATTAAAATAAAAATGAAAAGGAAAAGAAATATATAAAATATACAAATAGAAAAAGAAAACTCGCATGTTGGTGTGTGCCGCAAATGTGGCAATTGTCAGTGACTTTTATGGCCACATTTAGCACATCATTAAAACGTCAAGTCATCAATCTTCTTACACAATCGAACAGGCTCGCAGGCAAAGCGGCTCATGTTTCTACCATTTAAACTGTCAAGAAATATGCCCTGGATACTTGGGAGCAAAGTGAAGCACAGCCTGTGGTTACATTTTTCGGCAACTTTTGGACACAAAGAGCTGGCCCAAAAGTCATGCTGCCGGCTGGCCTAAACAGCCATTAGAAAATTTCCATTTTCGTCACACGGTGTCAGGGCAACAGGCGGGCTAACAACCAAAGCTGCTGCAACGCCAGCTCGAACCCAAGGCCGCATTCCAATCTTCATCTGTGGCATGCTTGGCGCCTGTGCCACAGATATTTGCATTGAAATGTTAGAAAAAGGAAATGCCCCATTCGAGCATTGCTTAGAAATCGCTTAGAAATGTTCTCTACATTGACGCTGACGGCGACGTCGGCCATAAATTTCACATTTTAATGTGAAAACAGTCAACTTAGCGACGTCGATTTACAGCAGGAGAGCAGCAGTCGACAGCAGGACATGATGACATGATGACAGGACTAAACAACAACAGGACATGCGCAGTGAGTGAGTTGTTCCAATGGCCACGCCCACACTCATCCCCCGTCCACATTCACACCCACGCTGAGTTTACGTGAATGCCAGTAATGTGAGGTCCATTTGTCTCGGTTGCGGACCCGACTTTCTGCCCAACTTTGGGTGCCTATTACCCCTACGATAATGATAAGAAATTTTTATGCGAGCTCACGTGGCAAATGCATGCCACGAGGCCAACTAACAACACAAATACAACTCTAAACAGCACAAATACATATAAAATATATACAAATGTATATAATTTATATGTATGTATATATGTATATAATTTATATGTATGTATAAATTATCAATGTAACATTTTGCCGCCAAAAATTTCAGTGCACTGCATTTGCGTGGGCGTTGTGTGTCAACGGAGAAAAAGAAATATTGTAGATTCTGTTAGCAGGCGAACAGAAATCCTTAGCATATATCCTTTGAATTTCACCAAATGGGTGGCAAATACAGACAGACGTGTGCTAAGGACAACGTCTGCGCAACTGCAGTGAGAGCGAGAGAAAAGCGAGAGATTTAAGGACAAAAGTAGCCCTATCTTTTACTCAGCTGCACAAACACCACACAATGGGGTAGGTTCTTAAAGTTTCATTATAATATAGTTAATAATTTAGCATGAACAAATGTTGATATAGTATCAAAGTCTGCACTTCCATTTAAATACAAAACTGAAAAGTGGAACAGTCCTAAATAATGTTATTTATTCTAATTAATGACATTTTTAAAAACTGTATATATAGAAATGCCAAAACGCTTTTGCTTCTTATTATTATATTAAGAACAAATGAATATTTAACATCTACTAAGCATAACAGTGTGTAAACTGTGTTTATAAGCATTATTATTAGATTTTATTATCAAAGTCTTTAAAATTACTTAAATTTAAGAAAGTCTTCAATAAGGAAGATTAAAAAATAAAAATCACTCTTAAGCTTTTTATTATTGTTGATGATTATAATAAAAAATAAAATAAATAAATACAGATAACTGACTTTTCATAACAGTTTTATGTTCCGTGAATTAAATGATAAAATTTTTTTTTTTATTATTTCAAAAAGTGTTTTCCTTTTAATCACAATTTGGCCCACTGTTCTACAATCCGCTCGAATATTAGTGTGTGTGTGTGTGTGTCACATTCCTGAAGCGACCCTCAGGCTGAGCTCCAACATTGTAAGCATAGCCTGTAATTTGGATACATTGTTGCTGACTTTGCGACCCTGCAAGCCTAATACCTTTTACAGGAATTTGTACTACGAATATGCCAAAATTTACATGGCACGCAATTGAAAGTAACCCTTACAACTTCAAGGATTCACATGTACACGTACTTAGCTATTAATGTGCCTTACATGTATGCATGTACCTTACAATTACGTGTTCGTATGTGATTCACATTGGAATTGCTTTGACGCTCTGAATGCCTTCAGCTTGGCTTGCTTCTTGGTTCGCTGGGGCCCTAGTACAAGTTTGCATATTTCTAAATTCTAAGCGCATCTGTTGAGCAGAGAAGCGACAACCCTCGAGGTTTTCGAACTAAAAACGAGAGTAAAAGACGCTGCAGACGCACCCTCAACATTTGACGACGTTTAGCATACCAGCAAAAGAAGTGCCAGACTATGAAATTACCTGTAGAGGAAATTCCTCCATGAAATTAAAAGTTTTCTTTAAAAAACCTACCCCAAATGAATATACTCTTACCCATTATGCGAGGTATGAACGGCTGTGGCACAAACCAATCATAAAAAAAAGGAAAGAATAAAATCATTTCCTCGATAACATCAGCACAATCTCATAGAAGTGGCGCTGCAGACAATCGGCACCCCGACCACAGAACCGAAAGGATCTTTTCACTTTTTATTCGCGGCTGCCACACTTCCTGGCCACAAGATGCTGCAATTTGAGGGTGCCTTAACCATCTTTCACTTTCAACGAGACCCATAACAAAGCAAAAAAAGAATAAGAAAACAAAAAACCACAAAAATAAAAAATAAAACACAATGAAATTATAGAAAAAAAGCGAATAGAGAATAATGTATAAAAAAAAACATGAGCCTCTGAGTTTTTTATGCAAAAGATATGAGGAGACGACAACGTCGTCATCTGAGGGTGCCATGTGGTGCGTGCCAGGAGCGTTGTTTTTTATGCCAAACGGATATGCGATATGCTTGGGCGTAACAAGGCAGCAATCTTTCTATTCCATATCAAGTCAATGGCTTTTGTGGTCTCTTAGCACGCGTCCTCCAGAGTAGACCCAGAGTAGAGGCAGCTGTTGGGCAGCCTCAGCCCCTTGGTTCTTTTGCATATGTTGCAGCTGTCCGGATGGATTAAGCATTCCCCCATCTCCAAGTGCAGCTTCTGGCCAGGCTGCTGCACAACTCAATCAGTTGTCCACTTGAAAGTAGCCAGTCCCAATCAATGATGCTCCTACCTGCGCTCACCTTTCGCACACCTTTTCAGCCACAACAACAAAGGCAAAGACAATTCAAATGGTAATTGTTGTCAACGCATTCGTCACACTTTTGCCCAGAACTGGACAACAGATATGTATGGACAAGGTCCGAGGACGATCAACCAATGCCTGCGTTAATAATGCGATTTGCATTTCCCTTTCCCTTGGCCTTGGCCTTGCCCCTGTCCATGTTTAGCCTGCTGTTTGATTGAGCTGTGTCCATTATTCCGCTTAATCCGCACCTTTCCTTTTTGAGGTGTCTCTCTCCTTGCTCCGGATGGCATTTGCTGCGCCAGCTTAGCTCAATTTAGTGTGCATCTCTTGATTGACAGGCAAATGCCACTGCACACGACTGGACAACTGCGAGAAATCATAGTAAATATCGTTCAAATTATATTAATAGGTGCAATATAATAAAAAATATATTTTAAAAATAAGAAACCATTTTAATTACTGGTAGCTTTATTCCGGGATTGCAACTGGAATCTTAAACTCTTCAGTCTAAAAAAACAACCTTTTTTAGAATTGCAATTATTATTGCAAAATGGGCATTTCCAGAAAAAGTAAATCGATCAGTTATTTAAGCTAAAAATTAATTTCCTAATATTTTACTTATTTCTATATATCAATTGAATAATAACTTAGAATAAGGTTTGATCAACTACTGTAAGTTACTTAAGAAATTGTGGAAATGCAATAAATAAATTTAAATTATTTAAAAAACAAAATATTCATAATGTTGCAGCTTGCGGATAATTCCACTTTTCTAGGTGCAACTTGAAAACCACAACTTAAAACCTATTGAAAAATTAAAACCACACAATTACTTTTTTAAGTATCACTCGTTTTGATTAACTTCAACGTACGAATCCCCAAATCAGTTTCATAATAATAATGATTTTAGAAAATAAAAAATGGAATAGAATTTAAAAATTAAAAAAAAAAAGTTAACTGCCGAAACCCGGGATTGAACCGGGGACATTTAGATCTTCAGTCTAACGCTCTCCCAACTGAGCTATTTCGGCGCTACGTTATACGTGGAGCTATAAGCCGACTAGACGTAAGTCCGACAGGCCGTATTGCCCTAGAGGTAACTAAATCGAGGTCTTATCTAATCGTCAACGCAAATAAATATGTTTATAAATAGAACTTTTGGCCGGAGAGATAGGAAGCACAATGTACAATGCGTTTCACATGCAAAAGGTACAGCATACAAAGTATAAATATGAAGTAAGACCTTTTCTATTTTATCTCTTAGGTTTGCAAAGTCTTCCCGGCACAGTCCAAGTCTCATTGTCAGTGTCAGGCTCAGTGTGCTGCCAAATCATGTTTGTTCCGCCATGATAGCACATGGCATCTAATGAACTATTGGGGGCGGGGAAGGTGTGTGGTTACCAAGAGGTGGGGAGTCAGCCGGGTGTCACAGCTTTGCTGGGCAACAAATCAGCCAGCGACCAAACCAGAAATATAGCTGGCTCTGTAGCTACACAGGGAAAAAATTAATATTAAATTCAATTTAAAATTCTTGATTTTAGGTCGAATTATTTTTAGCGCAAATTAAATTCATTTTTAAATTATTAAAATATATTTCATTATTTTATGTGTTGTATGTATGTATAATATCTTGACAACAACAGACAGTCGACACAATAATTAAGATTATAAAAATAAGACTGACTTATAGCCGCCCAAATTGGGACGACAGATGAACCAATTTACATTTAAATATTCAATAACAAAAGTTAAATTATAAATAATTTATAGCTGCGAGCTTAAGAAAATTATGGTAAAAGTTAAGAAAAACAATTGATAGAATTTATTAAAATTTCTAGGCAAGTAATGTCTAGTTGGGCAAGAGAGTACATTGAGACTAAGAAGGCTAACAAAATAACTCGAATCAATTTCACCTAAAAAAAGTTTATGGAGAAAATACACCCATATTGAGAGTGAAATGAAAAGCTGTACTTTGATCAAGAATTTCGTACTTGATTCAAGAAAACCCGAGATTTTAGTTTTCCTCAAATTAGTAAATAAGGCCGATTTTATTTATTTTGGTAATAATCTGAATTTACTACAAAATATTTTTCTTCTACGCAATTCGACACACTTCGCCGTCTTCTCAGGAGTCCTCGAATATGTACATATGTTTATCTACACATGTATATTTATAAACAATGATTAATGTTACCAATTACAAACAATTTAAACTTGTTACGTTACGTACTTGTGTTTAAAAAGGGGATACTTGTTTAGTGTCGTCATAAGCCTAAATTACAATTATGTGTTTCTAGTGTCATATATAAAAATTAGAAGGCGATCTGAGATCACCGAAGATACTATTTGGATTGTTTTTATCCCGGAAATCCCAGATGATTTTTTTTCTGTGTAAGACTGAAGCTGAGGCTGAGACTGAAGCTGGGACTGAGGCTTTAGCTTCGTGTTGTCGTTGTAAAAATGTTTGCTTGCACGCTTTCCAATGGTTGCTGCTGTTGGTTGCTGGTCGTGCTTTGCGGTCGTTGCCCTGATGTGACGTCACCGGTTCAATGGCAAAATGTGACCCAGATTGTCTGAGCTGCACAACTAAGCTTCGGCTCATGGCACCTTTCAGTGTGTGTGTCTCTGTCTGAGTAAGTGTGTGTGTGAGTTGGCTCTTTAGAACAAAGAGAAAGAGAGAGCAGCTAAGGGAGAACACTTGCAAAGAGTGGGCTTAGAGCTGTCTTGTAAGCCAAACTTCTAGTTTTTGCCCTTGGCTGTAACCCTTTGATATTTGGATACATCGCTTCTCTCTACTCTCTCTGTCTCTCTCTTTACTGCTTTCTGCGAAATGAGGCCACACGATTTGTCCAGACCCCACACTCCCCCTACCTATAATAGCAGCGTAAGCGTCTACGCCGGCGTCAACGCCAGCGTCGGCGGCTATTCAATTGTTTTTGTTGCCTTGTCTGTGTAATTATCGGACAGCGTGCATGCCCTGAGCCAGAGACAGAGAAAGAGACAGAGAAAGAGGAGGAGAAAG
This sequence comes from Drosophila testacea, assembly GCA_035043265.1. NCBI lineage: Eukaryota > Metazoa > Arthropoda > Insecta > Diptera > Drosophilidae > Drosophila > Drosophila testacea. The sequence goes on from JAWNND010000211.1 coordinate 880,953, forward strand.
AGTCAGATTCAGAGTCAGAGTCAGAGTCAGAGCCAGAGCCAGGCGGCAGTGTTGCGTGTAATTTGTTATTTTATTTTATTGTTATTATTACCGCATGCGACGTGCACTTTATTTTCATTACCAGTTTGGATTCTTTTCATGCATACACCCAAGTGTAACTTTGTATAGCTCCATGTTGGGTTTCAGTTTCTCAGTCTGTCTCTGTCTCTCTGACTCTCTGTCTCTGTTCTGTATGATTGCCCACTTTCATATGAGCGCATCTAATGCATGCATCGGAATCGGTTGATACCTGGGGATATTGCACGTGTGAATGTTGCAGTTGGCACTGGGAATGGGAATGGAAATTGTAATGGGACTGGGACTGGAATTGGGGCTAAGGATGGGGCACCTACAAGTCTAATTGGAAATGCATAAATGCAAAGTGATGGCTATAAATAAAATGTTTTTATTATATTCCCATTTTCCCTTTAATAACATCCATATTCATTTTCCATTCGATGTAATTACTTTAAATAAAAACCCCCTTGCAATGAAAATCCCATTTATATAATGAATATCCCTGCTTACGACAGTCCACGTTGCCGACGAAATCAGACCGCTAAAACAACAACTTAGTTCTGTGATAATTTTAAAAACAAAATATTCAAATATTAAATCATATATGAATCAAATCAAATTGACTGAAGTTATTTTTAGGTATAAAAGTGCGCAATGCTCTGAATAGTTATTTTGGATTATGTTATTTCTACATATTTACTAGTGTCAGTCCTACAAGTTTTGTCCCAAAGTTGATATCGGTAATTTTGGGACTTCCTTTCGCCACTAAGTGGATTCCACATAAAAACGAAATTTAAATACCCTCACAGGGTATTAAAATGTACATATTACATATTTGTAAATTCCCTATTCCCACCATCACACAATATTCCCACTCATATCATAAATATATAAAAATTGTAAATCACACAAATTAATAATAAAGCAGATGTACTTGTTATTTGTAAATTCCCCGATCCCTATTCCCATAATCCCACAATATTTCCACTCATATTATAAAGTCTCCCAACTGCCCAAATGTCAATTGAGTCTAATAATGTTCGCATCTTAAATGCCCGGCAATCTGAGCAATTTTCTGCAATTCATTAAAACGATTTTGATTCTGATTTGATATTGTTACTGAGCAGTTAATTGTGCTTTTAACGATGTGCGCTCTTTCTCTCTTACAAATTCGCTCTTCTCCCCACTCACACAAACACACACACACACACAGACGCTCGTAGAAACTTGAAAAGCCTTCTCATACTAACTTGTAATATTCATGGCACAAGGCGAGCCGTGAGAGCATAAAAGAGAGACGAGTTTCCCACTCACACAAAATTAACAATATTTATATAAACAAGTTATAAACAATGTTTGTCTAAACAGTGACAAACATTCACCAATATACACATACACATACACATACACACAGACACGATCTCACACGCACTTCCACTGACTGGAAACCAGTTCGCGGCTGGCGCTCACTCAGTTCAGCTCCCACAAAGTCACATGGCGCTGGCTCCAAAATGCATTACATGAACGACGCGACGTTGACGCTAACGTTGGCAGCGCCGTCGACGTCGACGTCGACATCATCGCCTTACTTCCGCATTACTGCAGTCTACACTGTTGTTGTTGCTGTTCTCTCTCTTCGTGTGAGTCGCTCTCTTTGGGTGCTCGTCTCTCAGTCAGCTGATTTTGTTTTGCTTGAACTTTTGCCGGGTGCTTTGTGCTTGTTCGGTCGCTCCTGCTCCCTCTCCCTCTCCCTCTCCCAATCCCATGACTGTTAACATTCGCGCTCGCCGCGCTCACTTGGCCATTTACTTACATTTGAGTTGTTTGTTTTGGAGCTGAAATCAAAATCTGAAGCTCTTTACACATTAGCATGTCAGTTGTAGCCCGGAACGCTGACGGCGACGGCGACCCTGCCCAATGTCAATCACAACTCTGGCCCTGGCCCCAGCCTCAGAGCACGAGTTGGCTTACAAAGAAGCAGGCCAAAAGCAGGAGGAACGTGTTTCCAAAGCCATTACAACAAGCTCTTCAAAGTTGCTCAATGTGTGTGTATGTGTAAGCTTATGAGTGAGCTTTACTGCTGCCACCGCCCGCTCAGCATTCTTGTTGCATGGTTTTACACTGACAATGAAACCCAAATACCCACAATACATACATACATTCATGTGTGTGTAGTATGTACATATGTGAATGCCACATGAAAGCCGCCAAAAAAGCACACACATACACTGAAGAAAAGACCAGCGCTTAAGCTGAAGATCATTTATATACGATTTATATGAATGTATATTGTTTTTAAAATATGTAATACAATTTTAAGACCAAGTTACTAAAAATAATCATTTTAATCTAAGAAAACTTAAATTCATAATGTAATATTTGAGTGTTTATCTGACTTGAGGTATAAATATATAAATAAAAATAACGATTACTATTTCTCGATATTTAGTTAGAACAAAACTTAAAACTCTAAGAAAATATATCCAGGTGTCGTCTTACGTGGAAGAGAGTCCTAATTCCAAAAACGAAATTTTGAGATAGATAGACATATTTAAAGTTTTCAAAAAAATGAATTCTCACATGAAGAATACACAACATATAAATGTGAAACGTTTACAAAGTATAGATAAGTGCAAAAAAATAGTCAAAATAACATTAATCAAAAACCAAAAATATAGTTTTAGTGGCACAAATGTGACATTAAGCTTGATTGCTCAACTAGTGATAACAATCGGTACTGATTGTGAGACTGGCATCTCTTGAATCAGTTGTATTGTATTGTTGGCATATTGACAATTATAAAACTAATTGAAATTTTTGTTTTTGCTATTTGGTAACTTTTTATTCTAGAAAATAAGATTATTTTTTCTAAAAATAGGATAAGATTTTAACTCTTCGATTTGTGGTCTTGTTAATATGTATGAATTTTTGATCTTCTTAATATGGGTTCTCTATTTTTAATAACATTTAGATCCCGATGCAGATTTTTGGACCAATATTCTTAGTTTTGAAAGCAATACCATAATTTCAAACCCTTTTTTTTATCAGTGTACATATGTACGCACATAGAATGGAAACGCATTAAACGTGGAGCCATTGTGTGTATGTATTTTGTAGCTGCATGTGTGTGTGTGTGTGTGTGCGTGTGTGTGTGTGCTTTGGGCCTTGCCTCCAACTAGCGACCACAACTTGGTTACAGCAAGATGGTATTGTGGCTGTTACAAGCTGCATGTTTATGTATAGTACAGACACACACACACACACAGTGAAAGACTACTCAGATGGTTTTTTGGGAGGTGAATGGCCGCAACTGTCGTTGCCACTTTGGTAACACCGTGGCGCATTAAACGTAGCAGCCGCGGCGGTTAAAGCCAAAAGCCAAAGAAGCCACAGCGTCGTCATCAGCATGGTCGAAACACAGAGGCTTTTTGGCAAGAGCAAGAGCGGGATGAGCGGACTGGCTTAAAGAGGGAAGAGTGGTGAAAGAGTGTGGTAAGGGGAGGGATTGGCAGAAGGATGGGGAGGGGGAGATGGGGCAGCTGAGCGGGGATGGGCCAATGTTTAATTTACTTTGCATTTGTTTGGCCAAACTTCAGCAGAGCTGTTGGCTTATGATGATGACGCTTACCGACTGTCTAACTGACTGACTGACTGACTGAGTGACTGACTGAATGAATGAGTTGACTGACGGAGACGTAACTCACGCGTTTTTATGGCCGGGTTGCTCTTTTAGGGTTTTCTTTTACTTCCCACACTCTGATTCCCACTGATCCTCGGTAGAGTTATTGTTGTGTATGTATCTGTATGTATGTGTGTGTATATTAATGTGCATGAATTGAATACCCAAATTTATACACAAAGTATCTTTGTATCTGATTTTGTAAGCTACTACTGCCAATAAATACATTCGATTTGCAATTAGATTTATTAGATATTAAATCAAAATTAAAATTTCCGACAGCGTTTTTGTAGTCTTAACTTTAATTTAAAAAACAATTTGTTAAGAATCTTATTACTTAATATTTAAATTTATTAAATTATAAATCGATCAATATATAAATCGAATACTCAAATGTCTACACTAAATATATTTATGTCTGTTATTAATATGCAACATTAAGCTACTACTGCTAATAAATACATTGAAATTTTTATTTGATTTATTATCAATTAATTAAAAATTCCACTTTTCTGTATATCTTAGCAGTACTTATTTATTTTTACTTAATTGTAGTTTTGCTAAGAATCTCATTACATAAAATTTATACTCATTAAATTCCTAATCAAAAGGTATATGAATTAAATTCCCAAATGTATATACAAAAGTATCTTTATGTGTGTTCTTGACTTGCAACGTTATGTTGCTACTGTTAATATGTACATTCAGATTACAATTTGATTGATTAGACATTTAATCAGAATGAATCAGAATCAGTGGGTTTGTTCGTATTAATTTAATTAACATTACTTTGCTAAAAATATATATGCATATGTATATATTCAATTCTAAATCTAGCAATATGTAAATTGAACACGCAAATGTAAGTACTTGTATACAAAGTATCTTTGTGTCTGTTTTTAAGTTGTCTGCCAATTAGATTACAATTGCATCTCGATTTATTAAACATTAAATTAAAATTAATTTTTATCTCAGCATCAATCAATTAAAAATAGTTTATCAGGATATGGTTATTCCTTTTGAGTCACCAGCAATGCTACTCATTAGCCAACTTTGTACATTATTGTGTATCTGATAGATTGAGATACATATACAGGGACTGAGACATATACAGATACAGATAGAGCGTGTAAAGTAAAACTAATTTTGTTTTAATTTCTCCTTTCAACACATGTTCTCTGTTCGCGTGTAATTTTTAGCTCGCCTAGAGGTATTTGACCCTTTGGCTCACAGCTGATTTATGGGAATTCATACGTGTCCATGACTCTCCATCTCCATTTCCATCTCCATGTCTATTGCCACTCCCGGTCTTTCAGTTCTTGGTTCTCAGTTCTAAGTTCTGGACTCTGGATTTCGCTTCTGTCTTCTCTCTCTAGCTCTCTGCCTGGAATTGAGTTGAATGTACGTTTTGCGTGAAAGTTTGTAAGTTTCATATGTTTTGTGTTGGTTTTCTGATTTTGTGCTTAGCTTTATTTTTGTTTGTTGCTTTGTGACTGCCAAACTGACTGTCTTTCAGCTGGAAGCTACATAGAAGCGCAGCCATTGAAGAAACCTAATTCATGACATGCTGACCATATTAATTTATCTTCTTTGTGCAAAATTTCGTGCATGATTTGGCCATTACCAGCATAAACTCCAACTCCAGCTACAATGCTAGCTGAAGCTATTGGTATCACTGTGTGATCTGTTGGCCATATCTTTCGATGACCATAAGTTGAATGAACCCGCGATGCGTGAAATGTTTAAACTTTTGTTAACGAGATCATTGACACTTTAACGCGAAATGCAATAAGTTTGTTACCATGTCAAGCCATCTAACTCCAATTCCTATTCCCAGTCCCGATTCCGCATCCAATTTCAGCTACGCTTTTATTGGCATGATCGTGCACTTTTGTTGATAAGAAAATTCGTAGAAAGATAGAAAGAGTCATGTCTTCGAGTCGCAAGAAGCTTCTGATCAAGATGGTCAACTTTTTATCATATTATCATTGGGTAATTGTTGTACAAAAGAATGCTGAGAACATGACAATGTACATACATATATATAAACGTGGTACAAATTTATGGGGAGAGTTGCATAATTATCCACTAAATAAAAAAGATAAAAGATATAGACACATTTTCTTAATAAAATGTCTAAATTGTCTATTTTAAATAATAATAAATAGATAAGCTAAAAAATCCTAAGAAATAGATGACTTTTAAATAGTTACTTTTTTCTAAAAGGAATTTTAATAAATAGGTATATTCAAAAATTCAAATAAATTTTAATATCATTTCAAAACTGTCTCTTCTGAATACATAGTTTATCCCATTAGACACTTTAATAGATTGGTTAATTTATATAAAAAAATATACGAAAAAGGAAATTATTCTTAGTGTATATACTAAATTGTCTTACAATTTTAATACACATTACTATAATTGCAAGCCAGAAATACTTAATAAAAGCAAATGTTGGGAAGAGTTTTTTTTTGCATTAATAAATACAAATTCCTTTAGAAATCTATTCTGATTGGCAAAGAATAACAATTTAAAGGCTTACGATACACATTTATGAATTTAACAGAGCATCATTTAAATAATTTTCACATTCTTAAGACTTTTATATAGAAATTAGCATTAATAATGATATGAAAAAATGAAATTCCATGAGAAATACAAATACTTAATCAGCAGCGGGTTCAGTGACATCTTATCAAAGTATAGATACGAGTGGGGTATGAGTATGAGTATGAGAGTATAGAGACTTTTAAGTAAGATAGACAGCATTGTTAAACTGAATTGAACTGAAATCAGTGCAAAATTCTTGACAATACTCGTAATACAGAATGTACTCGTAATTACTTCATTATAATGGCGGCAACAACTGACTGAGAGATGAGTGCCACAGAGTACAAGTGAGTTAATGATAATGGTTTCAATTACTTGGTCCACACTCACACAGAGACACTGGGAGAGAGGTAGAGGGGACGACAGGGTTCCTTTTGGTCGGAAAGAAGAACACATGTAAAAGCAAACAAACGAAGTGAGGAACGAACGGCCCACAACAAAAGAGTAAACAAACATTTTTTGACTTTTTAGTGGTGTAAAATATGCGGAAATGCATTTCTATGGTCTTACTTACACTCGAACATACATGTATACAAGTCAAACACCACAAGTCATGCCAGCTTTAGCCGGCAAACTTGCATGTGAACAGCTCTCAGAGACTGTGTGTGTGTTGGCCCGAAGATGACGATATTAATGTGGCTACAGAGGTAATGATGATCATGATAATCACGTGAAAACCAAACCAAACCAATCCAGATGAGGAGAGGAACACTGAAACAGAAACAGAGAAGAGTAGAGGTGAGGCAGGTGAGACCTGTTTGGAGGCACATAATAAGAACACACTGCAATGCAATGCAGCTGCTGCAGTGAGGAGGGGGCAAAGTGGGTGCTGCTCGTTGTTGCAACAACAACAACAACAACAAGAACAACAGCAATCAAAATGGCAAACAACAATAACAACAAAACTGGGCTAGGGCTGGGGAAGCGGTTAGGTGTCCAGCAGGATGCATAAACGAGACGAGATGCTGACGATCAACCCATAGCCCAAGTAAATTACGACTGCAACCAGTCAAGTTAGTCAAGACAACAACAAGTTACACACATTAGTCTGTCTCTCTCTCTCTCTTTTTTCTCTCTCTGTCTCTCTGTGAGAATTGTTAAGAAAGAAAGCAAGTCGTAAGCAAGCCAAGAGGCAACAGCATCCTCCATTTCGCCTCATCGTTGTGCTTTTTTTTTCTTTCTTTTCGTTTTATATTTACAAACGGCCGAAAGGTTCGTTGACCGTACAAATAGTGACCCACTAACATCTGCGAGGTACGTTCACCCTAGTGACGTATTACTTCCATGATCGAAACCGAAGCGACGGCAGCAACAGCAACGGCAACAGCAGCAGCAACAGCTACAGCAGCAGCTAAAGAAGAAGCCGAAGCTTAGACGACAAGCCCGAGACCGAAACGAACCTGGCTCGAACCATTTAGGCCTGGCTCAGTTTGGTTTGAAGCGAACCAAAAAGCTGTTGCGGCCTAAGAGCGCGATTTCAACTTAAGAGTCGCCAATCGACTGCGATGCGGAAATGCTGCACGTTACACATTTCCAGTAAGACCTTTGTCTTTATTTGTTGGAATCAGCTTAATTTTATCTATGCAGACATCTTTATCAGCACAGATTAGCAGCAATTTTAAAGACAACTTGGCTCAGCTGGCCCATAAACTGGTCGGACTCTGGTAACGCTATCTGGAGCCTTATCTGGTAGACCACACCTTGGACTAACCTTTGGCAGCGGCAGCCTTGACAATCGCAAAATAGCCGCCTCAAGTTCAAATTCAAACGAAAACCTGAACAAAATGCCACATGCGGTGAAAGTAAAAATTCATAATTTTTTTTCGTATCTTATTTGTTGCGCTTGCTGTTGCTGTTGTAGTTGTTGTTACAGTGTTGTTGTTGTGGCTCAAAGAGGCCAACATAAAAATGGCTAAACAACGGCGCACAGCGGCACGTTGCAGTTTCTCAAGCCCCTTCTTCTTACCACTTCATTAGAGGCTAAGACTGAGGTTGAACAGGCCTGCATGTAACATACATATGTATCTTTCTTTTACTTTCGTTTGGTTTTCCAAATAATTTTGTGCCACAGGCAACATTGGCAACAAGCGGAGGCCAAGTCAATGCCGCTGATCATGAACATGACACAATATTATGGATTATGAGCCGCCTCTTGTTCCCTGTCTGTGTCTATGTGTGTGTTTGTGTGTGTGTGTGTTGTTGCAAGGAAAATTGGTGTGGCAAATGCATATCAGTTATCTCGTTTTGTAGTTCATAATTCACAGTTTATTTATGAGTTGTCAAGCGTTTGCAACGTGAGCGGTTCGCATTGTCAAGTTCAAGGTGTTGGTTGAGTAGTATTTACTTATTGTTGTTGTTGTTGTTGTTGTTGTTGGCTTTGGACGGCGCCTGGCGCTGTGTTTAGATCACTTTGATATTTATGAGTTTATGCAGAAAATTGTCTCGTTGCCACACATTTCCAGAGCCCACACAAAGAGACTGGGAAAGTGACTTTCACACGTTATGAATGAAGTGCTTGAGGTCCTTGTCAATTGCATGGACATTCAATACTGCATCCTTGAACCTTGATTAAGGGCAGCTGTAGACGGTTTTTGTGGCAGATCTTCCGGCTGATTGGGCACATGAGAATTGCCAGCCTCTGGGCCATGTTGAATTTCGGCTAAGCTTTCAGGATTCTGGCAATTGGCTATCAAATAACTTTAAACTTTTTGAGCAGCAGCTGCCTCTGTTCTGATGCTGTGTTGGCCCTGTTCTGTCATGATTCGGATTCACACGCTCTATAGAGTGTACTGAGGATCATCCCATACCATTTCAGGCCATTGCAGTCCAGGCTTGGCCAAATTGGCTAACAATTTTTGCCACTTTTTGCAAGTGGCGGCTGCTGCAATCATTGGATTAATTTTAATATGTCCATGGCTATAAAGCGTTCACATCGGACTCAATCTGAGCTCGACTTGCTGCATCTATGATTATGGACTCACGGCAATCGACTCGACGTTGCCACCACACACTTACAAACACATACACATACACATACATATACATATATAAATGTAGCAACGTTTGGTTGCCAGGTTGGCTGCGATTGCTGCTTGCCACTGGAATTGCGACCTCTTTGGGAGCGTTGCTGTTGCCGCCGCTGTTGTTGTTGGTGTTGTTGTTGTTGTTACTGCTGTTGCTGCTGCCATGTAGCTGGTTACGAAACCCCAAGAAAAACTTCCGCATTCATTTAAGATCATTTCTGTCGTTGGTGCTCCAAGTGGTTGTTGTTGTTGCTGTTGCAGTTGCTGCTGCTGCTGCCGGTGCAGATTTGCAACAACAGCCCCCCCTTCATTTGGTGTTGCTTGTATGTTGTTTGCTATTATTAATGCCGCCGTCGTCGTCGCTGTTGTTGTCTCTCCCGCATCCAGTTGCTGTTGTTTTCTTATTATTATTGTTGTTGTTGTGTCTCCCATGCGAAGCGCGTCGCAAGTTTTGTAAATTTATGGATCAACGTTGCATACCGCACGACAAGGAACCGGCCAACTAGCTACCAACTACCAGCTGTGTCAGCCAACTCGTCTGCCAGTGACAAGTACCAAAACTGACAAGCTGACAACTCCACATGTGGGAGTTCAGGATAGTTTCACACAGCTAATTTTGTTTTTATTTTTTAATGTAATTTCATTACTAAAAACGATTCGCTTATTCGTTAATTATTTTAATATGGAATTCATCTATTTTACATTTCAATTCTTATGCCATACTTAAATTTGTTTATCTAATGTCCAAGCTTTTCATATTTCATTTATTTATGTATAGATTCTTTTTGATTTTTATGTACATACATTTTTTAATATACATATACATTTTTTAAATTTTAAGTATCCTCTCCTCAGAATAGTTCCACACAGCATCAAATCTTGATTTAATTATCTTTAATCCCATCGCTTCATGGTCTCCTATATAAATAATTGTATTGAGTAGTGACGATATACTATAAATGTATTTAATATAACTACTACTTCACATTTTAATTATAACTATTATTTAAATTTAATATTATTTATTTATCTAATGTCTACGTTTTAATATATCTAATTCATTTATTTATATAACCTATTTTTACAGCTTTTATTTTACATGTATATGTAATTAATTTACTTCACATTTTAATTACAATTATTATTTAAATTTAATATTATTTATTTATCTAAAATCTACGTTTTAAAATATCTTATTCATTTATTTATATAACCTATTTTTACCGCATTTATTTTACATGTATATGTAATTAATTTACTTCACATTTTCCTTATAATTATTATTTAAATTTAATATTTTTTATTTTTAAAATGTCTACGCTTTAAAATATCTTATTTATTTATGTATATTATATATTTTTACTGATTATATTATTATATTAAGCTATATGTATATGTTTTTTTTTCGCAATATTAATTCCTGTGAGAACTAAAATAGTCTCTCTCTTTTTTGACTCATCTGCGATCAAAGATAAAAAGAAGTTTCTCCCCACGACCAGAGAATCACCTTTAAATCTTTACAAATCGTCGGTCATCTGTTGGAGTCGTTTTCCAACTAAACCAGTCCTGCCATAATCAGGTCATGCCTTGCCTTCTGGCTAAAAGAACGGTTCCTGGCAAAAAGTTGAAACTCTTTTGGACTGGTCCATCTTACAAATAAATTTACACTAATGGTTAAAATTTAAAAAAATGTTTTACGTTTGCCGCTCATCAATAATGAGTACCGTTAGCTTTGGAACACCATGGGGAGGCGTCTCTCGCATGGCATCATGACCAAATGCAACTGGTTGTCATTGTCAAATGTGGAGGCATGCGTCAATAAATTACCTAGAAGCGCACCCAAGAGCGCTGTCAAGACCAAAGCCAAGAACACAAAAACACAAAAAAGCCAACGGACCACGGACAATGGACAATGGGAATGGCCAATGTCCAATGGCCAATGGACAACTTGGTAAACAGGCAACTTGCAACTTGCAACTCGTAACTGGCAACCAGCAACAAGTAACGGCACATTATGCAATCATGGCATGAATGAGACACTCTTGACCGAGTTTCCAAAGCCAGGCAATAACGGTAACGCTACGTAAGCGACAGCTGACAAGTGGCCAACAAGAGAAGACGCCACACACCAACTAACGGGTTCTTAAAGCTCTGCCTAAGCGAAATAGAAGAAAAAGAAAGAATCGCAAAGAGATTCAAGAACTTAAAATGCAGGCCAATTGTCAGTTTATGCAAAGATAAAATAATATTATTATGGTTGTAACAAAAAGTGAATGAAGTATGTGTTTTGATTGAATAATATTTTAAATGCAAGACAACATTATAGGAGTGAGGAGAATATTGCAAAATTTCACATAGAAAAAAAGTATCGCAAAATGTCTTTGGTGCACCAAAGATGTATGCAGAGACCTGCATTCAAATTTCGACATATGGCAGGTTTATGATTTCAATCAAATTTTGTCAGATTCTTTAAAACGATACCAGTTACAGTTGATTTTTAACTGCAGGTTCCTATAATATATATAATATATATGTATATATAGAAAATTTAAGTTACAGTGGAAAACTAAAGTGTAAATATATTTATAATGTTAAATGCCTTAAGAATTTTTTTCTACAATTAAAACTCGAGTTAAGACTTTTGTCGTTTTTAGGCTTTAATTTTTTTAATTTTATAAGTTTATGTTAAATGTGTATGTGTTTCTATTGAAACAAATCTGTAAATCATACTTAAAACATCTTTAGCTCTTGCTAACACAACTGAAATAACGAAAAAACAGAAAAATTGTTAATACAAGATCTTTAGTTTATTCACATTGAATTTAAGAGCGTGATGCATACAGTTGATATATGTGATAAGGTAAATACATAAGTACGGCCCAATTAACGACTTTAATTTAATCGATTAAATGGGTCTTAGCCAGGGCAACAATTGGAGCTGCTGTGGGCATATCCGGATACTCTCCAGCACTACCAGCAATATCCAGATGGGTGTACCTGATTGGCTTACTGGAATTGAGACCATGTTTGTCCAGACCCGTGGCTTTAATCATAAATGCAGCGGGCACTTGATGACCACGGGGTGTTCGCACCGATGGTAAACTGTTGGATTGGACGACATCTTCGCCAATGACCTTGGCAGCATTGAAATCGAAGTCGCATTGACGCAACACTGAGACTTCGAATGGTTCGCCAAAGACTTGACCAGCTGCCTGCAGTTTGCGAGCATGATCTGCCTTAGCGGCCACGCTGTTGTCCACAATGATGGACTGGCCCTCTCCTGCCGACATAAACGCATGACCCGTCAAGGTGGCAATAGTGAAGATATGGGCATTTGGAAGATTTCCCTCAATGACCAGCTCCTTCATACGGCACAGCGCATCCGCCATGCACATTCGACCCTCGGCATCGGTATTTCCTACACGTACCCGGACTCCAGCACGCGATGTAATGATTTCATCGGAGACATAGCATTCTTCGCCAACGGAATTACGTACCAGACAAAGAGCGCCAATAACATGAATATCCTTTGGCTGCAATTGGCTAACCACCTGCATAAAGCCAGCAACTGCAGCGGCTCCACACTTATCCCGGGACATGCCAGCCATAACGCCACCAGCCTTGATGTCAGCACCACCGGTGTCATAGGTGACTCCCTTGCCGACCAGGAGCAGAGTCTTACGTGCCGGATTGGGAGGTACGTATTCTAGATATATGATGCGACCCTGATGACGCTTGACCACACTGGCCGCGCGGTTGACAGCGCCAAAGAGAGGATACTCCTTATTAAGCACGTTAACATCGTCAATTATGGTAACCTTTAAATTGTCGAACAAAGGCTTTATGTAAGCCTCGACTAACGATGGCGCCATGCGCTCAGGATCTCCAACGCCAATGTCACGGGCAATATGGCGACCAGATTCCAGCACCAAAGCTTCCTTATAAATTTCCTCTGCATTTGGATTGTTAATCATAAAAGAGAGGGAACTGATGCGTTGTTTCTTCTCTGGCACATCTTCGCGCAGTTGAATAGGCTATAAGGAGAAACCGAATACTTAGAAAGACGAACTCGCTAGTCTATTGCTGGGCAACATACCACATAGAGTCCTTCCAACGCTCCCAAAACCGTGCACAGCTCGGCATGGCTAAAACGCTTGCTTTGGGGCACCACCAGCAACGGAGATTGGAAGCCAGACTGTAATTAAAGAACCAAGGATTAACCACAGTTTTAGAAGCATAATACTTGCTTCACATACTTTAATGGCTCGCTCCAGCGACTGTGCAGCCGCCTTTTGATAGCAACGAACATCAGCATAGTCTGATAGCTCCGCCACAGGAGCGTAGATCACTGGAAGATCAAGTCGTGGTGACTTGAAGCAAGAAATAACACTGTCGAAGGCCTTGTCGTAGCTGCGATGCTCCTCAAAGGTATCAGCCAGCTCTGGGGAACAGCGCGGTCAATGACGCAGAGCACATCATGGCCAGACTTGGCCAGGATCTTCGACAGCTTGACCGAGCACGGTAATAACCTGAAAAGGACAAATTGAAAACATAAAAATATTGAAATTCTCGGAATAAACTCTGTGTCAATTTGCTCTTGTTTGTGTTTTTATACTTGTTTATTGAGTTGTTATTGTCGCAGTCACTGGGCAATTATAGGAATGCAATATTATCACGCCTTAATTGCCAGCTGTGGCAAGTTTTTCAATTTATTGTGAAACGCCCAAGCGCAGTCGATAGTAACTCTCTGCATCCCAGCTCATTTTTCAGGCTGATAACAGTGATTATCTTAACTTTGAAGTGTGGTAAATAAGAGCAATTGAGATAAGCTTGTACATATGTATAAGGTAACAATAAAGATTGTTTAAATTTCGTTAAGCCATCCACTATCAAGCAAACGTTGGATGATCCAATATTTCAATTGGGAAAGGCACTCCGTTATTGAGTTGTCCTCGATAAAGGATGCTGATTGAATCTTAAGCCGATCCTCACAAGACACACCCCGATTTATACTTACTTGTCGAGACGACTCATGTTGGATAGAGCTTGAACACAAAGGCAACTAGAACTGCAGCCAACGGCACACGGAGACTCACTGACTGTCGACGATTGAAGCTGAAAAAATAAAATGGAATACTGGCACTGGAAATGGAATTGGCGATAAGGCGACGATTGTATTTTGTTGATTGCTTGTTGAGTGAGATGTTGGTGACACGAAACAAATTGATATGTGAAGTTTGCGGCGCACAAAACACCCTTTTATAGCGAGCAATGCTTTTGTTTATAACAAACAACGCAACTACCCACGACCTATGAATAATCGTAGGTATGTTATAATTGAAATTGTAGCTTGGGTGTATACAATAACAATATTGCAATCGACTTATACTCACGTTGTTGTTATTTTATACAGAGTTTTGCGCTACGGACACTCGCCAATTGGATGGTTATTTTCGTGCTAGTCACGTTCACTGTTTGTGCTTATTGAGCGGTAAACGGAAAACAGCTGACAGCTCTAAAATGCCGGCCAGCTGTTGTCGCCACTGTTGCCACCATTACAAATTAATTTAAATTGGTTTTCGGTTAACTTTAGATTAGACAAAGTTAAAATTATTTAACAAAAGATTGTTTTTAATTTTTCATTTATTCTCCATTTATATATTTCTGTACATCTTTAATTAGTTGTGGTAATTGTTTAGCTTCCAGAGCCAAGAGTTTTCTGTACGGCGTCATAACAGCATCTCCTTCTAGCCAATCGCCGGCCATGCCAGAATCACACTCCGAGGCTACAGAATACTCAAAACTAAATTTAGCACGCTCCGACAGCAGCTCCTCCTCGGCATTGGTATAGTGATCCTCTGCTGGTTTGCCCTTTTTGGCTTCCTTGCGGTAAAACTTAACCAGCATTAGTAGCGTGCCGAAATCGAATTTCATCTTCTTGGCCTTTGCTGCATCTATTTCTTGCTGCAGATTCTGCATGAGCGGTACAGATATTTGTGCTGGTATATTGATAAAGCGCTCGTTGATTAAAAATCCAACATGACGCTGCTCATTATCCAGCAGCTCACGTAGCTCCTGCTGCACTTGCTCCGTGCCATGTGACTGTGCACGTTCTTGGAGATAGGTGCGCAGCTGTGTAATGCTGGGTTGCTCCTTTTTAGCTGAAAGGTTAAGTACTGATGTTATACCAAAGATTGTTCCATCCTCAACCATGTTATCATCGTCCGTTTCACTCTCGGCACCATCATCTTCGCATTGGCAAATCACGCTTCCGACATAGTTTTGAGCTGACAATGATGGAATTCAGTTTAGTTTACAATTCAAACACCGGTTTGATTCCTCATTTACCTATGAGCAAGTCCGCCATTTGATTGCAGTTGATGTGTGCGCGCAGAAAGAGTCGCTGTAGCAGCTGTGAAATGCCTTGTGCATCTGGGTCCACAGGCGCGCGTCCCTCAAAATCAATTTGTACCTCCTATGGACAAGATGGTGAGCAACAACTTTATTCAATCAATGTGCTTCACTCTGCCTACCTCATTGCCTCTGTAGGCATCAGGATGCTGCTCGCCGTCGTCGTCCTCATCTTCACTGGAACTCGTGTCTTCATTATTTTGGTCCACTTCCATATTGTTTAAGTTCTTGCGCTTGTTGGACGACATTTTCTAGTTATTTATAAGATTTATTCAATTGTCAAACAGCAAACAATCATTGCGCTTCAACCCAATCAGCTGTTCAACCAACACACGTGTTGCATTGCGATGAATTCAGTGTTGCATACGTACAAAATTCAAGCAGAAGTGTTTCTGAACTAGTGGGTTTCAGTATTTATATTTAGAAAAATTTCCTATGAGATGCCGTCACCGGGAATTTTTTCTGTACAATTTCCTACTGGTGACCGTTGGAATTTTATAAACAATAACATTAAAACGACATTTGTGCGCATTGAAGACATATATTTGCCTATTTTTATGTTGTTGTCTCTTCGGTAGTTTTGTTATTCTTTATTTGCTCCTCATACTGTTCCTGTGTCAGCAAACTAGCCTTGATACCATCACAATTATCAATCTTGGGCAGCAGTATAGCAAAGTATCCAGCTCCCTCAGGGACTCTCTCAAGCAGCTTAGGATCAGTAATAAGTGCCGTGTTAACCTCTACTAACTTGCCGCGTATACAACTAGGTATCTTGTAGGTTTTTCCTGAGTTTGTCTTAAGCAACGCCAGCGTTGTTTCTGCCTGCAAAATCATTCCGCCTTTCTTGGCCTTGCCTTTGACCACATTCTGGGAGCGATCCACGTTGCCGACATCAAAGCTAACCGACTCAACGCCCTCGGTATAAGCCGGATGTGAAGGTGCCAGGCAAATTAGGCATATGCGATTGGAGTGATAAAGCACTTGGTAGGCGGCTTGCGATTTTATATAGTAGAAACGTGTAAAAAAGCGATCTACCACGCTGGGATAGTTTACATCATAGTTTTCAGTGATTGGGCTTACGACTTGGCCACAAATCTTCTGTTCCTCGTGTTGAAAGTAATAGGGCTCAAAGGGGTCCTTCTCGGTGCTGTTCGCTGTCTGTGTATCGATGGTTGCCATGATTCTAGTTGGCTTCCCCCTGCAGTAATTTCTCTTTGTATCTGGCCTGCTGCTCCCGAGCCTTTGCACGATTCGCAGCGGAGCGAGCTACACGCTCGGACTTTAGGCACTTTATCACTTGGTCGTCGAGTGAGTTGCAAATACCAACAAATTTGGCAAATCCGTGCTGCATGAATAGTAAATAATCGTATGCTGTACTAAGTTTACAAACATCTAATTTGGTTACTTACATTCTCGTGACAGGCCTTGAGTTCTTCAATTAGCTTATTGCAGGCAGGGGTATGCAAATGAGCCGACAAATCAGTGTGCATCTTTAAGAGCTTAAAACTAAATTTATTTACTATTTTCGTTTCTCTTACGCAAATGAAATGTGTCTCGGCCCTAATACCTATCGTTATCGATTTACCGGCGATAAGCAAATCTCAGTCAGCTATTTGAAAAATACCAAAAAAATACCGAATGTGTTAAAAAAGTGCTGCCAATTTTTCGATATATTTTAAAAGCGCAAAGTAGAAGGGCATGAAAGCATGAAAGCATGAAAGGGCAACGCGCGCTTATTTAAAAATAAAATAGAAAACTATTTTTTAAGTAAGAACCGATTTTTTTGCAACAATATTGAAATTCGAAATTAGATAAATTCAAGAGGATTCTTTTGACATATCTTTCGTCTTTGTAGCCCTTCCTGGGGCCCTAGTTCCTTCAAATGAGTCTCAAAACATCTGGAAATTTCAGGAAAGATAGAGAAAATTCTACAAAAAATCTATGCAAAATTTCAATGATTTTTATTTTCGAATGAATTTTTTGAGTGTCCAATCGAAAATTTTTGACGGTTGCTCGATTTCGGTGACCAGAGTTGTCAGAGTTGTGTCCAATTTTGGCGCCACCTCTTGTTTGCTAGCGACTCTTTTTTAGAACTACAATTTTGTCGTGGTATTGGCAACTCTGCTGTGTGTCCTGGTGGTGTCTGTCGTCTGGTGGGTCTTGTTGTCATCTGTCCGCTGCCGTCGTCGTAACGGTCCTTTGCCTTATTTACTTATTTCAATGGTTTCAGTTTTTAAATGACAAAGTTGAACCTTATGTATGAAGTTTATGTAAATAAGTGAAACAAAATTTTTTGACTTTTCTTCTTGTTTTATTTACCAGCTCTCACAATTTGTTTTACATATGTTCTCAGTTTGTAATAGATATTATATATATGATTATCAATTTCATTAACATATTTTATATCTCTCACATGCCTTTTTTATATCATTTGATGAATAATTAGATTAGAAAATTGATTTAACGTCTTCACTGTTTACTTTTATCAAAAAAAGTCTTATCAACTACGACATCGAAAACGGGGTTTCCTCAAATAAAGTAACTTGTGTTTGCTCAAATATCGTTAAAAACACTGCTAAACTCTCAAAATGGTGCGCTGTTGTAACAACTAGTTAAAAAGTTGGGAATTGCCGGAAGTCGCCAATAAGTGATAAAGGGTTTATGTTAGATATCGTCAATAGTTCGTTTGAATTTAATTTGTCTCTGCCTGGATCGTTAAGTTAAGTTAGCTACTCTCAGTTTTAATAATAAAAGGTTGATTTACTCTTCTATAAAGGCTCAATGTTACCTCTCTTCTACTTTTCTAAAGACGTGTTTGTGTGTGTGTGTTTATGCTCTCTTTTGTGCATTAGTTTTCTCTCATAAAGCTCTCAGTTCGGTTATAATTATTAAAAGTATTCAAAATAAAATTGCAACTTAGATGAAAATAAAAGATTTCTAAATATATAGGCATTGGTGCTTAGCTACCGCTGCTATATATATGTATATATATCAAATAACAAAACACTCTCCAAATAAATTATTGCTCTCTTTTGTCTTACGCTGTTGTTGTCGTCGTCATTAAGTACGTTAACAATAGTTTGCTCTCATTCATGGCTCTTGGTGTGTGTCTCTCTCTCACTCTCTCCATATTGATGCATATAATTGTCTGTAGACCGTTACCGATGCCTATGTCACATTCTCTCTATCTCTCATTAAAACAAACTAAATGGCAGGTTTTCTCCTTGACGGAGCTAACACCTCATCTCGTCTTTTTGGGCTCAGCCTGCACGGAGTGTTCCTCAGCATCTCCAGACTGAGACTTATGTGCCTCAGTCTCAATGCTGGCCAATGCGGCATCGGACATTTTCTTATATTTGCCCGCCAACTCGGGCAATTCGTAGGCAATTGCCAAGTCCAGTTTGGTAATCGGACAGCCACGGAAGTAGGTGCAGGTCTCTTGCAGCTTCTTGAACTCGTACAAAGGATTTAGACGGAAAAAGTCACGATAAACCTCTGGGTCAGGCAAATCATAGCGCGATATGTTGGTCAGAGTCGAGAGACCCTCATAGATGTGATAGTTCTGTGGATGATCAATAATGTCATCCGCGATACGCTTCTTGTTGCCAAACAACGTCTTGTGGTTATAGTAAGTGTTCAAATAGCAGTCGACCATTTTGGCATGATTACGCACACGCACCTAAAATAATCAAAATATACTTCATCAATGTGAATGCACTCACTATAATTCAATTGGACACTCACGGCAAATCGACGGGCGCTGGCAATCTTATGCTCAATACGCTTGTCAATGGCGGTACGTAAATCGCGCAGGAAGGCACGTTCCTGGGCCAGAAGCAGACGTGCTGGTGCTCCATCCTGATAGGGATGTGTCCACAACGATGTAGTATACATAAGTGGTGGTTGCGCCGACGACATCAGCGGCGAGATGTTCCAAATGAGGGCACCCTGCACACGCAACAGCTCTTCAGGCTTCACCGTGTCCGCCTTGTTTAAAATGATGCGAGTCTGATACTCGCGCCCCTTCAGCTGATCGAGGATGGCCTCGGTCTCTGGGCCGACATCCAACTTGGCTGGGTCGTAAACCAGAAAGATGATGTCGGCGCGATCGATAAACCACTGGCAGGCATCGTTGAAGGGGAAGACCCGCGAGACTTGTTTGCGTACCTCGAGAATGCCAGGTATTTCAACAATGTTGACCTGAAAAATTCATTTGGTATATGTACTTATGCTTGCATTAATTTCGCTATTGTCTTGCTATTTTCGACACTCATTTGTTAATAACCAAATACTATAAATTCATTTTGGGCAAATTGCCAGCGAATTTAGGCAGATATATCAAAACAGTTTCCCAATCGACGAGCTGCCTTGCCAAAAGCTATTTGAGCGACAAGTTAATGTACTTAATAACTAGGTATATACGTGCTAATACCTAGAACATATCCGAAACATGACCTACAATCCGAAAGCTTACCTTTTCAAGCAGCTTGCTCTTCATTTTCAAGCCACGCAGACGCTCCTCAAGGCCTTGGCCGAATTTCTGGAGACCAGAAAAAGTATAATCGGCTGCCAGTTGAGTGCCATCCAAAACCTCCGTCTCATTGCCCCACATCAAAATGTTGAAGTAAGCCGGAGATGGTTCCGCTCCTAAATCAGTAAATCAATCAAGTATAAATTATTTATACCTCATTTGTTTTAATTTATCAATCACTTACCGGTTCTCAACGAGTTGGGCGTGTATTCGTTATCGGTCAAATAATTAAGAATAGACGATTTGCCACCAGACCATGGACCCATAAATAGAATCAAGGGTTTCGAGAAGATTTCGGGATCGCTAAAGTGGCGATTGCTTAAGTCACGGTACTTGTACAATGTCTCCAGTGGTTTAACTGCATTCTCATAGATCTTCTTAATGTCACGCAGGATAATCTCGGCCACATTGTCGGTAGCCTTCTCTCGAGCATTGAATTCTTCATCCAACTGCAACAGTTCAGTGATATGCTGACGACTACGGCGGTTCCTTGGGATTTCACCTTCCTGGAGAGATTAAAAAAATATTAAGAGTCCTGAACTCATTCAAATCTTGTTTAAATCTTACCCAGAGTAACTCGTCCTCGGGTTCTGTGTGCTCCTCATCCTCAACTTCGTCTTCAGCAGCAACAGCAGTTTCCTGTGCTTGAGGCTTTTCTTGAGCTTTTACAGGCTCAGCAACCTTCTCTTCGCTTTCCTCTGTTGCCATGACCTCGGGCTCTGCAGCTTCCTCGACGGACTTATCATCTTCTACCTCCTTTTCTGCCTCCTCAGCATGTGTTGGCTCTTCTTTCACTTCTTCCTCCTTCTCCTCCTCACTGACAGCTGATTCTACTTCGGGTTCAGCTTCAGCTTCAACAGAAGCTTCGGCAGCATCCTCCTGAGCAGGTTCTTCCTCAATTGCAAATTCCTCAGCGGGACTTGCGGGAGACACAACATCGACAATTGGTGCAGCATCAACCTCACGTTTGCTGCGCTTCTTGACTTCCTCCTCCTCCTCGAGGCTATCGTCATGCTCATTGGGTACTCCATCGCCGTCCATGTCATTATCATTCTCATTCAAGATACCATCACCGTCCATATCTTCATCCTTTTCGTTTACTTTATTGTCACCATCAATATCGTCATCCAAGTTATTTGGTACACCATCCCCATCGATATCCATGCTTTGAGGCTCTTCGGAATTGGTCAAACCATCTCCATCGACGTCGTGGTCCTCGTCATTGTGTACACCATCTCCATCTATGTCACTGTCCTCTGAATTAACATTTTCATATTAGCCAATTAATAAAATTATATATAAATAATAAATACCATGATTCAGAGTGCCGTCTCCATCGATGTCTTCGTCCTCTGCAGAAATTGCATAAAGAAACTTTAAGACTTTAAGAATTGTATTACCAATGACTTACCGTGGTTTGCTTTGCCATCTCCATCCAAATCTTCATCCTTTTCGTTCGGCAATCCATCGCCATCCAAGTCACTGTCCTCTATAGTAATGTGCAAGATTTTAAGTTAATAATAGTTTGTAATACAGGGAGGGATCCACTTTAAATTAATAAACGCTCGCAGTACTTTGATCGGGAAGATATAGGGACATTGTACATACCATGATTCAGTGTACCGTCCCCATCGAGATCATCATCCTCTATATTAGTGGAACAACCTTGTACAATTGTTCATGATTTGTTAACGGTTACTCACCATGATTTTCTTTTCCGTCTCCATCCAAATCAGAGTCCTTTTCGTTAGGCAATCCATCACCATCCAAGTCGTTGTCCTCTGTACGAAAAGTCCCATAAATTATATTTGCTGTTACATTGGAATGGTTTAGAGTATGGACATACCTTGATTTGGAATACCGTCGCCATCAATGTCTTTATCCTTTTGATTGGGGACACCATCGCCATCAATGTCGTTGTCTTCCTCATTTGGTATACCATCGCCGTCGATATCATCATCTTCATCATTTGGAATGCCATCGCCATCGATATCATCATCCTGTTCATTTGGTATGCCATCGCCATCGATATCGTCGTCCTGATCATTTGGTATACCATCGCCATCAATGTCGTCGTCATCCTCATTTGGTATTCCATCGCCATCTATATCGTCATCCTTGTCATTCGGTATACCATCGCCATCTATGTCGTCGTCCTCATCATTTGGTATGCCATCTCCATCAATGTCGTCGTCTTCATCGTCTGGTATGCCGTCGCCGTCAATGTCGTTGTCGCTTTTCGCGTCTTCTGTGGAATCCACATCAGTAATTTCAACAGTTTCTTTTTCATCAAGCCCACCATCATCATCATCATCGTCGTCGTCCCTACGAGGCTGATCGGATTGCAATTCTCCAGAACCATCTTTACTCGTGACACCATCTACAAAATCAAGTCAATTTACAGTAATTCCTGATAGAAGGCAGTATTCACCTAATGGGTTGTACTCTTACCTGTTTTCAGTTCATTTATAGCCTTTTCAATATAGGGTCGACATTCTGATTCGCTTGGTCCGACCTCGGCATTGGCAAACCCAACTGTAATCCATGAGATTATTTACAAATTAAATGGAATACAACTTGATACTGTTATAGAACCCTGGAGAGAAAAGATTTCTGGACCCTTGCACTTTTTGTATATACTATATAGTAATTTCGAACGATTGCCGCCTCCGTGTTTGATGTCAGCGCCGAGGTCATTTTATCTTTTCAAACTTGACATTATTTATTGAATGTATTCGCACACATGGACAAATTCATGCAGTGAAATATATTCGGCAATTTATGAATTTTATTTTTAAAAGATGAGAACTCAACACACATACTGCTAGAGCAGTCCGTGTTTCTGTTTGTGCTAATATGAATGGATGTATAATTTTGTTGGCCGTTCGCCCACTAAATCTTTCTTTTTTTCCATTTGTATTTTTTAAGACTGACTGCTTAGTGACGTGAGTGAATATACCTACAAATCTTGGAGTATATATTTGTACTGTCCTTTTTTGTTTTTTTGAAATAATTTAAGGTCGTGGTTTTCTGAGTGACAGGCTCGTTTAAGGTCGTTCGCTAATTACTTTCGCAATTGCGGCGACAATTGTGACAGCCACAAGGCTTTAGGGAAAACAAAACCTCAAGAAAGAGATTTAACACATTTCGTATAGATAATATCGAATCCAATTAGGGATTGATGGAAATCTTTTGCTTACAGTCAAATTAGTAAAATACTTGTATCTTAAGTACGTTTCGCGATATGCCATGTACCTGTCAACGGGTCGTTCTAATGATTTATTTCAAATGCGCTAGTGTGGGAAGGGATGCTATTTAAGATATTTCTCAATTCATTCCCATTCGCATAAACAGAATTATTTATACAAATCTTTTTGAGGCCTGCCTGCATATTGTGTTTATGTTGCTTACATCCAATCTACTTATATTATTCGAGTATTCGTTGATCTTTTGCGCCATTTATCTTTTTGCATTTATCTTTTTGCAAGCCAAACAAATACTTTCAAACAAACATGCACAAGCGTGATGAGAAACAAATACAGACAGAGTCTTAGATACAGATACTTGCTCAATACATAAAATAACTTAAAAAGTCTAAATTTAAAAATATTACAAACGATGACAACGAAGAGCGACCAAACTTGCGATCGTTTGCGGCGTTTCAGCTAAGAAAATTTTGAAAAGACAGCAACAACAATCACAACAACAACAACAAGAATATGAAGAAAATGACCAACAAAAGTGAGTGTATCTGTATTTGCGTATTTGTATCTGTATTTGTATTATCCAACGAGTGTACCAATGAGCGTATATAATACTAGGCAAAATTGTAGATAGTATTTTCAAAGTGTCGTCGCTGACGTTTTCACACA
Source organism: Drosophila testacea (assembly GCA_035043265.1). Taxonomy (NCBI): domain Eukaryota; kingdom Metazoa; phylum Arthropoda; class Insecta; order Diptera; family Drosophilidae; genus Drosophila; species Drosophila testacea. The sequence continues at coordinate 905,139 of JAWNND010000211.1, forward strand.
GATACACACACACACACATACACACGCACACATATCTATACAGACGCACAGCTCAGCCAAATATTTTTAAATATATGCTTAGATATACATATTTAATTTTCACATTCTGTTGGATTTTTGTTATAAAAATTGCATAATGCCCAACGTATGAGATATGATCGGACTGGGAAATTGAGAAAAGGGCTGCCGCTGTACCCGTATCTGATCAGTATCTAGATCTCTATCTGTATTTCTATCTCTTTCATGATTTACTTATATAATTGATCCTTGGGTAACACTCACCATTATTGGAAACGGCGATTAACGTAAGTCCCAAGAGGAACCAAATTGTTAGCCGCCCCATAATAATCAAATCAACAAAGTATCCTTGAGTTTCCCAGTGTGGTTAGTACGTTAGCCACGTCATAAATTTTCCTTTTATTCTTTCGAACTTTTCCGTAATTATGAATAATTAGGAAAAATTATTAAATCACTTGCTCGTATTCCGCATATATATCCAAAATATATGGGCTCGTTTAAATGCACTGTGTGAAAGGTAAGAATTTAATGCTTTAGATTATATTTATTTTTTTTTGCTATAAAATATAGGCTGCATATTAGCATTAGACTATAAGAATTTATATATAGATAAGTGTATATATAAATATATCTAATAAGGCTCGTACAAATTTGTGACACTTTTTTTTTGGGTTTTAAATTCTGCACTTGTTCGTTTTGTTCACTTTGCAACTCGTTTAGTTAATTTCTTTATTCTGTTTTTATTTTTCGCGTTTTATTTATTGTAGATTTTTTTTGCTAGCCGTATGCAATTTTAACCAACAATCGTCGGCTGGGTAATCCTTTGTGTCCCTTTCGACGATTGTCAGCTAAATAATTTGCTTATTTTTGGCTCGTCGTCTGTGCACGCCGTGTGCGATTCGTTTTTTGAACAAGCGCAACGAATTTTGCTATATCTATTTTCTGGTTTTCTAAAAAGCCAAAAGCAAAAAAGAAAAAGAAATTTGGTTTTTTCAAATTGAATGTTGCGTACACGAGTATACGAGACGATCTCTCCCGGTCCAAAACCAATTCGTAACTCAACATGCATATACCATGAATTTACCTTGTGACCGCGAAAATTATTTCATTTTGATATTTTTGTAGCAAAAATTTTGTCAAAAGCACAACGCTGAGTAAATTTATCTCATTTCTATGTCGCTCTCAGAGAAACTGAAAATATTTGGGGAAATTCATGTCGATAGTCGGAGAAAGACTTGCCGACCGCAAATGCAGCAATTGTTTTAGACAATAAAAAATCCAGATCCCGATCTAGTAAATAGGATTACCTGATATGCTTTATGCGACTAAACCTAAACATATATTATACTACTTATTTATGCTCTTAATGTCCTCAGTAGTTTCCAAAATGTTTGCGTTTTGGAACAATGTTTAATTATAGACAATTTTCGCTCACTCATCTCTTTATTTGAGAAATAAAACCAGCAAAATATTGCAGATCTATTCGAAACACCAAAAATCTAATACCCTTGCTAAACGTCAACAAAATAAAGTATCCGAAAGAAGTTTTACCAGAATGTGTTTTTTTTTTCAAGAATAAAATAAATTTCTTTCTGTCAGAGCTTTACAGAAAATTATAGTACCCTCGGGTAGGGTAAATATAAATAGAAAAGAAAGCAGTCACATTCACATATGTATATGTGAGCATAATGTGCAGGAAAACTGGGAACTGTGCGATTTGTTTCATGTCACAAATGATTTAATTTGATTGTATCTCTCTTTCTCGCTCTCGGGATGTCGTTTGAATTCAAATGTAAAATATGAAAATGAATTTTCATGTTGCATTTATCACCGTTCATTAGTATGCTTGATTGCACGAACAGCTGTTGCATGTGTGCTAAGCCTCCAAGGCAACGCCTCGTCACAGACAAATTGCAAAATGCTTAGAATCTTTTAAATGTTAATAGAAATTGATTGCATAATTGTCTAATAACATGGAATATCCTGATATACATTCAAGTTAAATATACTCTCCATGCGCTAAAATTTATTTCCTTCAAATTGAACGCTTCGTTAAATTCAAATTTTATGTTATTCAAGTTTTTTATTGCTTTCGTCTGGCAAACTAATATCATTTTCTTTATGATATGTTGGCGTTGATAAATAGAATAACTTGAAAGCTTAGACTAAGCTAACACTCATGCAGAGTCCTAAAATAGATTTCTTAACTGATATGTGTATTAAATAGGTTTTAAATATTTGGGAAACATTCGCTTCCAGTTTCGCTCTAATGGGCCTCATTTCCATGTTCCTTGTTCTTCATCCGGGTGCAATAATAGCGATCACTGTTCTCAATCCAATCGCAGACATTCAGCACTGTGTGGAAGGCTGTGCCTTCTTTGCACTCAAATTCGACGGGTTTTCCATGTACGCAACGGAAGTACTGTAGGGATGTGAGGAATTAAGTACAAAATGTTTGTGGTTGGTTCGGATAATACCTTTCTACAGTTTGGATGCGGGACATAGTCACGATTGGTGCAGTCGATCTCACTGGAATCGAATCCATCTCCAGGTGTGACAGTCTCTACGGGATCCAAAATTTCCTCAGGCTCTTCGGTAACCTTGGGAGCAGCTGTTGTTGTAGTTGTAGTTGGCTTCGGCTTCCTAGGTTTCTGTGAATGCAGACAAATATTAGATAATTTATTTAAAATGTCACCTTTATTTATGGGCACACCTTTGTTGTGGATCTCTTGGTGGTGCTGGTCACAGCTGGCACGGGCGCTGACGTTGGCCTGATTGGCGTTGACGTAGACGTTGGTTTTGGCTTCGGTTTCGGTTTACGAGTCGTCGTCGGCTGTTGCTGTACGGCTTCGCCCTCATCAGGATTGGGAGGCGTTGCCGGGGGCTTTGCCCAGTCGGGCTGTAAGAGCGAAGAAAATCATCTATAGTTTTCTAGCACTATGAGAATTTACTATTATTTTTTTGTTTCCTATTGTTACAAGTTAAAGATTAGACTATAAAAACACTTAACACAGTTAAATATTGATGATCATTAGTGCTGTCCACAGGGTTTCTTGTTTCTTACTTATTTCTATTATTTAACTACATTTAAATAAATAGAAATAATAAATAAGAAACAGAAAGTGTAATTAAATAATTAGGAAACAAGAAGACAATAGCACAAAACTTACTTGGCAACGATCTCACTTACCCGTGGCGTAGTCTCACGTGTCGGTTCCGGCACCTGGTAGTCCCTCATGTTGTTGTAGAGTATTTTCATTAGCCCATTCTTGGATCCACATAGTCCATGAAAATCATCCATGTCAATGGCCCAAGTCATTGCGCCTGCATAACCCTTGGCCTTGATGAAATCCATTTTGATCTGCACCGAAGCCTCGTTCTCATAGCCCACCCATTGGGTTTCCTTGTAGGTGTAGGGCACCATTCCAGATTCATCCCACTCTACAGTCCAGCCCTTGGACTTGTCCATTACCTCGGTGCATATCTCATAGTAAGCCAAAAATCCGCTGGCATTTGTATAGGGTCCCGGTGCTCCGCCACCCGCCTCCTTGTTGATGTAAGTGCCCATGTTGTAATTTTTATTCGAGTTGCTAAGTGTATAAGTGCGTCCATAGAATGGTATGCCGACCACCAGCTTATTTGCCGGACAACCCATTTCTTCCCACAGCGCCAATCCATCATTCTAAAAGAGAATTTCAAGTAGTTATTCATCATGGAACCTCCTCCTTCATTAATAATATACTCACCACGTTAAGTTTCTCGTATGCATACTGATCATGTTTCCGTTTATAAAGCGGACTGTGAACATCCGCAAATCCAGCCCAGTTGCCCCGTAGGTCATAGGTCATCGCATGGATAGCATCAAGCAGTCTGCAAAAATGAAAGTGGATTGAGATAATGATCAAATGTTCGATTCCCCAGTCAATTGCTTACTCGCAAAGTTCGGGCACATGGTATCCCTCTTGGAGCCTAAACTTTGCCACTGGCACTGCCATTGTTATCTCCCAGCCACGTCCTTCACGATCGAATGCGCGTCTTAGCTCCTGTACAAAATATAGGAACTTATCCTTGTCGCCAAAGCTTCCGCCGCGATCCGTTGCACCCGGATATTCCCAGTCGAGATCGAAGCCATCAAAGTCATATTTCTTCATAAATTGGACAACACTGCGTATGAAACTCTGCCGATACTCTCGTACAGCCGACATTTTCGAGTACTTGGAACCGCCTTCCGCCCAGCCACCAACGGCAATTTGCAATTTGAGATTGGGATGCGTTTGACGCAACTGTGTAAATTTGCGGAAACCATCCTGCTCCACATCCAACTCGGGATCAATGACTAAAACATCCCAGCTCTTGTCGTCCACACCAATAAAGGAGTAAACGAGATGCGTACATAGATCAGCAGGCACGTCCTCGAGGCCATATCTTCCAATGCCAGGACGATACACTGCCCAGTTGCTGAAATAACAGACAATGCGCGCTGGTTGATCGTTGGCAAGAATTGCACTTGGCCAAAAGCTAAACACGCCCAGCAGCAACAGCAACTTATGAAGATAGTGATGATGCACTACACAGAAAAATATCATTATAAAATTCATGTTTTAAATTCTTGATTATAGCTCGAGTTTGTTAAGTATGTTTTCAGAATATGTTTGTTAAATTAAGACCAAATTGATAAATGGATTAGATGGCAATAAGGTAGACAAAATGCGTAAGATATTTGATTAAATTACAGAGATCTTTAGAATGTGTACTGGAAGTGAATTGAAGAACCGTTCTCAAATCAAGAACTTTGTACTTTTGATTTTATACCGGAAATCGGGATTCTTTCTTTTGTTAAGGAACAGAACCAGCATTGACAGTTAATACAAAGCGATCCGATGCTCAGATTCTCGGATTCTCTGGAAGGTTGTTACGTTGCTACGACGTGTTGTTCAAGATCCACGCGACTTGCATAGTTAAATACTTATAAATTGCGTACATGACGAAACCTTTAAATGCACTTGGTACTGCCACTGTCTCTTGGGTGTGGGGTCTCCTTCTCGTACCTTATTTTGAGTGTGCTAAGGTTATGTGTCCATAATGCTGTTGAGTCGAGTTCGAATTCGTTTACGAGTTCATTCCCCTTTTTTTTCGCTTAGATCGAGAGACTTACATTAGTATGCACGGCCAGGCTTACCCATTTCTTAATGCTTTAAGCTCGGCTTTGGAGCTGGATAGAGACGATGTTGTCCGACGCTCGTTTGGCGTCAAATGACAGTCAAAGTCTCGGCGAGCGTTGCTTTTATAGTGGGAGGTAGCGATGGATTTTAGTTGATGGAGGTCCGGTTCTTGGAGAACGCCTTTGTTCCTGGCCAAAGTGCGTGAGACGAGCGAAGTGAAGCGATTTTTTTTTGTTTTGATATTGTCTGTGTCTGCTGTTCTCAATTCCAGATCTCTCGACTTTCTTTCGTTATTTTTTTTTATGCATACTTTATCTGCATCTCGTTCTCTTTATTTTTTGTCGCTTGGCTTTGTTTTGTTTCGTTTCGTGTCGTTTTGCATGTGCTGCTTTGGGCCACTTTTATAGAGCCACAAAAGTGATTTTGTTTATGTTCTAAAATAACCATACATAACCCGTTTAGGGTTACACATCCACTGCTCATCCTGGCATGAAAATACGTAGGGTATACAGACCCAGACCCATCTCAAGCAAAGGGTTCGTTGGCCCCGCTTAATGGACAGATAACTTCAACTTGGCTTATACAAGATTGGTTAAGGTAACGATTTTAATGCACTTTTATTAACATTAAGTTGAGTCTTAGAACTAATCAGTGCCAATGCGTATATCAATGTCCAGAGGAGGCTCTTCTGTTGTGCTAATGGTGGTGACTCTGGCTGCTCTTGGAGTTGTTGTTGAAGGTGCTGGAGTTGTTGTTTTTGATTCTTTGGGTGGTGACGAACTAGGCATATTGGGCAGTTCTTCCGAGCTCTGTTTGCTATCTATGGTATACATTAACGGAAAATGGTCACTTGATTTTTTACTTTTGGTTGCCGACCTACCTTCACTATAGTCATCCGGGAATGAATCAAAGCCATGACCACCAGGTCGTCCTGGAGAATCAAAGTCGGGTGGTCCTTGCCCGTGCCCAAAACCATGGTCACGTCCATGTCCATGGCCACGTCCGTGTCCATGGCCAAAACCATGACCATGTCCATGTCCATGTTCATGTTCATGTCCATAACCATGCCCAAATCCATGACCAGAACCATGTTCAAATCCATGACCATACTCATGGCCACGCCCACGCCTGTGACGATGTCCCCAAAGACTTCTGAGGAAACCTCTGTGCCTGCCCCCGTAAATGCTTTCATCATGACGCCGTTGGCGGGTTATTGGATTTAACTCCTCCGACATTGCTGGCGCTGATTCATCAGCCAATAAATCTTGACTTGTAAAAGCTCTGCAAGAAGCAAAACATTTAGAACGAGCTACAATGGGAGTAGAAACTTCATACTGACGCATTCTCTATGGCGGGAACAGCCAACAGCATCAGCTCCTGAAGGCTTATCACTGCCAGCAGCGTCAACTGTGTGAAATATTGAAAATGTTATCAAGCAAATAAAAAACAAAAAGAAGAACTTACAATAGTTACGACGCCTGGGGCAGACATTGTCTCTTTCGGAAGTTGCCCTTTTTAGCTAAAAATTGAACTTCACGCCTTGAGCAAATGATGATAACTGAAGTAAACGACTCACTTTATTTCTCACAATTAATGCGTCGACAACACATTGATTGTTGGGGATTTTCTATCTGTTTCACGCTCACTCAGAGTTTTGAGTTGCTTAAATGCGCATCAACAGCAACAGCAACAGCAACAATAAGAGTAGCAACAACAACAATGATTCGATAAGCCAATCAGGTTTAATGTTGTTTCAGGTTTTGACATGTATATATTAAAAATATTTACTTTATTCATATGTATGTATTGAAGTCTAAAAATAATTAAATATATGATAATTAACTCAACTTAAAGAGCGGGCATCATCAAGTTACACTCATTCTCGTTTAGGTCCACTCTAATTACTAATTTCGCAAATTGTTGCTCATTTCCTAGGCAACAATGAAATAGTCATCTACATTTTATTTAAAATTTCTTTATTTATTAAAATGTAGGCGAGTTTTTTGTGGTTCGCTTTCTGTGTTCCTCATGGTCACGATTATGCTAATATGATATCACAATTTGATAACGCAGCTTTAGAAAGTTATGGAATGCTCTACATTTTACGCAGGTTTTTATTTTGCCAGTCCCCTCTTTCATCCTCCTCCCCCCTCTCCATCATCCTCTCCACGCCCACACACGCAACTTTTGCAGCGAACTTTTTTTTTGACCCGTGTTTCGACAGTTTATCATGTTTTGTGTATTTTATATTCTGGTCCGATTTGCTCAGTGGGTTTGTCTCTATATTGTTGCTGTTGCTCTAATTGTTGTTGTTGTTGTTATTGTTATTATAAGTATTGCTGTTGTTGTATTATGGACTGGTTGACTGGCGCACGTATCAACACGCTTGCCTTTTGTACTCATTGTGATTCATGCAGGGGCCGCCTCTATATTATATTCAATAGACTCAACATTGATCTTGAATTTCGCTGCCAATTGACGCACAATTCTCCAGATTAAACACTTTGTATCTTGAGGTGGCTATAGAGATGCTTCCTGTTCCGCAAACCTTCAGTTGTAACCGGGAGGAATAAATAAACAAATAAAAAGCAGGGCTGAATTTGAATTTTCAACTATATTCTTTATTGATAACATTTATCTCGTCTTTTCGCAGTTTTTATTTTGTTTAAACATTTTTCATATTATGTCATACAATATGTATAGTGAATGTATGTATGTATTTATGTATTTATGCAATAAATATTTGTGTCTTATGATTTGCGATATAAGTATTTGGGGAGTCAGTGCAATTTATACTCTGATATAAGCCAGATACTCATAGATATCTTGCCAAAAAACTAGCACATAAATTGACTTAGCTGAACTAAGGGCAAAAATTGTAAGCAACATTTACATATGTATACATATAGCACCGCGAAATGTATAAATTATTTGTGTGATATAATAAGTATTCTCGTAATAATATATAATTATAAAACATAGACGAGTGCACACTCGCAGATGAATGAATCAATTGCAAAATAATTAATTAACTTAGCAATAAATAAAACTTAGAGCTCGTAACAACTAAAAGCTAATAACTTTATGTATATGGTATAAACTTAAAATACATTTTGTACAATTTGCTTGTTTTTCGTTTTATGTATATATAGTATGTATAATGTGTGTTCATTTATATATTTAACAATTTATCGTTGTTTGTGTTTACATAATGCATATTTACGATATTCAATTTCGTATAATTATATTGTGATTTTCAATAACTTTAAAAGTTATACAGACATCAACTGTGAATTGCATACTAGTTAAGATCATTGATTTCGCATTGTTTAAAAACACTCATGAATATGTTTTGTAATTGTTTGTAGTTGCTTTATTTCATTCTCATTCTCATCTCATTTTCATTAATTGCCTGGCTAATTGACCTACATGTAATTAATTGTGTATATATTTAATCGTCATTTATATGTATGTAAATATTTAGCATAACGCATGAGTAATTTAAAATTAGTATATGCATGTCCGTATTTCACTTTTATATTCTTCTTCCTCTTTTAATACAATTTTATTATATTATGTTTTAAATTTGATGTAATAGGTACATTTGAAATATTGCCAATGGCCGAAATGCCTTAAAAGTGCGCCATAGAAATGCTGTTGTTTGAGCAATCCTTTAAAAAGGACTTGACTGATTTTATATGATGTTTTGCATGTGCCCTTTTTATTTGAGTTTTCTTGTTGTTGCTTTTGATTTGTATTTGTATTTTGATGGCTTTTCCTAAGCATAAATATTGTAGTTAGTATATCAAATGCAATAATTGGCATCAAAATTGTTCAATTTGTTGCGTTTCTCGTTGCTATTTAGATGGTTGTTCAAAACGGGGAAAAATGCGCTACTCTTCAAAAGTCTGTTGTAAAAGTCTTTAAAGTTATTGTTTTTAGTTACCAAGACAAATGTAAGTTTGTTCTTTTTTCATTTTCTCTTTTTTGTTTGTTTTCCATTTTAATATTAATAATTTAAAGAGCTTGCACAGGAACGTGTACACTTTAACTATACAACAAGTATTGATGTCGAAGTTAGAGATACATATATGTATATATATAGTATAGATATATGTAAATATAGCGATATGGATGCTATTATACTAAGCGACGACAGTCAATAAACTGTAAGCTACACTTTAAGAGAACGTTGCGTTAACATTTTATGTAATTATCATCGTTTTAATTGATTATTAACACGCTTATTGATATGTTGCATCTTTTACATATTTATGTACGTATGTATAGTATAGTATGTATGTGTGTGAGAGAGTCTCTATGTTTATGGTATGTATGTGTGTATATAATATAGGCATATACGAGTATATACGAGTATGTATGCATAACATACGCATTAAGCATTAACACTTGTTCTTTTGCTCCTTAAAAATTCGTTCATTTAACTTTCAATATTATTAATTTGATATTGTTTCTTTTGAAAATTGTTGTTACATTTCAGTCAGTAAACAATTGATATTGATTTCCATTTAAATTGTTAGCAAAGTTTCTAGTTTGATTTTGAAGATAAATGCAGCTGTTATTGTGCTTAATTTTAATCGCTTTTTATCGGAGTTCTATCGTAAATCGTAGTCGGTTGGCGCTTAACTATAAAAATTATCGCGTTGTTGGTATAACGGCAGTGGATCGCTTGGTGACTCCGAGCCCCTCTCCTCATCGCTGCCCTGGTTGGACTTGCCGTTGGCCGTCTTCGACATGGCTTTCTCTGTGGGTTAACACAAAAATACAGAAAAACATTATTAGTTGAAATTCTTACAAGGTGCAGACCAAAACCTTCCCAAGCGTGCTGTAAATGTTTGAGGAAACAGTTCATAGAAAACCTTTGTACTTATATGAATTAATTATAAGTAAATATAAATATACATATATGTCTGTCTGTTTGTTTGTTTGTTTGTTTGTGTATACATATTGTTTTATTTTTAGTTTTATTCCTGACTCTTAACAGTTGAGCTTATACTTACTCGTCTTTTGAGCGATTCTGCGCATTTATGACTGTTTTATTTGCTTTTTTTACACAGACTTTTTGCAAGTGCACGAATTTTGTTAAGACATTAAGCTATCGCAAATTTGGAATAAATTACCAGAATGACTTCACAAAATAACAATTACTTTTTAAATGTTTTTGAATTAGCTAAAAAATAATTTAAACACTCTTAATGTCTTTGCGCATTTATTGATGCCAATGTAATTGCACTATTTGGTGCTTTTAAGTAAATTGTAGTGCCTCTATTTGTGTGGCCTATATTTTATTGCTTTTAAGTGTGTGTGTGTGTGTGAGTGTGTTTTGTGTGAAGTGATATTGTTATTCAGGTGTAGCATTTATGATATTATTACAAGAGCAAGCGTGCTATTAGTTTTGCCAATTCATAGCTAATATACTAAGCATTGTTTTTCAAATTCAGTTGCTTATATTATGTACTACAAGTCGAAAGTATGTATTATTTAAATATTAAATTGAAATGTGTACAAACCTTGACTTACGCATTTGTATTTCTGTTGTTTAACTTGTGCTTGTTGTTGTTGTTGTAGTTGTTCTTGTTGTAGTAGTTGTAGTTGTTGCAATTGCGTTGATGTTTTTGTTTTTTGTTTTAGTATTTTGTGATTTCATTGAACTGATTTTAAGTGTGAGCTTAGCATGCGGTAATCTCAACGTCGCGTGAGTTCTTTCTGTGCTGTTGCTGTTGTTTTTGTTGTTGTTGTTGTTGTTGTTGTTGTTGTAGCTGTTGTTGTTGTTTTTGTGGTTTTATGTTATATGTAGTGGTTGTTGTTGTTGCTCTTATTGTGTGAATTTAGGTGTAGCATATGCATGTAAATTTTAAATTACACAACATACTCGAACCTCGTTTGTAGTTTGTGATTTGGACACTGGTCCATTCTCAACTCAAAGTGAACAAATATAAATGCAATTCAATTAAAACACAAAGTGAGAACAAAAACATAAACAACACGACAAGCTAAAATTGAGTTAGTTTTGACTAGTGGGATTGCCTAAAAGTATGCAAAAAAATAAAATAAAATAAATAATAAATTTTAAATAATGTAAAATAAATAAAATATTAAAAACACACAAATATTTATAAACTAATAAACATATAACGTAAATTTCATATTATTAATCTTGGCATCTGTACAATAATCATTTCAGAAAGTTGCTCATAACAGCAACGTTAATACACGGCGTATGCGCAATATGTTGAATTAATTGATAAATAAGAATTCGTGGAATTGAATCCTCATTATGAAATATTTAAAGTCATATATTTATACATAAATATGTGAAATGTATGTATGCATGATGGGGCTATGTGGGCTTCAAGTATATTATGAGTGTTTTAGTTTGGGAGTGTGAAGCTGACTGTTTGGAACGTGTGTGAATGAGTGTTTGAGTGGATTATGTGAATACGGACGTCTCTGATGAACTCGCAATGAGGTGAGAGTGATCGGGGGATTTAGAATAAAGGGCGGAACACATTAGATTAGATGATATGCATATGACATGTATTCATTAATCGTCTAGAAAATTAGAAAAGTTAAGAGAAGATATAAGTATAGATTAGAAGAGCATAGAGACAGTTTCGAATTGAGGTCACATGGAGTTGTAAATGGAGAGTTCGTTGACATGATATTAGATTACACTAATTTAACGCTTAAATGTAGACAAATACACATATGTACTAAAGTATGTAGTCATGATGAAATAAAATGATTTAGAGAGCATATTTTATATTAGTAAGAACAAAAACATTGAACGAAAATTCAACTTGCAAAACATTGCATACTTTCGATACTTATACAAAGAATTGTTTTTGGACATCGATTGGAACTCAACACAAATGAATAAGTGGATTATTTAACAGAGTAAATAAATATTTCACTTACCAGCGACAATCTTGCTGACTTGCATGACTTGTTGGGCCAAGATTTGATTGAGCTGGAGTAAATGCTCTCGTTGTTTCTTCTCCGCATTGATCTTGCTGGCAGGCAGGGTTTCGTTCTCCTAAAAGGTATTTAAAATGTTGTTATATATATATGTGAATAAGTTGAAATACATTGACTTACATTGCTGCTTATGGGTGCTTCAGCGAGCATCTTCTTGATGGATTCAACCTTCTCCTGGCGACGCTTCTTCTCCTCAGGCGACAATTCGGGCGTCTGTTGAGTTGAAAGGAAATTTTAATAAAAAATGTATAGAGTATTTTATATAAGTTGACTCGAGGTCTCACTTATAAAGAAAACACTTGTCAATTGGTTAGCTGATTAAAATTTCAGTCAACTAATACTCTCACTAAAACTAATAAAAAGGTCGCTAATTATAACAAGAATATACCATTTAAAATGGGTATTATTTTTGTTCCTTACAAAAGTAAAAGTTTAATTCTATTTCTAATACTTTAATATGGTTAACACTTACTGTTTCTGGTATGTAACGCTCGGGTATGACTATTTTATTGGGTGCCAATAGCAAATTATCAATGGTATTCTCGGAGATCTTCTCTCCCTGACCCAGTGCAGAGCGAACCACATCAGGTGCATTGATGCGAGGACGCAGTGCCACCTCCATGTCCAGATCATCTCGTGCACGCCAGTTTGTATTCTGCAATAATGAAATTATTAGCTAAAGTAATTCAATAATCAATAGAATATTGTTTTACATTGCGATTCATGTCATTCTCGGCCTGCACTTTCTCCATGGCCTTCTGATTGACATTGTTGGGAGCCGTGTAATGGCGTCTCTTCTCTCGGGGCACAGCACGTCGATGCTTGTGTGGTGGAGGAACCCGCTCGACAATCTTTTCGGTGTCCTCCGATGCCGAGCCAGCAGACATTTCGTTAATGATTTGCCGTGCTGCAACGCTTTGGAACACTGGCTCAGGACTGATATCAGTTAGGCTTTTGTTGAGACTCTGCAAGGATTCGGTTTTGGTGCGCAGAGCAACACGGGCACTATCCCTGGAGGGATGGGCCTGTTGTTGTAGTTGCTTGGCAAAGTATGCATTTGCCAAGGGATTCAAATGCTCCTTCTGCTGCTGCTGCTGATGATGATGATGATGGCCATTGCTTTGAGGTGCTGGCGGTGGAGGCGCTTGATGCTCATAGTTGCTATTCCTATCATAGTCGTTGCCTCCATTAAAATGATGACCATTCTGCTTGCCATTCAAGTGCCTACTGTGCCTAAGTTTTGGCGGATCATTGTAGTTCCTTGGCAGCGACTTGGACCTGTTGTGGTGTCCATTGGTCATCTGCTCCTCCGTGCTTTGCTGATAATGTTGCTGTTGAGCGTAGTGCTCTTCCTCCATCACTTGGTCTAGATTCTGGGTAGAGTTGCTCAAACCCCGCTCGCTGCGATCCCGATTACGACGTTCCGACTCACGCTTCACAATGCGCACCGTTTTGATTTCCTGTTTCTCCAGATTGCTAAGATTGGCAAAGGGATTGCTGTCAAGGAAACCATCGCTATCGACACCGCTCATCTCTAAAGCATCGCTGCTGCCATTATAGCGATTATAGTCACTCAATTTGGCAGAGCTATTGGTGTCCACATAAAGAGGTGTGGATAGGTTCAAAGTCGAGTCATTCAGATGCTGTTGACTTCCGCTGTTGAGCATGTTGGCATCCAAATCGGTTTCCGTCCAGCTTGTGGAATTACTTCGCTTCTTCAGGCTACCATTGGAGGTGGCACCTCCGTTGGTCAATTCCTTATTACCAATTTCCTGATACAAACGCGTCGAATTCTCCGTCAATTGTCGCACTGCCGAGCTGAGGTCATGCCTTTGACGCTGCATGTCCCCTACCAAAGATTGAACCCGTTCCAACTCCGACTGAAGCACAGCTGCCTGGTTACCATTCACCTGGGAGCCATCAGAGTCCTCGCTGCTACGTGTGGCCTGCACCTTCTGGCGAAGTGTGAGCAACTCCTGCTCCAGACGAGCATTTCCTGCCACAGTCTGCTCCAGTTTCTGTAAGGCAAGAATCAATAATTGGCTTAGATTTGTGTTCCACATTGTAGTTATGGCACATGCAGCCGTTGCAGTTGCAGTTGCAATTGAAAAATGGATCGTAGAAGCCTTTTGCATTCTGTATATGCTTTGAGGTAAATCACAGATATTAATGAGAAATACACTTCATATTGCTTCAGTTTAGTTAGTTAAATTATAATGGATTGTTGTTGGGTTTCTCATTAGTTACAAAAGCGACATGCGAAGCTCAAAGCAGACATGATATCTGGCACACACAGTATGGCTAATAATATGCAAAAAACTTCTACTAGGCACCTGAGCTACCTTTGAGTTCTCGGCCAACAATTGATGGACACGTGATAGCTCTCGTTCCAGTATATGTTGTTGCTTCTTGGCCGCCTCCAGTGCCATGGGCGTGGCATTGTTGTCATGTATTCGTGCCCGTAAACCACCCAAAGCCCGTTCCAGATCCTCCTTGTCACGCTGCAGGCTCTGCAGTATCCCAGACTCCTCCTGCAGCAGCTGATCCAGCTGATACAACTCACGCACCTTGGCCTGTAAACAAGATAGATTGTATATAACATTATTGAAAAAGCTCTAGAAAAAGATATAATTTGATTTTTACCTGTAACTCTGCTTGATTGGGACTTAGACGATCCCATTGCTGTTGCTCCTCCTGCAGCATTTGACGCTCCTGCATGCGCTGATTAAACTCCATGCGATCCAGAGTCGCCGGCTGTGCTCTGCCATTGGCATCATTGCGATAGAGTGAGCCCAACTTGACCATATTATCGACCAGATTGACCAGAGGCTTGCTCTTCTCATACTGACGCTCCAAGTCCAGCAAATGTTGTTTCAGATAATCCAAACGTTGAATGCTCTCCGCACGCGTTAAACCCTCTGCGCCGCGTAAGCGATTCTAGTTTTAAAATAAGGACAAGTTGATAATTAAAATTGAATTGAAAGTACGAAAGTACAGTCACAGTTAAAGATTAGCGAAAATATTTTAGTCACGAAGCCAAAACCAGAGAACACTTAATAACCAGTCAATAACCAGCACCAGCAATGAAAAGAGTTTACAATTGTTAACAACCTGCACATTGTGAATATCGCTGCAACATTGCTCGATGGCACGTGCCGTGTGGCTGCTTTGCCTTCTCAATTGTATCAGGAGCAGGACAAGTTCCTCGTGTGTGCGACTCAACAAATCGCCAGCGGATACATCCAGGTTCTGAAGTGTTGTTAAACAATCAATCAATGTGTGTTTGCAATGCATATAACAGATTTCCCATACTTTCACTTTGTTGTCAACTTGCCCTAGAAAAATTGCTTTAATATTCATCAATTGCCCCTCAACTTACCCTTATTTGGGAGCTCGTCTCACGCTCCAACATATCGATTTCAGCTCGACTTCCAGCTCGTCTCATGCCAAACTGCAACTGTTGCTGCTGTTGTTGTTGTTGTAGTTGTAGTTGCTGTGGTGTCGAAGTTGCCATGCCAACTGACTTTCCATGCAGGCCACGATCTGTCAACATTGTCGCCTTGGCGTATTTGGTTTCCTGTGCATTGCCATAATAGGGATCATAATGGGCAAACGCTGACTCCTCCTGTTGCAACTGTTGCAACTGTTGCAACTGTTGCAACTGCAGATGTTGAGCATCTGAGGGATCCGGTTTAACTGTGAGGTTGCCCTTGGGCAAATTGTTTACATTGCGCACAGATATTGAGGCTGTAAAAATAGCGTAATTGGATAAGTAATGAGTGCCATCTCAAGGCATTCATACTGGAGGACATGTAATTATAATGCGTGCGCGAAATAATTAGAAAAGCATTGAAAAAATAGTTGTACAGCCCTTTTTCTATTAGAGTTTTCTTCTCTTCTCTCTTTGCTGCTCTTCAATTGGTCGGAAAAGTACACTACAAAGTGAAAGCGTCTAAGGAATTGGTCAATTTAGGTTGCAGGTCGAGTCGATTTCGATGCCCGCTAAAGTATGCTACATTTTTGTAGTCTTCAACTTGTCAACTATACAACAGTTATACAATTATGCAAGTGTGTGTGTGTGTGTGAGAGAGAGTTGGTGATTGAGAGTGGGTGAATAAGTGTGGATGAGAGTGGGTGAATTGTATGTGTATTTACAAGCGCATTAATAATTACATAAAAGTAGGATATGTGATTGATATAAACAAAAAATTGCTTACCATTTAGTTAACTAAACAAAACATCACAACAATTATGACAACAACAATAACAAATAACAATTAAAAACAAGCAATAAACAATGCAAAATACTCTCTATCTTTTTATCTCTTTCTCTACAACTATCTCATACAATACTACAAACATTCAACATTGCACAACTGAAAAATATGACTCAATTAAAGAAAATTTTGCATATTTTTGCTGGTTAATGGTGCGTATGTGTGCTATCTCTCTGTTTCTCTGTTTCTCTGTCTCTTGTCTCTTGTTGGTGCCTCAGTTGTTCCTTGTGTTCTGCATTTGGGCGACGGGCACAATGGGATTACCATTGGCATTAGCATCATTGTTGCCATTCAGCTGTTGAATTATGGAGCGCACATTGCTGGTCAGTGGCAACATTGGACCACTGGATGTGGGCGTTCTTGTCATTCCCATTGTCGTTGTCGCTGTGGCTGTGGCTGGGGGCGTGGTTTGGTTAAGGGTAGTGGACGGGGTATCTACATTATTGTTGCTCTTCATAAGGCCACTTGACATGGCATCCCATTGCCGTATGGTTTCCCGATCCAACTCGTTGGACTTGTGTGATAAATTTGAGCCAGTTTCCTCTCGCAACACCTCGTAAAGATCTGTGTCGGTTTGAGCCTGGTTAACAGTCGAACTGTTGGCCAATAGCTGTACATAGACATCGTGCTCATCGCTGGCTGGTGAAGGTGTGGACAGGAGATCGCTGAGACGAGGCTTCAGACAGTCATTCACATAGGTAACATCACGGCTGAGCTTCGTCTTGGTGGCATGGCTAGTGGGCGTGGTGATTGGGGCTGGTGTGGGTATTGGTATTGGTATTGCTGGTGCTGGATGAACAGCAATGCGATCAAGATCATCCAAGGAGCGTGCATGACGCTGTGAGACACGACGAAGGCTTTCACGCCACAGTGCATCCTCCTCCCAAAGCAGTTCTCCACCTAGAACTGAGAGTTGATTGGCATTATTGCTTGCAACTGCAGCTCTCTTGTCGACAACACCATCGTCAACGTCAACGTCAACGTCAACGTCATCATCCTCACCAACACCATCTTCATCCAACAGGCTACCACCAGTCAGTTTACTAGCGAGATTTGTATTTTTAGTAGTTGTAAGATATGAATGTGATTGATTTAGTGAATGACTCTCATCACCTCCGATCTCTGCAGATGCATCAAGCTGCATGTTGTTGTTGAGCTTCACCTGTTGACCAACTTTTAGATTCTTATTACAGCTATAGCTCAGCTTTTCATTGTTGGCCTTCACGCTGTACAGATTCTTGCTATCGATGCTCTGATCCTTGTCCACCAAGGCATCCATGTTGAACTGCATTCGATCGATGGGATTATGTATATGTGCTATATTTAAACCATGTGCATGGATATCACGCTGATTGTTAAGAGGAAGTGCCGGCAATTCTGAATAATAGTATGGTGCTGATTGAGTAGAGATGTTGCTGTTGTTGCGACTGTGTAGGGGAGTGAGGCATGCAGCACCCTCGGCAACACTCCCCAATTGCTGTATGGAGTCCGTGGAGGATAGGAAATGGATATTCCCATAAAAGTGCTGCTCATCATTATCTGCATTGCGGAAGGTCTTTGGTGGCTTGATAAGATTGGTGGCATTCGCATCGCTCAGCAAATGTTGCCTGGTGGGCGTGGCATGTGTTGCATGATGGGGATAGGAAAGTAAAGCATCACCACCTTGCAAATGACTGAGGTACGTATCGAGCTCATGACTACTCAGAGTCTCCTCAAAGTGTTCGCTCATCGATTCAATTTCACTAATGGACTCCTGGGAAAGCGGGCGACGTGAACGTTGTCTTTCCAGCTCCGAGTCGGAGCGTTGACGAAACTCCACAGATTCGTTCTCACTGCTGTCGCCCACAGACCTTGAGTTGTTGCTGGGACAGCGAGCAGGTGAAGGACGTTGCTGCAACTTTCGATACAGTTCCACATCTGAGGAAGTGCGAGAGGAGCTCTTGTCGGTCTGACAACTGTAGTTGGAGTCTGACAAGGTACGTGCATGTTGCTGCTGTAACAATACTAGTCCAGGGTTGCCAGATGCTGCTGCTGCTAGGGCTGTCGCTCTTCGATGTTGCTGCTCCGGTGTGCCACGCACCTTGGCAAAGTGATCGGGCAACGAGAGGCGACTACTCTTTAAAGTGGTGCTGGGTTCAAGTTTGGGCAGATTAAGCGATGTGTTGCTGGCGTGCATCTTGGGCAATTGCTCGTAGGATAAATGTACTTTGCTTCCGCTACTGTCGCGCCTCTTCACTGTGTCATAGTGCTCCGAGGAGAATATTTCCTCAGTGTTAAGCTCCTCCATGGGTGGTGGGGAGTCGGGTATCGGAGGCGGTGGCAATATCTCACTGTCCGAGCTCTCCGCATAGTTGTTAAGTGGTGTGGAGGCACCCAGATAATATGAGGCGGGTCTGAATGTATCCGACAGACTGAAACGTGTACGGGAACGAAGTCTTTTGGCCTCCAGCTGCTGTTTGCTGCTCTTGCTCTCATCATCCGCATCGGAGCTGTCACTGGCCAGCGCATTTTTGGCAGGCTTAAGGATATCAGGCATATCTTTACCCTGACGTTTCTTCGATTTCTTTTTCAACGTCTCCGTGCCAATCTTTTTGCTCTTCTTCAGCGTCGAGCGGCCTGAGGAACAGTGTGCTTCCTCAGCAGCTGCTGCGGCAGCAACTGCAGCTTTGACTCCTGAAAGTTCCATGTAAACGGGCTCTGTGTTGTTTACTTTGATGCTGGTGGTGCTGCTGCTGGTGATGTTGCTGGAAATGCACATAATCTCATAGTTGTTCTTGTTGTCGTCATCATTGAGGCCTTTGGTCATCTCCACATAATGATTCTCCTCCTCCGTGTAACTCTCATGGGTGGCAACGAGACTCAATGTACCCGGTTGACCCAGTTCCACCTTCTTTGGTGTCATGGGCAGGTAATGACTCTCGTCTAGCTGCTGATCTGTCGGTGTAATAGGTTCATTTACATACAACTGTTGTAGCTCTTTGTCGCTCGGCAAATTAGCATCCGCGCTGACATATTCAGACTTGACGTTATTGTCAACATCATCATCATTATCATCGTCGTCGTCCTGGGCCAAAGCCTCATCAATGTCATCATCAGTATACTCCTCACAGGCAGTGCTCTCATCATCATCATCATCTACTTCTTCACCTTCTTCATCATCTTTAGCTTGGTTACTTGCAGATGTATCTTCTATAAGGGGCTTTGATTCTGCTGTGGGCGTCAAATCCTCCTCTGTCTGCTGTTGTTGCTCCTGTTGCTGCTGTTGCTGCTCTTTGTACAGTTTTAGTTGCATCAACATGGGCGTCTCCTCGTCATTGTTAATCTCTCCCTTTCCCTGTGTTCCCCCCTTGGAATACTCTATATTCTCATAGTTGCTGCTGCTGACCAGCTTGTTGCTGTACACAGGCACATAGTTTGCATTCTGCGGCGACTTGGGTGCTTTTTTCTTTGGCAATATGGGCACGGGCTGCTCAGATTCGACCTCATCTTTATCCTTTTCATCCCCGCTATCTTGTTCATTCTTGTTAGTTGTTGGTAATGGCAAATGTAGCTTTAGTTTGGGTTTCACTTGTCGTTCTTTCGCCGCTACTGTTGCACCATCGTTGAACTGTTGCTGCTGCTGCTGCTTTGGTTGCACCTGAATGATGGGTGTTCTACTTGCCTCATGCACTTTGAGTATCGGCTTTAACTGGAAATTGGGACTGCTGGAAATTGTTGTTGTCTGCCCCAAAGGAGGCGCCTCTTTTTGCTTTGGCGTTGATGTTAAAATTGTGCTATTGCTTATATTTGTTGCTGATGCTGCTGCTGCTGTTGTTGCTATTGTTATTGTTGCTGTTGTTGTTGTTGTGTTTTGTGTGCTTGTTGTAGTTGTTGTTGTTGTTGCTGACCTTCCTGCCGTCACACTTATGTTATCATCCACAGGCCCAGCTGCGCTCTGTGCGTCTTCTTTTATTCAAACATTTACAAAAATTTACATTTTTTTTTTTTGAATTTGTGTAAGAAACCAAAAACGTATACACAAAAATGGAAAAGAAAGATATATAAAATATTTTTTGTTCTGTGTTTTTTTTTGTTTAATTTCTAGAATGCATTGAAATCAATCAAATGGGTTTGTTGTTGTGATCAAGTTTTTAGCCCATGAATTGAGGTTGAGTTTCTGGTTTTAGTGCGAAATTTACAGCGGCTTTTAGTAGACGAAACACCAAGCACCCGTTTGCCATGATTGAAATGTAAAGCAACTAAAATAAACCAACTACTCAAAGAAAATACTTTCAACATTTGTACACCATTTGAGAAAAAAAATAGAGAGCGAGACTTGTTTAAAGTATTAACAAACAAAATTAAGCCAAAAGTTTCCAAATTTGTTGTAACTATTATTTTTTTATTCAAATTTTACTCTTTTGTCGTTGTTGCCTACCTTTAGGCTTTAAGTGCAGAGAGCATTGCTATTTATTTATTTATTTATGCTGTTTTACTAAATTGGCTTTTAAAAACAACTTTTTTTTTATATGCCTGTTGCATTCTCGAACTCACATTGTGTGTGCGCACGGCAGGAAGGTTATTGTTTTATTGATTGTACATTCATACACATAGTATATTTCTTATTTTTGTTTTGTTTTGCATTGTTAATTGCATTCATAGTAAATTGGATTTTGCCTTTGTTTCGTTGCATAATACAAATTAATAAAATCATCAACAAAAAATGTTAAACAAAGCTATTCTACAACTGTTGGTTAATTTGGCGGCTAATACAGCAAAGAGGAAGTAGTGTTAATGATTGTGTTAAATGTAGCATATTGTTTAAAGTGTTATTTAGATCTAAGTATCTACAATAGCTTAAGTTAAAACAGTTGCCAGCTTTATCGCAGGTGTTTACATCAGTAGATACAAGCTCAACTACAGGACCAAAAGTAAAGACTAAAGTCATATGAAGGCAGCAAAGCTAAATAACTAACAAAAAAGTAAGAGATTATAGTAGAGCACAACAAAGGCAAACTGCAACATGAGATAGATACACAGTGAAAGATAGATAGAGAGATAACTATAAACAGAGATAGAGATAGACTTAAAGCAAAGCAAAATGAGGAATATGTGCATTAAAATATATATGTAATCACATATTATGTATATAGAGGGAGCTTGGTACTTACCCTCATCATCCGACGAGTAATTGTTGTACACTCCTCCAGGCCCGACATTGGCCTGAGTTTCCGATCTGGAACGTTGTATGCCAGAGGTGCCAGGACTGGCTGTCGCAGCTGACCCATTTCCCACCAGTCCCGTTTTGCCAGCATGAGGTCCATACCGCGCTCCACTTGCCACCGCCGTGGAGGCAAGCAGAATGTTCGGATTGCTGCCAAGCTTGGACATTGCCGACATGTTGCTGCCACCTTGCTGGATGCCCTTGCGTGTCAGTGGCGACTGCAACATGCGCTGTTTCCATTCTAAAAGCCGCTTCATGGACTCCTCACGTTTGCGTTCACCATCCTGCGGATTATGTGGCGATGGTGCCGCCGATGTGGGCGATGTGGTAACCGAGTTGTTGGCCGAGTAATCATCGTCCATTCCTCCGCTTCGCTTGGGAAGTCGAGCGCTCGCTGACCGCAGAAATTGTTCATTCTTGCTGATGATTTCCTGTGTGGACATCGAGGGTGGGAATATTGAACCTGGATGTACATTTAATGGTGGCAAGTCTCCATCCTGTCCTGGCTGTTGTTCCAGCTGCTGTGCGTGTGTGGATACTGATCGTGCCGAGGAACCACCACCAGCAACACCACCTGCTCCCTGACTTGCCGATCGACTCATGCGTGGCATGCTACAAGCTGAACTTCCTTGAGCAGCCTGTGCCTCGGCCAACAGCTCCTGCCGCTTGTAGGCACGTTCATATGGATTCTCATAGCCGATGGTGTGCACTCCACTGCCAAATTCACCACCAGTGGTGCGATAACTGCCCGCCTGCTGTGGCTGAGCAGCTGCACCACCGCCACCTCCACTTTGCAAATACAACGCACTCTTGCGCATCTTTTCCGCGTAACTTGCCTCCGAGTAGTAAAAGCTATCCGGTGTGCGATTAATGTCCAAACTTGATTTGGGTCGAGGTGCCCGTCCACCCTCATGCTTGCCACGGACAACAGCTGCGGCAGCTGCAGCAGCGGCTGCCTCGGCACGTGCCTCATACTCCAGAAAGTCGGCGGAATGAGGACGCACAATTTCAGCGGCGGAACGAGCACGCAAATCCATGTTATTGATTAGTTGATCGGCAGTCGACGGCTGTGGGCAATAGAATAGGGTTACACATCAGTTAGTTGCATAAGGTTGTTTTGCAATTTAAACGGGGCTAACTAAATTGGAATGGCCCATAACGCAGCTGCTTCGGCCAAGGCACATACATAAATCATGCACGCGACTCATTTCCCGACTGACCCACAAAAGCAGCTGCAACTCCAGCCCAAGTAAAAGGGCGAGCAGGCCATAAAGTTGCACTTTAGGGGCACTTGGCAGCTGGCAGTTAGGAGCGGAGCGAGTGCAGCACACAAATGTCTGCAATTTAGCAACCCACTGACACACTAAAGTCTAATTAGTGGGCGCGGTAAATGGCGAGGATTCCAGCCGAGTCTATAAAACTAAAAGTTCAGCAATTGTTGAAGCTCAGGTTTTACAAAATAACTTCTAGTTGCAATGCTCTCGTTGAAATCCCATTGGTTTCTTAGTTAGAATGAATCATTACTAATAAATCTCTTGGTAAGTATGTTCTCTGACAGAAACTAAAAGTAATTATATTCTTTTCTTATAACTTCAGGTTCTGTGTAATGCAATGCACTTAAAATGTATGAAATCGTTTAGGGACCAATTTCAGGTCATAACTCAAATTTTATAAATCGAATATAGATTATTTGACTTTCAACTTCCATAATTCGATCGAATCTCAAAGGCATGTTTCTGACAGATTTCTAAGCTTGATTCAAATTATATTTTGCTATTTACTCAATTGAACTGTTTGTAGTCTTTAATTGGTTTGATTTATCTAAAAATAAATAATACGTTACACAAAAGCAAAAAATAAACGAAGCTTATCTTTTGCTTTTGTATACCGTAGCTTGGGAAAGTTATACTCATGGCGAGTTGCAGTCTTTCCATTCAGTTTGGACTTGCTGTGAAATTCAAGAGTCTGCAATGTAAAAAGCCAGTTACCTGCTGAGGTTATCTTTACAAAAGGGAAGTTTGTTTGTGGTATAGGTCAGAGGCAGACCATGTCCCAGATTTCACTTCTCTGACCAACTTTATGCCTTTTGTAAACTAAAATTTGCAGTTGGTAACGCATTGCAAAGGAGTGAACATGAAATCAGGAGTTGTTTTCATCATCATCAAAGTCAAGCTATGTTTTGATTGCTGTAACACCGTGCGTATACGTAATATCTGCTGACTTACCTCCAGATGATTAGGTGTATAGCGTTGTGGCATGGCTGGCACATGCTTGTTGCCATCGTAGCTGGGTGGACTGAGTGGTCTTCTATAGCTGGCTGCCTCCTGAAGCAACGCTTCATGAGCAGACATTGCTCCTCCTGTTCCCGCCAACTGGGACATATTGTAGATATCCTCATAGTCAGCAGCTGCAGCAGCAGCAGCAGCGGCAAACATGCGTTGTTTGGAGCGTCCATAGGCATCTGGAGTACGACGCTCTGCCTGCAACTGCTGCTGAGTTGGATAACCAGCAACAGCACCTCTCTGTATTAACTTGGCCATGTAGAGATCTCTCTCTCCATAGAGTTCCTCGACGGCACGTTGCTGCTGCAGACGGGCTATCTGCTCCTCCATGTCCAAGTGTTGCTGCTGGAACTGTGCCTCCAGATGATCCAGCGAGTACTGCTGTTGGGCCTGTTGCAGCTGCAACGCTGTGGACACATGCCCCGTGCGTGTATCGTAGATCGCATGATGTTGTTGAGGTTGCTGAGATCGTTGCTGGTAAAGTTGCTGGGTGGGTGACATGACTCCACCTGTGCGGCGACTAGGAGGCGGTGGCTGTTGTTCGTTGTGCTCGGGTGATGGTGAGGAGTAGCCCCCATCATTGATCCGTCTTGGTTTTGGAGGTGCATTCGCATACAACGGCTGTGCCCCTCCGCCATTGCCATTGCCAGCTCCGGCATTATCCGAAGCAGGCGTCAGTTGTCCTTTTCCTGGCTGAGACTGAAGCGTATGTATGCCCGAGTCCGAGTTCTCGCCACTGTGATTCAACGAGGAGGTGACACTAGGCTCCGATTCACCGCTGCTTGGTGCCTGCATCATGCTGGCTGCTGCCAAAGCTCGCACCCACTGCATCATGGCGTCCGCATTATCCGCGGCCAACCAATAGGTTCGCATATTTTGGTGCTCGCACTTAAAGGCAAACTTGCGATAGATCTTGTCCTCCGGAAGGCAGGCAGACACACGATACGAAGGCAGTAGCACCGAACCCAGCAGCTTCTCCTCCTCGGGCCCCTTGTAGTAGTACAGACAGTACTCGGCCAGGACAAACCAACGTTTGCGCCACACTTTAAGGCCATCGGAGCCCTGTTTGTGCAACCAGCCAGAGAGGGTCACGGGTGTTGTTGGTGGTCTCTTTGTGATGGGCGATTTCAGGGCCTGAATGGAACCGATGCTCTTCTTGCGATCGAGTGGAGCATGCGTTGGACTCCGTGTAGATGCCGATGAAGATTCCTCCGAGCTGGGCGTGGGCTTGGGCTTGACAGCCGATATCTGTGTCTGACACGCCTGGTTAACAACATGGCCAGGATGATTTTGTTGGATGTATACGGGTCCATGTTCACTGCCAGGTGTTTGCAACTCGGGCTTATGACGTTGCTGCTGTTGCTGGAGTTGTTGTTGTAGCTGTTGCTGTTGTTGTTGCTGCTGTTGATGTTGCAACTGCAGCTGCAATTGTTGCTGCTGCTGAACATACAGTTGCTCCTGATAGTGTTTGGGCATCTGTTGCTGCAGTTTCAATGGTCCCGCAGCAGCCTGATATTGATTTGATAGATTTAAAGTTGAAGGCGGAGCTCTTTGTTGTTGTTGTTGCTGCATTTGTTGCTGTTGTTGCTGCAGTTGTTGCTGCTGCTGCATTGTTATGTTAGATACCATGCTGGGGGATTGACTCAAATGATAATGACTCGTTGGTGGATTCATAGACTGTCGCATGGCGAAAGTTCGCTGTTGCTGTTGTGCTGCCTCGCTTTGTGTGGCCAACTGTGCCTGCATCTTGGCCTGTTGCAACTGCTGGTACTGTGCCTGCAATGCTGATATGGGATGTTGCCCCGCGGTGGCATTACTCGCCTGCAATCGCCCTGCAGCTGCCAAATATGTACGCTCAGTGGGTGACTGATAGATCTGTTCCCCAGTTCCTCCGCTACTCGAATACGACTGATGATATGGAGAACTGTGGGAACTGCTTGAGTTGCCGCCGTGTCCGTGCTTCAACAGACCATGTTTAGCCTGCGGCTGCATGTCGATGGGAGAAAGTGGTCCTCCTCCGCTGGACGAGGTTGCTGTGGGGGATTGCTGGTACATTGCCTGAGGTGGTAGATGATAACCAGCCGGAGAGTGTGTGGCCGTGCGATAGTCAATAAAGTTCGTTTGATATGCCAAAGGCAGTTTCTTCTGTTGCTGCGCAGTTACCGCCTGCAATTGTTGCAGCTTCTTGGCGTCCATGGTGCCGGCGGTAAAGAGTGGTGGCGCCTCCAACCTGTAAAAGAAAAAAAATTAGCTTTGTGTATGTAGGCATAAGTATTTAGTATGTATTATATACTTGTATGCTACTAAGACATCTTTATTAAAATACTTATTAGATACACAAATTTAAATTTATTCTTGGTCTGCTGTTTTCAATTTTAAAGAGTTTATTTTATTTAGCTTGGTTTTAAGTTTTCATTTTGTTGGCTGCTCTTAGTTTAACAATACTAAAATAAATAATGTATAATTAGATAGTAAAAGTTAAAGCGCAAAAAAACTAATAAAGTGTTTTAATAACTATAAACATCCTGAACTTAAATTGGTTATTCAATAAATACCACACGGCACAGATTGAAAATTACGATGCGAGATTCAACTTGGTGTCAACTCAATTAGCAAAGGTCGCCGGGCTTAATTCAATTGCGTGGAGAAGCCGTTTAAGCTTGCCACGCAACGAAGCACTTCCAATTTGGCCAGTGAATAGCACTAAATCTGCGTCAGTGACTGAGGCTGATTGGATGAGCTGGGGATGCACTGGCTCAGCTCGTAATTGACGCTAATTGATAAAGTGCAGGGCAACCGGGCAAAAGGGCAACGGTTGGCATATGACAACCCGGTGACCCGGTGACCCGGTGACCCGATGACCCCCTCAAACGGTGAAAATAATGGACCAACAAATTTAAATGTAAATTTCATATTTTGTAATTTGCCCGGAATCTTTTCAGTGATTCTCGTACTCGTACTTACCAATCCCATAGCTGATAAATGCACCCGAACATGATTCACTTTCGTTGTTTGTATTGGTTGTATTTACGTTAATCAATTTATAAATTAATTGGGCTTAGCAATAATTCAATTGCGCAAATTATCCAATTTGATTCGATTCACTTTTATTATTTGATTATTGAATGCGAAAACTCAATTACGTTTTTCATTCTCATTTTCGATTTGAAATGTGGCAATGGTCTCTTTGTTATCGTTTTATTTTTATTTCATATTAATTTTTTTTTCTTTTTTGTTTTTAATTTGTTTTTGTTTATTCTTGATATGTTTGGGTTTTCAATCCCATCACAGAGAAAATGAAAACATTGCGCTAGCCCAGTTGCACTGAAACTACAAAAACTGTGTCTATTTTTATTGAGGACAACCGCAGATTTATGTGCAATTCGCAAAAAGCAACAGACACAAAGTGAAAGAGAGCGAGAGAAAATTGAAAATTCGTCTACAGAATTTGATATTTTTGTTTAGATATATGGCATTTTTATTATATCAAGAATGCGTACTCAAATACTATACATTTTAAATTAAATATGGTAGAGTCCAATACTCAATACAATAATACATTTAAAATTCTAATTTTAACATTCGATTATAGTTAATTACAGTCTAGCTTATCAGAATTCCAGATTATAGTATTTATCAAATTAAATATTTTGATTTTTGAAAGCGAAACGTGACACATGAAATTCACAAAAGTAGAACATGGAAAATGGGAAACCGACTTTACTGCTGTTTACCGCAATTAAACATGACGGCTTCTGCTTCAATGGACACAGGTATAAATACCATACCCATATGCTATATAGGAAAACCACAGAGGACCAATGGACCACAGACAGACCGACAGACAGACACACAGCTGGCAGATGAACTGAAGTTGATAGCGAAGTCAATGGGAAAAATGCGTTTAATGCAATTGACCGCCGCTCTCCAATTATTTGACACAAATGAAATGAAAGTCACAGACACGAATATAATATGAGTTTCATTCGAATGTATTTGCCAAGTGAATTAATTATACTACATTAAATGAATAAAATATATTTAATTTGAATCGCTATCGATTTTAAAATATGTTGCATACTTTGAGGCTCTCCTACAGATGCCGCTCGATATGTATGTAAATTACAATGTTACGTATACGTATTACGTATACTGATGTATTTATCGGCGTTTGAAAGTGTAAGAGCCATGTTTAGTATGCTTGCCAGTGGCAAAAGCACAATAAAACTTGGCACAAATGTCGACGTTTATGTATTAAAAGCGAAATCCTGTTGAAAATGTTGCGCAATAAATAAACAATTGATCCAGGCATTTACAACAAGAGCTCTGACCGTAGTGTGTGAATGTGTGTGTGTGTATGTGTGTGCGTGTCTCGACAAACGTTAAATCAAAGCATTAGCTGCCTCTGGCTTGGCTATTTCATGCTACAATCAACACCAGCCAACTAGCCTGGCCAGCCAGGCAACGAGAAAACCAGGCAACTAGGCAACTCGTCTGCGAGAACCATTTTATAATTGCCTTCAAGCCGGTCCACAATTTGTATGGCTTTCAATTAACGCCTCAGCCAGATGGTCACACTGAGCTACAGCAGTAAGACGTGGAGAAAGAGAAAGACGTGGTCAAAAGCAAAAGCACAAATAAAATATTGGCAGCAGAACTACAAGTACAATAACAACACGGCAATAAAATCGATTGCGACTTAACAATAGTCGAATCGCATGGCCAGGACTTGGCTGCCTTTAAGTCAGCAGTGTAGTTGAAAATGGAGTTATGGCCCGATTCCCCTACAGCAATTTCTCTGGCTCCAGTCTGCTCCTTTTATGTGATGGACGTTGCTAATTTGAGCATGAAATATGAACGCAAAAGTATTTTTTATTCCCCAAAATGAAATGAATGTAAAGAGGCGTATGCCAAAAGTTATGTGCATATAAATGTAGAACTGATTGTCCGAGTTTATTCACAAACACACATATTCTCGAATGTCTGTGGGATAATATGTGGGAATTATGCATCAAATGCACATTCACATCACAATATCTTTATGTATTCAACGTATTACAATGCTGATGATTAGAGGTCAACTCTCAAAATACTAGCCATGTTCCCAGTGTTCGTTTAGATTTGCATACAACTCAAATTTGGAAGCACTAAAAGCATTTTGGTTGCCATTTACTGAACTGACTATTTGCATTTGGTTAGTTCGGTTATGGAATGCTAATGATGGGTTTAGTGTAGGCTATCGAACTCGAAGCTGTTAGAAATTTGAAATTGATAATGACTAGCACTGGAATGGGGCCTAATGCCATCTCTTAGAGATTTAGATTGCGCATACGCAATGTGAACTGTACGTAGATTAGCTCGGCTATAAATAGATTGAATAAACAAAGGCAAGATATATATTTACGGGCTAAAAACAAACACACATACTCGTAAGTAATTGTGTGTCCTGTCAGCAGCAGGCAAGATATCCACAGGCATTAAAATGAAATGTCAACAAGTTAAGACAAACAGTTGGCAGCTGGTGGTTCAAATCATAGCCCGCAACTTTGAGCTCTTGCTGTGGCAAGTGTGGCAAGCTTTAAAATTGCGTTTTAATTGCGTCTTCACATGCAACAAAATACTTATTAAGCTCATACATGGTAGCACGTTTGTCGCGCTGCCAATCCAATCAAAAACCACAATGACGTCATTAGCATTGGCAGCAAGTGTCACTGTGGCAAAGTGGACACTAAAGAGAGACCAAGAAAGCCACTGCGACAGCCAATGACCCACTCAACAAGGCATTTCACTTCAAATCGTGTTGCAGGCTCAAGTAGCCAAAGGGGCCAGAGAGTAGTTGGCCAACTTAATTAATATTGCGGTGCTCTGGCCACGGGTCAAAAGAGTGGTAGAAACAAGTTGCGAGACTCTCTCCACCCTTGAAATACTTTAAGTGCAATTATAAATACTCATCAAGCAGATTTCAAGTAGAAACAGAAGCTCAACGAGCACCATAAAAAACTGAGCAACAAATTATTTGAAATATATAAGTATTAGAACTTGCCAACAAAAGGGAAAATCAATATATGTATAAGAATACGAGTTGAGTGAAAGGCAAAGCCCACAAATACTTTGAGACGCTGTTGAACTGGGATAGCTTTCAGAATTGTGACAAAGTTGCTTTGAAACACACACAAGCACACACTCACACACACACACACACAAACACACACACACACACAAACACACACTCAGAACAATACCAACTACATTGAAAAAGGAGCTCTGCGGGTTGACAGATGAAACCTTTTACTTTTTTTCTACATTTCTTAAGCGCCTCTGGGCTATTGGCACATGACCTTGCTCCGAAGGCATGAGACTCTGAAAGACGGATACGACAGACGCTTTGATGAGTTGTCAACGGGCAAATGTGTGTGTTGCCCTTTGGGCCATAGCATACTTATTGGGGCGAAAAGTGTTGCATAATATTTGCACTGGCAAACAACTAACAATTTACAACGCCACCAAACAATTTGGCACTCCATTGGCTGCGAATAAAATAAATTTGTTAAAAGCTCGCAGCCTCCACAGTCATACTTCTCTATAAAGGACATGAAGTATAAGTCAATATTTCAAATTGTGCGAATTAAGATAATAGAATTCCCTGATCAAATGGCAATAACTCAACACTTAAATAAGCAATTAAGACTACGAAATTTGGTTAAATCTTAAAATTGTTTAAGAAGTCAGCATAACGAAATTATAAATTGAGTATTTTGAATGAATATAAAATGAATATATTTTTTTCCACAAATATATGCCAATTGCTTTAAAAGACTCTACAAAAATGTAATTTAAAAGCATTCGGTATAGGAAAGTTAACCTGTATGGACGTGAACAGTCATAAATTTGCAATTGCAAACAATTGAAAGTAATTAAACGCATTTCAATCAAACTATCTGCATCTGTGTTGTGTCTATGTGTAAGTGCACTTGTGTAATGACAGTGGACGGCAATCTGTTATCGTTGACAATCGATTATATTGAAATCGAGAATCCTCCTCCCTTGTTATCATCCTTCTCTGTCCTTTTCCTTCTCCCATGCGAATTGACCAGGCAAGCATAAATCAGCTATACCGAAACACGAGCAGTCCAGATTATTAATTGGCCCCAATTTCTGTCACCATCCCTCTTCGTAATACGCACCTTGCATTTTCAGGATTGCTGTAATGCGAATTGGATTCACAAACGGATGTATAGAGAGGAATAAATTGAATTTGGCTGAATGCCAAATCAGAAAGTTGAAACTTAATAAAGCTATGACATTTTGAGTTTACAATTTTAGAAATGGTATTAATTTGATAATAGGGTTTCCACAATCTAATTTAATATATAAGTCAGACCATTTATGCTGTTAAATACTTTATTATGCGCCCTTTAACCTATTTGTTGAGATGTCATATGCAGACTGACAGACTGACGGACTCACTCCGACAGCAATTCAAACTAACACACTTGGTTTGGCCGACAGTGCACTTCAATTCGTAGGCAACCAACACTGAAAAAGGACGAGTTGTTGGGGGGGACCAGTTAAGGGGTAGGTAGATAGGACTCTTGAAAGCCCCGCTTTATAGTCTGGCAGTTGGTATACAAAACAAAACATGAGGCCAACAACAAACATAAATATTCATTGCGAGTCACAGAGCTAGAGAGAACAGAGATACACACACACTAGTCTTTAGATGTGTGTGTATTGTTTGAGTGCATGCCAACTTCCGCCCAGAATGACACTTGATGATGAAGATTTTGTTGCTTTCACTTTTGCCATTGTCCTGGTCTCTGGCCTGATTGGCTGACGAGTTGAGAGAATGCTACGTGGGTGGAAGTATCCCTTTATATGTATGTACATATGGAGTATGATTGCCTGACATGAGGAATTGACAACCAGCAAGCGAGCATTGAAAGTACCAGCAATTGTGACATCTGCCAAGCAAACTGGCTGGCTATTAAGCCTAGTCCTTTTAGCCAGGTGGTGATTATCGAGAGTGCCCACGCACGTACATATGTTCATAGGTACAGGTATTGGTTAGTACTTGTAAATTGAGTAAACAGGATGATGGCATAGTTCAGCGACAGAGGAAGCTGACTAAGTCATTGCAAGATTACATTATGCCAACAACATGATGACGATGACATTGCCCTGTAGCAAGACTCTGGTTCCTCCTGTCTAGGCACGCGCTAATACTCGCATTCATTTGCAGCCGTCAAAAGTGAAAAATTCAAATCAAGGCACGGCACGGCAAGGACACACGGCTTACAGCTAGTGTACACATACAGGATTTTATCACACAAACACATGAGCGACGGCGGCTGTCATTCATGTTGCATACCAATTTAAATACTTTGCACGCACACCAAGGCACACTCGGGGGTGCGAGGTTCTAAGGGGTGCTGGAGGGGTAAGGTGGAAAACTGCCACCAACAAACGCTCTGCTGCTGTTACCCATTTCCGTTTTTGGCAGCACAAAAGCCACTCGGGTCTGCCTTGTGCCTGCAGGATGTATGCCATGTTTATGCCTGACCCTCTATGCCACACCTCTCGCTAGTTCTCTGCTTGCTCCTTCTCCCTTTTCTCTCTCTCTCTCTCCCTTTCTCTCTATCTTTACGGGCATAGCATGTGGGAACAAAGGCAAGCAAAAATATTTTCCTCTAATAGTTGTCGCTAAAGTTTGCGTGTATGTATGTGCTATTGTTTATGGTGTATTTGTTTTGCTCTTCTGTGGACAGCTTGTCCGAAACTGAAGCGAGAGTCGAGCGAGAATTGAGTTAAAAGGCAAGCGAACAAAGGAATGAAGATGAATGAACAGAAGTAAATTTCTCTTACAAAAAAAAGATGATTCTAAAAACTATCATAATTGAGTTTGCATTTCTATGGCAGACTATAAAGTCTAAGGGATATAGACTGGCGTCTACCATGAATAATAAAGTGAATTACAGACTAGCACAAAAATTATTAAAATGTTTACTTCAACAATTTATTTTCAAATATTTGCGATTGTAATTTATTCGACATTTAAATTTAATACGGAAAGAGAGCTTTGTTGTTACTTAGAACTTATCCAGCTTAATTTTTATAAATCTGTATACTTTTCAAACCACCCACGGATATCCAACATCTGCGATATATTGTTATTTTTATGTGCTATTTTGTTCTGTTCCATTTCCTTCTTTTTCTTTGGGCGAATTCATTTGGCATTTGATATTTTTTGTTTTCCTTTTTTTTATTTGCATGAATGTATAGACTTTTAGCTTCAGCTCGACATTTGTCCATTCCTTTTCTTATAGAGAAATGCAAATTGTTATTGATTATGCAGCACATAAAACTAAAATACAAAAACACACAAGCAACACTCCTTTTTGTATTTTGTATCCTTTCATAAATTCGAGTAGTTGCAATTTGTGACCCACAACCTTTGCCTGATGTGCCCTCGTCTGGTTTATTTTGTGAAATTTACTTAAACAAACTTACTAAAAGCTCAGACTAAAAGTCGATTCGAGTCGAGTTGTGACGAGTTGAATAAACTATTTTAATTTGCACGTTAGTTTTGGGCTACAAGGTGAAATATTACACATACGTCCCGTCGGTCCGGGCAATGGCATTATAATGCAGTAAATACCTACTAAAATGCACTTTGACTGCTTGACTTTGGGCTTAGAAGTTTGTCTTAAAGTTGAAGTTGAAAAAGCACCAGCTGAAACCTTTCATGCTGAGTTTGGCAAACAGTTTGCCTGCGGCTGCAAAAACCAAACAGTTCAACAAAAAGTTTTACCAGCCACATCTTGCATGTTTTCAAAAGTCAGAAGCAGAAGCAGGTTGCAACTAGACATGGCAGATAAGTATAGTCAAGCTACAAAAGATGGTCGTAGGGCCAAGGGATAATGAGTTTTGTAATTATATGGTATGTCCTGATGTCCTGATGACTTGGCGCTAGAAATTACCTTCAGAATCGAGTGTCTAACTTTTAATTGCTGATGCATGTGAAATAAATGCGAAGACAGCGGTAAATTCAGCAGCGTGCGAGATGAGAAATGAGAATACCACAAAATTCACTGCAAGTCGGAGGCGTGGAGAGGAACGGAGAAAATTCATAATGAAGTCGACGACTGCAATTTTTAGACCCAGTACTTTGAAAAAGTACAAATGGGTCTATTACGTTTGTGCAAATGTGCGTAACAGGCAGAAGGAGGCGTGGCAGACCCCATAAAGTATATATATTCTTGATCAGCATCAACAGCCGAGTCGATATAGCCATGTCCGTCTGTCTGTCTGTCCGTCTGTCTGTCTGTCCGTCTGTCCCTTTTTGTGTCGCCTAGATCTCAGAGACTATAAGAGCTAGAGACACCAAATTTGGCATGTAGGTTCATCTATATCTCCCATTGATCAAGTTTGTTTTAGATTTTTGCCACGCCCCCCTCCGCCCCTGGAAATTGATATACAAAATTTAAAAGTGGAATTACAAGAGCCCCTTGAATGCTAGCCCCTTGACTTTTGGTACATATAATATACACTATAATCCAAGCCTGTCCAGAAAATTTCATTCCAATCGGATGATAAACGCGGAAGTTATTCAACTAACAATGTTACGGGCAAAAGGAAGAAGAAGAGACGCTAGCGACCTCTGTGTTAATTAACTTATTTCGTAATGGCGCCATCTATTGCATGGTAGGGAACAATGAAGAACAATCTATAGTGAACGCTTTGCTCTTAAAAAGTACTGGGTCTCCTACTGTCGAGCTTGCTCCACTGTAGCTTACTGCATTTTTATACTATAATTTTGTTGGCGCATTCAAATCTAATTTTACATTTAGCTAGAAGAGCATAAGAGCGCAATGGCAATGCAAATAAGAATCGCTACGTGCACTGCGAACAAGAACAGCAACAACAGCAACAACAGCAACAACAGCAACAACAGCAACAACAGCAACAACGGCAACAACAACAACAGCAACAACAGCAACCGCAACTACAACAACTACAGCTGCAGTTGGCGCCTATTTGGCGGCTGCTTAAAATTAGGCAAGGCCATTATGAAATTATGAAAATGTGAGTTGAAATTGAAATGGAAATTGAAGTGAACATGACGTGAGATGCCAAAACATTTGAGAAATTATATGATGATGATGATGATGAGAAATCTCTGACAATTGAGCAATAAGCATTTGTGTGGTCTCATTAACTACTGCGAGTAAAGAGCAATTGTGTGGTTATAATGGTAAATACTGTTTACTAAAGCTAGAGAATAACGTTCTTTTAATAATATAGTCAGAATATCTTTTGTGTAAGTTCCTTTTGTGGAATAAAAATATATCAGAGAATCTACTCTATTTACATGGAGCACAATTTGCAAATTCAGTTCATAGCATTCTGTTTAAAGTGTGTACTTATATAAACACATGAATTCGACAATATGTATAATATAAACACAGCCTCATTCCATGGAATGAATTTCATTTTATTGAAATTTCTCACATTTTGTGAGTCGCATAAACAGAGTGCAAATTTTGTTATTTTCGAATTGAAGAATATAAACGAAGTATAAGAAAGTAACACACGCATGAATCAAACATCAAAGTGCAAAAATTAATTGAATTTTTAAAGCCATTGCTTAATACATTACATTATTAATTTTATGCACACTTATTTTACAGCAATTATCATGTTCACGCCATTATTCCAACGAATAAAATTATTTGATTAAAAGTTTTAAGGCGAGCAAGCTTCGGGAAACTTTTGCACTCCTTAAGTTTCGAGCAACAAAAGCAGAAAGTATATACATACCTATAGGTATTTACTGAGTTATAGACATGTTTTTGAAATAAAGAGTTGATGGGAATATTTGTTTAATGAATTTTCGCAAATTGTTTAAATGATAACGTTTAAAAGCCCATTCAATTTGTTGACAATGATTGTTAACATCAATTTAATTAAATCCTTAATGTATTTTGTTGGATCCTGTGCAACATCGATAATAGCCGAATGCAAGGGAATAAGGCAGAAACTGAAGACCAAACTGTCGGCAGTTGTCGACTTGGCTTGATATGCAAATGTGAATGTAGATTTTGTTTTGAATAACTTATTCATTAGACGCGGGACATGTGTGGGTGTGTGTGTGTGTGTGTGTGTGTAAATAATGCGCTGCGAGGCATAATAAATTGCTTTAAAAGCGACCAAAGATGGCGGCAGCCAACAGACAGACAGACTTGGCAACAATTTAGTTTCTTTTATAGCAGTCAGTGTCCTTGTTGTGGCTGTTGTTACTTTTTCACATGCTGCTTTGTGTTGTGTTGTGTGCACCCTCGCACACACACACACATACATAAATACTTAGACTCGCCTACACTCAAAGGGAAGAACAAACTCATATGGAGGCAATAAACGAGACGCACGAGTCGCAGACGAAAATAAACGCCAAGTGACGTTGGTAAAAGGAGCTCTAAGAAGAAGGCCAACACCTGAACTGATACACTTTTCTCAAAAAGCAGCCGCGTGCTGGAAAATATCAGAATGGAGGGTGGAGGGTGGAGAGAAGAAGGTGGAACGTAGAGTTTGGGCGCTTTCACTCGCAACAGTCGCTAAACTTTTGTGTTGTGCCCATTGGACGATGACGACAAGGATGTGGATGTGAATGTGGATGTGAATGTGGATGTCGATGTGGAAGTGGACATGGACATGGACAGTGCTCGGCAATACGACGAAGTCAAGGCTCGCCTCGTTGGCTGGCACATAATAATTTACATAATATACGTGTGCGCAATCAGCAACAACAACATCAACATCAACAACAACAACGAGCAGGAGAAGGAGCAACGATATCAACGATTCAGTATAGCACACTTTGGCAGGATATTTTCACTCTCACAGGACGTGCTTTCGTTTTTGACTCTCGAATGTATGCGAATCTTTGTCGCTTTACATAACACCGCACACAAAATTTCTAATTCATTTTCGTTTTACTTTTATTAAGTATTCGCGTTGTGCGCAAAGTTGGAGATTCACGCAGCAAAGCAGCCGAGAAAACCCAGCCACCCACCGCCCATAACGCCCAGAGTGTCTTATTTCTGTTATTTTTCAGCTTTTTGCTTAATTTTTTTGAGTTGCCAACCAAACACGCGCGTTGCCAACCGTCCGCTTGATGTTTATGAGCAGCCGTTGCTGGCGAAATTCGTAAAGAGACTGCAGAAAATTGTTTCGATTCGATTGCTGCTCGGCAAAGGACACTGGCTGGAGTAGGAGCCGAGAGTGAGTGAAAGCTCGAGTCGAGTGAAAGCTTTCGTAAAAGCTACGCGGGTTGCTACGGCAGTTAGTGCTTATGAACGTTTACCTATGATTATTACGTATACGACACATTGTCATACAAATAGTTACTCAAACTCAACATTTCAACTCAAGTTAAGTTTGTTAAGCGCAGGCTTCAACTTCAGCTGTCTGTGCATGTGTGTGTATGCGCTAGTATGTTTATCTTGTGTTTATGCATTAAGGAAAGAGCTTTTATTTCTAATTTGGCCCAAGCAGATAGCAAAAACACCGGCAGCATGAAAATATCACAAAAAATACATAGATGGAGCTGCTAATGTTGATGTATTTGTACTTCTTATTGTTGCTGTTGCTGTTGCTTCAGTTGCTGTTTTTGTTGCTGATTAAGAGCAAAGCTCAGTGCTGCAATCCAATTGATGTACTTAGCCAAATGCTTAGCTAATGAAAATGGCTTTAAGCATTAATGTTTGCCACGCTTTGAGCAGATATCCAATTGACAACACGGCTTTAAGCGATGCGTGTGACGCGTGCAAGGCCATAAAATCGGTGTTAATATGTATAATCTATGGCCATGTATTTGTTGTTATTCTCCAATTAACATTGGAGCGCATGCGAGACCAATTATCTAAACTTAGCAGGCTAATAACTCAAGTCAACTTACCTTTGGGGCCAATACACAAACGTATGGTAACCAATGTGGGGCCAATAAATTTAGGCGCTGCTCCGCTGCTCTTTCAAAGGCAAAGCCATCATCGCAAACTGCAAAAGAGATAGAGAGATAGAGAAAGAGAAAGGGAGTGATTAGTATGCAGTTGGGATAGACAATGGGAGAAGTCAACTGAGAAATCGTGTAAGCGACGCGTATGTCAATTAAAAGCCTATAACAACAAACTGCACAACACGGTTATGGGTAAAAGGCAAAGCAGAAATCAACTTGGGCTTCCAGCTACACACTCAAATCGTTGCACGCAAATGCAAAACAATGCCAGAGGAATGGAAAGGCGTGGCAAGTAGCAAACAGAGTCATAAGGGGCAACAGACGAGGCAATTTGGTCACACAAGTCACGTGCAACTAAAAACAGAAAAAAGCCAAAAACGATAAAACGCGCTTCAATGCTACCGCACATGAAGTTGAAACACATTGCTTTGAATCGGGTGACAGAGTTGACATGAAATAGGATTCAAATATTCACAGCACAAACTGCAGAACCGAATCAATTCTTGTTGCAATAGAAGTGCATTTACCGCAACCTTTTCGAATCTTTACACAAAGAATAAAGATTCATACAACTTCCTCAAATTACAATTATGTTTTTGAATATTTTGTCAGTTTTGTTTCCTACAATTCTCAACTGCTTCTGGCACCACAAAGTTCAAATTAATGAGTTTTATTATTATACTTATTTTTGTAGTCCTGAAAAATAAGAATGTGTCATCAAATTAATAAGAATTAATTTGAAGTGTTCTTACAATCACCAGAATTTACGACGCATTCTGTAGACAAAAGCTCTTAGTTCTGAGAATCAAATCTTCATTTATAACCCTTTTTTATCAGTGTGCAGATAATGTGTATGTTAAAAGCAAGAATGACTAGTGAATGGAATTATATTTGTAGCAACAATCGAGTAATTTGGTCAACTAATGGCATTAGGGCAACTATGGACAACAATTTTGCAATTGAAATATATTTTCCAAGAGCTTTCCAAGCTAATTAGCCTGGGGCCCGAGCCTCATCAAAGTCAAATTACTTTTTCTAGGTACATGTGTGTGTGCAATTGAAAACAATTAGCAAAAGTGTGCAGGAGATTTAGAGCGGAATGTCATAGCCCTAATTGCCCAAGCATACATTCGCCAACACCAACAGTCACAATGAGGCGCAAATTTAATGCCGGAGACATGCAAAAATTACATCCTCAATTGCAGTAGTAGCTGTGGCAGTGGCAGTGTGTCTGTGTCTATGTCTATGTCTGCGGCAGTTGCAATGCCACTGGCAGCGCACAAATTCAATAAACAAGGCGCTCGTGCGGGCCAGGACACTCTGTCTTTGCCTATTGCTCTATTGCTCCCTTGTTGTTGCTGGATGTGGACAAGTGCGGGCAGCAGCAGCCTAAAACCAAAACAAAATCAATTGCAGGCAAACTCAGCTGCCTGCCCTCAAATGTAGGCAATATAAATTTGGCAAACTGTTTGAACACACACACACACACATTGAGCCATTACACTGCGGACAGTTGGGCAAAGCAGCAACAGCAACAATAACAGCAGCAATAAATTCAATTGAACTCCACACACACACAAACACACTCTGATACACACCACATGCGTGGGTTAAGCCCATCAATAGACCAGCACCACCCACCCTCCCCAACCATTTCCCACTGTTGTGGTGCACTCAAGTGAAGCCGCTGCCCTTCGCGTTCCCCTCTCTTACTATACGCTCCATTGGCGAGCCACATTCACATTGAGCGAACACCAAAACGTACATTTCGCCAATTACATAGTCGATGCCTTCGAGTTGAAGTTGAAGTTGAGGCTGGTGGCATGCCACGTGGTGGTCATTTAAAGGTGGCAATTGATTCTCGTTTGGCTTAATGAAGACAACCGTCTGGCCAAAGTGTGGACTTGACTAAACCGCGACACACCCTAAACTGTACTCACTGTGTACTCGCATCCATTTGGCCGGGTTAACAGAGTTCCTTGAACTCCTCACAGTTACAGCCTTCCTTCTACATGTACATGAATGTCAATCCAGCTGCCTAATGCATAATTAAGTGTATAAAGCTAGAGTATGCGTGTGTGTTTTGTGTGTGAGTGATACACTGCACTTGTGTTTAACTATGCGTAAAATATGCTTCAGTGCTTACACTTCCTGCTCCCTCTCATCCCTAACACACAGACATGCCTTCTTACTTCGTAAACAACTGACATACTTAAAGTTGCAGCCTCAGCGTCGACTCATTTAAAGCTCTGGCAAATGCAAAAGTCACGTTCCGAGTTAGCCACAAAAAAACCGCAAACGTTTTCGCATTTGACATTTACCGTGCTGTGTCATCTGGCCAACTAGCATTAAGCCGTTGGCGGTAAATAGTAAATTGTTCGATTTATGTTCACAAATTGCGCTTGACTTCCGTTCGCCGTTCGCTGTTCGCCGTTTGCCGTTGATTTTCGATCTTCTATTTTCACCCCAGCATTGCTTCAAGGCATATACAGAAGACAACATTCGCATTTTCATTCACATTTACATTCAGATTGTGATTCACAATTCACAATCTCATCACGCTGTAGTGTTGTGCTATTGATTTGTCGCAAGTTGTGGTTGGGAATTTTGTTTTCTATTCGCATCAATCAGAGGCAACATCATTTTCACATTATGCACAACAACAACTACAACAGAGATGTCTAAGCCGCAGGAAAGGGAATGAGAGGAAGCAACTGTGGAGCTGTTGAGGTCTATAAAGTGGGTCAAAAGGTGATTTTACCCGCTAGACACTTTTTGTGCTCCTCTTTGGCAAATTGCCAACCGCATGAAGGTTTTTTGTTTTTTTTGCCAATGTTGTATTTGTGTCTCTAGGTGCCATTTAACCTAGCTGGCACTTTTGTGAAAATGCCAAACCTGAGTTTCCCATCATTCTAATGCCATTCGATGGCATGCAATTTGATGATGATTCGAGTACTGAAACCTGCAAATGCACCAGCAAATCACCAGCACCGCCTTGAAGATGCATAAATCATGTGGCATGTGCAGCTGCTAAACTTGAACTTGATCTTGAAAATAGTTCCATTTGCCTGGCCATGCATACTTACTCCCGCCCATTCTCTGCATGATTATATCATACATTTTCCTACGCATTTCCACTCCACTTAATAGCAAATTACAAGCTACATACGAATATACATTTAGCAGTCACATGATGTTGCTCTGTGCTTTTGTCTCTGAAGACTATTCACTATTTGGGTATATTGAATACTCGTAGTGCTTTCCAGCACTTGAATTAATTAAACTTAAATTCATTTTCTCTATTCTACATTCCTACATTCAACTCGTAAACTCTAACTTTAATTTTGTATTGATATAAATATATAAGTATGTTTTAATTTATATGCAATTAAATGAATAAAAAATATATTTGATAGTCGTAGGGCGCAGATACATGTATTCTTATTTCCTAGGTATTATTAAGTACAATATTATACATTTGGATTCTTATTAATAAAATACAATAAAAATCAATGAGTTTATGTACTATTTGCTAATTGAAATACACGTATTTATTATTGAGTTTATTTTTGTGTTAATAAAAGAGTATTCAGCTTTCGTTTCACTGAAAATAGTTCGTTTCTTTTGTGCTTTTCAGCGTTGTTAAACGTTCAACGCCTGTGCGCTGTTGCATGTCGCCTTGTTGTTGTTATCTGTGCTGCTGCTACTGCCACTGTTTTTGTTATTGTTGCTATTATTTAGTTGTTGCATGTTTGTATGTGCATATATTTATATATAAGCGAGACAAGCGCACAATTAGAGCGCTCAAAGTCGCGTAACACTCGCAAAATGCCGGCAACTTTTCAGTTCCGTCGAGTGCCAAATGAGCAGCTGTTGTTGTTGTTGTTGTGCTTAGAATTTTTGCATTTGCAATTAGGTTTGACTTTGTTTAGAATTTAGTGAATGTGTCGCATGCTGTGCCAGTTAGCTTGTAACTTTCGATTTCAATGAGTTGACATTATTTATGGGGTGACAACATGGCGCATACGTAATGTCCGCACTGTCGACATCCCAGACACGATCTTGCTGTTCAGTGTCTGATCAATTTAGTTGCCTATACTAGTTTTTCAACTCAAACTCAAGCTCTTGCACAATTTATTGACTTTGCACCTGCAGCTGGTTGAATCAAACCACTGATCGATTTGAACGATTGCTTTATGCACTTCGTGCAGTCGCAGTAATGTCGCTATTTCGATGAGGTTGTTGCATGGCCAGACTGAGAGAAGAAGTGGGAACTACTATTAACTTGACTACGTCAACAGTTTTTTCTCTATGCAGGTCCGTTATTTCCATTCGCCACGCTTCATTAGGCAATTTCATGCTTGATCAGCACTTTTTGTCTTAGGTTTGAATTACGTTAATGGAGACAACAATATCTTGGTAATAAGCCTCAATTTTAGCAAGTAATCAGCATTTTCTGTATTCACCAAAGACACAATTTCCCTAAACAAATGCGAGCACGTCACCAAAATCATGTTACAGCCAAAACTTAATTATAATTGAAGCTAGCCAAATGTCAACGACATATCAACAGTGGAAGTCGCAACAAAATACACAGAGCAAGGACATATGCGACACGAATGTGCTCGACAGACACATACCCTATACCTACAGCTCTTCTTTCAAGGTATATAACTGCACTTTAAAATGGTTGAGATAACCAATTGTAAAGTAAATTATAGAACAAAGCCGAAATGAGTTTGCACGATAGATGTATACCCTGTAACTGCAGAAGCAATAGGCTCGTATACAAAACCTCTATCAAAGTATAAAAATGCGCCTTAAAATAGTTGAGATAGCTAGTTGGAAAGGTAAATACACAGACACGAGTCCGCTCGACAGTCACATACCCTGCACGTCTAGCAATAATAGGGTCTGATAGAACTGCTCTATCAAGCTAAAAAAGATTTTAAAAATAGCCTAGAAAAAATAAAGTAAAAGCAGGAAATATATTAAGCAAAGTCGAAATTAAAAAACAACAGAAGTCTGCTCGACAAGCACATACCCTGTTTCTGCAACAACAAAATGCTCCAAGACAAATACTCTTTGTAAGTATAAAAATGCACTTTCAAAATAGTCTAGATAACCAGTTGAAAAGTAAAAGTAAAAGCGGGAAAAATGTTGAGGGTGGCTGAGATGGTTTCTGAAGTTGCAGCCACTTGTCTA
This sequence comes from Drosophila testacea, assembly GCA_035043265.1. NCBI lineage: Eukaryota > Metazoa > Arthropoda > Insecta > Diptera > Drosophilidae > Drosophila > Drosophila testacea. The sequence continues at coordinate 948,296 of JAWNND010000211.1, forward strand.
GCAGAGTCATTTGTCATGCGATGCCGACTGGCTCTGTAGACTCTGACACGGACATCCACTTCAACACAGATTCCGAGACAATAACAAGCGGCGCCTGCAAGAATTGGCGGCAATTTGGCATAAAATTGCTAAGCACAACAACAACAACAGCAGCAGCGAGTACAACGACAACAGTTGGTTGACTGGCTATTTAGCAATCTAAGGCACATTGCTGTCAGCATTTTAGAGCTTGCAACATGCGATGCGGCACACTTACTTATCAATACACTGAAACTGAAACTGAATTGGTGCCAAGCTGATAAGCGACAAATATTTGAAATATCAGCCTTCAATGGGGAGAGACATGATCTGTCGATAGATTCTATGATGTTGCAACAACAAGAGCCAAGCAAATGGTATACCAACAACTTAATAAAATAAAGCGACGACGACGAACGACATTTCCGACCACAAAACAGTTCCGACATTTAACAAAACGACTCACCCGATGTTTGCCCCTCCCAGCTTTATGTTTGCCCAGTGGAGCAATGAATAAACCAGCCCTTCTTCCATACGGCCAAAAAACCAAACCAACCACAACTATTCAACATTTGTTGAAAACATTACGACGGGGTAGGCGATTCAACAACTGCAACAAATCGATCAAACTTCACAAACTTCAGCGCCTGCAATAGCTGCAATGTTTGCAGCCATTTTAATATCGTAGTATCGTATCGAGGAGAGGTGGAGAAGGAGAAGGAGAAGGCTGAACTGCATGGCTGTCAATATTCATAAACTCAAATCCCATTTGGGAGACGCAAACGAAACGAGATGAATTTTATTCGTGGCACATTTGGTATAAATGCTGTTCACACACATACTATATCTATATTGAAATCCCAAAATGTGAAATGTGGAAATGAAAATCTGTGCAAATGGAAAGTCGCAGCGCACACACATCTGTGTGTGTGTGTGTGTGTGTGTGTGTGTGTGTATAAGTGGATATATGGCATTCCCATGTGTGCTCAAGGGTTTTGGCCTAAATTTGTTGTAAAAACATAAGCAGCAAACGCAAGACATAAAAAGAGAGTGAGAGACATGAAGCTACGTTGCAAGCTTAAAGCGTTGTCCAACATCTCAGTTATATCAAAACGAGTTTTTATACCCGTTTTAGCCTAAAATCAATGCTCTACACCTCAGTTGGAGGTGGGAGAGGAAAGCCAATTCTCACTGCATTTTCACGTTGCGACGCAACAACAAAAACTCTACAAATAATTTTGTATATTGTTGGTGACCCAATTTATGACAACGAGCGACACAACAAAAGCAACACAACATGCCACACCGCGCTGCGTTGTGCCACGCCCCATTTCAGAGAGTTAATGCCACGCCTGGAGTGCGTATTGGAGGCGTGTTTCTTATTGATTTTGTCGCGGGTACAAAGCTAAAGTTTTTGGCCTGTGTTGCAACCACAGAAAGTACGTTGCGCTTGAACAACTTGCACATGTTAAAGTTTTTATTTTAGTTAAGCAATGTGGCAACTCTAGGCCAATAACTTTCAAATGGCCCATTGAAATGGCCAAGTTTGAAAGTTACCAAGCGACCATTGAATGTTGCCAATTACGAGAAAGCATACAAACAAATGTATGTACATACATTTATGTATTGTTGTTGTCCAACACTGGTCAGCCAAGGAGATTCAATTAAACTTTGGCTTCACGCTTTCGATCAAGCATACGACGTGCTGGCCCGCGTTTCCAGCTGCAACTACAACTTATGTACAGTGAAAGTGCCGAGTGGCCATTGGCCATTGGCAACCAGTAACAGGTAATTGTACTGCAACTTGACTACAATTGCAACCAGTTAATGTTGCACCATGTATCAGTGGCTAGTTGCAGTGTCAAGTGCAATGCCAATTGCAATCATTGAACCGTCAACCGGGCGATACTTTTCAATTGGCCATTGGCTCAATTGATTGATTTTCCCTACTTGCATCCAAGCATCTTCAAGTTTGACCTCCAAGTTCAACGGCACTTGTGCAACCTGAGATGTCTGGCAATCAAACGATGCAATGATGTTTCTATGAATTAAGTATGTACATATATGACCACCATGATGGCAATTAAACCGAACATCCGCCTCAAATTGAAATCGAAACCTTAAAGAGGGGAGAACTGCTCTCATTTTTCCCTAGTCCACTCTCCTCTTGTCTGTTCTCTGTACATTAATCTGGCACAAGCACGAGCTGCCAGAACAATAGAGTGCAGACTGGGACGTGGATGCCGCTGGCTGTTGCCGCTTAGTTGCATTTGCAACAGCAACAGCAACAACAACAACAACAGCAACAGCAACATCAACACGAACAAGACGCCTCACGCTTGGCCAACGCTGCGTGATGAAGTGGCCGTGTCTCTTGTTTGCTCGTTCTTTAGATGCATATAAATTGCATTTACAGCATGTACAAAATTGGCACATTTTACTCTCGTTTCAACAAGTTGAGAGTAGCGAAATGGAACGCACTCTAAAGTCCGTGGACGGGACGGGAAATGATAAAAAATCAATATAATTTTATACTAATTGGTGCAATGTTAAATGCATCGGAAACTGTCGTTCCCAATCAATGACTATCTACCTACAGCCTATTCAAGTTCTCAAGTTATCTCTTGGTTAATCAAATTGATTATACTCGTAGCTATTCATGATTTAGATTTCTAACGGAATACATTAACTAAATCGCATCTTAACCCAATTCTGCAATATCATCTGATGGCTATTTAGGCCAGCATAATCAGCTTAATGTTTGTGCACCTGACATAGACAGCTCAATTGCTTCAATCTAAAGATCTTATCCATCTTATACTCGTATCTACATCTGCATTTTAAAAGGTTAAACAAAGAGTGTAACTGAATGTTTGCCTAAGACACGACTCAAAAGAGCACCTCTAAACTCTTAACTCAAGGGCCACGTATCAGTGTTGATTTCCGCCCAACTGTTATTTTTATGACTTCTTCGAGACATTCCCACAGGGCTTTAAAGACAAGGCCTTCGTCTCAGTTTTAGTCTCAACTGTTGCTGCGTCACATGAAAAACATGAAAAACAATGAAATGAAAGCAACGGGTCAGTTTTGAATAATTTATAGGCAAGCCAAGCCAAGTCGGGTCTGATCTTTGTCCACTTTGTGTGTTATATAGAAATGCTAATTTGAAAACGAAACTGAGACGCGATTTGTGATACGAATGAGCGTTGTCAAAAGAAAGTTAATTAGGCGAAGCCCAGGCCCATGCCCATACCCAGGGCTCTGTTGCAAGGGGCATTGTCTAGGAGACAGCTGCAACTACTGCCTCAGGTAATGTCAAGGGTTCGACTTAGACTTTTAATTGTTAACAGGTGAAGCATCGTCTCGCAATGCTCCACTGACTTTCCGAAGGGGCAAAGGGGAAGAGAATGAAGCGAATACAAATACGTTGTCGGTAATTGTGTGAATAAAAGTCAACAATTTGTGGCCGATGCTTGTGGCACGCAAACAAATCTTGACAACAAATTTTCCCTCTCTCTCTCTCTCTCTCCTAATCACCCTCCTCTTGACTATTCCCTTCCGTGAGTTGTTTTGCTTCTATTTGCTCGAATGAAAATGAATTCATTTCATAAAAGTTGACGCTGCTGGGAAACCAGAAGAAATTAGCATAGTTTTTGCTTTAAAGGCCAAGTTGCTTCCTGTTTCAAGATTCGCAAATAACTAAGTAAGTAAGTAAGTATATAGCTCTCCTATGGCTTAGTTCATTAACTTGGCACAAACATAGTGCAATCTCGACTGAAAGTGAATTTCACTTTTTGCTCGCGCAATTTGAAGTTCAACGAGCGCGCTATAAAAGTTCAAAAACTCAACCCATCACCGGGTGGAGTATAATGCATCTTTGGCATACTAAGAAACCAGTTGAATAATAACCAAGTGAGCCATGTCTCTGAACCGTCTCGGTATTTCTTTCTTTCTTTCTTTCTTTCTCTCGCTTGGGCTTCTTTTAGGGAAATTGCAAGGTACCAGCACATAACCTGCGGGTCTAAATGCTCAAAAAAAACCCTTTTCCCGTCGCTGTTGAAGGCATTAATTTAAATTTAAATTAAAAAAAAAATACTTTCACTGCCCGACACTACGGGTATCTGATTGTTGTTTATAATTATGAAAACTAATTTATACAAGATATCACGTTGACAGCGCTTTTTTATAAAAATAATTGGATAGATAAATGATATCTATTAACTGACTATCGGAAATACTTATACTTACATACAAATGCTCATTTCGTTTAGAGAAACTCGCACACAATACCCATAAAATTAGTTACAATTTCAATTTGAAGCTGTGCAACAATAATGTGTATTATGCGTACATTTAGCGGCAACAACAATAAAAATAACAAAAAGCCAAAGCCGTGCCACGTAATTAAATGTAAAGATTGTGCTATTATGGCCTCTGCTCCCAATAAACTTTTAACAAAAAAAAAACCTATAACTTGAGGTTCAAAAAATTGAGGAAAAAAAAAGAGTCGAAACGCTTTTCGCAAGCAAACGTGCTGTCATTAAATTTAATAAGCACTTTTTAGGCCAAGCTTGGATTTTTCAAGCCCGCCCGAAGAAAAGCACAAAAAAATAATAACAAAAGCGACAAGCGAAGCATTTTAAAAATGAAATGGTCTGGCAAAATATGAAAACAAATACAAATACAATTACAAAAAAGAAATACAATGAAAAGAAATAAAAGCTGCAAGTAACATTTCTTAGTTCTTTCTTAGTTTTCCTATAAACTTTTCTTCGAAAAGTAAATGAACTTTAAGCACGCCGTGTCGTCTAACGGCCTTTTTGGCTCATTTGGTTTAAGCCCAGACGTCGCCAAGGTGGCTTACTTTTTTTTCGATTGCTATTACAAAATGTTGAGAAATGCTGTTTGTTACCTTCATTACGTAGAACAATCAAACCCGTTAAGGCACAAATTGAGTTATTAACTACCTTAACTTTGCCCAAATGACTTTAAGCCAAGGCGTAAAAGACAAATACAAACAAAATGCGCTTTTAAACACAATTCTCTTCCGCTCCTTTTGAGTTAGCCACAATTGGAACACTGTTGACGGAAGCGCTCATTACGGACAACACCAACACCAACGTAGCGGCGTCTTTGTCTGTGCACCAGATCTAGATCTCCGAGCATTTTCCACTGCAAATGCAACTGCAACTGCAACTACATTTCAATGCAGCTCACGATGCGACGCTTCTGGCACTTGGCTTGGCCAAAAAGGTAAGCGCAGAAAAGCGCGTCCGTTTTATTGTCGTTTATTATAAAGAATAATAATATAAAAAATAATAATTATAACACGTACAACAAGTAGAGCAGATAACCGACTAATAGATACCCTCATCGCAGCTTCAAGAACTCCAGTAAGTCATGTTAAAAAAATAAACTAAACATCGATTCTTGCCTATTCGATTTTGGAGTACTTTAATTCGATCTTTTTATTGCCAAGAGCGACATTCTTCTAATTTTACCTACTATTAGTCTCTAAGTTTTAAAGCCATCTCGATAAAACTTTGTACAGATGCGACTTTTTTCTGCACGCAGTCGGAACCGGAAGGATCGAATCACTATTTCATTTAGCTGCCATAGGAACGATCGGTTATAAGTCAACCTTTAGTATGATAAACTTTTTTTTTCCATAAGATATCTGAATCAAGCAGATTACGTTTTTATAATAGTTTGACACAGTCTGACTAAATTTGGTTCGAATCGGATTACTATATCATACAGCTGCCATAGGAACGATCGTTTATGAGTCAATCTTTAGTATAATAAACCTTTTTGTTTCTTAAGATAAATTAACTGAACTCACCGATTATGTGTCTGGTATCGTTATATACAATCATAAACCTGTCATATGTCGAAATTTAAATGCAGGTCTCTGCAAGGGTATAAAGTCTTTCACGTGCCAATGATAAGTAGCTTGCCGTATATTTTTAAATGTTTCGATTAATCGAATATTAGGTTTGATATTACATCACTAACTCCCAAACTTTAACCAAATCGAATCGTCTTAGTTAAGATTAGATCTCGGAATCGCAGTCAAGGGTCGACTGGGTTTCTTCTGTCCGTGAATTGCATTTGCCATCTGCGTGTAATATACCCTCTTGTGTTTATAGCACAGATCATAAAAAAGTATAATATCGCATTGCAGTGCAAAACTACAGAATTTTTTTTCGCATTCAGTGCACATGAGTGCACATCAACATGCCCTCCACTCCAACTCCAACTCCAACTGCAACTGCAACTCCAACTCCTACTCAGTGCTAGCTCCGGTTCCAACTTTAGCAAACTCAGTGCTGCCACTTGTCGCCCCTTTCCTCACCCCTCTCACTGGCCCCTACCACTTCATAGACCATGGCACAGGGGTATAGTGCACTTGATAGCCGGGAGCAGCAGCTAGCTCCAAAGAGCAAACTCGCCAACTGCGAACTCAATTATAAAATGGCAAAACCCATAAAATACATTAAAACTGCACGTGGAAATGTTTTTTTTTGTTTTTGCATTTTCATTTATCGCTTTGTGCAACCAAAGCAATTTATTTAGTTCACTTTCCGCATTTCTTTTGCATTTCAAGCATTGTTCTGATATGGATTCTGGCAGAGTAAGCGACCAAAACAAAATATAATAAATAATGAATGATGTTATAAATAATGAAAAGATTTTTAAAAACTGAATTTAATGAAAGACGGTTGCAAAATGCGTAAATACATTTATTCAATACAAAGGTCTGAATACATATTTGATTTACTTTTGAAAGCTTAGTCAAAAATGTGAGTAAGGATAATCAAAAATAGGGCATCTCTTTCAAACTAAGGAATACTTCGTTTCTTGCAATCTATTGCAATCTAAATAAAAATTTGAGTCTGTACTAAACACGAAAAGAATGACCAAATTTATGAGAAACGAATAGAGAATCATGAAAAGTAAGTAAACAAATTAGAACCAGCTGTTACCTGTGGTATTTTGAATACCCGTGTATGTTGTTGTGTCTCAAAAAAGAAATTCTAGACACCACCAAAATATGAATCTACAGCCCTTATATGCAATTTCAATAAGAGAACTAAAGAATCAAGAGAGAAAGAAAGATAGAGACTGAGAGAGAGTAAGAGGGAGGAAGAGAGAGCAAAACTTATTCCAATTGATCGACGCCGGCAGCTGCCCGATGACCCAACAGCAACATGAGCAAGCAATTTGAGGCACGCAGCGTGGGCACCCAACGGCGACGGTTGAATGATGCACCTGCTCACTCGTCAGCCAAAATAAAGAATCCACAAAGACTACAGTGGCGCAAGCTCGACTGTGTAAGACCCTGTACTTACTCTGTAGAAAACACATACACACCAACAGAATCAACGAGGCTTGTTTGTTGAATAACTTCCGAGTTTAATGACCATTTAATAGAGTATAAAACATAATATACACATTATATAAACTTATGCGCTAACTTTAAAATGCTCTCTTTATTTTTTAAATTTTATATTTATATAGGCTACCTATAGAGTAATTTAAATACAAAGTTTGATGTCACTAGCTCGAACATATATTCCTGAAATACTTAGCTTTTCATACAGACTGATCAAGAAAATGTATACTTCCTGCCTGGAACTTAACAGACCCCTTTGTACTTTTCATTATATACAGGGTCTGAAAATAAAATACAGCCCAAAATAACATGTTCAATAGCAGACTGATTGTGAGTTCAAGAGCGTGGGATGGAACTTATCCGAGTGACCGGTAGAAGTTCGCGTGATGCCGGAAATGCAATTGTCGCATTCGAATGCACGCCCACCAATAACAACAACAACAACAACAACAACGACAACAACCCCAAAAATAACTGGCTACAACTTGAAACATTTGACAATTTCTGTTGAGTGTGTATGTGTGTGGGTGCATTAATGATAATTATATGAAAATCAATTTAACAAAATGCCGCCAAGTCAATGCCATTTAATGTTATCATCTCGTTGTGCGACACTTCAACGAAATGGAAATTTGAGTTCCATGCCCATTGCTGGCAGCGCGTGTGGTTTTCAAATGTTGCACATTGTTTATAATTTGTTGTTGGCTTGTGCCAGTCGTAGTGCAACAACATGTGGCACTTAAATGGGCATGCCACGGGTCGTCAGAGTAGCAGCAGCAACTGCAACAGCAACAACAACAACGACAGCTGTCAGTCTTATGTTGCAGCCAAACATGTTTAACAAGTACAGATACTCAGAGTCCCATGTGTGGCTGTTAGTTCTGTTAAATTGGACTTACACTCGGATCGAGGAGTTCTGAGTTCTCTATTCTCTCTCTAATGTGAGGTCTGGTCACATGTTGCTGTTGCTGTTGTTGTTGTGCCATTTGAAACGCAACATTTGCCAGGTAAATATTATTTTTTGAAACTGCACACATGCAAAGCTCATGGAATTTGTGAAAATTGCAACATGAAAAACTTGAAAAACCGGCAAGGCAATGGGAAACGGCAACGGCAACGTCAACGGCAACGGCAACAGAAAACTGCAAATGGCATGAAAATGGCCCAAGTGGCAAACTGGCTAAAAGACATTAACAATTCACACATTTGTGGCAACATAATTTCTGTTAGCGATAGTCATACACACACACACATACAGATAAGAGTATACTGTACTATATGATTCCATAGGGGGAAATGGGGAAGGCGGGTGGCAAATTCAAATGCCAGCAGAGATGAAAATGCAATTGGCAAAAAAGTTGCTGAGTATGTGAAAAAGGGAGAGAATGAGATACAAATTTGGTATATGAATGAGTATGCAACTTGGCAAGAGTCTGTGCCAACAATTGTACGCAATTACGAAAAGCTAAAAGCCAGAAAAAACAGTTGCCACATTGTGGCAACATTCATAATTGAAATGTGCACAACAATAACAACTGCAACAACAGCAAAAAGAAGTTGCAAGGAAATTGCAATCATGCGGTTAATCGCATTTCTAAACAGAATCTTAACATCCACATAGAAAAGCATTTGAAATAGTTTGTTTTGAATTTTAACTCCACAGAAAAAACTGTTTTTTATTTAGAATCAATTTACTGTCAATGTTTGTTGGCCGTAGCATTCAGCGTAGCTCAGCATCTTGAAAAGTGTACAAAAATTCCCAAAAATCTGTAAATAACTCAAAAGTCGAGATTTTTGAACAAAATTCCAGTAAGTGACGCTCAGCAAAAGCCACAAAACAAACAATTATAATAAAAATATTAATAATTAAGTTAGTGCCATGTCCGAACTTCAAGCATCGCTGTTGCTCAAACGCCAACTCGCTGAATTGCATCGTAATCCCGTTGAGGGCTTCTCAGCCGGTCTTATCGACGATGAAGACATATTCAAATGGGAAGTGGTCATCATTGGGCCACAGGACACACTCTATGAAAATGGCTGCTTTAAGGCACATTTGACCTTTCCCAAGGAATATCCGCTGCGACCACCACGAATGAAATTCGTCACTGAAATTTGGCATCCAAATATTGAAAAGAATGGCGATGTCTGCATTTCAATATTGCACGAACCCGGCGATGATAAATGGGGATATGAAAAGGCCGAGGAACGCTGGCTGCCAGTGCACACCGTGGAAACCATTTTGCTCTCGGTTATTTCCATGCTGGCCGATCCCAATGATGAGTCAGCTGCCAATGTCGATGCAGCCAAAGAATGGCGCGAAGATTATGCTGAATTTAAGCGCAAAGTATCTCGTTGTGTGCGACGCAGCCAGGAGGAAGTCTAGAGATAGTTCTCTATCAAATTTAACACACATTCCACGGTCAACATTCAAATAAAAGCGACTACTTGCAAACGTAGACAGTCCGTCTGTGAATCTGGAGAATATTTCGCAGCTGCCCGGCGAAAGTGTTAAACTTTTGGCTTTAATTGGCCAGGCCGCTGCTTGGTCGACACATCAAAACCCGCTTCTCTAATTAAGCAAACAGTGTATATAATCATATATATATATAGTCAGAATTTCTTTATGTCTGTGCCAATTCTGTGCCGACGCCTGTCAGCATTAATTGAACTTAATCGCTCGGAGAGTGAAGCTGAGACTAACACTGGGGAGGTTGTTTTAACGCACTTGGTCTAACTAACTCTGGGTCAATCTTAAGCCGTGTGCTTAATAGGCTTAGACTCTTGCTGACACACTTGCAAAGATTTGTGCTAACATTTTGTCTTGGCTATAAGCTTGGTTGCTTTATTTACTTCTACTTCACATGGCAGCAGCAAAAGCGAAGCAAAAGAAAAAAATGTGCGACAGCAACAACAATAAGCTAGCACATGGCAGCCAAACGACTCTAAAATGTATTTTGCTGAAAGCATTTTTGTGGTTAACAGAAACTCTCGTTGTTGTTGTTGTCGTTGTTGTTGTTTTGTTTTTGGTTTGTGTTGTTTGTTATTGTTTGTGTTGTTGTGGCCAGCAACAAGTTTTGCATTTTGATTTTGCATTGTTTCGGACCATAATGCGGTCATACCTTTGACCACAAAAAACAGCGCTGGTCACATTGTCACTGGTCGCATTGTTTAGTCATGACTCAAATGCTCGTAATGAACATTTTAGATTGGCGATACAACGGTCTTTATGGGAGTGGCATGCCCCTCGACCAGCTCAATCAAGAATGTCTCGCACATTGGCTAAGTTATTCAAACAGAGCTTCAAAATTATGAATCAGCACAAATAACTTGAATTGTCGAATGATTTGGAAACTGGGTAAATAAGGCCATGCACCTACTTAAGAGTTACTTGACAAAAAAAAAAAGCTATACAAATAAAAACTACAAGAAACCAGTGAAAAATCAGCAAATCTTGGCGGCATCAGAAGCAACAGCAGCAACAACAACACAAAATATGTAAGTAGTAAAAAGTAAAAAAAAAAATCGAAAACGAAATGCTGAAGAAAAGAGCACAAAAACCTGCTTGAAAGATGGAACGAAAGACGCTTAAGTCGTCGATGCTCCAATGATGTTGCTCCTGAGGTTCTTCATCACAGTAAAAATCACTCAGCCAGTAGAAATTGAATTGATGTTGCTGCTGTTGCTGTTGCTGCTGCTGCTGTTGCTTTTGCTGCGATTGCTCTTGTTGTTGTTAAGAGGCAAAAACCGGCTCTGATCGTGTCTTGTCTTGTCTGTGGCCAACAAACGCACAAGCGTAAGCCGACTCCAAAGCTGTGACTGTGACTGTGACTGAGAATGGGTGTGGAGCTGGGACTGAGATTGGGACTGGGACTGGAGCTAGGGCTGGCGATCGTGCGAGGCCACAGAGAATGGAGTTTATAAATAGCATTCAATATGCAGTAAAATCTATCAACTACAGCTGCCGCTAATGGGAAAGCGGGCAGGTTAGCTCTTCTTTAAAGGGTCATCGTAGCTCGGAACAGGTAGCGACATGCAGGTCAGATTCATTAGTCGAGGGTGGAAATACCCGGCATTGCCCGTTAAACAGTTGGGTTTTTCTAGGAAAAGGGCGCCGCCAGTTTGTACTTACCTACAATACAAGTACAACTCCAATAGACAACACTGAACGTGTATGAACGTGTTTGTATGTGTTTGTGCGTGTGTGTGCGTGCGTCGCATACACGTTAAGTAAATTCCAATATGCGCTGGGGCCTGTGGTGTATCTTACAGATACATTGGCTCAGATACTGGTTTTGATTTCGTAAAGTTAGTCTTAGTATGTAGTTGTTGTAACACTTGGCGAGAACGAGATAGACAATCGTGAGGAGAAACCGCGACAACAGTGAAATGTCGCTATTGGTCTCCTGGTCGTTGCTCCTGTCAGATGAGATGAGTAATCCAAGTAGAAGAATCGTATCCGTATCAAAGTATGACCGAAAATCGCGTAGTTACCAAAGAAGAGCCGTGTTTTTAACACTTTAATTTTCCGTAGAATCGGATATTGAAGTTGTTTATCTCTTTGTACTTGTTAACAACATTTACACGCTTGATGGTTTTGTCAGACATTAACATTTCACTAAAAAGAACAACCAAATCGAAGAAACTACCTGACTCGACCGCCGCGTCATAAAACCAAACGCAAACACTGACGCTGCTTCTCTTGGTGTTGTTGTTGTTGCTTGCTTGATGTTGTTGTATGTGTGTATATTTAAAAAAAACACGCTACGTTTCGTTCTCTACGCGCTCGTATTCGTTTCGACCGCTGGCTCTACACACGTCCACCTGCGACGCCGTCTCAAAGTAAACTAAACCCAACTACGTTGAAAACAAGTTTCTGAACCACTGTCGCTGTAGCCGTCGCTGCCGCTGCCGCTGTCGCTGTCGCCGTCACTGGCAACATAACAAGTCGATGCGAGATAAATGCACGCAGACATATGCACTCTGCGCTAGCCAAATGCCAGGGGCGGATTAGTTTCAAATGGGCCCAAGTGAGTAATTACAATGCTAAGTTAAGTTAAGTTGAGATTTTGTGTACGAGAAAATTTGCGTATACGTATGATATTATATGTTTATGAGTCTCTATCCATCTAAATAGTTTATTAGCTTTTAAATTTAAATATATGTTAACAGTAGAATTTCTATTTTTACGAAAGCATTTCTTGTCCAGCACATCACAAGTGGGCCCAAGTGAGTAATTACTTAATGCAAAATTATTATTGTTATGATTTTATGTACATATGTATATGAAAATGGTTGCTTATTAAATTATTGAAATAAGAGGAAGTTTTCAATAAAAATGCAAAGTTTATCATTTAAACACGAATTAATGTGAATTTATTAAATAGTTCATCCTATTGCTACAAGTGCACATAGCACATTGCCAGTGCAACCAACCATTTAATGCAAATTTTGTCGAGCAGATCACAATTTATTTAGAACAATTTCCCTCTTTATTCAGTAGCCCGCACCTGGGTGGAGTTGCATCAACATTGTTGCTGGCATCTCTGTGCTGTTGCTGACGATTGTTGTTGCCGGCTTTTTGGCTGTGATGCTTTTGTTGTTGGTCGTTGGCACTGCTGCACACCCACACCTCCCACCATAGAGCATAGCAGGGTAGTTTGTCTTTAGATACTACAATACATATGTATATTCCACCACTTCGACGTCCGTTTCGTATTTACATTTTACGATATGTACAATGCCTGGCGCTAAATATTTGATGAAGCTGCGATGCAGAGAGATAGAAGGACAGATTGACAGACAAACAGACCGACAGTTAAATAGAAAGACTTGCAGTCTGCCAGTTAGTTTAGTCACAACTTTTCCGCTTTTCATTTGCCCATCTACAAAATGGCTGCTCATCTGCTTCAGCCATATTTGCAGACATTTTGCCATTTGGAAATAACTGTCACTTGAATGGTTACCTTTATCAGTTATTCGCTGCTGCTGTCGCTGCCTCATTTGCACTTGAAGAAATTACTTTGGCCTAAGGTTTATTTATCTACCGGTATACTCGTATTTGCACTGACTATGTGTTGCTGTTGATAATGCAGCTGGATGGCATCCTTTATCTTATCTAAGTATATGTACGTCGTCGTTGTCAGATAGCAATGTCAACGCCTACAACTCAACGCTCAACGAATATGAATGAGATGTTGTTGGTGTTGCTTTTGCTGTTGCTGTTGATGCATATGTCTCTGCATTTCCATTTGCATTTTCAACAATTGTCAATTGTTGAGGACGCACTGCAGCAACGCCTGGCATTCAATTTGCATACTCGTTCATATGTAAGACGAGTGCGATACGAGTTGTTGTTACATTTGTCTGAACAACGACAAGCTCACTTTGATGCCATCAGGAAAGGCAGCCCCACCATCTCCACCTCCACCTACATCTCCTCCTCCTTTGCCTTTACCCTCAACAGCAAGCACAAAACTTGGCAAAGTTTATGTACGTCTGGTTCTTGTTTGTGTTCTTGCTATGTGAAATTTGCATAAAACTTAGTTTTTTTTTTACTTGTAGTCCCATTCTTGAAGCTGTAAGACTCCAACCTGGTCAACGACTTTAAGAGCAATCTGCACTTTGACCGCCTATCCCCCGTCCATGCGAGAGGACCAAAAGATGTCGCCAGTGTCGACAGCATAAAAGTCATTCAAAATTTGAGAATCTGCCACTCTTTGTGGGATCCTGCACCTGCAGTCAGTAATGGTACTTCACCCAAGCGGCTACTGCATATTCATTGGACAAAAGTTTACAGAGCTTATGGTAATGAAAATAATTTGGTAGCTTGACTGTTTTCTTGGCCAAGTGAACTTTAATTTAATGTTAATTGATGAACTTTTTTATAGTGCTATTCGACTGTTATAGTGCCCGAACACAGGATGTTGAGGAAGAAATTTAGCCTCTTGGTATCGTATAAATATAATTGTGTTTACATAGCTCAACATTCCAAAGGATCTACATAGAAACACTTCCGGCTTCCGAGTCACTTAACACTAACCAAATGTTTATTTTGGATTCACGCCCACAATTGATAAACCTACATATCAAGTCCCTTACTCATTCATACGATTTTTAAAATCACTCGAAGAAAATACATTGACATAAACACATTTCATTTGTAAGCAAAATAATCAATTTGACGCTCCATTTTTAAATAGAACAAGTTGTGTTTTGTAGAAAATATGTAATTTGGCAAATAATGGGTAAATCTCAAAAACCAAAGTATGTTTTAATGGTGTGCGTGGGTACGTATCTCTGTCTTAAGTAAACACTCTCTAATGTTGAAATGCAACTCACCCGTAGATAATATTAGTCGATCTCCCATAGCGGAGTCTGTTCTGCATGACGTCATATGTAAGTTGGGCCTACAAAACGAGTGGAAAGTGGACAGCGCGGCCATTGAGGGATGGAACTTGGGAGCCAAACCAGATCCTCGTGCATTAAAAGTGCTCAGACAACACAACATTAAGGATTATAGCTGCGCCAGACGATTAGTCGTAGATGATTTCGAGAAATTCGATTATATTTTGGGCATGGATCAGAGTAACATGGCCTCATTAAAACTCTTGATGCCGCATTATTCCAACGCCAAGTTGCTCTTGCTAAGTGACTTTTTATTTGGTTTCAAGCCAAACAATCAAGCAATTGAAGATCCCTACTACGTAAATATAAATTTAATTACATATTTTAGTGTCATTCACAATTATAATTACAGAATATTGGCGAGGCCCCCTTCGAAAAGATATTCGAGCAATGCTCTTACGCGTGCTCCAACTTTTTAAGACAAGCGCGCCAAAATGAAATTGTAATCAACAGCTGATGGTCGGAGCTGCCAACTTGTTGTGTGCGTAAAAATGCCAACTTGTAGCTATTTAAGAAGAAGACAGCAAACAAAATTCAGAGTACAAATTTGTAATTAAACAATGTCAAAGAAGATATTAATGATTTGTTTAGGTAATAAATTGAATTTTCACAGTTTTTACGACTGTTCAACTCAATCTACCTACAGGCAACATTTGCCGCTCACCCATTGCTGAAGTTGTTATGGTCGACGCCTTGGACAAGGCGAAGGTCGAAGATGTTGTTGTGGACAGTGCAGCCCTCGGCTCTTGGCACGTGGGAAATCGAGCTGATCCAAGAGCTCTGAGCACTCTCCAGCATCATGGACTGAAGAGCACACATATTGTAAGGCAGATAACAAAGCAGGACTTTAACGATTTTGATTACATCTTCGGCATGGACGAGGAAAACATGAGCGAACTGCGGCGTCTGGCCCCAAAAGGTTCCAAGGCAGAACTCTTAATGCTTGGTGATTTTGGCTTGAAAAAAGAAAATCGAATTATAGAGGATCCTTATTATGTATGTTTATGGTCTTTTAATCGTCACTTACATAAATATAACAACTATGTTTCTCTTTTTAGCAAAGAGGCGCAGAGGGATTCGAGACTGCTTATCAGCAGTGTGTTGTGGCTTGCACAGCATTTGTAAAGCAGCGACTGCTAAAATAAGTTCAGTAATAGGTAAACGGCTATGGATGATAACAATAATAAAAACTAATCAATATGAGCATGTCAACCGGTTTTTTTTTAATTGGTACTGTATGCACATATACTATGTGGATTTATGTACTTATCCATTTGTACTTTCATGAGTCATTCAATCGTATAAAGCAATCTTTGTGTGTTGAAATAATATTAGTGAGCTGCAACGTTCAATAATTTTATTTTCGTGCGTTAAAACCCCCGTTTTTATAAATTATCACAGAACTATTAATTTCACAACATAACTAAATAAAACTTGGCGATTGCGCATTGTTTGTTGCAGTACATTTAAGTGAACAGAGACGAAATGAAAGTATTGTTTGTGTGCTTGGGTAAATAATAAAATATTATATAATATACAACAGAATAAATTAAAATGTAAATATTCCTATAGGAAATACCTGTCGGTCCCCTATGGCGGAGGCGATATTACAAGACTTGATACACAAAAAGCAGCTGAAGGATTGGCACACGGATAGTGCCGGATTGCGAGATTGGAATGTGGGTTACGAAGCACAAGGACGCGCCCAGGATCTGTTGCAACAGCACGGCTTAAAGACAAAACACCGGAGCCGTAGAGTACGTATCGTATCCTTGAATAGAAATCCAAATAATTTTAAGTTTACCTTTACAGATAACCGAACAGGATTTTTACGAATATGACATTATATTCGGCATGGATAACAACAATCTGATGGAACTCCAACAAATGGCGGGGGAGTTACAGCCAAAACCTCAATGTCGAATACTGCTTTTGGGTAGTTACATCGGTCGCAAGGAAGATGAGATCATCGAAGACCCCTATTTTGTAAATATACCATATTAACAATTAAATGTTTTACAATTGCTCATTATAATTCTTTACAGAGCCGCGGAATGGGAAGTTTTCATGCAGCCTACGCACAGATCCTGGAAAGTTGTCAAAATTTTGTGCAAACACATGGCAAATTGAATTAAATATTAAATTTATCTCTACATTTTATCGAGTTTTTAGGCGCTCTATTATATATTTGTCATATATTATTAATTATTTGTATAATAAATTATTAGTAAAATTATAGCTATGCGCGATTTTCATTAAAGTTTAAACCCTTGGTCGGTTGGCGCCACCGTCAGCTGTTTCCAGTAGGCTTGCATTTTTAATAGCAACGATAAGTTATCGATTAATTTAATAAAAAAAATACCAAATACAATCAAGGCGACAACGAATTTTTCGAAAATAATTAACAACCCATTAGAAAACACAAGTTTTTGATTAATAATTCGCAATTGTTTTTGGCATATTTTTATTTTGAGAATTAGTAATACCATAGCACATAGATATAGAGAACTATCAGCACAAAGAGCAAATGTAAAAGAAACATCTCGATGGCCAACGTTAGGAGTGCCAGAGGATTAACAGGCGAGTATGTAATTAAGGCGAACATTTTGCAGCAATTGTAAGTAATTCTACTTGCTTAGTCCGCAGCTTCCAAGAGGATAATGCTCTACTCCTGAACAGTAAAAGTCAACTGCTTGTTGCGTGAGCTCTCGAAGCGGTTTGGAGTGTGCATGCTCAGCATGGCGGTGATGCCCAGACCGAGGATGCCAAGGAGAAAAGCAACCACAAGTAAGCCAGCCAAAATGGGAGCCGAGATGAAGCCGACACAATCATATACATCACCGAACTTACTGCGCCCATTTAGCCAGGGCTGAACTTGGTAATCAGTCAGGAAAAGATACATCTGAGTATCATTCTTGTTTGGGTTGCTAAATACCAACTTCTCCGAGGAGCAACGAAAAGAGAAGCCTAACGGAGCCGACGGCAGCGTGTACTCATTACCATGAGCCGGCAGAACAGCCTTGTAGTCCCGATATTCCACCTCCACGTTTCGCAGATGCCATGTGCCTCGCAATAGGGTGAACTTGAAGCGTAGGATGCACTTTTCGCTATTGTACATAAATGTAATGCTTAGACGACCATATCCCTTGGAACGTTGATCATCGAAGGTGATGAGCTTGTTGTGCTCATCCAGCAGCAGGGTTTCATTAGCCAGGCGCAGCTCTGGTGGACCATTCAGGCTAAGCACAGCCTTATTCCCTTCGGCAATGTAAATGTAAGTCGCCTCAGTTTCTATGGGGCCAGGTGTGGTGCTTACTCGAGTCGCCTCCTCCTCCTTGGGCTCGTCCTTGGCGTCACGCTTGGCCAAGAAATGTGCTTCCTCCTCGCGGTTGGCTAAAATTCCCAGTACTTCACCTTGCCCGTAGATAGTCAATGCATCGGTGTAGCCAGCTAGCAGCTCACCATCGTCCTCCTCATGGTGTCCTGATAAGTTAATGACCTGCACAAAAAGTTATGGCGTAAAGGAAGCGGGGTTACAATTCGTAATATGTATGTAATACATACTATGTATACACACCTCAATGTTGGCGTTGTAGCTGTATGGCTCTGCAGCCAGACTCCTCTGTGGCAAGTACGTCCAGACGCTGTTCTTCACCAAATTCTGGAACTTGGGGTACTTTGTGCCCTCCAGGCGACTCGTGGTGTTACGCACGAAAATTATAATCGCCTTGACATCTTTGAAAAGTTGCGTCAACGGCTGCTCCTTGGTTGTGGCATCGACTAATGCTTGGGGTTGCAAGTTAAACACCTTTTCATGACCCCAAAAGAGATATGGCCCGCTTATGGAAGCGCTGCAGCTGAGCACAAGACTTAAAAATAACCCCACTGCGATTAACTGCATTATTTATTGGCTATACGTTCGTAATTCTTAATGCTTAAGAAACTTCCAACACGCTACACTGCACTTCACTCGAAACTGTTTGAGAAAAGTCCAAGAGAAAAATCGATGACCTAGGGGCGAGTAATGCGCATGCCCACTCCAAATTTTATTAGTACCAATTTTCATGTGTCTGTGGTGGTTTCTTATGCTGGGGTGAGTTTTCTCACCAAATTCCTATCGTGTGGTGAATTTATGTTTGTACCAAATATGTATACACTTGTTGATAGAATACTGGACTAATTTATGTATTTACTAGATATACTATATATTGGTGATTTATAATGTAGATCATCGACGTATGCCAATGCTTGATCTCCAACACATTTAACAAGCAACTTGATAGAAAATCTTTCATTTTAATTAACACAATTATGAGAATCTTTTCCTATTAATAGAATGTTTATGGATGTCTATTTATATTTACATGGAGACACCTGGAAAATGTTTTGCTTTAAATTTTGTGAACTATTTTGTTTTATAATATATATAAAGATATTTTGGAATTTATGGATATTTGTGATTATTAATTTATTTTTATTTTTA
The DNA here is from genome assembly GCA_035043265.1 of Drosophila testacea. NCBI lineage: Eukaryota > Metazoa > Arthropoda > Insecta > Diptera > Drosophilidae > Drosophila > Drosophila testacea. The sequence goes on from JAWNND010000211.1 coordinate 967,597, forward strand.
CATACATTTTAGTACATACATATTTATACATATGTTTTTATTTACAGGAGTTTGCTACAAACTAAACTGATGACTGTCACAACGAATAGATAAAACTTTGGCTGGGTTGATGCTAAACTATATGAGAAACTGCCCTTGAAGGTTTTGGTGCCTGTGAGAAACGAGAAATAAGTTTTGGTATCAGAAGTTACAAACTTATAATAGTAATCCACTCACGCTTTTCATTATGATCCCTAACACCACATGTGCGATACGATATGGCCGACTTGCGTTTTTGATTCACATATCCCGGAATAAAAAGACTGGGTGCATCGAGGCGACCAGCTGCTATAAGTCGGGACATGTCCAGCTCAAGACGATGTGCAATGGGTCCCTTGAAGTGAATGATCATCTGAATACAGGCCCCGCCGTGCAGTTCCTTTGTTTTGCGGGCGTCCACGTCCAGCATCCATTCCGGAATTCCCATTACAGAACGCAGCTCTTCCAAAAATTGTGCTCTACAAAAGGAAAGGTAGCATATCAAATGTTCCATAAAGACATTTGTCTTATACCTACACAACAAAACGTGGTGGCTTTTGTAAATTGATGTACTTGATGACATTGTGGTCCGGTTCGATGTTGGCACAGGCGAAACGTTCGTGGGAATGGTCTGGTCCAAAAATTACAATGGAGCGTCCAATGGCCCCAACTGGTGCTTCCAGGGGAAAGTTAGAATCTGTGAGCACAACTCGTTCTCCACCAAGATCTGAAAAACATTCACCGTCATCAAAAATCAATCTGATGTACAAGCTGATGTACTCACCTATGGTTCCCAAACGCGCTCCCACGTCGCCTACATAGCATCTAAGCGGATTGTCCGGTCCACATTCCTGTTCATACAGATCAAGCTAAAACCAAGATAATAATAAGATACAATTGCTAACCAGGTATCCATTAAGACCTTACGTTTAAGGGATCTGCGAGTTGAGTATAATAGGGATTCCAGACGTATCCCCCCGCCACACAGCGCGTAGCTGTCGGTTTTACAGCAGCATCAACGCCCACAGGATTCACAAAGATTTGCCAGTTGTGGTTGCGTGTTGAATTGCGATCGTTCTTGCCTGGATGACGTAGCTTCACCTCAATGACTGTCTCTGACTGGCTGCCATCGTTGTGGATCAGTTGCGTCATCTTTATATAGCCATATGCGTAACCCGTTGGATGATGAAACGAAGCTATGCCTCGTAACTCCCTCGCCTCACTTGGACTATAGCCACGCTCCAGGGTGCTGAAATTATAAGATAACCACAACAGGAGTCGGTTAGTTCTATAATATGTCAACTAAATCTATTATCTAGAAGAACAGGTAATCTAATTTTTACCTGCAGGCCCAGCGAGCGTTCTTTTGCTGCTTTTTGATTACCACTGAGCGTCCAATGATGCTGTTGTAGCCAAATAGCGGCAGATTGGTGTCGTTGTAGGCGTCCTCATAGTGGGTCAGGCCAATCAGACGTCCAAATTTACCGCTTAGATCACCCATTTCATACTGATCGCTTGTGCCCTGTTTGGGCGGAGGTGCGGACTTTGAATTGACGTCGAAGGGATTCCAGAGACCGTACAACGTAGATGCCTCGCAGGGAAAAGCCAGATTTGCCTCGACTGGTGTCTATAAAAATGTCATATAAGAAACTGGATGCAATAGATAATAAGCAAGTGTTACCATATGTATGTGATAGCCACTATTGTCCTTTAGTCCTTTAAGCTGCACCTCAACATTGCTGATGTCATACTCGGATTGCTGTGTGATTTCCATCTTACCACTGACTGTTAGCTCGTCTCCATTGGCATACCAATCCTTGGCCACAACCTTACGACGATAATGACCGATCAAGCTGGAGCACGCCAACCTTTCACCCCTAGCTTTGGGGCCGTTATCATCATAAATGACCAGGGACTTGCCCAGAATGCTATGGGGACCAGACAACGGCAGGTTGCCATCGCTAAACATACGTCGACTCAACTTTCTAGCCTTGTGTATTCCACCAGCTATAGTCAACCTTCCCAAACGTGCATCGAGTGCACCCAAGCGGCACATTGCCGGTAGCTGAGGTCGGCAATAATCATCGACGCTGCGGTTGCCCCAGTCAACCTTGAATGGATTGAAAACCCCACCAGCCGAGAGACAACGCTGCTGCCAGTCATAAAAGTCCTTACCCGGTGGATTACTGTGTATGCCCCAGCGATGATCAAAGGTGCTATTCTGCGTGGAACCATCTGCCTGTATCAGATACTCAAACAACACCGTCGTGTCCTGCCAAGGCTGTTCGGCAGCTTGGCGAAGGATAACACGTCCTACCACTGGATATCGGAAAAGAACCTGTAAGTACCACAACATTTAAGAAGATGTTCTCTCCATTTCTCCAGATTAGAGATGAATATTCACCTGTGCCGTAAACATAGGTTGCTGGGAGACCCCATTGCGTTGGTATTGATTCAACGTCGAACAACCCCATATGTTCTGGGTTATATTGTGGACATCAGTGCGGTTGTATGTGTAGATAACTAAACTGCGATGGGCGATGCTGTGGCGACCCTGCAGTGGCAAGTAAAGGTCCCAGTAGAGACCACTTAACTCGGAGCTGGTGCCGGGTAGAACATATTGATGAAAATATTGTTTGTTTCGACCTTGAAGCTTGCCACTGAGATCACCCAGAGCATATTGCTCCTGCGTTCCATATCCCGGCGGTGGCACATGTTCTAGTTGCAGTTCCCGGGGATTGTGTAACTCACCCGTGGTCTCGCAATAGTCCGACTGTCCAAGGCGTTGTGGCGTTGGGGACAGACTGTGAATCCGAAAGGCTGCCACATCCTCGGCAAACTTGCGACTAACGTGCTGGGCAAGCGGTGTGGACAGAGTAAAGTTGAGAAAGGTTGGATCAAACTTGGAGCGCTGTGTGAAGGTTACTTCGCCCTTAACGCCACCCGAATTAATAAAAGTTCTGAAAGCATAATGGATTTTAAACCACGTCTTCTTCGGAATGAAGTTTCTACTCACTTGTAGTATGAGGTTTGGACGTGTCTTATTTGTGTGCAGGCCAAGAAGTTGTCCGGATGTTGGTTGTCGTAGATAACTAGATAGAGTGTGCGATGCGGAATAGTCAGATCTGAGGGCAACAGCGCCAGTTTGGCATCCCGAAACACACTGCGCTGAGACATACGAAGGGCATTCTTGGCCACTCCAATCCTGCCTAGGCGCGTGTCCAAGTCCCCAATGCCTTGACCAGGGCCACTTCCCTGAGGATCGAACACCAGCTGCAGGAAATTGCAGTTGTCCTCGCTTCGATGATGATCGTGCTTAAAGATATCCGTCACAAATATCTTCCAATGATGTTGTGTGAACTGACGATTGTCTTCCTGGGTTGAGGATGGCTGCTCCTGAATATGAAATAGATCCGAGTAGATCAGCGTGTCTCCGCCGACGCCATCGGTTGGTGCCAGCCACCGAAAGTAAACAGAACCCGCAATTGGAGTATTGAAACGTGCCTCTGCCATGTGCTCCATTGAGTTCTGTACAGTGGTTATTGTGGCACAGATGCGGGCATTTGAGTTCACCTCCGTTAGGACTAGGGACTTGCCCCAAATGCCACGATCACCAATGAGTTGCATCTTGTGCTGCCAAGTGGATGTCTCGTTGCCCGGCAGCACCAGATATTCCAGATCCTCATCAAAGCTTATGACTTGCGTACCCAGCCGATCGAGCTCACAACGTTCATCGGGATCGGTATTTGTATAATCCACGGGAAATCGTCGCACCGCCCAGCTCCATACTTGATCCGGGTACTGCAACGTGGCTTCCAAATTGGACTGGATCTCCACAAGATTTTCTCCGCTCTGCCGAAATGTAATCTCGCCATGGAGACCATGTTGAGAAATATACGCTATCAGATGCTGCGCATCAGCTGTTTACGAAACGGTGAGCAAAGCAAAAGAGCCAAAAAAAAAAGAAACATGACTCAACATGAGTGTGGTGGAAAACAAGATGGTAAATTCACTTTCGCCTTCGCTTACGTGCATCACAATGAAAGTAAACGACATTGGAGGATTTGCATACAATGCCATTCCATTTCGTAGTGGGAATTTTAAGTAATTAGCCAATGCTTTTCCGTATCAGGTTATATACTTGTACTTACCGCCACTTAGTGTTGCAACTCCAAAAGCCAAAATGACACATAGCACTGTTCTGTGACCCAACAGTTGACTGCTATGACTCATGATATAAACCTGCTTTCTTCTACCTTTGTTACCAAAGTTATCCTTCCTAGTTCCCAAACGTTACCAAATAATTACAGTAACTCTATGTACTTTCATATTCCGCTGCGCATGCGTGCACTCAATGGGAAATTCAGCTGAAAACTGGTCGAACGAAGGTCCAACAAGACAAAAAACAGCTCAAGCCATTTGGCCAACTGTGGTGAGTTTGCTTGGTCGGCTTTGCTGAGGTTTTGTTTTGCTCCGCTCAACCGGCTATACTCCCAGCTGGCTTTACTCTCACATAGTCGAACATTGACAGCGGCAGGTCTAAAAAATATTCACATGGGGCAAAACATTAGCCGGCGCCCCAATGGGAGATACATACATATATTGAGTTACGATAAATATATTTTATTTATGTATATATATATTACGTTTATTATATTTTATTTGGTTGCGTTAGAAATTTTGTGACAAATTATGTATAATACCCCTATCTGGGGTTTTAAAAGTACGTCATTGTAACGTTAAAAAGGAGTTTAAGTATTCTTATGTTACCCTAACCCAATTAAACGAAACTTGGATTTCTTTTACTAGACGACTTGGTTATACTTTATTCCATTAAAGTCATCGACATCATCATCATCATCATTATCATTGTTATATAAAAACAGTTCTTCATTTTGAATTTTTTTTTATATTTCTGACCGGGTTAAAAAATTATTTTTGAAATTAGTTTCTTCTTGCCATATAACTTAATTTATACTGAAGTAAAGATTTTGCATTTAACAACTTGTTGCATTTTGAATTGGTGTTTTGTTATTGTATTAGTTCATAAGTAAAGTGTAAATTGATGGTACTGCTTATTGAAATAAGCCTATGTACTAATGATTGTGTATTGTAATGTTATATCAAAACTAGTAAATATGCTTATCTTCTCTCACATTCCCTACCTTTCCCATTTTCTTCTCTGGTACTGATGCTCGCACAATAGTTCTGCCCTCGAGCAGGAAGATTGTACGCTCTCGAAATTACATATAAGGATAGTCGCTATATGCGTTGTACAACGATATTGTATCGAACTAAAAGTCGAGCACGTCCGTTAGCTAAACCCTTATATCGCATGTGAATAAGTTATATACTTAAGATCATAGTGTATCAGATCGCTTTGGTTAAGCGAAAGGCCACCTCCGTTGTTAGGAAATCATAAACGTGAACTCTTCAAAAATAAATCAACTTTTGCATTTTTAATAACTTTTCGATACTTTTGAACGCATAAACTAGAAACACTGATAGTTCATAAGCAGAAAATTTATGATTATGTAAATTCGTATAAAAGAATTGTAGTGAATGAACTTTTTGATTTTCATTTAGGCTAACTCTCAATAACTTTGTATTTTGATATATGTTTATAATTGTTGTAAATTGAAATTGTTTAACGAACGATAGAGATATACATAATAATAATAATAATAAAATATGAAGTAAATAGATATTTTGTGTTTAGAAAGATATTTATATATTTAGCTCTCAGATAAAATTACTCTAATGAAATTGTATGTCTCTCTCTCCTTAACCTCTGAAAAAAATAACTAACAAATGTGGGCCAAGGCCTAAACTATCCATCTTTATAGCTACCCACTAGACGCGACTGTGGTACGAGCACCACACCGCTTGCTCTGCTCATCTTTCTCTATGGTTCTTCAACGAACAGCAATTAAAATAAACATTAAATTTTCATTTAGTTTTTTTTTTTAGTTATTTTTTTGTTGATTTTCATAAGTGTTTTTAAATAAAATAGATTTCAAATATTTATAAATTTTACGTGTAAAATTTAATAATAAATCAACTAGAAAACTAGCTGTCAAGATGGCGATTTGACATTCGGATTTAAAGTATCCCTAAAATGATACGTGGAACTTGGTACATGGTGAGTGACTACAAGTTTGTTGTTGTTGTTGTTGTTGTTGTTGATGGTGTTGTTGTTTGCTACCAAATTTTTGTTGTTGAAGAAGTTAAGAGTATTATGGTAATTTGGTGGTGTGTTGTGTTTTGGTTAACAAAAAGAATATTACATAAATATTTAAATTTACATATGTAAAACGAGCATTTCTTTTAATTACGTTTATTATTTTTTTTGACGATTTTAAAAGTTTTTGGTTGTAATATGGATGTTGAGTTAGAGTTAGGATGTGTTTGGGGCTGCTGCTTAGGCGGCTTCCTCTTCTTCCTCATCACCCTTGCCGGTGAGCATTTCAATCAGGGATGCGGTATCGATTTGGTTCTTGTCATCAATGACCATCTGATCGAAGGCATCATCGACCTCCTTCATGGTGAATTTGTCACCGAAGCTCATGAGCATTTCGCGGAATTTATCACCATCGATGAGACCATCGTTATCGAATGTTTTGAAGGCAGCAATAACAACGTCGTCTTCATCGTTGGCACCAGAGGTGGCCATACGGTTGGCGAACAAGGTCAGCAATTGGGTGAAGTTAATTGGACCAGAGGCCTCTCCCAGCATGGTGTCCAACTCCTTGTCATTGGCGATCTTGCCGACGGAATCGAAGGCAGCGCGCAGATCGTTCTTGCCAATAATACCGTCCTTGTCGGCATCCATGAGTTGGAAGGCCTGATTCACGCGCGCAGATTTAGAAAGAGAGAGAGAGAAAGAGACAGAGAGGTGGTTGGTGATTTGGTCGTTGACTTGTGCGATAGACATGCAGGTTCGGTAACGATCATGGATGTATCATGGCATAGGCATAGGCATAGGCGTGGACACAGGACCATGGATAGGTTATGGTTGTGCTGATTTTGGTAACTTACTTCCTTGAATTCGGCAATCTGCTTCTGGGAGAAGACAGAGAACACGGAGGAGCCAGCGCGCTTCGATTTCTTGGAGCCACGCGAGCCGCCCGACGCTCTCTTCGAACCAGTAGCAGAAGCTGGGGCAGGAGTGGCAGCTGGTGCGGGGGTTGCTGCCTCAGACACAGCCTCAGAAGCGGTTTCGGAAGTACCACCCTCTTCCTTGGTCTTCTTCTTCTTAACCTTCTTCTTCTCATCCGCCTAGAATATTAGAAATTAGAGATTGAAAAGAAATTGTAAATGAATAAGTGTACATTTTAAACAAAGTAATTCTATTTGTATTGATTTTGTGTGTTCAATAAATAACATTTAACAGTGAATTGTCTTTTAAAATTTTTTTCAAAATATTTTCAATGAAATTTTTCCAATATTTTATATGTCTAAAAATATTTGGCCCGAATTACGTAAGCTTCTAGTAGTATATATCCGTCTCGCTCGAGCTATCGGATTACGTTAGCGACGCGTAGCATTCCTGCGTTTTGACCGATCCATTTTTAGAATTACACACATGTGTATATGGAGCATTTCGGAATGAAAACTTTTCACACAATTAGTTTAAGTTTAAAAATAGTTTGAGATCCATTATTGAACTAGATAAGTATTTATGCTGGTATATCCATATACAACTAGCACAATAATCCACATAAGGCTGAGTCATTAAGGTCAGCACGGTAGCATTGATAGATTTTAATTAAAGAATCACTTCATATTTAATTAATTTCAATTGTAATATATGAAACATAGTTTTGAATTGAATAGAGTTTCAGTTTGATTGTTGAATAACTTTAAATTGCAACTAATTCACTGCACAAATAAGCGCGAGTCCTTTTTTGCGTAATGCATATGTCCATGCATTATATGTAGGTATATTGATTGGTATATCCCGAGTCTCCTTACCATGGTGCTGAACTTTGTTGTGTTGTCTAATCGAGTCGAGCGGTCAGAGCACACTGAATCAATGGCTGATTTTATCGTCAAGACAATGATGTTTTAAGATCTTTTTCGACTTTTCTTCTTCATTCGCTTTTCACATTGGACCCACATACCCGAACACGATTATTACCCGAAACTTGGCATTCGGCATCATTCGGCTCTGCTCGAAAGCGTTCGGGTCGCTTTCGGCGTATCTGTATCTGCACTATTCGTGCTGCCTTTTTTAGTATCTGCGTGGCGAGGTACGCCCAGGCGCCCGGTGGGGTGCGGGTGTGCTGTTGGCCAGGCAGCTAAGTTGGTTTAAATGTTTACTCATCGTGTGCCCCTCTAATCAAAATCTAATTTTAACGGCAAGAGAAAATAAATGCTGTTGTAGTTGTTAGGAAATGCGTATATGCATATGTGTTTTAGTTTGTGTATATATCAGATATATCTGTATATATATTGTGAAATGTTGAAAATATTTGTGAATTTCATGTGATATGAAAAGATTTTTGTGCTTTTTCTATATACATTTCTACATATAACATAGCAATAACACGCAAGAGCCCGACATCTTGTTTTGTATTATTCATCTTTGCTCTTGAGGCGTCTTCGAAGGTGTCCTCTTGCTCTGAAATCACCTACATTTCCCTTGGATCACTCCTACATATAGTTCAATCTGTGCATGTATAATCACATATATACATATACCTAAGAGTATAGGAATGGCCTGGTATATTCTGTATGAGTGTATTTATACCCAATAGGTTATATACAAGACGAACATGTTCGTATTTTACCTTGCCTATTTTCAACGACTGGCATTTTCTGTTTTAAAAATGTTTTGCATATTGTGCAATATAAAGAGAACAAAGAATTCCAAAGCGTTAGCTTATACAGATTTTGTGTCGCATATATAACAAAGAAACCCGATTTTTATATTATTCACAACAATTCATCCGTACCAATGAGAATTTTCCATATTCTATTGCATAACAATAAGAAATATGGATTATTTTACTTTTTGTAAAGTTAAATGAACTTTTCTTAAATACAAAAATATATAGTATTTAAATTATATCAAGTTTTTCTTAAACGGTAAAATTTCATATAATTTCATATCTAAGTAAGTTACATTATTTCTTACTTTATGAACTCTTGGTTATGATTTTTTATAAACGTTTGAGATTAGATTTGCAGTAGAATGGATATACATACTTTAGAAACATATTCAGCCTAGCTTAATGGTATTTACAATGTACAATTTTTACTTAGATCCCCAATTTGATCTGGACCGAACTTAAAGAGCTAAACGTCTTAATGTAAACATTATGTTTGTACTATATGAAGTATCGCTTTGTGTTTATTGACTGTTCTTACCTAGCATTTTTCTTTTCTAAATTAAAACAATATTAATAACTTTATGATTATTATTATTTTAGTTACTGATTAGTTTTTAAGAGATTTACAAGAGATGTAACATTAGCAGATTTGTTGTCAAATTTAGTAGTAATTTCATAAAAAAAAAGTTTGCAAGAATAGCCACACATCTTCGCAGGCGACGGGATATTCTAAGGATAGAACTTGAAATATCTTAAAGCAGGCATCCAAGCTTTTAACAAAAGAACCCGTTTTCAGCAGCTTGTTGTTTAAAAATATGTAAAACCCGGTAAAATCATCCGTAGACAGTCCTTTGGAGAGACTTTTTCTTAATCTCCTTTATTTGACGTTCGTAATCATTTAATGATGGCAATAGAAGAACAAGGATCTCCTGAGCGTCAATTAAGCTAACTTTTTAATTCGTCTTCCTTAAGTTCCTTTTAATCTGTTTGTGGAAGGCAACATATGCATTCAATAAAATGGTATAAATGTAGTCTTGCGCATCTAAAAATATTAATTGTTTTTATTTGATCTGGTTTGGCAAAACTAGTTTTTTTGAAAGCATTCTATTTTTCCAACAAAAAATGACCCTTCGATGGGTATATGTAATTAAAATCAATATCAAAATAAAGTCAGATTACAATATTAAAAAGTCAACGAAAAAAAAAGTAATACTAGTAGCGAAGCTTTTGGATCGCAAAACTTTGAAATAAACTCCAAGCTTCCCATTTCCCTCACTTCCTTTTGACGTAAATTGCACGTCTTTTGCCACTTCTGAACAGTGTTATCCCAATCCTCATCTTCTCGATTTAGATCAGTTCTATACGCAGCCGCAGTTGAGGAATCTATATCAACCTGAAGGTCGGAATCGGTTGAAATCGGTGTTAAGGAAGAATCAGAAGTATTGCTTGAAGCTTGCGTTTTTTGGAACACTTTGTTTTGACTATAATTTAAATTCTATGGAATAAATAAAATATTCATTATAAAATTTGTTGCTTTTAGTTAAGGAAATAACATATAACATTTAAACTTACTTTTCAACTAACTTAACTAATGCACCTACGAAAATGTCTAACTTTCGTATGAATATTGTTATAAATTTCTGTAAAATGTTGTCAGAGCTGGAACATTACCATTAACTTACGTTTGAGGTAGGGATACACGGAAACAATGTTCATCTGGCTCATTGTTAATATCTGTGAATTCACCTGTAAAATGCATTTCTTTATATAGCAGCTCATCATATTTGTTTAAGTTTACTCCAAAGTCAAACTCGGACATAAACTCAATTTCCTCTTTTACTTTGCAATTTTGATCCATTCTTCCACAGATATTACCCTATTAAAAGAACGGCGTTCAATTTTTGAGAACGAATCGAATTTTATACAATTACTACCACTAAGTAGTTAGTTGTAAAAATTTTGAGCTACAAAATCGGTCACAATATCTACGATCTGAACGTTGTCTTGATTTATGCAACCATTATCTTCACACTAAATATATTTTTAAGATAAATGTAATTGCTAATTAATCTTAATGTCGCCTTTTAAAGTTACCACCACTTAAATTTATTTTTTGTTCATTTGTTGAGCATACATAGTATATGCACCAAATAAAAAGTTATAATACATCTTCTTTACATTTACTACATCCTTATTATTTTCAAATATGACATTCAAATATTCCAAATTGCTTTGATATAACATTGAGTAGACATAATTGAAATTGAACTTTGTGCAGATGTTCATGCTATTCATATATTGAAAGTGATTTTAATCGAATTTTCAAAGCGTTGTAAAATTTGGCATGTAACCAGGCGACATAAATGTTGGCTGTAAGCCAAGCTAAAACAGCCGACGACTGCAAGATAATTTTGAATTTGAACATCAATTTAAAAATAATGCAGTGTGCTACGAAAGGTGAGATAAATGTTAACGGAACATTCAAATCTATAGCCAGCAAGTGTTTCATTTCCCAAGGCTACCGGACAGATACAATTGCGCAAATCTGACACCATTGATAATATATCCATATTGACATTGGCAAAAAAAAATCTTTGTATATAATTGAAACGATTTCATTTACAAAATAAAAGAGAAATGGATGTTTCATTTTAATAACAACATGATCATACAATTATAAAGCTACATAACATACGAAGAATCACAAATGTGGTAAAGAAACCACAGCCTACGCATAACATTTGTTTATCTGAAGATTGTCTAAATATAGAGCCAAATAAATTTCAATGTGTACATTTCTACAATATATGTTTTAACGAATATGCATATACAAAAATGATCTTATATACATCAATATATGGTACTTAAACGAACATGGAAGAATTTCATTTGTTTCTTAGGTAGATAGTTATCTGTTAGCTTGATTTTCCACATGGACGTCATTGGGAAGCAACTGTATTAAGCATATATATTAAATGTTGTGCTAAAAATCTACATCTAGAGAAAGATCCCACGGCGAGAGCGCTATTCACACATTCATCTAATTTACTCAGTTTAGCAGGCCTCCAATTGTCTTGGTCTTATGCCTTGGCAGCGCGATAGCCAAAAATAGCTGTGCCAACGCGCACTATAGTGCTGCCCATTTCAATCTGTAAGAAAAATATCAAGAATATAGCGACTCTGCTGTTGCCGTACTAAGAGTACGTACCGCTCTGTCATAATCGTTGGACATCCCCATAGAGACCATAACTGATTCCGGTGGCAGATCGTTCGCTTGGCAAATGGAGCTGTGCACCTTCAATAGTGAAACAAAGTCCGGGTTGGGACCGTTACTATAATCGAACCCATATGCTCCAATAGTCATTACGCCTATTGCCTGTAGATTCTTCAGATTGGTCCTGATGTATTGATAAAGTGAAGGCGCAGTAGTAGCGTCTACTCCGCTTTTTACTATCCAGAGTGAATACAAGATAATGAATACGTTTTGGATGACAACTAAATTATTTACCATCTTCTTCACTTGTGTTAATTTGAACCAGAACACGCAGAGGCTCACTGGGTACTGGCTGCACCTTTGCCCAGGCCGCATCAAGACTTTTTGCCAACTTTTCGCTATCGACAGTTTGTATCATGTGCAGATTAGGCAGCTTCAGTACCTGTTACAATTAGTGGTCAACATTATGATTAAGGGCTTTGTTGTAACCTTATCTAATCAACGCTACAAAATGAGCTGTTCAGGCCAGACAAATTCAACACACCTTGTTGATTTTATTACTCTGCAGATGGCCAATTAAATGCCATTTGATTTCAGGGCATTGTGATAAAATATCCGGATGCTGACTCTTCTCAACCAGTTCCTGCACATAGTTCTCTCCAAAGTGTCGCTGACCGGCGTTGTAGGCCTCAATTATACATTCAGCCGGCTTAGTTTTGCTAACGGCAACCAAAAGTGGCTTGGGTGCGACAATTTCCTGATAAGAAAATAGATTAGGCACGTCTGATTTTATATAAAATCGGGCTTGGTCTAACCTTCGGACGTTTCTGCAGAGCCACCTCGATTTGCTTCAACACATGCTGTAGGCCGGCCTTTATGTCGAATTCGGCCATTGTACGACGTAGCATTTAACAATAAAAATGGATTTATGAATATGGTTTGTATATTTTTTGCAATATTTGATAAAAGTGGTCATCTGCTACTTTATCGATAAATTTTCCTTTGTCGGCCTATTTCCAAAGTGACCAGCATTGAGTGCGATATATATCGGGTTTAGTATATATCGCAATTTACGTATTTTTTCGGGTGTACAAAGAAGGCGGGAGATTTTTGAAGATTACAATTTTTGACCAGTTTAAAAATATGTTTTTATCCCAGCAACACATGGCTATACAGTTCAAAACAGTTTCCTCAATAGAGACTCCCAGATAATGGAAGAGGCTTTACAGCGGAGTAGCGATGCGGTGGGAGCTGCAGTCGAGTATTTGCAAGCTATCAAGATTACTGAGATACGACAGACCCTTGAGTTTTTGGGCGTGCAGCACGTGGAGGTCTTAATAGCGCTATTATTTTTTGTAATGCTACAGTTTACAAAATTCACCGCCGTTCTTATGCTAGCTTGTATGATAGCTTATGCTATATTCTATATGGTAAGCAAACATTTATTGAATAAGTACAGTGCTTGATGAAGATCTCATTAGTGGGACACTTGGTTTCCCGAAATAAGGGAAGGTCTGTCGGGATCTACGCAAAATGTTGACTATGGTCATATTTACGGCTCTCCTTATTGGACTAGTTATGGTCCTAGCTATGGGCCTAGCAGTGTCGGTAGAAATGGTTATAGCAGTAGCGCTAACTCCAATTATGACTATACCAACGCCACCTCGTTCGCCAACTCAAATCGTGATGCACGAACATCCGCTTTGTTTCCACCCTACTCAAATAGCGAGAATGGAGAAACGTTGCCAGGTTTGCGATAGAATTAGGTTTATCTGCTGTGTATATTGTAGGTTTACTTTCAGGAGATCACATGTACGATACGGAAGAGAAGCATATCCGACTGAGAAGCTATTTAAGTTCAACTCCACCCTATAACCCACCAGTACAAGATCGTTCAAACCAAAGGAAAATTATTGCCTCGGGAGCTAATACACCAGTAGGTCACCGACTTTCTTCTGCCGATGTACGACCACAGCGAAGACCAGCTACAAATCCAATAGACGATAATAGATATGCACGGCGAGACCCCTTAGCTTTTCGAAGACTGATTGCCAATGATTATAGAATGTATCGACCAACCACTTCAACTGATGTTCACCAGTACCATAATTATACAATACCAATACCGGAAGAGAGGGCAAGAAGATTACCTGGCTTATTTGATGAGTACAGGCTGAAAAACCGACGTAATAATGAAAAAAGACCCTCAACCCATAAAAAGTACTACGGATCCGAACAGTTTGAGCGTTTGAAAAATGTTTCCCGGGAAAATATATTGCACAGATCGCGCAACACTCCAGGAGTGTCGCCTATCCGCTCAAGCGGTCCCCATGGTCGTTCTAACGCCGGCAATTACTATAACTCGGACAGTTCTAAAAGCAAAGAACGAAAATAAATCACGTTCTTAATCTAAATGTATTAATCTCAGATTCCATCGAAGCTAGCCTGTTCCTTTTACAAAGCCGTTGCAAAGGAGATGAAAATAATCGACAGTTCCCTACTCGCTATCTAAATGGAATGGAAACTAATCAAATTAAAAGTAAAAAGTATAATAAACCTGTATTAGCTATATATCATGCAATATGAAGAAAGAAGCACGTTGATTCATATACCCATGTACATGTGAAATATAAATTCAAAGTTAATAAAAAAATACAACTTTCAGTATTGAGGAGACAAATTCAAATTTGTTTAAAACAAAAAATCACCTGATCGATCATGATCATTATTTTCTAAAATTCATTCGGCAAAGCCGTCACCTTTGCATTTTTTATGGAATTTTTTTACACGACAGCAGAAAAATACCAATTTTGGTATTTTAAGTTATTTTTAATTTTTATACACTTAGCTAATTTGGTAACACTGCCCATAATTTGTTTATATTTGTTGTAAGCTGTAATAAATGTCAAATTTACAGCTGACCCAGGAAAAACTGTAAGTGGTTAACTTAAAATAAATACTGTTTCATTATAGAGACCATAACATGAATGAACTTTTTACAGCGACGCGTTACGCTCGGAGTACAGGCCACGCCGACCGTGCGCTCTGTTAAAATATCCACGACCGAAAACAAAGCCAGAGTATCTGTCTATATATCCATGGATAATACTGGATGAAACTGATCCACACTTTGTGTTCTGCGCCGTCTGCGAGTGTCGGCTAAGCGCCAAACGCTCGGATCTTGGCAAGCACGAAGGCAGCATCAAACACTCGGAGAATGCACAGCGCAAATCTGTGTTGTCCAAAGTAAAACCTGAGACGGCAAATGGTGTGAAGTGGGAGTACAATGATGATGATGATGATGGCATGTTGCCGCTTCAGTTTGCGGCAGTCGCTGATCTGTGCAAGACCGAGGTAGACAATGAGGATGACGAAGGCGATGCCGATGCTGAAGAAGATGAGGCTGAAGCTGACGCTGAAGCAGACGACGACGAGGCAGAAGCGGACGTTGATGCTGAGATTGATTCCGAATATGAGCCTAAATCCAAACGACATATTTCGGAATCAGATTCTCAACATTCTGGCATGCTGGATTTTTTGCCACTGCAGGTTACCATTAATGAAATGCCTCATGTTCAGTTAACACCAGCAGCTCAGCTTTCACACTGTCAGCCCACTACAGCAACGCCACAGCCTTGCCGAATTACCATTAAAAAGGTTACTGCGCCGTTAACAAAGGTGGGCACGTCCAGTACGCCAATTAGCACCACCCAATCGCAGGAGATTACCTCAAAAGCGACTATAACGCCTATAGCCACAGGTTGCTACACACCAACAGCGCGTCCTCCGCAGTTACAGTCCTATTCTGCCAGGCAACTGCAGTCATATCAACTACAGCACCTCACATCAATAGAGCACCAATCGCGCGATTCCCTTGATCTCTTTTTTGACAGCATTTGCGCCACGGTCAAAACTCTGCCACCAAAACTAGCTACTGAAGGCAAAATTCGCGTAATGCAGCTTATCGGAGAATTGGAACTACGCGCCATCAATGAGCGCGAGGCTCTTCCCATTACAAGTCCGACAACTACCCCTGTGGACGCATCCACCACAGCTGGACTTGCAGATGCGCCCGGAAGCAGCCAGCAAAACTCAACAGTTGCATCAACTACCAAATGATCGCTGTGCTGGCTTAATTCCTGGAACCAGTTCAAATCATACTCTTATTACTAGCAAAAAAGATTGTGTGTACAGTGTACACTGTATACTATCTACTATATTGATTGTTAATATATATTGATATATATAGTATTAAGCTTCATTCACAACCGTCAGAACAGTTGTAACTTTGACCAAGCGTGTGTGAGGTAAACACTGTTATCGGCATATGCGGCTGTTATCGGTTAGAGATTGATTAAGTAAATACCATACAATTATTAATTAATTAAAATTTATCATAAAAAGTCTGACAAAATCATCGATTATAATTATTGCACTTAAGATTAGGTAATTTAATGTTTAAACCTTTAGAACAATGGTTTGCAGTCCATCATGGCCTTGGCGCAGTAATGCGGGAATTGTAAGCCCTGTAGAAAAACGTCGGCTATGCTCTGTATGGGTAAAAGAAAATATCAGAGGTTAGGTTTGTTATTTATAAGTTTAATGAAGGCTGCTAGGATTTTCTGCTTTGTTTTATTTTCTTTTATCATAAGACTAGTTGACTTAGGATGTTGATGGTGTGCACATACGTATGAGTAATGGTTGAAAAATCTACAAGTTGCGATAAGCGCCCGCACTCGGCAACTATAAAATAATGATGTCATCGGGGATTTTACCCCACCCACTTACCGAAAGTGAAGGAACGCAGACGACGATGCAATAGATGACAATGTAAAAAAAGCGCAGAAGAACGCCACAGCGAATGAAACAATCCAGAGGACCAGAAGCCAGAAGATGAACCAAATTGGATTACCCATGTTGTTCAATAGAGCTGTTTGTTTATTTTGATTAAAGCTGAAAGATAAGAAATGAAAGCGATTCTTTGATACAGCGGTAAAACAAGATTAAAGTGGGTCACTCAATCCAAAAGCTTCACTATAATAAGAGTGCATTGTAGAATAACAGAAATGTCCTCAAATGAATTTCACTTTTGACAGAATTTGGCTTTGAAATGCGTGAAACACATTGAAACTACCTACATATTTGGTGTTGTTTTCGTCTACTACACCCATAAATAGATATGATGATATATGTATGTTCATATGTAGATGCATACATAGAAACGTATCTAAGCCGAGGTAAAGTAGTTTGAAAATTTAAGTTCGTTGCCAAGTTCGAAGCAGACGGCATAAGCTACCTTTATCTACACAATCTATTTCGATATCATATTTCATTAATCACTTTCTATCAAAATATGTATCACAACTGTAGTCTGCACATTTTGTTGCTAACAGGAGTGAAATAATATTAAAAATAAATTAGACACAATTTTAAAGGGTACACAAACTTCGACTGAAAATTTTGATCATTTTGAACAGCACAGTAATTGTAAAGATTAAGTCCTTCAGCTATAAGTCTAAGGTTTAAAGTCAAAAGCTTTTCTAAGCCAATAATATGATAGCATTGTGTAATTTGGTTGTGATCTTCTCTTAAAATTATGCAAATTATTTGTTTTGTATTTGGGCGTGCCTGCATTTCAAGTTTATGTCATCGTTGTAAAAAATTTTTATATATATATACATATGTACATGTATTCATAAACAAAATATTTTTAAAGGTCGAGACCGTTCATTACTTGTGTATGCCAGAAACGCAGGTGTATTTACTATTGCAACAATAACTTGTTACTAACAATTTGAGTTTCGGTATGCGTACAATTTATAAATAACATTTTTATGCGCGCCTACGCCAAGTAAATCAACAAGAAGAACACTAAAACAACAACAACGTACAAGTAGTATAAAGAGAAGACCCACCTTAAAGTGCAGGTCGATCGGCGGAACGACGTTCGAGTGGGACGAGCTGTAAACAGAAACTAAACAAAACTCGTGCAACAAGTTATATGAGAGTTCATACAAGGCTGCCAGATCTTTGCTTTAAGCAGCTTTCGGCAGCCGAAAAGTTTGCTTCACCATATAATATAAAATTATAACTAAAAGTATGATAACGACAGAGCTTTTTTTCAGCTACATAGAGCTTTTTTCAGTGGCTAGGTGTTATAAGGTCTTTACAATAAAGTGAGATTCTGTATGCGATGTTTTGAGATCATATATAGACATTGAAAAAATAGGCCTAACTCTGAAAATAAAAAATGGGAATACAAAAGAGAAATAAAATTAAAATTGAAAAACTGTGTTTTTAAGGGAAAATTTACTGTTTAAGTTTGCTTCAAGCCAAAGAGTGTAAATATAAGATTTTTTAGGAAGATGGAGTTGTTAGTGATCCTAGTTAGGGATCTGCCAGTTATAAAACATTAATTACCGGCTTAAGCGCTTTTTGATAATTACCTTAATCCGCAAAGTCTTTAGAAATGTGGGTGAGAGAACATGTTATAAAAGTTTATGTAAGTTTGAAGTAAAACTATAGTAACGACAATTTTGAATACATTGAGGATTACATTTGGCATTCAGATAAGGCAAAAGCTATCGATAGTTGAAAGCTACATACACATTTACACATGAACATTTATACATAATAAAAGTTACACTCAATCATCGCGTAAGCTTTTAACACAGCTGAAAGTAAGAGCTTTTGCGGCAGCCGAATATTTTTATATCAATTTTTAAAAGCCCCCTTGAACCATATTTGAACTTTTCTATATACCGCGGGCAGCGACGCTGCTGCCGCAGCTGTTGTTTTGGACCGTTACTGGCGCCGCTTTCATCGGGCAAAGCGATTTCACAGTTCGTCATTCTGTCGTGAGTCGTCGTCCTCGTCTCTTGTTGTGTGTGACATTTTGTAAGGATTTTGCTGGCGGTTTGTTGATTTGATACTAGATGGAACTGAGCTATGAAATGTTCCATCTATGTATGTAATATATAGTAACTGCACTTGTTATCTGAATTTAATATGTACTATTAGCGCGTTAATAAGTACTATTAAAAGCAACAGCTGATAATCATATCCAAATTGTGTAGCATAAATCAGCGGTATAAAAACAGCTGCCATCGAAGGTGTTTGTTTGTGTTACAAAACGCTCTGTGTGCTTGTGTGTTTCTCTGAGTGTGCCTGTGTATGTGTGTGTGGTTACATTTGTGTGTATGTAGATATACGTGTGTTGTAATAAAACCGGACAACGTGCGATCGATTTTTGGGGCCTTACAGTGGTAGCGTTACAGGCAAAATTTGCTCAATTTAGAAACACATTTAAAATTTCACCGTATGTTGTACGGAATGATGAATTTACATATTTACATGCTTATAGATTTTCTCGTCATCATGTTAAATATTAGAATTTGTACTATTATTAAGTATACACTTACATGTGCGCATATATTGGCAATAATGTTTTACCAACATTTGCTCATGCCTTACTAAAAATATGTCATATGGCGTAAAGTTTTATCAACTCTTGCTCCCGCCGAACCCAAATAAATAAACAAACGGCCACTAGAGATAATGAAATTTTACATGGCACCGAGCTAGAGAGCAATAATAACAACAACAACAACATTAAAAGCCGCAAAATTTGAGGGGCAAAGAGAATCGCGGCGACAGCTACCAAAAGTTGACAACAAAAACAAACAAGAAACACAAAGAGAGCATGCGAAAAAAAGCTTCTTGGCCATAATATTACAGAAAAGCGTAGTGATGGAGACCGAACCAGCGCAAAGACCTACCGTATAACAGTTTGAGAGTAGCGAGAACAAGACCCAGTGTCATAGCATCGGGAACGACTCTGCTAATAGGCATGAACGATGATGATGACCCCTCGCCGCTGCAGCGCACAGTGGTTCAACGAAATTAAGTCAGTTGTAAAAGATCAAATTGGGATACAAAATGATTAGCTAATAGAATAAAATACATACACTCATTTGATTAGGGCAATCTCAAGTGATTAGGGCAATCTTTGTCGTAAGTTTCATTACCGTTTTCATTTTTGACAAAAATATAAAGTCTTTACTTAAATAGAAATTGAAAATTAAATGTCCCTAGTTATAAATGATTTAATAAAACGTATTTAAAAAAATAGTCTTGCAAAATAGTGCACAGATTCTTGAATAAATAGCTTTGAGAGATGCAAACAATTGATTCCACTGTGCGGGCCGCAGTTTTAGCTGGAAGACCTGCTCGAGAGAGAAAACCCGAGCCAATAGAGAATTCCGAGTGCAGGTCGTAATCCGTATGTTTTGTAGCACAGTTCAAAGTACGCATTGCGATGGTTTTTCATTTTAGTTTAGCTAGAGACATCGTCGTGTTGTGAACAGAAGCTCTGCGAGCAACTGCATCTCATCGGCAAATCGACGGCAGAATACAGTGCGCAAAAAAAATAAAAATAATAAAAACAATACTTAACTTAATTTCAAAACAAGTAAATTTCTGTAACACTTTAAGAATTACACTCATACTCTCCACACTCATACTCTAACACATACACTTACATTCATAAAGAAAGACACAACTATATATAGTTAGTGGAAGTGTAAGTTTGCATCTTGGTGGAATTTTCGTGGCAGAAAAATATAAAGAAACCTCTGTGAAATAATAAAAAAAAATGTTATTTTTATTCAATCTTTAAAAAATAGCACAAAATAAATCGGAAATAGTATATGTAAATGAATAAAGTGTCATGAAGAGAAAAGTTTGTTTCAACGCACAAAGCTCAAGGTAAGTTCATCTTCTATAACTTGGGACTGTTGCTGTTCCTAACAAGTGGGCTGCCTGTTATGAAACATCAATATACTGCTTAAACCCCGTTATTATGTTGCCGATTTTTTGCATTTAACGATTTTTGATGAGTTCCTTGATCCGTAAAGTCTTTAGCAATTTGGAACATGCACACACAAGCAGATTTACACACACACATTTTTACGTACATATATACGGTATACGGGTATGCCTTTTAAAAGACCAGGAGAAAGTGTGCTACAAATTCATAATTCTGCTGTTTATGTACACTTTGGCAATATGTATGTGCTTGTGAGGAGTATATGTATGTACATTCTTACATATAGACAGTCTCCAAGTATTGGTGGTTTATCGAGTGGCGTCGACGGCGGCTGCCTCAATATCTGCCCGCTTGAGCTACCTGTCGAAAAGCGAAAAGCAAGAAAAATATCTAATACAGCAGCAGCAGGAGTAACAACAGCGAAAGCAAAAATTTAGGATACATACATACACAAACACAAACACAAACACATACTTACAGTACACAGAAATTTTTTTTTTTTTGGCACGTAGGCTCCATAACTTTCGCTCGGTCGGCTCACGCGCACACCTGTACTCACACTCGTCTAAGCACAATATACATACCTGTACGTAAATACATATGTGAGAAGCATTTAAAATTCTGATGAAAAGACACTTTTTATTTGGTGTACGATACATTTTTGTGTTGTTCTCCGCTTACCTTTTAACGTTCTGATGAAAAGATACTTTTTATTTGGCATACGATACATACTATTTTGTATTCTTCTCCTTTTACTTTCCCTTTCCAAAAGATATGCCTCTTCTGCTATCCTTGTGTGCAAGTTCTTTTAGTTGGCCGGAATAAATTTTAAACTGGTTCAGATTATTTTCTCATTATGCACTGTAGAAACGCTCTCACACACATTTTGTTTAATTCAACTGTCGATTTATCACACTTAACCCAACACACAACAACCATAACAAAAATGCAGATAATAACTAGCACTAACACATCATTGTCATCATATCATAACTAGTTATGATGATCTCTCAGATTACAAAACGCTGATTAGTTGCCGAGACTCATGCGATTGCGTGTGTGTTTCTATTTTGTACTATTCTGTTGTGCTCTATTCTGTTCTGTTCTGCTCGGTTCCGTTTTGTACTGTTCTGTTCTGTTCTGCGGTCCCAGCTGCAATTAGGGGCCTATTTACATTCAATGGCACTCACTGATGCAAAAGTCTACCCAGCTAATACCATTTGGTCATCCATTTGTTGGCTTTACGATACCATCTTTCATATGTGGACTGCATTTTAGATTGAGATTTATGTGGATTTGTGTGTCCACTGTCGACACAAACAAAATATAATAAAATACGTATACGTTATTATTTTGATTTTCCCAAACGAAATCCAATTTTTTCCTTTATACTTTCCTGAATGCGAATTAAATGTGGATTAAATTATTTTTGCTACGAGTTTAATTACGAGTATTGCCGGCTCTTTTTGGAAAAAGGAGAGATTAAAAATTGAATGAATTTTTATGCTCCTTTAATATACTCGTATTTTATTTATGAGTGTTTAACTATCGACCAGTCGAG
Source organism: Drosophila testacea (assembly GCA_035043265.1). Taxonomy (NCBI): domain Eukaryota; kingdom Metazoa; phylum Arthropoda; class Insecta; order Diptera; family Drosophilidae; genus Drosophila; species Drosophila testacea. The sequence continues at coordinate 990,051 of JAWNND010000211.1, forward strand.
TTTTCCTCGATTTTTAATACCCATCGCTGCAAACAGCGCTTGAACCGAACTTTGTAAAACCAGTTCGGTTCGGGTTCCTTTAAAGGGACTTCCTAATAGGTATGGAATAAAGAAAAACGTCAATTTAGTTTTGAAAAAGTGGATAATTTTATCAGATACTGAATTGAGAAACGTAGATTATATGTACATAAGGCATTTATGTGACCCGTTGTTTGTTATTTTATGAGCAACGAGTTCAACAATAAAACTTTAACTGAGTAGATTAACTCCTGTATATTCTATTAAATTCGGGTTAATTTAGCCTTTTTAAAATTTTTTTTTTTTATATTTTGATAATTGGTTATACGGGTGTCTCCTATAAAATAACTCTCGTCGCATTTTGGTTAAATATGATAATTGAAAAATATTCAAGCGATACAAAATATACTTTTTGGTTTGAATGCAACAAAACTACGGCAGAAAACATACGCCAAAAAATACAAAGCAGAAAAAAATAAAGCCCATATCTCTATTGAAAATAAATTTTTGGTTGCAAAATTTTTATTACATATATACTTTTTTTAAAGCTCTATTTTGATTTGACAATTTTCTCTTTCGTTTGGTTTTACTTCTTTCAGTGAAAAGCTTAACATTGATTGCTTGTGTGTAGAGTTATGGAATTGGATTGATATAAATTGATTTTTGAATTGAGGAAATTATAACGACAAAGGAGAGTGCCATTAGAGTTACCAAAATGTAGAATGGACGGAACAATGTTAATTTCAGCTTATATGTATTTATAATCCCCTGAGTAGAAGAGATGATCCAATATCAGATGAATATGCGTTGAAATGACTGTGATTCATTTCTCAAATTGGACTGCAGTCGACTTCCGCTTAGCATCGCATCAGAGAATTTCAAAGGCATGTAGCACCATGCACCATGCCACAATTGCACGCACAATGCGACGTTCATTTGCACACAATAACCATTTGTTGCACATCCATTGCAATCGCCATCCGATGGACGATGCCATAGAAATGCGTGTGGACACACAGACAAATCATTTGCTCATTCGAAGCGCACAAATTAAGCGGGGATTTGTTCGGGTCCGGTTCTGTTTCGTTGATGTTGAGACTCCGCTGTGGCATGACGGCAGTTGCATTTTCAACTAGATTCATACACATACATATATGTATAAGTGTACGTGTGTATCATAGATTTCTACCCATCACCCCTTGTTTACTGTAGTATGTGGCACATGCATGTGATGGAACCGTAGGAGAGCTGCATGCAAAAGCGTACCCTTAAATGTTGATCCGACCGAGTTGCCAGATTTAATTGAATCAATTTTAAAATATTAACTTACAAAGGAGAACTTTAGCGTGGGAGCATTGGCTTTAAAAATAAAATAAGCAAATGCCAAAGACTCGCCCTAATCGCTTTCCCCGTCATCTTCAGTTGCGGGATCAGGTTCAGTCTATTTCTTTCCCTTTATTATTTCATTCAATATGGAGAGCAACAAAAAGCGGAGCACAAATCACACAAAATAAAGAACACAAAGGCACAAAGCTTAAAGCGTGAAACACTTGAGAATTGCTTTGCACTCTTATTTTTGTTTGCTATTCTTTTTTTCCATTCTTTCATTTTTATTTTTTTATTTTCTTGAATTCCTTGTACGAAATATGTAGGAAAAATATTTTGCGCTTGCTCGACTCAACGGGATTTCGTTGGCTCAAATATTATATTTTGCTTTCGCTGAGCGTCCCCTTTGGGACACGGAGCACTTGGGTTTGAGTGTGATGTGGATTTGTCCTTTTGCTTGGCGTGTTCTGAAATCGAGCAACACATAAAATTCATATTTGGCAAGAAGCACATAAAAAATATGCAAATAAAATGTCATTAAACAATGAAAAGGACAAACGAACAGGCGAGCCAAGAAACAAAAAATACTTAACCTCATTGTCTCTATACCCTATACACAAATGCAGTGCGAATATAGACGAACTTTTCAAATTTCAATTTTATTAAAGCATCTACTTTTAAAGTTGTTATTTGTTGCAGCCGTGTGGTATCACGGTTATGTGGTGTACCCTATAATAGGGTATAGCGAAAAACGGATCACTCGACAGTTGGCGCAGCATTAAAACGCAATTTTATTGCATATCCTTGGAAAGGGGTATTGGAATGGTGTAGCCATCAATGTCTTAAGGACAACAATGACGGCAAGCGATGACAACCCAAGACTAGCAGCAGCAACGCACCAACGAAGCTACGTAGAACCAACGAAGCAAAACTAAAAGGTGCCGGGGCCAGACAACGAATCCGGGAAAAAGAGAACTTTTGTTTAGCATTAGTTTTATGCTTTTTCCTTTATATGTCTCCGTACTGGCTACTTTTATTGTTCCTTAGTTTGTCTTCCCGGAGGCCATTGCCTAGCGATAATAATACGATTTGTTGTCTACTGCAGGCTCATTAGATTTTATTGGGTTTTCTATTGTAATACAGTTGCACTTTACATGCTTCGCTTCTGCTGGGTTACGTTACAGAGTTCTTTAAAGTCCAAGAATTTAAGGAATTGCAGGAATTGGAGAATAGTGCTATGTTGTTTCCTTATAAATATCACACTTTCCTGGAATAAACTAGCACTTCCACTAATATCAGAACTACTAAACTGGTATTTCTTTATAGGAAAATGATTTACACAATTCAAATGAATTCCTGTTTACAAAGAGATCTTTTCTGATTAACTGTAATTAATATTTCAGGTTTTATTTAAGCTAGTCGGCCCTTAGTCATTTCAAATGTATTTCACTATAGCAACGAATACATATTCCACTTCTGTTTGCTGTATTACATACAGATAATCACTTACAGATACATACGAGTATGTGTGTAGACATACGTATAGGATGTATGTATATACTCGCGGGCCGTGCTGGTGTGTTGGGAATAAAATGTCTGCTTGGGCATAAAAAGTAGCCCAGGGTAAAATAAAAGCAAGTACCAAATTCCGCATGTGGCAGTCAAAAGGAGAAACCTGAAGTTCTGTTGCGTCTTTGGGAATACGCAGCGTATGCGCGATTTTTTTTTTTTTTTTTTTGGCTTTTCCATGAGAATTTGGCTTTTGTTGTTTTACTCTTTTTGTTCTTTATTTTTTTACTGCTACCTTTGTTGTTATACTCCGTTGCTATTCTGGCTTTAAGCCGAGCATCGATTTAAGCTCAGCTGATCCTTAAATTTGGCGACATTAACGTGTTAAATATTTACAGTGAATCTGTAACTGCGTTTAAAAGATTTAATTGGGTTCAAATTTCATGAGCAAATATAGATTACTAACACAGTTATTTATTCCTGCGTAAATTAATTAATTAATGTAATATTTTGCCATCAACTGTTTAATTTTTCGACTTTTTTGCTGTTGATTTTGTGGCGTAATTACGTGAGTTTGACTAATTGACAAGCATAAAATAAATATAAATAATAGAGACATGATTGCAATTATTGCCGCAAATAAAAAAAAAACAGAAGAAAATAATTGCAGCATATGCCAATTAAATTTCCATTTAAATACCCACGCGCCTTTTTTGTGGCCGTAATCCGAGCCCCGCTTCATTTTTGCCGCTTTCCGCTTGTTGTAAATTGAATTGAACAAGTCAGGCAAATGCACACAACTCAATGAGTAAACGAGTCGCTGAGTAGACGCTCAGTTGCAGTTTCAGTTTCAGTTTGAATCTCCCTTACTGAATACGTCCCTTAATGCACTGATTATCGTAATAGGCAGCCCAATTAAAACTCTTACGCCGTTATGAACTTAATTATGTCATAACATCAACATTATCATTATCAGCAGTTGTTGTTGATTTAGCTGGTAACCATTGATGCGTGATGTTGATAGTGCATTATTATGCATAACCAAGTCGAACAACTCAAGCTGCGGTAATATACCATACAATTTGTGGCTATATCTGTGGCACTTGGCGTATGCTTGATATTTCGATGCTGATGCTGATATTTCGAGTAATTAGTCTCAAATGGTGCCTGAAGAACAAACGATAACAATGTGTATGTATGTATATCATTTGCTTCGATTTTATGGTCTGGAAGGGTCGTCTACAGCTTCCATGCACATTACTGATTTGATTTACTTTTGTTTATGTTTATACTTGTATCTTCTTGGCTGTGACGTCATAAGTTGGGTCATACTTTTTGGTTTGTATGGCTGCCCTTTAGCAGCTGCTTTCATTTCTTGCGTCATTTTATATGAAAGCAGCTTTCACATTTGACATTTCACAGAATCACAAGAAGAAGAAGAAGCAGACGACCCCGATGGCGACACTTAATAATCGACCTGATAGGCAGGGCATAAAACTTATTAAAAAAACCGAAACAACAAATCGCATTGGTCAGCTTGGCGTATACTTTATTTGCTTTTACTTTTGCATAAATATATCATGGAAAATGTGTCTTTCGAAATATTGCCGAATTATTGAACGATATTTAAGTAAATTATAATTATTTATTATTTTATTATTTCATTCTATTGGTAGCATCTATGTATATAAGAAAGTGTCCCATTTGAGTTTGAATATTTAAATGTGTTTTTCATTATTGCTTTAAATCTTTTTTCTCTATTATCAACTTGATAGGCAGAACATTAAACTGAATCAGTAAATCGCATTGGTCATCTGGGCGTATACTTAACTTGCTCGCACAGTTTCCCACAAATATCTATGTATACCATGAAATGTGATGTTACAAAAACAGTTGTAGTCACTTTTATACTCCAGTTGAGATCAGACTTCTGAATTGCATAATAATATTTAATATAACAAATTTTATTGTTATTTTTTATAATAGAAAGCGTCCCATTTCATATGCTTGAGATCAGATTGAATATTTAAATACTTACGTTTCTCATTTTCTTCTTAACTGCCCCTGCAATGCATCATAGTGCAATTATTCATTACTCATTCATCATATATTTGATGCACTTGAAATCCATAAAAAAAGAAGCAACATCATTTATTCGAGTCAAGAGTTTTGGCGCACGTTTTAGGGTCGTGCGTCGCTTATGTACGTGCTCGTTGGCCGTGGCAGAGCATTTACTTAATACAAAGTTGGGCAGACATATTCGTCCTCTGGCAGGTGGCAAATAGCTTGTGGCAGGTAGCTGGTGGCAGACGCCAGGAGTCAAGAGTCGGGTGCCTGGCAAAGCGTCGCAGTCAAAAATGGCGGCTGCTGTTGGCAGTTGACTTGTTCACATTTATTTGATTATTGATTTTCACTGGAAGCGTCCTCGTCGTTGGCTTAAAGTGCAACACCGGCATCGGCACCCATGAGTAACTCGAGAACCGAGTCAGTAACACACACACACACACACACACACACACACACACACACACACACACACACACACACACACACACACACATACAGAAGTAGATACGTGGGTGTTTTGGAGCAGTTCGAGATTCGCATATGTCTTCGACTCGGCTGCTAAAACGGTGATATCATCAAGGTCAGTTCAACAAATGAGCCGAAAGCAAACGGTGCGCAAAAACAAAAAGTAAAAAAAGAAGCAACAAAAAAAAAAACAAAAAACTGAATACCCCTACTCATAGGTCGCACTAAATTGAGCGTCTCAGCGTTAACGAGCGCCATCGGCGCCGGCAGTGGCGGCGTCGAGCCACTAAAGTCGTGGCCGGACGTAGCCACGCGGCACTTGTTTAATGATGGGTCACATCTTCCATACCCCCCATCATGTTGTCGTCGTGTTGTCCACATCTGCCACATGCGGTGTACAGCAATAAACGCCAAACGCAAAGTGAATTCCTCCAGTTTTTGCCCTCTGTCCTACACTTTAATATGCTGTGGCTTATTGCTGCTTGCATATTCCTCATCCTGCAAGGTAATCCAATACATGCACACTACATTACGGTTGTAACTCAGTCAGATCTTACTTTAACTCATCAACTATTTAAAATCGTTTCTATATTGTTTCCAGACCAGCATGGTGATGGTTTGTTAAGCTATCAAATAAGTATATCTGACAATAAATGTACAGGACTGTTCCGTTTTGTAATTATATTTCAATCCGAAAGATTTGACTGTATGTATTTTCCATAGAATTTCCGTCCAAGTATAGTGGTGCTCACTTTTCAGCAGAACAGATTAATTTTTTCAATAATTAAAATATGATCTTAAAGCTTCGTATGGGAGTCTGATGTTCTCATGCTGCTTGCATATTCCTCATCCTGTAATCCAATACATGCACACTACATTAAGGTGGTATCTCAGTCAGATCTTACTTTAACTCATCAACTATTTAAAATCGTTTCTATATTGTTTCCAGACAAGCATAGGGATGGTATATTTAGCTATGAAATATATATATATTTTGCATGAAATATACAGGCCTGTTCCTTCGGATTTCCAACCAATTTTCCATTCTCCAGTATAGTGGTACTGACTTTTCAGCAGAACAGATCAATTTTCTCAATAAGAGAATTAAAATATGATCTTCGTATGGCAGTCTGATGTTCTCATGAGAACTTCTCATAACAATATTGCATATTTAAAGTGTTGAGAAATATCATTTTGCACAGTTTTCCGCTGATATAATGATTTTGTTTGCATTCACAACTTCTTTTGTTTTCAATTAAGTGGGCCAATTTACGTTTTAAAAAATTAAGTATTAAGTACAAACAAAATGCTGTTTAAAATAACAACCGATATACATATATAATTTTTAATGCACACACAAAAACATGCCTTCAAAATGTTTATTAATTTTCAAAAAATACTTTCGGAAATTGAAACAGGCCAAAAGAATTATATACTCTTAGATAATAGGAATTTCCATTTCCCTACAGAGTATTTTCTTGACTAGAATGCTCTTGTTTTCGTTTCTTTTTGGAGCTTTATTTTATGAGCCGCTCAAAGCGAATAGAAACATTTGTTTCGTGTGATCGTTTCGATTTGTGCCACGCCTGCGTATTTATTTTATAGTTCGCCTGGCGCCAGGCATTTGGCTAATGGCTGCAACTTGCCGCTGCCTCAAAAGGTCAACTGCATAACCGCTAAGAACGTTACCAAAAATCTAACGACAGTCTCTGATACAATCAGTTAGTTGGTGATAAGAAGAAAGCACTTAGAGTAAATAGGAGAGGTAAGGGATGAACGGAAACAAAGAAAGCAAAGAAGGGGTGGGAGATGTCTGCTGGGTAGCTACACAACAAATCACTTAAAGGTAAATGAGAGACACAATAATTAGACAAGGATTGGTGCAGCAAATGGCACTCAATCATATTTAAAATTACTTAAATGTAAAAATAAAGTAAAAGAATTTCCAGGAAAATTGTACGAAACTTGAAAGCCAATTTTCTATGTTAATAAGCCTATAACCGGCATCTGTCTCTTTTTTTTTTGGCAGATATACTTTAACGTTAGAGTTGCCCCACCCGCGACAACCCTCTTTAACTCATCAATTAAAACTATAGACTTTTATACCAGCTGGGACAACACACAGATAGAACCTGAACTTTTGTAAACGAAACACAAACACAAACATGGGCATCCCCAATCCCTTTTTCTGTTACTTTTCTTGTCCCTTTCATCCACTTACCTTTCCCCAGCATTTACTTTTTGCTAACACAATTGTTTTTGTTGCCGTTGCCGTTGCTGTTGCTGTTGCCGTCGTCTCGTTTACCCTTTGACTTTCAGAGTTCGTTTTGGCTGTTGTGTATCTTTTTGGCAGGCGATTTTCGCAAAATTCTGAAAACGAACGCAAACAAAACAAACAAATAGGCGGAAAGGTGGAATGGGGTCAGCCCAATGAGAAGCCCAACCTAAATTCAGGTGACCTTTGCACACAGTTGAGCTGACACCCATCATCCGCGATCCCTCCACCCACTAACATATTTTACCTGTGCGCTAGCGTCCTTGTCATCATAATCATTATCATCATCATCATCGTCAGCCCATTCCCTTTCATCCAAATGCGCTCTTGCAAACTTGGAAAATTATAATTTAATTTGAATGTCATTAAAATTTGTGCGGCTTGAGCTTAACGTCATAACTTCTCCCTCAACTGTGGTTGATATTTCTGTGATTCCTCCCGATAAAGGATAACCAACATCCTATATTAATGATACATATATTGATATGGGATACAGTGGAAAACTAAAGTCTATGTATATACTCCAGATGTTGAAAGTTAGCAGCTTAACTATGCCAAGCCTATTGTCCCAAATGTAATTTTATTGAAAATAAATTTAAAAATATCTAACAAAAATTAAAGTGTATGTTGGACAAAAGTCGAAATATGATTTTTTAACTGTAAAAGTCTCTTAAAATAAGGTTTTTTATATTTTTATTTTGGTAAACATATTTAGCTTGTTATTTTTATCATTTGTTATTCATTATATATGTATACTAGAAGTTATGTTAAATATGGTTGTATTTTTGGTAGTCCATATGAAAATTACCATCATAGAACTTATATATCTTGTTTTGAGAATGGCAACTGGACTTTTTAGAGATCAAAAATTGTGTGTAGACTTTAGATTTCCACTGAGTGTTCAATATGCAGCAAATAAGTCAGGCAATCTCAGTTCTAAGTATGTATATTTTACCAGCTTCGCTTCAGTTATCCAGAATTATGTTTCTTGTGTGTGAGAGGCAGAGATTTAATAAAAAATGTGCTGGGACAGCAGAAACTGTGGACTTGAATTGTGTGTGACATGGAAATTAAATAAAATAAATGAAACTTAATTTCAAAGTGACGCTGCGTCCTATGTATACGTTGTTCATCCCCCTACTGTCCACTCCTCGTCGACTTTCACATAAAATGCGCATTTTTATGAATAAAAGTTTTCCTGAAGCTGCCAGGTGGAAACAGGAAAACAGCAAACGACGCAGAAAAACTGCTGCAACCGCAGGAAATTAAGAAAATATTCACTTAGACACTGCGTCTTATCTAAAGGCGGCAGTCGCTTTGCAACTTGGCTAAAAGCACTGACAAGAGGCAATATAAAAAGAAAATTTGCAGACTTTGCCTGACTTGGGAAAATGGGACAAAACAGTCACAGTAAAGTTTCTTTTCATAAGAACTGCAAATGAAAATGCAAATAAAGTCCAACTTTTTGTTTAAGTAGAACTTTCTATAATTCAAAGTAAAATAAACATTTAGCAAGAATATTTCAATTAATATCGAATAATGTAGTTGGCAGTTTATATAGTATTTGTTTAAGTTCATCTTCGTTTAAATACGGAAAATTCGACTCTAATTAACTTTAAGATAATGATGCAAATTGAGCTAAATTGGCTCAAAGAAATGCAGTAGGTCCCGCATTACTGCGAGTTAATGCCGTTTTAATTGTACTGCAAAATAACATTTAAATTAGTGCGGCGCGGCGCCAGGAAGCACTAGACAGTGGCAAGGCAAGTGGTGGCAAGTGGAGTTATTATACCAAAGAGAACGAGAACGAGTACGAGAAAGAGTAAATGTATATTGGCTAATGGGCTGCCATCATGCAAGGCAGTCTGTTGTGAGTCGTGTCCTCTGGCTGCAGTTATAAAGCGCCACAGGACCTCAAGGACAAGCCATGGGAAACAAATACAAATATATGTACACGGATGTGGATAGAGCTGCTTGCCACGAAATGCAGCTTCTTGGACAATTGTACTCGTAACTTGCTGGGGAATTAAAGTTTTCAGCTGTCGTAAAAAATATCATTAAATCATTAATTTCTTTAGCTATTTGTTGTGGGGAAAATGTTTTCCTTGGAGTTGCTTTGATGTTTATGACTCTTGCAGCTTGCTGTAATTGACAAGTCAAGAGACCCTTAAGCTAAAATATAAGAAAATATAAATATGAAAATATATTTAACGATGTTGTTGCCTGGTAAAGGATACAGAAACAGCAGCCTTAGAAAACGATACTCAGTTCTTGAGTGCAGTAGTGAGTGGCCCCGATATGAACATAAATCTGTGTGTGACTGTGTGTGTGAGTGTGTGTGTGTGAGTGGTTAGAGATGCGAGATGTGGGCTGAGTGGGTTAGGCACTCAAAACTTTGAATAACAAACCCAGACCAAGAACGGGGCAGCCTCCAATTTTCTTTGCTTTTCACTATTGCATTTTTGCTCGAGTGGTAAACATGTACACACACACACACACACACGCACAGACACATTTATAAGTATGTATGTCTAGAAATGCAAACACACCTAAATATTGTAGCATACAAACGGGGGCAACCGACAAGCACCCAAGTCAAGTCAACATGCACTTGTGAAACAGCAACAGCAACAGCAACAGCAACAGTAAAAAAGCATAAAATTAAGCTGACTAGCGAGGCATGCAGCACCAGCTGTGGCAACTGGGGAAACTAAGACAAATAACTTAATGCCTTTTCTATTTGCAGTTCAAACAATAGAGTGGCAGTGGGGCTAGAGGAGGTAGCGCACAGGAGATGCAACAAAAGTACAACAGCTGCACAAAAACTGGAAACTAAAAACTGAAACAAAAGCCCAAAAGTCAAAGTAAACCCAGACAGGCAAATAGAAACAGAAACAGAGACAGCGAGAGAGAGTGCGAGAGAGAGAAAGAGAGAGAGAGAGAGATAGAAAGACAGAGAGTCAGACAGGCTGTTTACGTGGAGTGTTGGAAGAATGTGTAGTGCAGAGTCCTCACGGCAGCTTAAAGTGGCAACAACAGCAGCAGCAGAAGCAGCAGCAGCAACATCATCCGTAGCAACAAGCACAACCGGATAATAAGCATAAGGGGCAAGAACAACAGCAACTGCAACGAGAGCGACAAGTATTTGCGGTAGGCTGCAGGGTGCGGAGCGCAGGCCGAGCCGAGCCGAGGAGCATTTGTAAAGCCACCAAGGAAAATAGGCAATAAGCATACATAAAACCTAAATCCGAATTTGAATCCGAATCCAAATTCAAAGCCAAATCAACATCTACATTTGAAAAACCGGAACAGAGCCAACGCCAAGTGGCAAGTGGCAAGTGCAACAGAGTGACGTCACCCGTCGCTAACTAGGACACTCGCGTCGCAACACAAATTACGTTATTTGGTTAGCAGCACTCGCATTTAGAACCGTATTCGCATTCGCATTCGCATCTACATTCACATCCGCGTCATGGTCTCTCGGCTAAGCCAGCATTCGCTGGCCGCGGCGTTGTTCGTGTTGTCATTGCGACTGTCCTGCGTCTGCGGCGTCATTGATCGCCTGGTGGTGCAAACAACCTCAGGCCCGGTGCGCGGTCGCTCTGTGACGGTGCAGGGTCGCGAGGTGCATGTCTATACCGGAATACCATATGCGAAGCCGCCCGTTGACGATTTGCGCTTTCGCAAGCCGGTTCCGGCGGAGCCCTGGCACGGCGTTTTGGATGCCACCCGACTGTCGGCGACCTGCGTTCAGGAACGGTAAGTGGTGCGGGAAATTGAGGGATGGGCAGGGTTTTACACAATATAGAAGGGTTGAGTAGGGATTCGCAGCTCTGCAGATGTAGTTGACCTAGAATTCAGACCGGCCCCGAACCGGATATGGTAGCTGTTGACCTAACTGTTGCTAGTGACGTCATAGCGAATTTTATGCAGCGATTACGCATGCAAAATGCCGGCCAACTGGAAGTCGATTGAGTATAAATATTTTATATATGTATGAATAAAATCTTAGAAATACAAGTGAAATTAAATTCCACATTCAAATCAATTTGTCAACCAAACATTCTTCTTATGACAGAAGATTAAAAAAATATTATATAAATATATTATGTATATTTAAAGATATTTCATATTTATGATTAGAAATAATATATTTAGAAATAAAGAATTTACCAAATATTGAAATAGACGTTTACAACCAATCCTACATAAGTTTTAATAGCATATATATTGTGGCAACAGTAAATGAAACCTTAGTTTCACACATTTCAATAAATAATTTGCATTAAATTACTATATCCATAGCTTATTATAGCAACAAATGGATACTGAATGAAATGTTTTATGAATGTTTTAATACAATATACATAATAATAATTACACTCTTCATCTCTTTCCAAAATATTCTACTTCGTTTGGTCGATATTTTCGGAATGCTTAAGCAAGCACTAACGAATCAATGAAGAGCTCATTCTTAAAACAAATAATCATCAGATTTTAAATAATTATAGTGTGCACACTACGTTAATAGAGATATTAATTTAGATCACAATAAGTGTGAACTTGTACATTTTCCATTTGTTAAAAGCAACTCAGAATTTTTCTGAATACACAGTCCAATAATATTGTAAAAATATCAAATTTGCCAGACACTCAAAGAGAGACCACACAAAAACATCAGTATCTGTGTGTGTGTTTGTGTCCGTATTGTAGAACGGAAATTAGACAAATATAGAGATAGAGACAGAGGAGAATCGCCTTTTCCGTTTGGTTATAAATTACTTTTATGCGAAGTGGCAAAGTTAATTTCAATTGACACGAAACCAAACACACCTACATAAAGGAACTAACTAATGGTATATATTTGTATATACAAATTACATATATACATACATACGCATGTGTGTGTGTGTGTGTGTATTGAATCACACTCGCACACACTATATGTATATTGAGCCATAGAAATGCGTAGCTACAAGTTTCTATGTTTGTAGTATATCGATTCGAGGGATTCAACATTTATAGGGCAAATGAACTACGAGAATGTCAAAAATGTCGAGGATAGAGAGTGGGAGAGAGGCGTGTATGCACACATACACAGATGTATACATTTATATGTATTTGTGTGGAAGTTTATGGGCTTGTGTGTCCTCGAAAAATGGCACAGCGAAAGTAAAACAGGCAAATCAGAAGAGGGCAAATAAAAATAAATAACACAGCTGGTTACTTTGTCGTAATTGGCACGACCAACAATGCTTGAAGGTAGGTTACCAGGGATGGGGCACAGGCAAAAAGAATCCTCTAATTTGCATGTGAGTGAAAAATGTCAAAACTTACCAAAGTTAATGTTTACGTTTCCTATTCTCATTATCTTTATCATTCTCTTTCTCATTCGATAGCTATGAATACTTCCCGGGCTTCTCTGGTGAAGAGATCTGGAATCCCAATACCAATGTTTCTGAGGATTGTCTGTATATAAATGTGTGGGCGCCAGCAAAGGCGCGACTTCGTCATGGACGTGGCACAAATGGAGGCGAGGTAAGTTCAAGAATCTCTTTGAGAATAATTCAACTTGAAGGCAAATTTCATTTCTTGTTATTTGCAGCATTCGGGAAATAAGGCGGATACAGAGCATCTTATTCACAACGGCAATCCTCAAAACATGACCAATGGACTGCCCATACTGATTTGGATATATGGAGGTGGCTTTATGACTGGTTCGGCCACACTGGAAATATATAATGCAGATATTATGTCGGCTGTGGGCAATGTGATTGTTGCCTCCTTTCAATATCGCGTAGGTGCCTTTGGTTTTCTCCATTTGGCACCCGAAATGCCACCTGAGTTTGCCGAGGAAGCGCCTGGCAATGTTGGATTATGGGATCAGGCTCTGGCCATACGCTGGATAAAGGACAATGCACATGCTTTTGGTGGTAACCCCGAGTGGATGACCCTGTTTGGCGAGTCAGCTGGATCGAGTTCAGTGAATGCACAGCTCGTATCTCCAGTTACAAAGGGAGTAGTCAAGCGTGCCATGATGCAGTCGGGCACAATGAATGCTCCCTGGAGTCATATGACATCTGAAAAGGCGGTGGAGATCGGCAAGTCCTTGATCAACGACTGCAACTGCAATGCGTCCATGCTGAAGGTAAAAAAAAGCTCTGCATATCCAAGAATCCTTAAAATAAATGTACCTTTATCAATATATAGACAAATCCCTCGCATGTGATGAGCTGCATGCGTGCCGTAGATGCCAAGACCATATCAGTGCAGCAATGGAACTCCTACTCAGGCATTCTCAGTTTCCCATCAGCGCCAACCATAGATGGTGCGTTCTTGCCAGCTGATCCCATGACACTAATGAAGACGGCGGATCTGAAGGATTATGATATTCTGATGGGCAACGTAAGAGATGAGGGTAAGTTTTTTGTCATTCTATAGATTAGTTTAAGGGAAAAAAAAGAGTCTGTTGAGTTTCAGTTGGTCTCTCTGTAGATTAATTAGTGAAGGTTTAGTAGCATTACTTTCATCCTTTCGAGTGAGCTCCTTGGTTGGCTCAGATGGTGGTTAATTTTTCATTATACTCATGGCGTGGACATCAACTTTATCAAACTTAACTCGAGCTGTTGTCCAGTGGTTTTTCTGCTTTTTATTTTTCTTTTTCTTTTCACTTGTACACATTCCGTTTTGCCCTGCAATCCCTTGTCTCTTTTGTCCTAACAATAGCCAGCTCAGCTTCTGCAGGTCTCTTATCCTATCCTCCATTGTTGCAGTTTTATTTTTGGCATCGCCGCCAACGTTGACGTCAGCAGTGTGCCAAATTTTACAGTGGCAACTAAGCTTGGCCAAAATGTAGCTGCAACCATGAGCATACTTCATGTTGTTTGCTCCGTTAGTGCAGTTTCCCACTTCCACGCTCACCCTCCGCCCACTTTAACTACTGTCAGCTTTGTTGCAACTTGTGCAGCATCCATTTGTGATTTTATTACTTTTTGGGGCAAACTACGAATACATTTTTGTTGTTGTACTTAGCTGCCGCAGCAAAGGCAAAAGCATTTCATTGTAGTCGTTTTATGGGACCTCTTTCAGTGGGCGTGGCTGTAGCTTATTTGGATGCCTTTCAAATCTGACTGAGCATAATGCACTCTGTATTTGGAACTAGCTGCCGGTCTACGACTCGACCGCTTATTTTAATGCTTTATTACCCAGGCTCATGGCTTACTGTATATTAGTCTCACAAAAAAGCACTTTGTTTAATGGCCTTGTGACTTTAGCAGTTAGTATGAAACTGGCATCAAATCACTGTAGCTTTTAATTTCGGCCAGTTAAATTTGTCAACGTACATAGATAAAAGAGCAACTCATTGTCAGACGCACAAAGTTTACGTCGGACACATTAAAGTTTTGCCAGACACGTTCTCACAAAAGGCTGGAGAACCTCGATTTGGAGCAATGTCAGGCGCTATCGTACTCAGCTGTTATGGGCGACATCATAAATTATTTAAATGTATCGCTAAGTTGTGAAACAGCCGAACGAAAAACAACACAGCGTATTGCACCCACTAAATAATTGCTAGCACACGTGCTGCTGATGTAGTGTAAAGAGGGAGTAAAGAGGGCATAGGACATAGACTTTGAAAGTGAAATGAACCTGTTATTTTCAGCTTGTTAATTCTACCGCCTTAATTCTACCTGCAGGTTTTTTATAAGCTACCCCTATGTTAATTATACGTGAAATTTTCTACTCTCTTAAATTGCGGGAGAGTATTTCATATAATGGTCAAAGCAAGGCTGTAAACGCCCCGATTTTTGAAACCGAAGCGAATCAAAAATCAAACCTTTAAAATTGAATACAATTTTAGGATATATCAGTAGACTATCATCCCAGATCCGATTTTCACTTTCGATTCTATTTTCTGAATTGAATTCACTTGACATTTACCTAGTGAATTCAGATGATGATTTTGGCTTACTCAAGAAAAATGTGGAGCAAAATAAAATATTTATTAAATAGCTTAATGGGTTTAAAGTAAAGTTGCATCTTCTAATATATTTAATATAATTTATTTGAATTAAAAATATTATTTTGTCAACACACGAATTGTAGAACATGCCCTTAGGTTATGTGAAATATCTGCACAGCTTGCACAACATGTATGTGTGTCATAAACGTTGAAAATATATCTCATCATGTTTTAAAGTATTCTTGCACCGATTGTAGATAAGTGTCCACAGTGATTAGAAATGTTTGCAGAACTTGCATACATTTACATATAAATCTTCAAATAAAATATTTTCTCACGCTAAAAAGTGTGCTACATATATTTACTTTGGCGCCTGTGTTTGTTGCTGCTGCTGCTGATGCGCTTCTTCTGCTTGTTACTGCCTCAACAACTCGACCTGCGGCGGCTGCTGCGTTTCCCATAATTTAACGTGTCCGCATTTGTATGTTTATTTGTGTGTATGTGTGTGTGGGAGTGTGGTAATGGTAATGTTAACGCTTTGTGTGCATTGTGTTCGCGCTATTCGTGCCTTGCCGCGCGCCACTTAAAAAATTTCCGTTCGTTTTGCTTTCTCCTTTTCACGAGCTGTGCGTTTGAAAACAGCAGCTGTGTAACTGTATGTATATGTGTGACAGTGTGTATGTGTGTGAGTGTGTTTGTGTGGTTGGTCTGTTGGCTGTGAGTTTTTGTTTTCGTATAACAGATTCTCGTGCGCTTTGTGTGCTTTTTCTTTTGCTTCGCTTCGCTTTCATTTTTCTTGTTGCCATTGCCATTGCTGCTTCGTCATTTCCAGGCGGCAGGCACCGAAAACACACACAGTGGCACACAAATATAAGCACACACTGCCACTGACACAGGCTCGAGGCACTAACAGCGCTACAGACACGTGCGCATTTCTGCTTACTTTCACTCAGCTTGCAGCTGCTGCTTTTTCTCTTCCTCTCTCACACTCTCTCCTTCTCTCTCTCTTTCTCTCTCTCTCTCTCTCTCTGTCATTCTGTCTCTCCCTTTATTAAGCGCTCTCCCTCTCTATCTCTCTAGTGTAGTGTTGTTTCTGTCTTTGCTGCAGATTACAGCCAGTGGCACTGCTGCTGCTGCCTCTTCTACTCTTAGTCAAGGTGTGCGTGCCCACAAGGCGACCACAACGATGGCGAAAGGACCGCTTATAACTGTTTCTGAATATGTTTATGTATGTGTTTGTGTGTGTCGGTGTGTGTGTGTGTGTGTTTGAGTTCAAGGTCATCTAGCATTTGAAACAACACAATAGATTTCAATGCGCGGCGCACATGAAAACATCTTAATTTTGTTGTTGATTTGCTGTCGGCTTGAAATTTGAAAGCGTTTGTTTAAAGACGTGCATGACTTTTTAGCATAATCTGAACAAAAAGTCAATGTATTCACCATAGTAAGCACCTTACTTACTAAAAATTCAAAATCTTCTGTTTTAAAGAACCATATTCCCTGTTTAGCTCTTTACTGGTTGAAAACATAGTGCCGAAGGTAGAATTTACACCTAACATTTCTGATATAAAATTTTGCGACGAAAGATATTTAATATATAAACAGTTCTACAGAAAATGCCTCTTAACACGCCTCTTTCACATATATTATAATTAGAAAAGTTACTGTAGTTTTGTGGTGAGTTAACTCAAGCTATCGTTTTTATCTGAAAAAAATTCGATAAATATACATTTCTTTGCTTATAATAGGGAAGTCATCTCATCGCATTGATACAAACAAACAGACAAATCATGTTATTGTTGGAGGAACGATATATTTTTAAAATAGGTGCAAATTTTTCATTCCTTTCTCTCCTGCTTGAACTACAGCTTACAATGATAGCTTTTATTAAAAATTACTTAGGACATGTTGCAATTAGTTGAAGAAAGCAATTCATCATTAAAGTTCATTAAATATGCTGATTTTTATTTTAATGCTTGAGTGAAGGGCTTCAACAACTGTTTATTCACACGACATCATTTGATTCTAGGATACTTGCCATAATTATTATAGTTTTCCTGGATTGTTATTCAATAAATAAGATATCACTATATTTCATCAATTAACTCTATGATACTCTCTTTAAAATAATTAAAGTCCTCCTGGATTGTTAGTTACTAAATAAGATATCAATATACTTATTTCAGCATATTAAATATTTTTAATAATTTGTCATTGGCATTCGTATTATAGAGAATGCGTGTTTAAATTTCTTAAATGCTTTCAACTTTCGCATCATTTGCAATTTAAAATCATTTGCATCCCAATATATATAATACATTTATCACAAGCAAAGTATAATCTATTATGTCGCCTTATATCGTAAGAGTCCAAGTGTGTTAGTGGGTGGAATTGAATATGTACATTGTACATACATAAATATACATATCATTTTCATAATTTAATTTAAGGTTTGGGGTTGATTCACTTTTTCGTTTAAATTTTGTGGCTTTAACAAAATTAAATCAAACATCAACAAATTGGCTACAGTCAAATTTTAGTGGATGGGGCCGACACATATTGTCCTGCCATCTTCTCTACACTCACACACACACACACACATCCCTATTGGCAGTTGTTATTGTTGCTGTTCTTGTTGCCTCATAGACAGCAATTATGGCTCGTTAGTGTGTTCGTATTTGAAGTGTGCAAGAGACAATGCCAGCAAAAACAACAACAGCAACAACAACAGCAACAACAAACAATAACAAGCAACGGCAACAACAAGTGCCATAAAAATTAAGTTAATAAAAGGCAACGAGGCGCTTTGTTCTTGTCCTCGTTGTCGTTGTCGTTATTATTGTTGCTGTTGCTGTTGTTGTTGATTCTGTTTATTCTATTTCACCCTTTGCCCACATTTCTTCCACTCCCATTGTTGTTGATGTTGGTGTTGTTATTGCTATTGTTGTAATTGGTAATTGTTTTTGGATTTGTCAGCAGCCAGTTCAACATTGAGCCTATATGACATGTTCAACATATCAAATATCTTAAAGCGACCTCATTTGAAATGCCTTCTCTAATACGTTATCTTTTTTTTATATTAATTTTGCAGGCACCTATTTCTTGCTGTATGATTTTATTGATTACTTTGATAAGGACGATGCCACCGCATTGCCACGTGACAAGTATCTTGAAATTATGAACAACATTTTTGGCAAAGCAACTCAAGCAGAACGTGAGGCCATAATATTCCAGGTAAGTCTCAACTGCGTAAGCAAAAAACACAAACTGCATTATAAACTTTACCAGCAACTGCGACTGACACTCTTGTCTAAACCAATTGCACCAAAGTGCGTCAGCAATTTGTATTTGGATTGCATCCTCGGTTGCTGTTAATCACAGAATGTGCGGAAACCGCAAACTTGTCCGTCTGTCTGATGATGCAGTTTCCTACCTAGATGCCATTCATCATAAATGTTCTAAAAAGGATGTCGATTTAATCAAATTTCATTTCGAAAATTAAATCAGTGGCTTGTTTAGACGGGAAATTGGATTAAAACTTCTTGTTAACTCAAATAAGTTCAATTGCATTAAAAACACACAACGTCAAGATAAATAAGAATAAAGAGTCGTCAATAAGGGTGCCACAGAAAGCCAAGCCAACCGAAAGTCAGCCAAAAAACCTTAGCTTAAACTGGTTTTAAGTGACAAATTTTAAGACTCAAATCTTAAACCTTTTAGCTTTCTTAATGGTCCTCGGCCGAATAATAGTTTTTATGAGCATAAAGATTTTAAGTTTTGAAAATTTTGAAGTTACTTAATAATGTTTATAAATATATAAATACGTTTATGTATTGTAATGAACATACAATAAATTAATTATATTTCTAAGCTTTAATTAAGTTTTTGATAGACTATTCGTGTGACGAAAATGTGTCCGAAAATTGATACCACTTAAAATTCTGTGTCACCTCGCACAAAATCACTATAGATTTCTGTGGCATCGCTGAATTAGACTTAAATTTACTTCTATTCGATTTCGTAATTTAAAATTTTTGAAAAATTTCACTTTCAGTACACCAGCTGGGAGGGCAATCCAGGATTCCAAAACCAGCAACAAATTGGACGTTCCGTGGGCGATCACTTCTTCACCTGCCCCACCAATGAGTATGCCCAGGCACTGGCTGAGCGAGGCGCCTCCGTTCATTACTATTACTTTACACATGTGAGTAATGGGCAGCCTTTTGGCCAGGTGGAAAATAGTCATGGAGCTGCGACACTGTACCCTAACCTACCCTACCCCACCCTACCCTACACTACCCTCAATTCATTAAATATTTCACAGTCTTTGACACGTAAGATGGCGTTGGAGCGCGTATGTCCAATCGAAATGCGGTCAAATGGGGCGCCACGGGCTTAAAGCAAGTACACGCATACACATACATGCATACACAAATACACACACATACAAACATACATACAGGCACTTACTACATCAACGTGAGTGGGAAAAAAACTGAAAGTAAACGCAGCTAGGTGCAATTTGTTTGTCATTAAAATTGCACACAAGGCTAATGGCGAGTTGAGCCTAAGTGGCAACCTGCAACAACAACTGCAAAAGCAACTACAACAACAACAACAACAACAGTCACAGCAAATGCTGCGCAAAATGTCAACATGACGGTCTGCATTATTAATGTCTGCCGAATGGCTGAGATCCCAAAGTCACGTTAAAAAGGCAGAAAAAAAACGCAACTTCATGCGGTTTGAGCCACGAAATGATTTACAGTCGAACTTTCTTTAACGAATTTTTAGTTTAAACAGATCTGCTCAAACTACTTAATACCTTTCAACTTGTCATGATCTTACTCTATAATCTGACTAATTACTGGATCTGTTGTCACTTTTCACATTTAAATCTTAAATCACATTTTGTGAATTAATTCACTTTGATAAGAAATGCATTTAATAAAATGAGTAAAACCTGCAATGGGATTAACAATAAACAGTTTTCCAGATATAGTAGGTAATTTCCTTAAAGTAAATTCAAAACACTTTTTTTTAAGGGGAAGATTCTGATTTATGAATCTTAAGAGATTGCATAGCTTGGGTTTAACTAAGATATCCTTTTTTTTCTCGCTTGAGTAGTAAATGTGATTGTGATTTAATTAATTATAAACTTTGTGCAATTGAAGTGGAAAGGTCATTAAACTTCAACCTTAATGTTTTCCCAAATTTGTATGGGTGTAAGCGATATGTACTTCAGATCAGGCCGAAAACAATATGATTACACCTTAGAATGCGACACCTTCAAAAGAGCGACGCTGTTGTCTTTGACTTGACAAACAATAATCCTGCCTATGCCCCTGCAACCTTGGCCGCCATAATTATGGTAAAGAAAAGTTTCGCTCAATACACACCCATAAACGAACACACTAACTCACACACACACACATGCACAAGGACAACGCCAATTAAACTACACGCACTGCCTACTACCGGGCCAGACTGTCCTGGGCCTGGGCTTGGACCTGTGCCCGGGATACAGACACAGTCACAGACGGAGACGAAGACGGAGGCAGAGACAGAGACACGGACACAGCTAAGGCAATAGTCGTCGTTACAGGGGCACGAACCGAGCCGTATCCGGCTGGGTACGTGATGGGAGGTGGGATTGTAGGGAGGAGGAAGTAGGGTGTGGGGAGTTTGCCTAATGAAACTTCAATTTACGAGGTCACGGCTTGTACGGCCTGCACGTGTGGGGCATAATTTGACTCAGTTATTTTGTTAAAGGACTGCGGCTGCTGCAGTCTTAATGATTAACAAATAGGAATACGCAGTATTAAGCATACGCCGTGTGGCCTTATTGATTTTCTCATAGCGACAATGCGTAAATCTTAATAAGTAATTACAAATGACAGACGATATTGAGTCGTTTTATCGTACACACACAGTTACATTTAGATATATACACGATAATATGTAGTATTGTTCGAGTACTCACGATAAATTAGAGTTTGGAAAAATCAATAATACGCATTCGCCGTGTGGCGCGGCATGTCTTGAGGCCAATCTTAATAAAGAACTTCCACTGCCTGTGCTTGTTAAGTCATTTAAGGCTGATGAGTTGCTGTTGCTCTTATTGTTGTTGCTGCTGTTGCTGTTGTTGTTGTTGTTGTGTTTGTTTTCATTTGATAGAGCACACGGCATGTTCAAAGTGCGTGTGAAAAGTTAACGTCCGACCGTTGTGGCCTGCTTGGTCGTTGCATTGCTCATATCAAATCGCCTGTTAATAATCAAGCAGTAGCAGTCGTAGTAAGTAGCAGTGGTTGTGGCAGTGGCAAGCATAAGCAACGGCAGTGGCAAAGGCAGAGGAAGAGGCAATGGAAGAGGCAATGGAAGAGGCAGTGACCGTGGCAGTAAATAGCTGCCAACAACTGAAGCCCGAAATGAAAAGCAAATGAAATTAGTTTTAATTACAGCCTTCAAGTTGCTGCAACAAAACTCGTAACTCATTTTACCCATAAACGGCTCCTGACGATGGCAAAGGCGGTGGCCATAGCGACCTTTGGCCACGCGCTTGAGCATCACAAATGGGGTCGCCAGATGGTAAAGTGCCTGCCAGATTGTCTATTTCCATGGCTGCCACTGGCGACGCCCTTTTGACTGCTTCTGCTGACTATTGCAGCAACATGCAACGTGCTTGGCACTTAAATAAGTTTTGATACTCCACTCAACTCGGCAATGGCATTTCTCATTATTGCCAATTTCGTGTCCTGTTGCCTGCCAGTTCAAGTCCCACTCCGAGTCCAAGTCCAAGTCCGAGTCCGAGCTCGACTCCAAGTACAAGTACGAGTCCTAGTTCAAGTCCTGTACTTAAATCAAAAACAGGAAAATGTCTTTACTTTTGTACTAAGAGAACTGCTAAGCACAATTCTTCAGTCAACGAGCAAGAGGGTTTGTGAAGCCTCGAGCAATAATCAAAAGGCGAACATATTTTCAACAGTTTGACAGTAGCATAGGAGCAATGAGAAAGAGTCACGAGGACAACATTATCCCAGGCATATCCTGACTGCAATTCATTATGTGACGTGGCCAATTGGCTGCCAAGTTGCAGTTGCTTTCAAATGTTAAATTGCTTAAGTGGACGGACAGTGGCCTCCACTGAATCTCACGCAAACAAATAAATTTAAACTTATAATTTCTGAAACTTAAACTTAAGTTTGAAGAGTAGCTGTAATCGACTTTCAAAAAAAGTATTGAAGCCTTAACCGTATTAAACTGAATTTTCAAGTCAAAATCTTAAAGTAATTTTAAATAAACGTTGAGTAACCAATTCTGGTAGGAGTATAAAGTTCAGTTTGGGTTCCGGCCCGGTCGGTTAAATTTATAAAATGCATTGTCATTGGCTTCTGAACAGGTGCAGTTTATTACTTCAGAAAGAAATTAACAATCAATGCACTGAATATAGTTATTGTTGAAGGACATAAAAGTCAAACTATCAAAAATCACAGGAACCAATTAATATTCTAAAAATTTTTTAGTTTAAATAAAAAAAAACAAATGCCACATAAACTGTAATACTAAGTGTTTTTGTAATGTGAAATGAAATCCTCTCGGTATTTTAAATTGAACCATTCTTAATTAAATAATAAGGTTTTAAGTATTATATTATAAGTTTTTGATTTGTTATTTCAACCCACTGTGCCCTTGACTGTCCATCACTCAGAATTCCCGTCGACCAAATTGCTGTGGCTTACTCCTGTTGTTGATGTGGCTATTGTGATTGTGGCTGTGGTTGTGGTTGTGGTTAATGAAGAAATTATGTGAGCTGTCATTGTCTGCTGGGCATTTTTACCCCGTACTTACTTACGAGTATAATAGTTCAACCTAATAATGGCCTAATGGAGATATCCCCACTGTATGTGCCATTTGACAGTTTCAGTTTCGGGTTTGTCTCTGGAATAGGCATACGAATACTTGAATGAATATACAAACGAATACTCGTATTCGTATATGGTAGCCACCATATGTCAGTTGCCCAGTGTTCAAGCAACCAAACATTTGTTATTTATTCATTTCCTGGTTTTTTTTTTTTTTTTTGGCGCCACGCGACATGCTGCGACAATATTTACAATTTTCCGAGCGCGAGCGAGCGAGCGAAATCAAATAAATAAATAAAAAGGGTGGATGTTTATCTGCATAATTTCTGGCTAAGTTTACGACAACATCGTCCTGGCGGACTGACAAACTGTGGGCTCGTACTTCTCTTTTCATCTTCCTCTCTTACTGACTCTGTACATATATATATATTATATCTTTCTCTGTCTTACTTTATAGCGCACCAGCACATCGCTGTGGGGCGAGTGGATGGGCGTGCTGCATGGCGATGAGATAGAATACTTCTTTGGGCAGCCGTTAAACACAACTCTGCAATATCGACCTGTGGAGCGTGAGCTGGGCAAGCGTATGCTCAACACAGTCATTGAGTTTGCCAAGACGGGGTGAGTATTTTTTAACCAAGAGAGCTTTTCGTTTTTGGCTTTTACAAAGCTTAAAGTTTGCTATAAAACAGCGAAAAACACAACCAGTTTGCTATAAAAAATAACAAGAGCTTTCATCTTGGACTTTCAGCAATCCCGCACAAGATGGCGAGGAATGGCCCAACTTTTCGAAGGAGGATCCCGTGTATTACATTTTTAGCACAGATGATAAGATTGAGAAGCTGGCACGTGGGCCTCTGGCTGCGCGTTGCTCCTTCTGGAACGATTATTTACCGAAAGTCAGAAGTTGGGCAGGTGAGTAACGACCGATAAAGTCTAATTAATAGGGAAATGCGACAAGCATTATAGATTTACTATAGGATTTATTGTGTATGCGTTTGTTTATAATATATTCAAGAAATACTTTATTGAGCTTCAAGTACTGCTGGTCTTCTGTCACATAGACAGACTCTTCTTCTGTATGTGATTTTTAAATTTTGAATATGGTTTATATGTATATTTATACGACACGCGGCCATAACTGTTGTCTGGACTGACAGTGCCACACCTTTAAACAGAGTTGTCTAATCTCATAACTTGATCTTGCAATACCCTGCGATATGAAGCTGTATCTTAATCTTTATATCTTTTGTTACATTTTGTCACAAAGTCTTATTCTTTTACTAAGATAATATACGACATATTATACAATAGTTAGCTAAAGTACTAATAGCCACTACAGACTGTCGATTTTTCACCGACACTTTCCCATATCACAAGTTCATAGCTTTTTGTGTTCCTGGAATCTCGTCACTCTGTATAATTTCAGTCAAAAATGCGTTTATAAAGCAGGCTCGAGCTAACCAACGCAAAAGACATGAAAAACCCCCTGTTATGTTTCTATCGGTGAAAAACCGAGAAGCAAAAAATTTCGGGTGTTCACATGTCACCGACGCCCTTTTAATAAAAAGTGGCGGTGAAAAACCAAATCTTTCTTTCATTATTTATTATTTTGTTAGATAATTAATGGAAGAGTTATGAAAATAACTTATACTATTGTAGAACTTATAGACTGTAGAAAAATCCGAGACTACCCAGGGTAGGGAACAACAAGGTAGGGAACAACAATGGTCGACCACACTGAACGTAATAACTTGTACAGTATGTTTTGTTCGCTTTGTGCTGACTACTCGTGTCAATTAACATGACAATTCGTAAGTTCGATGCAGAACATTAAGGCGCAACGCGATCCATTTGCAAAGTAGATGTATTGGGTGTCGCGGTATTACAGTTATGTTACTTATGTGTGTATTGAGAAATAAAAGGTTTTTGGCAGTTAGTGGGAAATATGAGTCATCGGTGCTGTGTAGAGTCTGCAATTTTATTCCGGTGAAAGATTTTTATAGTTTTGTTTTTAATTTATTGCATTTATGCGTAGCAACGTTCGCAATTTTATTTATTGCCATGTCAGTATTTTAAAATGTGCTCATCAATCAGTAAAATGAGTTTCAGATTCGAGCTGCGAGTTGCGAGTTGCGAGCTACGAATTACGAGTTTCAATCTGTGTCTTCAGAGTCAGCAAAGATGTGAACGGTCTTCGTTGACTAACTGACTAAGTGACAGCCCGCGGACGAGTGACCGAAAAAGAAATTTAAATATCGCGGCCAGAGCATGCATATGCATGGGCCTGACAATGATAAATCAACAGTCAGACTACTATATAAAGCACATAGAGATACAGCTATAGCCGCAGATACAGATACGAATGATACTTAAGATATTTAGTATATGCATTAGTAATAGTGGGCGTCATCGGATTGTAAAAGTTTT
Source organism: Drosophila testacea (assembly GCA_035043265.1). Classification (NCBI taxonomy): domain Eukaryota; kingdom Metazoa; phylum Arthropoda; class Insecta; order Diptera; family Drosophilidae; genus Drosophila; species Drosophila testacea. The sequence goes on from JAWNND010000211.1 coordinate 1,015,966, forward strand.
TAGGCTGCTCCATTAAAATGCGTGGACAAGTTTATGGTGTCTAGTGAAAGATGAGTCTCAGTCACAGTCGTAGTCGCACTCGTAGTCACAGTCATAGTCATAGTCGATGTTGAAGTCTTCGTTGTGGTTGTAGTTGGCTATGGAATCGATGTGGTCGCGCCAATATGTCTGGTATATTCGTTGGGTCGTATCAACTGATACAAAAGAGAATTAGTGTTTCACAAATTAATAAAATTTAATTTATGCTAATTTTGTGTGTTGTGTGTGCTATCTTTTTTGCTTTTTTAAACATTGTTTTTTCTTTTTTTACTTTTTGTTGACTTTTAGCGCTTGGTTTGTGGCTTGTTTGATTTTACATAAAAGCAAGCGATCGATCCAGCGATCGAGTATGCAAATTAATCTGGCTGAATTGGACTCCCCTCTGAGCAAATGGGATGGGTTAGCAGCAATTGGTTTGGTGCTGGCAAAGGCCAGCAGCCTATTTGAATATGCTGATGATCAATGGATTGTAAAGCTTTGAGTTGTAACTTTTGGGTTCCTGTAGCCAAAGTATCAAAGTAAAAGCAAAGCCACTGACGTTGTTCGGCAGCTCTTACTCGTCATGTTGTTACCGGTTCGTTTGGTTAATTAATTAATTTGCATTTTGATATGTAGCGGTTGATTCTTTGTTGCTAAAGCTCTTGCCAACACGCGCCTCATTTACTATAATGACCATTTAAAATTTCACCGAAAACGTCAGCGCTATTTGTGCTAATCCATTAAACGAGAACTGGTCCCATCTTCTGGCTTCGTCCTGAGCTAACGCACCAGACTAGCTGGCACCGTGTATAATCAGATTATCATTATCGCAGCCATTTCAAGTGTCAAGCCAGGGTATATGACTGGATACAGGCTACAGCTACAGCTACAGCTTCGGATACAGATACAAATACAAATCGAGATTCAGAGACAGCTAGCGGTGTCTGGAGGGGCATTGTCATGTCATAATTCACGCGCACGCGTGAATGCCCGACACCCGATACCCGATACCCGATACCCTGTGCGAGCTGTTGCCATACAAAATGTATCTTTGTATCTATGTATCTTTTGCATTTGTATGGAATTGGCTATTATACTGGCAGCTTTGGCCTTTTCTCTTTGATTTGCTACGCTGCGCTTAACCAAGCTGCGGTTTCGTTTTGTTTATTTGCGCTGCTTTTAGCGACACGTGTTTCAAATGTTCACTTTGTTTGATTTTTGACTTTTTTCTTTATACTTGTATGGCTGTGCCAATTTATTTCTTGATTATCTGCGCATATAATCTACGATTTGGTCAGCCTTTTAAATTCAAATTAGCAAGCATTAAATGCACGCGACAAGCTTGCCCTGCGGTTCCCTCGCATACAAATTAATATACAATGTCGATAGATACTTATAGTTATATCTGAAATTGTTGGTGTTAAATTGTTGCAAATGGATTTAAGTTTTGTTTTATATATAAAATACAAGTAATCCGATTTCCTTTCTATTATTATTTTACCAAACACGCACCTGCACTTTTAATGATACAATTTAAAATTCTTTTAAATACATCTAAATACCTAGAGATTAGTGAGTTGGTACTGAAAGTGTACTTCAATGAGAGAGAAAGATGCCGGCCGGCTTCAGATTTGGTTTTGGCTTTGCATAAAATAACTAGTTTGTTATCTTTATATTTAAACAGCAGACTGAGTTGGCCGACGGGTTTGTTGTCTATATATTTTGAGGGCAATCTGAGTTCTTTTGTGCGATCTGAAATTCGATCACTTGCCAGGGCAAGACTCTTCTTGTGTGCCAGTTGAAAGTTATTGTTATTTATAAACGAGTTTTAAATGAATTAGCAAATCGGTTATAAATTTTATACTATACAAATATAAATGATAAACAGAAAGAAATAAAACGCAATCCAGACAAATTGCTAGGATTTTTAGTTAAGGTAAGTTCGCGTGAAATTCGTTAAGTTTATTCTATTTTGATTTCAATGCACCAAAAACCGCACCAAAGCTAAAACTGAAATGCTTTAATTTATGTTTGATTTTCAATTGGAATTTTGGATTGTTCATTTGTTTCTTAAAATAGATCTAAAATGTTAATTGTAGGCGATGAGATGGGGAAAGATGTAATTATTATTTTGCTTTAAAGTAGTAGCAATCTTTAAGGAGTAGCATGCAAATCGAATCAAGTTGGCTCTCAATATGGCTAATACGTTTTTCAGAATCGCCACATAGTCAAAGCAGCTCATTAAATTAAATCAATTCATTACCCTTGAACTAATTGTGATATTCCCATAAGCTAACCATACATTTTCTCAATTACTTTCAGGTTCGGGCTGTAATGGTGATTCGGGCAGTGCTTCCATATCGCCCAGAGTGCAGCTACTGGGACTTGGACTGGTGATCTACATATGTGCCGCGCTAAGGATCAAAGGAGTTTTCTAAAAGAAAATGTCTGGCAGTGTAAGCACAGCACATTAATAAAGCACACACAGCACACGCTCTAAGTAAAAGCGCAAAAAACCCTATATTTAATATTAAGATTGAAATGAAATTATCGTATGTAAACGTAGAAATGAATTGTGCAAGCCATTGCAGTTTTTGAGAATTTGAGCCAATCTTTTGTAATTTGGCCATAGCTGAACATTTGTAAATGAATTTAGTGTTGCATGCACCCGCACAAAGGCAAAACCAGTATGATATTGTAGCTGTATTTGGGTTAATTTACAAACTTGCATCGATTAGGCTGAAAGTAGGAGGAAGGACAAGAATCTGAATCTTTGCATGCGGCTTGCCACACATATCAACTTTGGCGGCATCTTAATGAACCCCGGAAATTATCCGGAGTATTTGTTTTATTTACACAAACACACACAATCGCAGACACACCCAAATTCTTAAAAAAAAACACACATGCCCCAATAAAATTACAATTTTGTATAACGCCGAAAATTGTTTCATTTGTATGAAATCCAGGCCCAATAAAATAGAAAATCAATTAGCAAATATGATATTGATTTTTATAAAGTTGATGTTTGTCATGCCAGCAGGGCATTCAAATTTTAAATTATCGCTCAGACGACAATTATTAAATACTGCTCGCCTTGTAGGTAGTATTTTGTCAGCTGGCATGGGTCCAAGTCTATACCCAGACTGCCCTCCCAAATTTGGAAGTCGAGTTAAAAGATTTTGATTTACATAAAAACCCTAATGAAACTTGGCCAGCTTGCATTGGTTTCAAATTTATTTTGGGATATTCTCATTTGGAAAACAAATTTGTTAAAAGTATTGTTTTTTTTTGTTTTTTTTTTGGGTCGCAACAGAGAGTGTATCCACAATGTTCTTATGACAAACAAGAGAAATTTGGAAAACAAAATTAGAAATGAAAAACAAAATATAAATTGTATTGTTGAAAGCGTGTGACAGTTTTATTGAGCACAGCCCAAGTAATATAAATTATAAATTTTATAACGAAAAGTCCGAAAACATGTAACTTGTAGAATCGGCCAGAAAAAAGAAATTTGTAGAAAAGTAATGAAACATTTAAATGGCAAAACATATCAGTATATATTATATAAACATATATATACAATAAAAGTAATACATCTACACATAGTATATAGTATACATATGTATATGTATTATTGTATTTGTACTAAACGTTTTACAAATTGGCTTAGTGACAACAAAAAGAATAAGAAAATAACTAAAAGTTTTATACACATAGTAAAATTGGAACCAGAAAAAAATGGTAAGAAAACAAACAAATAATTAAAATGTGCTGTATATTAAAGTTTGGTATGTCTATATCTATAAATAAATATTCGCAATAAAGAACATGAAAGAAAAACAAAACAAAACAAAACAATAAATATATAATAAAATAAATGTCAAATCTGAATAAATACGTCTAGTTCTGTGTACGTACATATAAAGCAGACTAATTGAGAGTTACTCACAATTAGAACCATAGCTCTTAAGTGCATATCAGTACTCAAATGTACTCTTGAAACCAACAACTACTCGTATGTATTGAAGGCGAACATTTTTGAAATTAATTTAATAAGCAACACTGATATAAACTAAGTATTTTTATTATAAATTACTTTAATGTAACACTCATTATTATAACACTATAAATCAGTCACATACAGCCATTCACACAGATACTGATAAAGATAAAGATAAAGATAAAGATAAAAGTAAAGTATTGGACTTATAAAGAACAAGCGAACAATTAATTCATACATACAAAGGAGCAGTAACTGTTTCTTCAAATTTATGAGTATATAACATTAATCAATAACTATATGAGCAAACACACACACAAAAAACAAAAAAAAGAAAACACAAAAAAAGCAGAAAATTAATTATATTTGAACATTTTATTGTTTTAATTGTAAGTACTTATGTGTGTAATGTGGTCAAGCCTATTTGAGCGATGTTCGCTTTCAACTGTAGTAACTAGGGACAATTCAATGTGAACCTTAAAAAGAATTATGAAACAAGTACTAATACAAATACTACATTATAATACTAATCCCAATAATGATACTATTATATAGAAATCGAATAACAATATACATAAATATACAAGGTTGGGTTAACAAAGGACACGCTAGCACTATGAATAAGCATACCGAAAACTCATAAGAGTCCTCGTCTTATGTTTCTATGTATGTATGTTTGTAGGTGCTAATCCTTTTGTCGAACCAACCTGCCAAAAGCTGGACTCACATTTAGTATAAGCTTGCAAACTATTCTGTTATCTTCTGACACTAATAGAACACCAAAGATAAGCAACGATAGTAAAGCTCACTTATGAACTCCATGAAGAATACTTATTATAAAAATGATAGTTATCGTAAGTAAGTAATTCAACATTGCCCTACAAAATCTATGATTATATACATACACATTGGTTAGTCAAGCTATAGCATATAGAGAAGAGCATACTCGTATTCGTACATAACATAAAATAATAAATTAATCAAAGGCAAAACCGAAATAAGAACTCATTCTTAATTTACAAATTATCAATCGATTCAATTACTTTTTAAAAACGTTTTGATGAAAATGTAATAACTTAAACGATTTTTAAGTAAATGTGAACATTTATATTTTTATACCATGCCATGCAAGCCGCAATGAAGAAAACTGCATACAAATACTTATAAAAAACAAAAACAAGTCAAGTGTGTAACATTAAAATTTTTTACTGCGTATTGAAAACAATGTGTGGCAAGAGTTGATTATATACAAACTAACTTGACTCCAAATAAATTAGCTTTAAACGATTATAGAAATCCCGTTCCTCCTCCTTCACTATATCATAATCCCTCAAATTAATCAATAGATCCATTGCCTCAATCCCTGATTCCTTTTTCCTAAATCATGTTTTCACCAAACCTTAAAATCTTTGCTAACAATTCGAATATAAATTAACCCAAGACTTGCGTTGCAATAGTATTCACTGAGCTCCAAAATAAATGATCCTGTCTATTATTCTCTTAATTTTATAAATCTTTTATTTTGTGGATGTTGCACTAATAACTGTACTCCCAGCTCTTATTTTGGGGCGGCTCAGCCAATGCTCATAATCTTCAAGGTCGGTGAATTGGTAGACCTCCAATACCAAAGGAACGGCTTTGTTTCAATTGTGGGCTTGGTCGTCATTCATAGGGTGCATAGATTTTAGGTATATGAAATTAAGGAATTTACTTTGTGTTGCGACTTTTGCCTTTTGATAAATAAGTAAAGAAATTTAATGGAAGTATTTTACTATTTATATCTATTCCTCAACATCTATTCAATTTTAGTTTTACTTTATTGTTTCTGTCTATTATTTACTTTTTTTTTATTGAACCATCTTCATTGATTCCCCCTTCTGAGAAATATATTTTGTCATTTTGCATGGTTTTCGGCTCAAGCCAAAGAATTGACAATATAATATTTCGCCTTAGAAGCAAAAGAGATAACGAAAGAGAGACAAATTCCAAGTGTTATGCTTATAGATCTAAATTTTTATATACACACATACATACATGCATACACAAAAACTCATTCAATCTAATATTATTTGGTAAACTAAAAAAAAAGCAACATTAGAGCGTACCACATACATACACATATGTATATCTATTATTTAGAAGATTTGGATTTCTGTTGCCGTTCTTCCAAGCGTCTAATTAATAGTTCATAGAGAAGAGCACTCCAAATATCCACAGTGTGCTTTTGATATTGTAGTCTGCTATTTGTAAAAGAATTTATATATACATACAGTATAGTGCTAATAGAAACTTATACATAATTACATATGATAATTATGAAAAATAATCGAAATATGCTGTTTACATTCCGATCTTCAGAACACTTCATCTACACAACTAGCTACTCGTGTACACTCCTCCCGTTAAACGAGTTCTGACTTCAATTAGTTAAGTGTCCCCATAGGAAACTTATAGGAACAAATAAAATATAAATCTGTATTTAGGTTGTTGACAGTTTTAAGTTCTCTTTTGTGTAATACGAGTATCACAAAATACAAAATACAAAGTTAATTTTTCAGTTTCTTTGTGTATTAAGAAATGTTACTAATTATATCAGCTACGACATCTGATAATAAAAACAATCGCAGTTCTAGATGATAGTCGACAAGTGTACAATGAATGTTAAGTGTTGATTGCGATTAAGGCAGAAATACTCAAATACTCAAAAATAAATAAATGAGATTACCACAAAAATAAACCACACAATGTTAAAAGCCAAGCACAGAAATGCATTTGATGATTAAACATACCAAATACTTATAACAGAACAAATACTACATACATTAATATATAATAAATCATATATAACACGAGTTTATACAAGAATGTAGTAAGATCAATAAGTTTAAAGAAAAGTTTCCAAACAAAAAAAGCAAAACCAAAAAGAAAAAATAAATATAATTACTTAGCATATGTAAACGCATGTTTGGTCAAGTTTGAGCACGGTTTTTTTAAGTGTAAAAATCAAATACATATCAATATATGGCCTATTATTTATTTAGTTTAATTACAAATATTATTATTGAGTATTGTGAAGAAACGATTAAAACTAAACCAATCGATAACACTTAGCTGCAATGTAAGGCTCTGATTAATGCCTTTTTAAGTAGGCAATTTGTAAAAATTAAGCAGCTAATTAAAGACATAACAACTCAAATGTAACTGTAAAATTTGGAGCTATATTAACAGTTGTGTTGGTAACAAAAAAAGAATAAAAAAGAAAACAGAATAACAAAAATAAAAACAAATTGTGGTTAAATATGTGTTCTTAATTGTTAGTGGTAATAAAAGCCAAGAAAAACAAAAAAAATACTTACAAAAACGATGAGAATAAAAATAAAATAATAACTAATAAAATAAAAAACAAATATAACTATGTTGTGTCAACATTCACGACTTTAACAAACTGTAGCTTTTAATCATGCCAAGCATTTCGATATGATTTTATTTTATATTATGCAAATATTTTCATGTCTATTTTTGGGTTCCATCGGTCCAACAAACAAACGAGCAAACAAAAAATTAATCTTGCAATGATGTTAGCTTATTTTGCCAGTAGTTGCCACTCAAAAGATAATAAAGTAATTTATTTGTATCTTGTATATCTATTGCAATGAATAATAATTATTAAACAATTACGTAAATGAACCCCTCTCTAAAGTCAACATTAAAACAAAAGCATTAAAGATACATAAATGAAAGAAAATTTACACTTAAACCAAATCAACTTAAATTTGACACAAAAAAATCAAACGAATAAATTAGAACAATTACATATTTACATAGAATACAAATATATATGTACACATCTACAGATATTATATGGCAGCTCCATTATAGTTTCGACTCGAGTATCTTTTGTGAGGCGCTTTAGTGTTCAGCAAAATTGTATTTGTAAGTTAAGATTGTTATGAAATGCATTTGTTTATGTGTCTATAGTTGAACGATGAAATTATAATTACAATTATTATTGTCGCAGAGATTACTTTAAATTTAATGGGAATAGCAAAGACATAATTATATACAGGCAAATTACCACACACCCACACATACACACACACACACACACAGATACACTGTCAAGTAAACAAGCATAATAAGTGTTTAAGGTAATAACGATGTATAAGTACACATGATACATACATGAATACATATATAGAAAATTATGTCATGAGCATACAAAAAGTAGGGATCATTTTACTGAATATATATATAATATATATATATACATACATATATATATATATATATATATACTATATGTAATCTAAAAACAGAAGAATTTTCTGCTAAATACTAAAGAAAAATAGTAAAGAAAAAAAACCAATCATGAACAATTGCTAAATTAAATACGATTTGCTATAACTCAATGAAAACAAAAATCAAGAAAAACTAAGAGATAGAGAACTACCAAATCTGTAAACAATTAAAAGTAAATTTAAAATGAACAAAATCTAAGTGAAATTATATTATACGAAATATATTGTATATCGAAACAAGATGAATATAAGTCAAATAAAACTTATGTATCATGTATTAACAAACAAGAGATGTCTCAATTTCGTCTATCTTTGGGGGAGTACTTTTCGATTTATGGAATGCTTAAAATAATTTCTGATTATTTTGCTGAATGGTATGCAGCAATGCAGTATTCATTAATTACTCATAATACTCACTGTGTTACAGGAAGCTCTCAAACAAGACAACCGACAACTTGAATAGCTTGCTTTATTGGCTGCTAATTGCGAAGCTCTGTAACTTTGCATGGAATCAATAAATGCTGAAATGATAAACACCAAATAAAATCGTTTATTTATGGCTGACTTAGGCGCATTCGCGAAGCGTTGACTTTTTCATTTAATAGTATGCACATTAATTTATGTGGATTCAGCTTCCGTATGCGGTATGCATACTTGTACTCATAAGCCCCAATTAATCAAGAGAATTTAAAATGGAAAGCCTGAGTAACCTTTTTAACGAGGCAATTCAAAGTCAACCAGGACTTTTGTCAAATTGCCCTTAGGCTAAGTGCGGACTTTACAGTTTGCATTTTAGTAAGTCGTAATACTCGTAAAACCTGAAAAGGCTTTGCGCAAATTTAAATCCGTGTGATGGGTTAAATAGATGCATTTTCATTAGGGATTGTTCAGTGACTGTGTAAATGTAAATGTAAATTACTTAGCATTGCAGTCGTCGTTTTGCTGGTTGACTAGTTGACTGGTTGGCTGGCGTTTTATTTTAGCACATAAAAGAGCTTAATCCCTGGTATATCTAATAAAATTTATACTCTATCTTATATCTTCTTTTGCAGCATTTGCACAGCAGATTTCCCTCGTGGCCACCTCGGCGTTTCTGTATCTGAAAACCTGGCTCATCAGCGGCTAAATGAACCTTCTCTTAATACAAAAAATAATAATTTTTAACTAAAGTAGATGCACAGTAAGTGTCCATATAACACTTCCAGAACACTTCCAAACAAAGCAACACAAAGTCTGAATTTGAGAATAGGTAACTTGAGCAGTTCGAACCTGAGATACAAACTGGTACCTTGAAAGAATGATGCCAATGGCCAATTCAATTGGTAAGGACAATAAACAGCAGAGCTATAGGATATAAGATCTGGATAAATGCGACATTCAATGTGCTAAGTATGCTAAGATATAATCGTACTCGTATTCTTGGGTCGACTTGAGTTTGATTGAGTTGAGAGCAGAGTGCTGGACACCCTCACAACAAGAAACGAATCATAACTAAACATTACTTAACTAAATACTTACTAATATAATAGATTTACTATCTAGCTCACTGTAATAAATTATACTATATATTCTCTCATTAAAGCAAAAACTCTTAACAAGATTGACAACAATTTGATTTTTAATAGACAGAAAAGCCCAAAGATTGTAGAATTTCCGTTTCTAGCCGGTCCCACTCTATTTTAATTGAATCTAAAGATTATCTTAAGATCAAATTGTTGTCTGCTTGTATGTATTTACACTCAAAAGGCTGCACTAGTGTAACCTTCAACTTGACACATGAATAATTTAAGCTGTTTAAAGACCAAGCAAATCGAATCGATAAGCCATAGTCATAGTCACAGTCAGATTCAGAGTCAGAGTCATAGCTCAACATCGCTCTGTGCTTTCATGTCCATTGACCCAGCGTTAATATACTGACAGTCAGACATAATATCGCGATGCAGAAAACTTTTAGACAAACCAAAGAATAATAAAAATACAAATAAATACAAATAATAAAGATAAGAACTCGCACTCGGAGCTAAATCTTATTTTTATTTACTTAGACAAATGAGCCAGCGTTCGGCGGAGACAACCAGTCACCAGATGTCGTATATCTTCGGATTGGCTTTGACTTAAAAAAAAAGCTGCTACATCTACAGTAGAACCTGTTTCCAATTATTGTTTCTTCTTTTCTTGTTTTTGCAATTTAGGCAAAGCTTTCGCTCCCGCTCAGTCACATCCATTTCACTGCTGACTGTCGCTTTTCGGTTGCAACTGGGTCTGGGTCTGGATCTGGCTTGACTATGGGTTTCAGTTTGGGTTTAAGTTTGGCGTCTCGGCCTGGCACTAAATCTAGAGACTGTTCAATTTTTAAATGCCAACTTTTTGTTCATTCCCCGCTATTGGCGTTTTTTTGAAGTTTTTAGTATCAATTAACATATTGAATATGACCAGGTGATGTTTTATGGCAGCAGCCGCAGCAGCAGCCGCAGCCGCACAGTGGTACAAAGCTGCGAGACCGGCTGGACAAACCAGTGCCAGTTTGAGGTGTCAAACGTGCCACGCTACAAAGAATCAACGCTTAACTCTTACCAATTAGCAGGCAAGTCTGAGGGCTAAATTACGTTTTTTCTAGCGAATAATAAATCAAAATATCTTTATTTGATATTCCACTTATGGACACACTAAAGCTTTCGTTTTATGAATGAGCCACTGGCTGTAGTTAAATGTCAATGAGTAATTTGATAATTTTAATTTGTGGCTAAACCCAAGCGCAATTCTCTCTCTTGTGCAAATAACTATCTGACAGGAATTGAAATTCGCTAGAAATTATAAATAGTTTAAACGCAATTTTGTTAACAAAAAATTGAATAATATTTTTTGTAAATATTATTCGCAACTACCTACGAAATCAATTGACAGATGCTATCTGCGAAACTCAAGTTCAATGGAATTGTTTGTCTGACTCGGCGTCGACGTTTAAGCCAAATAATATCGGGCCACGGTCTCTCCCCCACGCGTCGTGTTTTGGTTTCTGGGTCAATATTATTGTTAATAGGCTCTATATTAAGGTGACTAACTATATGGGGTGTGCGTCTATCCAAATACAGAGCAGAAATGTAGTACTCGATTCATTGCCAAGTTCGTTGGCACGTGGCTAAGGTCATCCATCCATCCGTTGAATATTGGGACAACAAATCAATCTTGCCCATGTTGCTACACATTCTGCCCCAGGGTCGATCTATTGTTAGTTTCGGGCGTTGACAAAAATCGTTTGTTGGCCTGGCTCAGTAGATAAACGAGACATGATTCATAGCAATGACAAAGCTTCTGAAAAACCCAATTAATGAGTTCTTTTAAGTGTTAAATATTTGATTACTTTTACTTTAATTGGTCTTCACTCCTGTACTTTGGTTGCCTTTAAAGTTCGCAGAAGACCTGTGAGATAATTGACAAAATGACGTATATTTGATTTAGATTCTAATTTATTATTTATAGTCATGACAGCTAAATCTTACAATTTTTTATTTTATACTTTAATAACAATAACAAATTTTGTACTTCTTTTTAGCGGGATATAAAATTTATAGTTTTATCATAATTCTGGTTAAATAAGATTAATTACAATGCTCAAACACATGCAGAGAAACTTACTCGTCTCGGTGCGCTATCTTACCGCATATCAGTCGAGTTATGGAAGCCCGATCTTGGGCTGTATCAATAATTACTACAAGGTGCTCAAACTGCCAGTCAACTGCAGCAGATCGGAAGTCAAACGAGCTTACATCGAGCTATCGAAAAAGTATCATCCCGATGGTAGCAGCCTTACGAGAAGTTCTGAAGAGTTTGTCAAAGTCTGCGAGGCTTATAAGATACTTTACAAGAGCGTTTCACGTGAGAATTTTCATACCCGTTTGAGATCGCAAAACCAAAACATATGCAAGTCCTGGAAGAAGTATCAGGCAACTATGCATCCAAAAAAGTTTGGTCAGAAGTCACTCGTAGTGAAAACAACAAACATAAATTCTATGCTATTAGCGATTCCATCATTCATTTATGACCATGAGAGCGACAATGAGGGAAGTCTTCGTATTAGTTATCCCTACAATCGTTCGAAACATAATGGGATATTGTTCATGTACTATCTGACGGGCTTAAGCATAGTGGGAGTACTTCTTGCATCTGAATTTATAAGCAAACGGAAGCGCACTCTGACAGCACCATCTCTTTGAGATTTTGTTTAGAACTACAAGCATTTGAGAAATTTGTAAAAACATTTTAAACTATTTGTTTTATCCTGTGTGTCCCAGCAGGAATTGATACTTTTAATGAAACTTTCAGGACAAAAACTATACAAATTCAGAGGTTTCATCGAACTTAACGTCTTTTATTTGGCATTGGGAGACTGGTTGTTCCCGCTGATGTGGCAATATTTGTGCTAGAGTGAAGAACAATAGATTAACAGGTTTCGGAGACAACTTGTAGTTCAGTTCATTTCGGTTCACAGAGGCAGCTATTAAAAATAAAAACAACTATGAAATTTAGCACAATTTATCTTGGCGTTGCCCTTATCAACTATGATAATAAGTTTGTCACGAGATTTATGAAACATTTTAAAAACTTTTGTGTGAGTTTGCATTTTTCTGTGGAATAATTTCTTCATATAAACATGTGTATATAGGTAATTAGGAAACAGATTGTTTTATTTGATAAGTAGTTGTAATATCTACAAGTTAATTGTCTGTATTTTAAACTGGGAATTTTGAAAAAGTTAAGTATAAATTTAAAATACGATTGTCAAGTTTTATAACACATTCCCACTTCTCTATAATGATTGTTTACTATAACGTGTATTTTCATTGTTCTATTTTAAAATTGGATCTATTAGATTTCGTTCGTGAGCTATTTAAAGAATACCACATATGCTTTTGTCAAGTGTATGAAGAGTTCGGTGTTCAATTTTTAGAACTTCTTTTCTATTTTATGATTTCATATCTATATAATGCGATCGGATTGCTTTTGCAAGAACTTCCGCACAGCTTAGACCAAGCGTGACCTTTCATATAAGTATGTATGTAAGTTTGTGTATCTACCATATATTTATATCTGTATCCTACGAACAATCAGTTAGATGGAGACGTAGATAATAAATAGATACATACATTTTAATTTAAATTCGGTGTATTATTATTAAATGGTATTAAATGGAACACACAGTGGCAATCGCTATTTCCAAGTTTCATACAGTTTCAAGGCAAACAACTCCCAAGCGTGTCGACTATCAATAGAAGTCTCGACCCCTCTTTGAGAAGAAGCTGTCAGCCAGACTGACCACAGACCACCAACGGGCAGTTGAGACCGTTAGTCAGGCGGTAATAATAGTTTGTTAATTTGTGTATTGTATATATTTATTATTATTATTATTAGTTTGTTAGATGTTAGCTACGAGTATATTATTTTTGTTATGTTTGTTTATCTTTTCCGGCTGACAGCAGTTGATAAATTACGCGTAGTATTTGCTTTGATTAAGTTGTCCAGCCTGTTGCACGAATACCAGTTCGTTTCTGGAATGACACGGCAATGAAGGCTGATCAAATACGCAGATACAGATGATACCACTGATGCAGATATCGATATTGCGAATCCCAAATGCCACATAAATCAATATTTCTCATCGAATTCAATCTCTGTCTCTGTTTCTGTCTCTGTTTCTGTCTCTGTATCTGTCTCTGTATCTGATCCCATGGCGCATGCGCAGCGGTGCGGCGCGATAAAGAGCGTTGAAATTATGTTCTGTCGCCTGTCGCACCACTAAATAAATACATACTGTGAACTCAGCCATAATGAAGCCTACTACATGTATAAAAAAGCCAACCAAAATCACAGCAGAGCAAGGCGCAAAAAAATAACAGAAATAACACAAAAAAAAAAAAAAACATGAAAAAATGGCTCAAAATTTATTGAACGCTGACGGCTTTTTAATGAAAATCACTGGCTACCAAAAGTGAATTAATGAAGGTGTGATTGCGTGTGTGTGTCTGTGTGTGTGTGTGTGTGCACATGTGTCGATGTACGAGTTCTCTGCCAGTTCGATATTATTTTCGGTTTCTGTGCCGGCATAAGTTCAAAAAGCTACAAATCGAACATACATACAGCATTCGTATCAGCAAAATCAATATGCTAACTATATGTCATGTGTGTGTGTGTGTGAGTGTGAGTGTGTGTGCATATGTCATTTGCAGATTGATCAGCATATGAATTAATTTAGCATAAGAATCAAAACGTTTCTCTAATGAAAATTGTTTGTTTTATGGCCATCTCATTCATTCATTCATTCAAACATGTTCAACATGGCTTATTTGACTATTTTGATATTTTATCATTTTGTTGTCTTTTTTTGTGTTGTCTTTTTTAATATTTAATCTCCAAACGCTTGGCAAGTGTGAGGCAGCCCAGTTAAATTCGAATTTTATTGCAAAGGCTTGGCTATTTATAACAACGTATTTATTTCGATTTCACATTTATATTCAATATATGTTCTCCTACCCTACATGCAGACAGTTTTTGATTCCGATTCAGATTCTGACTCGAATTGAGATTCGAAATCAGATTCACATTCAGATTCAACTGTCTCAATTTGTTAATGGGAAACTCTCACGCGCTACAACAACAACAACAACAACTTCATCATAAGCGCAAACTGTATGACATTTTAATTATGTTGCTGTCAAATTGTTGTTGTGATGGCAGAGGCTGTGACTGAGGCAGCGACAGAGACAGAGACAACGACTGCGACTGAGACTGCGACTGCGACGAGTTTCAATTGTAATTAATAATATTTAATAACAGTCGTTGGCATCGCTGCCGTCAAGTGCACAGATTGAAATGTTATGGAAATGTTTTGTCATCGCATGAAATGGAGATGAGCTTCAGTTCCATTGGATTCCAAAACTGAAAACTGTGACTGACACTCAACGTGATTATTTAAGTGATTACAAGATTATAAATTGTTAATATATATCATAAAAATGTGTAACAGCCAGGCCATATAAACATTATTTATTGTTTTTATACGACACTGTTAAATACTGAAAGTTAAGTAAGCATATCTTAATCACAATATTCAAACACAAAGTTTGTTTACACCTTAGGGAAATTTCTTAAATATTTGTACAAGTTCTATTCAACTATAGTAACGG
Source organism: Drosophila testacea (assembly GCA_035043265.1). Taxonomy (NCBI): domain Eukaryota; kingdom Metazoa; phylum Arthropoda; class Insecta; order Diptera; family Drosophilidae; genus Drosophila; species Drosophila testacea. Next base: position 1,031,466 of record JAWNND010000211.1, read on the forward strand.
GTTTACATTTTGTGGTTGCCGCTCATCTCTGAAATGAAAACAAGCAGCTTAAGTGGGTGGGTCAGCTGGGCATTTGTTGGAAGATTGATGGCGCCGGAAGCGTAACTGCAACGAGGATGCTTTGAGTGACACTGATGTGGCCACTTGCAGTGTGTTTATAGTATACCCGACACCCTCACCTCAGTCCTGCTACAGATCAATGGCAATGCAAGCATTGATAAATGACAATATTATAGTTCCGCAAAACGTTGTCAGAGATAAACAAAAGTTTGCAAAAAGCAAATATTGTGCACCAACAAATTGACTGATTAGAGAAATTATCAGCAGAAGACCATGATAGTTAGTTATTGAAACATCAAATGGAAATGTTGTGTACCATTTGACCTTAAAAGTAAGTATGACTAGTTACAGGAGTGTTTGACAACAATCCAATTGAAACTGGGTCTTTTCTTCGTTATCATGTTGAATTGGAAGTTGAGTCAGTTAGCGGGAATTGCGATCAAATATATTTTCATTAAAACTGTGTCGCATGACTCATTTGACATTATGCAGACAATTTCCGTAACTTTCAGAAATGTCGATTTTGATTATAAATGAATGTGCAATATGAATATCTTGACAGGATTGCGGTGTAAACATGTTTTTTGTGGCGTTGCTTCCGTTATTTAAGACACATGTAGCAACTAAACAGAACAAACGAATAAATGATTGAATGAATGAATTGAGTGCTGAGTGTTGAACACTGACCGCTGAGTGCTGTGTGCTGTGTGCTGAGTGCTGGTGGGTGGCAACTGAATACAACATGATCAGCACGCGTAGCCCAACAAAGACATTAAATTGAGTCATAAAACAGCACAAAGCAAACAACAATAATATTATAAGCGATAACAGGGCAGATGCTGAATTAAATGAGGTGCTGTTATTTTATTTTGTTTTGTTTGCTTTGGTGTTTTGCTTGCTTAACATGCGAATAAATGTACGCACTATACATACAGATACTCAGTTGCAGATACAAATGTAGCTTCATATAGAGATTGAGGCACAGACACAAATGCAAATATCACTCAGAATCGAATGGTCCCATGATGGCATGAGCTGGGAGCGGTACTGATCAACTTGGTCAGCTCAGGCCGGATAGGCGCCGGGTCGGTACTGAAGGCCAATAATGTTTGTTTAAATTTTAGTTGCATGTGAGTATGTGTGTGTGTGTGTGTGTGCAAATAAAACGTAATGAAGTGGATGGTTAAGTAGGAAATGTAAACTAGCATTCAAAAACAACAAAAAGCAACAGCCAAAACAACTTGCAAAAACAAAAACATCAGGGGTAGAACAACAAAAATTATTAAGATAAATACTCGTTCGATCTGAAGCAAAAGAACAGTCAGCGCTCATACATATGTTTATTTCATATTTTTGTAAAGCATAATTTTTAATACTTATGTAGTTTCTGTGAAATAAAATAAATCAGCAGTGCAGCTGAGACGTCATTGGCTGCAGGTCCAACTCCAACTCCAACTTGAACTCCATCTCGGAGTTGGTCCCTTGACTTGAGGGTCTCTCTGATCTGCTGATCACAATCCAAACGTCATGTGTGGCATTCGCGGTGTAAGGACTCAGTCTGTGCATCCAAAACCAGTTAACAGTTGCCAGTTGCCAGTTGGCAATTGCCAGTGGCCAAGATCTGCCCCTGGGCCTGAAGTTCTGTGCTGACCGTGTTTTTGGAAGCCGGCGCAATCGTTTGTACTTGTTAATGGCTTTGTACGCGTAATTATTTTGGCAAGAAGCCGTGTCGCCCGATCGCCGATCACAGCCCGGTGCGAAAATAAGCAAAGCGGAAACGCGAACCTGGTCCAATTTTACGAGTACTCGTATGTATATGTTTTGTACTCGTATGTAACCATGTTGTAGTACGAGTATTCGTACAACTCACTATAGCCTGTAGCCACATTATCTGGTCACTGGTGAAAGGCTCAATTGGGATTTGTTCTGGCGCATTCAAGTTTTCATTTTCGTTTTTGTTTTTATATTTAATTGGGTGTTTTTATTGGCTTTTAATGATACGCGAAATGATCGAAGCTCCTGGCCGCAGGCCATACGCTGCCCCTTTAAGTTTTCTCAGTGCTACCCAATGCCACGCCCCATATATCCAGGCAGTCATCGCAAGTGATTGTTGCCCAAACTAGCCAGCTGCGGTCTTCTGATCAACATAAAGTTCAATCAATGACTTTGCTGGGCAATTATTGAAGAACAAAATCAGTTTCGAAACGCGAGCAACATCAGTGAAAATTACAATCTACCATTTTAATACAATTTTATTAATTAATTGTATTAATTTTATAGCACAATGTTAAATTTTTTATATTCATTTGTCCAGTTAAATGTTAAATAACTAGCTTTCACTAGCTGTAAAGCTGTTAATAAGTTGCCATGTTGGCAACATTATTTAGCAACATTTAATGTTAACAGAATGTTGCAGCATTTAACATAACTTGAATGTTATGCTCAATTTGATGGTGGCTGGATTTTAAATTTAATTTTAGGTGAAGTGCAGAGAAAAGATTGATATATAAGAAAAGAAATTAGAAAAATAAAAAAATAAATTGCTTATTTTTAAATGTCAACAATAGAAACTCAGAGCTATTTTACATTTGGTAAGCCTTAACTGTTAACATAACTCGAATATTATGCTCAATTTAAAAGTTGAACTTTAATCTTATAATTAAAAATTCTTTTAGACAATAAAAATGTATAAGAATAAAATTGTTTTTTTTTAATTCATCACCAGCAGAAACTCAGAGCACTATTACATTTGGTAAGCCTTAACTGATAACAAAACTCGAATATTATGCTCAATATAATAGATTAATTTTAATCTTAAAATTAAAAATTCTTTAGACAATAAAAATGTATAAGAGTAAAATTCTTTTTATTAATTCATCATCAACAGACACTCAGAGCACTATTACATTTAATAAGCCTTAATTGTTAACATAACTCGAATGTTATGGCTAATTTGAAAGTTTAACTTTAACCTTAAAATACAAAATTGATTTCGAAAATAAAAATGTATTAGAATAAAATTGTTTTTCTTTTTAATTCATCATCAACAGACACTCAGAGCACTATTACATTTGGTAAGCATCAAAAGATTACACACGCAGAATTTCGCGGGCCAGCTGATTGCCGGTTGAGCAGCGAGCTGCGAGCTGCGAGCTGCGTGTTGAGTGCTCACCTGCTCGCTCTCACCTGAGCGCCGGCGACAGGTTGATCAGCAGCTTCTTTGCGGCGACTGAGTGGCTCTGTTATCTGTCGCTGCTTCTGCCACTGCCTCTGCCGCTGCCGCAGTCGCTACTTCTGCTGCTGGTATTGGTGTTGGTATTGGTGTTGATGTTGCTGCTGGTATATAAACGAACGCGTTGCCCAGCGTCCAATCAAACAGACGACGCCTTCAAGTCTAGCTGCACGCACGAGAGTGGAGTTGGAGTCGTCGGCAAATTTCGTGACGTTTTTTTCGGTTTTGGACAAATTTTTTGAAAGCCCCTTTCCGCTACTACCAAAAACTGCCGATTCGAATTTAGCCAACTCAAATTGTGGCAAACAAAATTTAAACTCAATTGAAATTATACATATCCAAAGTGTCTAAATTAAATATAAAGCTGTCGTTTATGAAAAGCTTACAAGTAAATAAAATTTAATACAAGTGTTTAACAAAGTGAAGTTTAACACTAAAGTGATCCTAAAGGAAATTCAACAAAAAAATAACAAAATAATAATAAAGATGATGCAGCAAAGTGCACTACTTCCTCTGGCCATTATGCTGATCTCCTGTGGAGTGGCATTTGCCTGCCATGGAAAACTGATCGGTAAGTACCCAAAAATGCATCCAGACAGTTTTGTGTTGAGCCCCAATTTTTTCAAAGCCAATCATCAATTTGTATTCCAAAAGGCAGAATTGGGGCATTAAAAAGTAAAATAAATTGTACACTTCATACATGGCATACATAAATAGATTTCGACCAATTAAAGCATTTTATTTAGTATTTTGTCTGGCTTTTTGTACGTTTCGTACTTGTTTTCAGTTGATTTTAGACACGTTTTTGTCATTTGTTTTATGAATGAAATGAAAAGAAAAAAAGTGAGCGCTGTTTATGAGCTGTTCGTCAGTAGAATATTAGCAAATATTTGCCAACACAATGTATTGTTTAGTTAGTGTTTAGCGAAAGTCACAGCCAATGCTCGTGAGTACCACACACAGCGTCTTCAAATGCGAGGTGCACTCAAGAACTTTGTCATGTGTTAAAAAATTCAAATTCATTTTACGCTTGCTTAGCATCTTGGCTTATAAAGTGATTTCAAAGCAACTCATTACATAAATTGTATAATTAATTATTAAGGTGAAGCACAAAACTAAAGATTCATGGAAACCGGTTCAAATATCCAGTTTATATAATATTTTAAATATAACGAAAACTAATTATGTATAATTTAATGCATCATACATATATACTCATATATAAGCAGCCATTTTCGGTCAAACGACAAATTTCCAGGTGATCTAAGGCCAATCAACTCAAAAAAACGAGCCTTTCACAATAAATATTTGATATACAAATTTCAAATCCATTTTGCCGTATAATTAACACAACATGTGTATTACAATTATGAAACTGTGAAAAATTAACTAAATACTCAGCTCATTGAACTGACCCAAGTCAGAAGGTCCACGAAAAGATAAATCTTTGTTTAAAAACACTTGAAAAATTATAATAGCATTTAATTTGATTGCTTTGAGGCTTTCGGGGCGTGTGTCCCACCAAGTGGATCAACGAAATGGCCATAACGATTGCTAAGCATTTTTTTTAATGCTTTTTGTGTTCTGCACACTCTGGCGCTTGATTTTTTATTATATTTGGAATTTCTGTTTTCCAACTCATGCGAATTCCAGTTGTTTGTTTAAATTGGTAATAATAAAAAGAGTTTTATAGTGCGCGTGTGCGTTTTGATTAATGATTGCTTTTACGCTTGTCCGTCGATATAAAATTCTGGGTGTAGAAGTATTTGGGCACATAATTTCAACACAATTTCAAACAATGGGACACACGAGCAGCATAATTCAATGAAATCTATTTCAATAATAATAGAGATAGATAATATTAAAGTTACCTGATAGATCGCACTTTGATCATAGCAGAATCGAAGACCGGGACCCTATTAGCTACAGCTACCTATGAGTATCTGTATGTGGTCGAATCGTTTTGCTGCGGCATCAATCAAAAGCTTGCCGTGCTAATAATGTAATTAAATATGTAGATGCGCAGGCAACAACAACAACAACAGCAACAACTACTTGAACAACGAGCAACACTGGGTGATAATCAGTAAATGATAAATGAAACAAAACATGCTGCGGCCAACATATAAAGCATAGCTGTGAGAATTAACTCGAGCTAAATGCGTCAGACGGTCTTCTTTTTATGTTTTCCTTTTTGCTTATGTTGTTGTTGTTGTTGTTGTTTCTGTGTTGCTACGTGTTGCAGGTTAACTTGAGGAAACTTCCCGTTGCAGCTCTCGCATTGTTCAAGGTGAAGTCAACGCCTGGCCCGAACTGCAGTTAAGCACTTGTTAACATACTGTTGGCATTTGGCTGCACTCACTGTCAGTCTGACTGGCCGAGAGTCTCCGAGACAGATTCAGAGCTTGCGTTTAAGTCTGAGAGCTGATCAAGTTTGTTGCTTAAGTCTTTCGTTTTAAACGCACAACACCAAGTGAAAAAGTTATTGGAAGCTATTGACGTTCCGTTGTCAACATTATCTTGATCGCCAGCAGTTGATCATTCGGTTTTTATTACTCAGTTCAGTTCAGTTAAGCTCAGCTCGGATCAGTTCAGCTCAATTCAACTACATATAACTAAGAATATGTAAATGGAACTTGTTGCGGAAACTGATCGACAGCTTTATGTGCAATTTGTCAGAGAAGGTAGTTCGCAAATTTGCATAGCGCCCCCCTCAATGCATTGTGTGATTGATGTATATTGACTTAAACAAACTTTTAGCCTTACGGCAGGCGCATGAAATGATGGGATGATGAGATGTCCGGTGCGTTGATTTACCTACCGGTTTGCCTCAATGCTGCAAACTGATATTTATGTAAATGTACTCGCATACACATATGTATGTATAACGAGTATACGAGAAGCATAACACTAACACGTCTTTAATTTGACAGCTGCGGTTGAGTTTAAAGCTCGACGGGTTCTGCAAAAGCCGCTCGCTCACTGCTATTTTTAGTTACCGCACTAACCTTGACAAAATACACTCACTAAGTTTTTAAGCCGTAGCAAACACGATCATTCGGGGCTATTTCGGCAGCCAGATCTATTGACATCTAGACCCATATTTGTGCGAACGCCATTAAAGCGTAGCTGTAAATTTATTTACTTTTTTTTTCTCGCTTACCGATCCCGTCAAGTTGTCTGAACGCGACTTCGACGTCGACCCGGCACTGATTCTGTTTCTGTTTCTGTTTTGTATTCTGTGAGACACGTTGATGCACTTGACCGGCAGACGCGATGCCATGGTCAACCCAGAAGTAGGGGCAGACAGTGAAAAGTCCAGAAACAACGAACAGGCCCGATTTAAATGCTCTCACGTCCTGCAGCGCAATCAGCGCCCATCGGTTCAACTATTATTATAATTATTAAAAATTATTAAGCGCGCGTAATTATTTAAATGAAATGCGGCAGCATAAAGCAACCCCGCCCAGTTAGTGCTGTGCAAGGACCTACGTCACTAGCACGTTGCAATGTCAGTATCATGGTTTTCCCAACTGCCGTTTTCATATGATGCTCACGTACACAGGCCGATGGATCGACTAATTAACACCCTGCGGCACTTTCGTATACTGTTTTATATGCCATGTGATAAGTTAACAATTGTGTGATTCGATAGTAAATTAAAGATTAACCGAAAACATGAAATATTCGATTTTTAAAGAAGTGCCTTTGCCAGTGTCAGTTGCTTCTCTGTTGGCCAAACCTATTTATCTGGCTAAGTTGTTGCTGACACACTTCACACTTCAAACAGCAGCATCATGAGTCAGTGTCAGGCGCCGAAACAAAAGATGAAAAAACTCTCAACAATAAAAAAAGAATTAGCTAATGGACAAATGTTGGATTTTTAATTGACGCCTTTGAGCAGCACGCGCCGATTTGAATTTGAATGTTTATTGATTTCTTACTTTTATTCTGTTTCTCATTATTTTTTGACTTTGGTTCTTTATTTTGTTTTTATATGTTACCTTTATTCGTGTTCTATTTTAATGCGATTCGCTTACCAAACCGGTTGACATTTAAGTGAAGAAAGTAAAATACAATTTCAAGCATAATTTCTATGATATCTTTAAAGCTTTATATAATTTGGAGGACATAAAACCTGAATAGTTATATGCCTACACGCGCATTTATATAAACGCTTAAAACAAAAACTAAAAATGTTAATTTTGATAATTCGTTAAAATCCACTAAAATTTCTTTAAATATAAATCAAGCAAACTTGAATGAAATTTCGACAAACTTTAAAACATAAAAAAAAACCGGCTTTCATGAGAGTTTGAAGCCCGAGCAGAAAGCATCATTAAGCTTACTCGAGAAACAAGACACGCATAAAAAAAGCCACAAAAACTTAATATTTTAAGCATTTTGATTTTGTTACAGCCAAAAATAGAAATGATAGCATGTCCCCAATCTCATCTACATATTCTAATATATTTTATGCTAATTTCGACCTAATCATTTCAGCATCGGGCATCAGCACGGAGGAGAGATCAATCATCTTGCAGGAACACAATCGCCTTAGGCAACTTGTAGCCACCGGACGCTATCCGGGCCAACCTGGTGCCGAGAATATGCGTGAAATCATCTGGGATGACGAGTTGGCAGCCCGAGCCCAGCAATGGGCCGATAATTGTCAGTTTCGACACGATCCTCATCGCACAATAAGTAAGTCACATTTTTTCAATCACCTTCGGTGAAGATATGCATGAATTTCCTGGCTTAAGGCTCCCACATAGCACATGAAATGCCGACAATACAGCTCCCGGCACTTTGGGCAGAGGTTTGCATGTTTTAATATAAGTTTATAATTAAGTATTTCATCGGGTCATCTGTGATTTTGCTATAAAACACTAATACTAACCAGCAAGCCTCTTACATACGACATATATGCAGTCAATTATAAGCCACAGAAGTAGCAATCTCGACCAAGTTTACTCATCTTTTTTCCTTTATTAACTAGATCGCTTCACTATGGGTCAAAATCTGGCCGTTATTTGGAGCACAGCACCACTGGATCCCGATGATGGCGACTTTCCCTCGCGCATTCAAAACTGGTTTAATGAGGTGCAAAAATATTCGTTTGGTGATGCCTGGTCCCCCAAGACTGGACACTACTCTCAGCTAGTTTGGGGCGAGACAAGTCTGGTGGGATGCGGTTTTGCCGAGTACAAGGACAACATCAAATACAATAAACTCTATGTGTGCAACTATGGACCTGGGTAAGAAAAAACTATTTATTGTTCTAAAGAACAATCACTTACTGTTTTTGTTTTTGTTTGTGCAATTCCACAGTGGCAATGTCGTTGGGTATAATCCCTATGAGGTTGGAAAGCCTTCGTGCTCCACTTATGGCATGAAACCATCGTCCCGGTATCAGGGTCTGTGCGCAGCACCCGGTGCATCTCCAGCAGTATCGAATAGCGTCTATGGCAGCAATACATTTGAAACGTATGAGTACAGCTACAACTCAGCTACAACACTTAATAGCAACAGCAACCAGAAAAATAACCACAACAAGCCGACTAACAACATTAACAAGAGCCTATTACCAAACAAGAGCAACACCAACAACAACCGAAACTACAATAATCCCCAAACCCAATTTGCATACTCCTCCCCCAAATTCCCCACACAGGCAGCGGCAGCATCAGCCTCAGCATCCTCAGCATCTGCATCAGCGACGTCGTCCGGTGGCAGCTCCTTTGGCACTAAGACACGCGGTGGCAGCCAGGCCTATACAACGGAGAATAATCAACAGTCCGGCAAGTACAAGCACAAGCTTGAGGCATATCGGCCCAGTGCTGCAGAGTTCGAGAGGTCTGTACAGAAGCATACAATATTACGCACCTATATAGAGCAGAGTCCGAGTGAGCAGCCAGCGGTAGTGCCAGAGAAGCAGGGAGCGGAGACGCCAAGCACCCAGAAGCCAAGTCGCGGCTGGAGCCTCCTGTCTTGGCGCGGCTAAAATGCCCAAACTGCCACGCCTCATTTGCCGCAGAACGTATTAGCTCACCGCCCAGTAATAACTACTATGTAGTATCATTAGAACCATCTTCGATTCTGAGTTTCAAACTACCATCCTTTTTTTGTACGTATTTCGTACCTCGTATAAATATGTATAGCAAATAATATTCTCTTATTTAAACATTCCCATAATGAAATTGCCATATGAAGTAACATATATTTTAGTGCTACGATACATGCTAATTTTGGAATTATATTTTTTAAATTATTTATATTGTATTATTGATAACATCAAATGAACCATAAACTGCTCTTTGTATGATTCATACTGCCCAAAGCACGAAGCACGAATCATTAGAATATGCATCATCAATTCAAACCAATCCCGAATATTTGTATCAAATGTTTGTACCAAAAATGTCAAATCTAATTTTTCATTCATAGGCGCCTAACATCAATTACTTATTGTGTATAGTATTGTGTTCAAATAAATAAAACAGCAAGATGATATTTTAATATAAAAAAATAAAGTTCTTTTTTTATAATTGAATATTCTAGAGGAAAGAAATTGGAACCAAATAAACTTAAACATGGGGACTCGTAAATTAAATCAGAAGAGCTTTGTTACCTAAACATTTTCAGACAAAAAGGGATCACAATGAAGTCCTGTATTAACTAGATAATAAATGAACTTTCGCATCCTTATCTGTATGTTCTTTTGCTAGAAATCTAAATTTAAAAACAACAATAACAAATTTGCTTATGATTGTGAAAAAGCATATTGTGCCGAAGATTTCATACCCTTGTCACATATGATAAAGAGACTGCAGCTACAGATACGATATAACTAATACGCTTAGTAAGTAAGGGTAAAAAGTATTAACTTTGTTGTCTGTTCTTACCTCTAAGTATCTAAGCATAACAAACGCAGGCCAAATAAACACAAACTGTTATCTACATAGAATGCAATAGTAGAATACTGTGTTTACTAGATTCCAAACCAACCGTTACAACAGTTATAAGTGGATTCAAGGGCCTTCGAACTTTGAAGACCACTAAATCTTCGTTCAGGAATTTTATTGACGATGAAAATCGCACGACACCCAAACTACTACTACTACCATTGGGAGCTAGAGAGTAAACGGACAAACAGGTCTGAAAGAAGGTGAGGGATTTCGTGAATTTTAGGTATCTGTTCATCTCAGAGTTCATCGTGTAAACTGTGAATAGTAAGCATTAAAAACACTCGACCTTAGATACATACACTGCGCATGTGTGAGAGTGAGTATTTATGAATATGGTCAGGGCGTCTGCTGAATGTCCGCTGAATATTGAGGAGAGCAACTGAGAGAGTGAAACTGATAACAGTCTGATAAATGCCTGAATTAGAGATTCGCTTTGTATTCTGTCAACGTAATAATGAAGTTATATTCTGGGAACAATTAAAGCGGATGTATTCACGAAATGCGATAACAATTATAGTAACCCTCATACATTGAACAATAGTGCGAAAGTGGATTTAGAGAGCTAATGGAATTAGTTTATTACCCTGCAGCTGAATTAATCGTATGCCAAATATAGAGGACACATTTTACACCTTGCACCTGTTCAAGGTCGTTGAGCGATGCAAGTTCACTGAGTGCGCGAAATCAAGGCAAATGACTGTCAACAACTTTTGAGAGTTGTACTGAGCTCTCTTTCTATTTTTCACAATATAAAGTTTATGAATCACACACAGAAGAGCAATCTGAGTTGTGATTTGACCCGCACCTTATCTAAATACTTTCGCCTGCATTGTTCTTGTTTTAATTGTACAGTTTATCTGCTTGTTAGCTGTCCCCAGTGTGACAGTACTGTGACACTCTTATATGTACATCGCATTCAGAAATGACAATAAATTTTTGTCACATACACAAACACACGCATACAATGGGTGTCAATTTCATGTATGACACGAAATTAAGATAGGCGAGAAATCCTGTCAACTGCTTTATCGGTATCATACAATCATATGACAGCTATAAAACATACAAAGGGGTAAGTCATGGCAATGTTTTATAATATTGTTGTATTTACTCGAATACAACTCACTTTTGTTCGCTCCTGGATAATGGACAAGAGTGGGCAATGTGGGCAGAATGTAACTTTTGTAGACCACATTGAACGCACTTCATCATCTTGAGCACTCACAGAGGCTGGCAGCGTGAAATTAAATGCCAGAGTCCTGCTTGGCAGGACAACTTTTATTTATACATCGCCATGGTCATACATTAAATTATGACGCGCACTGTGCAGGACAAAGTGTCGTTTACTGTCACACCAAGATGCCGAGCCTGATGCTGATTCTTATTCTTATTTAAACACTCCCCCTCTCACCAGACAGCCCGTGGTTCACTGTGCAGCCATGGGAAAATGTGGAATCTTTTCATTTCTTTTAATACAAATGTCACTTTGCTGCAGCTGTCACTGTAGAAATGCAATATTTGAGCTTATGCGTGAACGAGTTTCCTCCACAGAAATAAAAATAAAATTAAATGGCCTTGTATAATTAAGCTGCCTCAAATGTGCTTTAAGTTGCCAACTCACACAAAATTTCATAGAGAAAAGATTGTTAAACCGCTGGTCCGCATAAAAGGGGCTTATCAAAGTCGACGCATTAATTTCATTTCATTAAATTTTAAATATTGGGGGTTTTTAAAACCCCGTTCTTTGAAAGGGTACAAAAGGGTCTACTACGTTTGGCAAAAAAATAATATGCGTAACAGGCAGAAGAAGGCGTGGCAAACCTCATACAATAAGTATGTATATTAGGGTGCACCGATTTTGTTCACAAAAATAGTACTACTTTTTCATATTCTACGATCAATTCTATATCTGTTTTCACAAAGAAACCACAGTTATAAAACCAGGTCCCGGTCCGCGTTTTTTCAGTTGATAAATAAATTTTTGAATTTTTTGAGATTTTGTATTATTTTAATATTTTCAGTGTTTATGGTCCGAGCATTTTATTTTTTTTTTATTTTTATTGTTCTAGTAATTTACTTTTCTTGGGTACAAATTTTTTTCTTGTAACAGAAAATGTTTTTGAGCATGTTCATCATTAAATTCTTATCTAAATAAGATAAGGGTAGCCCAAGCCAAAATCTTACGCAAAATCTCCGGCGTTCCGTGGTACATCCGCAACAGGGACATAGAAAAAAACCTAAAGGTCCCGATGGTTGGAGACGTACTTCAAAATTTGGCAACCAGCTATGCTCACCGTCTCTGTGAGCACCCTAATACTTTGGCCAGACAACTTACAGCGCGTCCAAGGAAGAGACGCCTCAAAAGATGCCACCCAATTGACCTTCCTAAAAGGGTCATCTCATAACGTGTGAATAATGTATATATTTAAAATTGTAGTTTAATGTATGATATCGTCTAGTTAGTATATGTACGACCCGTGTGATCTACCTGTTATTGTTTTCCTTATATGTAACTAGATTAAGTTGCCTAAGCGGTAACAGAAAGCTTGTTTAAACCAAATAAAAAATCAACACAATTGAAAAAAAAAAAAAAATCATTAAATTCTTAAGTTAACTTAGACTGTAAATAACAATGCAAGTAAAGAGACATTAAAATATTCTTCATTAAGGACATTTAGGATTTTGATCTAATATAGTACTAAAGCTCCCATACAAAAAGCTAAAAGCTAACCCATTGAGATTTGATGTTTCTAATTGAAAACTCTGGAATCGGAAAGATTAAACGATTCAAACAATGTTAATACAAAATGCTGCATACTTTAAGGCGCTACAATTAAAAATGATTAAAGCATATTTATTTATTTATATGTAAATGTATAATAACGAGCAGTTAAAAAAAAGTATATTAATTGATATTTAAGTTAACGATTACGAAATATTTGTTATATGCAAATCTATACTTTGCAATATCTTCTAATATTTATATTTGGATACTCTTCATGTAAGAGTTGAAAGAATTATTCTATTCAGTAATGACACTCTTTAAGTAAATGTGCAAGTTACACACTCACACTATCAATCATAAATTTGTGTGCGAAGTGTCGAGACACAATGTTATTTAAGGTAAATAAAGTTTTATTTACAGTTGAAATATATTCAACTGAAAAATTTCCAGACTTTAAGACTTTCATAAATCTTTCATGCAAGTTGATCAGAATTCTCTACATGGATGTCGTTAACAATAGTTAGTTTTCAAAAAAAGTGTTTATCCAAATTTTATCTTCTGACATCAAGCATCAAAATAATAAATGGCTTTTTAATTAAATGTCATTATGATCATAAGTTTCTTTTCTAAATTGATTATTAAAAATAAACAAATTAATCATTTTTGTTGAATGGAATTTTATGCCTGGGTATAATTCTAATGGTATTCGTAACAAAAAACAAATATATTTTCTTTAAAAAAGCTTTAAAATTGTATCTAAACAACTTAAAGCTGATACGAACAATCGGACGTCAGATCTAAGATCATCACCCCGAGAGAGTATTATACTAGTCAAAATATTTCATGCAACATATATTCTATTCAGCTGTGTTATATGTATATGCATATAAAAATAGTTAGCTTAAATTCAATCGACATTTTTCATAAAGTTGTTATCCTTTCTGGCGATCCCTTACCATAACACAGCCCTGATCGGTTTAAAAATGTAATGTGGAAAACTAACCAATTTAAACGTTATAGAAATAATTTCTTTTAAAGTTTTTTAATATAAATTCATATGTATATACAAATTAGCAAATCTACAGATTATCTTACGCTATTTTCATGCAAAGATGGTGTCAATTAACTACCGTATTGACCGCTTTTTTTCAGAGTGTACTTCTTAAAAATACCGCGAAATAGCTGGATAAGTAAGCTGGCTAAGTCTTCTGTTTTGCGTTTTCGTAATGTTGCTTGTAATAAACCTAAGCCAAAATGACTAATTGACTAAGCGGTTATCTGAACAGATTGCATTCCCAGAAAATTATACGACATTATTTGCTTATTATAACAAATGATAATGATGGCTGGGTTGCCTTCTTCTACGTCTGCATAACATTGGCATTCAGTTTGAGGTAAAGAATAAAAGCGCTTGGTCGAGTGATTTTTGAATAGTAATTGAAAACTTTCTAAATCAGTATGTTTGCAACACCTCTACGCCATCCCAGCAGCAATAAGCTGAGATCTGCAATCCTTCCAAACCTTTACGAGATTACCGATAAGGGATATGGAAAGGATGCAGTTAAGTTGATGCACGTCAGTCGCAAGGGAGCCGTGCATTCCATTCAAGAATGCGAGGTGGGCACCCACCTCAAGCTCTACAGCAATAAGGACTTTCTTCAGGGTGATAACTTGGACATAGTGGCCACCGATTCCCAAAAGAACACGGTCTATCTTCTTGCAAAGAAATATGGTTTGGAAAGTCCTGAGAAGTTTGCATTGATCGTGGCTAAGCATTTTCTGACTAAATATTCACATGTGGAGGAGGCTCATGTGCATGTGGAAGCCTATCCTTGGCAAAGAATTCGACAGGAGAATGATAAAGCACTTAAATCCAGTGTGAATTATCAGTTGCATAATCACGCATTTATCTTCTCACCCACTGCGACGCATTTTTGCGATGTGATTGTAAGACGTCATGGTGAGTACATGGTAGAGAAACACAAGTGAAAGTAGTCCCTAAGCAGGATTCTTTTTATAGATCCCAAGCAGACTGTTATTAGTGGCATTAAGGGACTTCGTGTAATGAAGACTACCCAATCATCGTTTACCAATTTCGTTGACGATGAGTATCGCACTCTGGCCGATCAACATGATCGCATCTTTAGCACTGTTGTGGAGTGCTCCTGGGAGTATTTAGACACTGAAAATCTCAATTTCATTCACGCCTGGGAAACAGTGAAGGATCTTGTGCTTAGCAACTTTGCTGGAGATCCGAAAGTGGGCATTGCTTCACCCTCAGTGCAACACACACTTTATCTTACTGAAAAGCAGATTCTGGATACCATGCCACAAGTTGCTGTCGTCTCTATGACTTTGCCCAACAAACACTACTTCATTTTCGATACAAAACCGTTCCAGAAGTTAGTTCCCGGCGATAACGATGAGGTTTTCATACCTGTCGACAAACCACATGGCACAATCTATGCAAAACTATCCCGCAAGGATCTAAAGAGTCATCTGTAGATTTGGTTTCTCAAAATTTTAATAAAGTTCATATATCTAACATATGTTAGTAAAACTCTTTTCATAAATTCTAAAGCTGAAATAGTTCTTTATCATATTTAATTGAATGTAGTTGTCAAATTTATTTATGTTAAGTCCAAAATACTGTTTCGTAAAATTTGGATCTTTATGGAAATAAATGAAAATTTTATTTCAGCTCTGAATCTTTGCGCATATTTCTGTATGACCTTTAGGCTATTCGACAGTTATTACAGCTGTAGAAGCTGCACACTCTGGGAAATCATAAATGACACTCCTACGCTTCTCTACATATTGGCATTGCAAAGATGTAAAAAGCATTGAAATGAAACAATATAAATATATTGCTATATGTATTTGCTCTCACATATTCATATGTATGTATGTGTGGTGAATACTTGTGTGGAGGAGAAGAAAAAGTATATATTGAAAAAGTTTTTCAATTTCAGTGAAGCTTTTATTTTACATGCAAAGATATCAAACAGACACCCCAAAATCCCAGATCCTCCAAAGACCTCTTCCTCCATAGAATAGCAGAAAATGCAGGCAGCAACCAAAACTATTTTGTTCCAAAAGAGAAATCCGCACACACAAAATTAGAAATACGAAGCCCGGCAACAAAACGCAAATTGTAAGCAATAAGCAAAAATGAAATGAAAAATCATGAATGGCCACAAGCGACGGGAAGAGATAGGGAAAATAAGAGGAAAGGAAGCGGAATAGCAATGAAATCAAACAAAAAAAAAAGTATTTTGAGAATATTATTGGTAGCTTGAACGCAGAATGCAGGAAAATCCCGAGTTTTGCATGCCATGTGCTTTTGGCCGTGAAATGGAAAGCGAAGGGCAGCATAAGCTGAAAATTACTAAAACGAAATGCAGTTGTATAGAATATCGACACCATTTTCCTTTCATTTCCCTATACCACAGGCGTAACTCCATTTGCGGATAAAATCGAAATAGCACGAGCTAAACAGACGAAGCGTGATATGAAGCTTTCAATCCAATGGTTTTACTTTATTTTTAGCAGTCTCCGCTGGCATTCTTAGTCTAAATTTAACTTTTAGTTAGTCTAAAAATTAATTTCAGTAGACTGTGAAAAACATCATAACATCATAATTATTTGTGCCAAACAAACAGAACTAATTCCACTTAATCTCCGAGTTAAACAATCATGTCGTTAGAGAACGATGAGTAAAACAAATCCTATCTATATGATAGACTTTACAAATATTAGCTACCAAATAACCTGTTGTGTACTCATTCATAAAAGTTAATGAGATAGCAAACATAAGAGCGCACAGTGTACGATTTTGTCAATCTAGGGAGACTAATTGAAATGAAAAAGAAGATTTTTAAGGTTAATGGGCTTTAATCGGTCAATTTAGAAATGTTCAAATGTTACGAAAACAAGCACAAAACAAAACAAATTATTGTTGTTTTGCAGATAGCGGTTCATTAACCGGTGCATTTGAAATGCATTCGAAACTGTATCGGACAACGGGCAACAGTTGACAAAGATTAGTCTTTTCACTTGGATAATGTGGTCACATTGAGCAGTCAAATTTATTTTATTCATTATTTCTATATCATTATTGATTTTTAGCGCTATAAAATGACTTTTTAAATGGTCAAGAAATTGTTGGAACAATGTTTATATTTGGTAAAAAAAAAAATATCAATTATTCTGTGTTATTCCGTATGACCAGTCTATTCATCATTTACATAATATCGTTCTGAATCAGGATCAGAAATAACATGACGGACTTGACTCCCGATGTTCGAAATAAGAGAGAGTACGACCACAGTGAGAGTTATCGCTCCACAAAGTAATATATGATTGTATCATATTTGTTACGCTCTTCAAAATACTCTTGTGAAAAAATTTTTTGGGTCCATCAAATTAACAAAATGTATAAAAAATTAAATTTCTAGGAGTTTCACTCAAAGGCTTGTCGGACGGTCCATTTTTTAGTGTCAATTTTTCAGCCATGGAAAACTTTGTCGTTTAAACTATTTGCATCAAGTTCAAGCCTAAATCCTACAGCTTTTAGTACGTGGTCACAGTTTGTGTATTGCGAAAAGCCAGTTCTATTTACATCGGTTAGGTTTGCTTTTTAACCGAAGCTCTAAAATTTCGTTTGTTCACACGAAAACAATGGCTTTTAGGCAGAAAGTGACACATAAATACAAACCGAGTGACAGGGCTTTATTTTTGCTGGATTTAGATACAGAATTTAATAAAAATCTTAATAGTATCAAGGAAGTCAAAACCATCCTACCGCAAAAAAAACCTTAAGCAAAGTACAATAGAAAATTGTATTTTCTTTTGGTTAAAGTTTATGCACCCAAAATTGAACATAAATCTTTTGAAGGTTCGCATTGTAAAATAAGGCACAAAGTTAGTAAGGCTGTAGGTCTCAGTCCTGCCGCAAATCGTATGAAAATTCAAATGAAAAACACACATTTTTCATCGGTCTATCGTTAAATCAAACACAAAACTTATGTGAAAAGCTCAAGGAAAACGAAACGAGTCCTGAATTTTGAAAGTCAACTTTATGACCCAGACAATTGCACAATAAGATACAAACTGGTAGGGGAACTGGGTAGCCAAATGGGGACACACCTGACCCGACCCAGGGATAGTTTTATTTGTCTTGATTGTCTAAAATATTTGGAGCGTCTACATTCAATGTGAAATTCATGATATTTACATAATTTTTGGCCAGGAAGTGTAGGCCAATCAGTAAGCCAATCAACACTATTATTGTATCTAATGAAAGCTCAACCGCAGATATTGCATCTGTAAATTGGTCAGTTTTGTAAGCGACAATTTCTCCTATCCTGTCCAACATTTTCTATCCCATCCATTCACAATCCATCATCAACACGCCCAGCACGTAATCGTATTTGTCGGCGTTAATCAGTCTGTTGGGATTTGGAGAAAGCTTTAATGTTGGGAACAATTTTGAGTTGTACATTTAAAAACAGATTGTAGATGTTTGCTAAATTAAAGTACTACAAAGTAATACGAAATGAAAAAAAATATCAAAATAATTATGAATATTTTAACCTACAGTGTTTTGCATTCAACTAAGAGCAAACTGTTGTTCTGAGATGTTTTGCATTTGACTTGGACAGAAATTATCCATTGTATAGTATGTGTAAGTAGTATGATTTCTTGAACTATTGATTAAAGTAGGCGCCACAAAATGGTTTAAATTAATTTGATTTCTAACAATATAAAGGAATTTTGTGTAGATTATTGACGTAAATTGTTTCATTTAATAGTTGCTTCTCTCATTCTACTTACTTGTTGTAAATTCCGAATTTTAGCAAACTTGTTGAATAGTAAATAATTGCCTTTCCCTTCTAAAGCATCTCATACAATAATTTTCAAAATGGTCTCTGTTGTTGCTGGTGTGATTTACCAGCCACAAGTCTGCAGCGGATGTTGCCCCAATGCTGCAACAACGGGCATCATTTAGCTCCAAGCAAATCTGAACTTTTGTGGTGCTCTCCCTCTCTTTGTGTGTAAGTGTATGTGTGTAAGTGTGTGTGTGTGTTTCAACAATTGGCAAAATAACGCAAGTGTGCCTGCACTTCTTCTTCTTCTTTCCCTAATTGTTGTTGCTGTTGTTGCAGCATGTGCATTGGCGTAATTAATTTGAAACGGCGCCAACATCGGATGTGAATGCCTCTCTCCCATATGCTAATTGTGCTCATCCGTATCCACATCCTCATCCGGAAAATGCTGAAATTTTCCCCTTTTACCATTGATGGACTTGTCAGTTAAAAAATGAAAACAATTTACAACATACAACACATACAATTTTCATTTCAATACCAAAAGCAACTTTATTGCTTTTAATATTTGCATTATTTCTCAATTTACTGTGCAAATTTTTATATTGCAACCATTTCGTGCAGCTGCCGCAAACACACCCATATACACACATATACATACACAACACGAATACTAAGACGAAATGTCCCCAGAGCAATTGTTGTCACTTTGAACAGCAGCTGCTTAAAATTCAATAAAAGAAAAGCAAGTGCGCATGCAAATTGCGCCTAATAGAAGCCTTATATACATAGGCATGTAGCATGTTGAGAATATTATGTATACAAACATAAGTATCTACATACATATATGAAGTTTTATTAGTTATTATAGAGTCAACAATTGTTAAAACTTATATACATTTTGTAGGACTGAAATACTTTCGTATCATGTTAAGATTCCTTTTGAAATAGGCAAATTGTGGATAAAAGAAAAAATCTCATATCCTTTCTTGCTCTAAGAGTTTCTTGCGGCTTTTTTGCGACTCACGTAATGCTGTATAAAGTATTTATGTGCATTAGTTGATTTATCATTCAGGTCGCGTTTACTACATCAACATTTACAGCTACAATAAGACAAAAGACTCACGAATGTCAATATACACACATGTTGTGTGGGTCTTGTCAATTGTCACTTTTGTTGTTGTTGGCCGACTTTAAAATGTATTTTTTATAAGATTTTGAGACTAACTGGAGAGTTCTTGGAACCCAGCTGGGAAACCCAGAAAGTGCTACCCATTTGGAGAGTCACTGATGGCTTTTTGCTCTAATGCTTCGCACTAATGAAAAAGTTTTTATTACCACCGCACACATGCGTGAACTTTCAAATTCAGAATTCAGAATAAGATGCCAACTATGGGGCAGGTCCTGAAACCAGTCGCATAATAAATGAACTGCTAAGAGGCGTGCCCGAAACACACAGATGCCTCTGGAGATTGATGACATTTGCCTGAAACAGTAGGTCGAGGCTTTCACATCTAATTAAAAACACAAGAGCTTCAAATCAAGCAGCACCACCGCCCACTTTAGCATATATAGCATATAGCATATACATATCACACAGCATTATTGCAGCCCCTAAGGAACCACAAACGACTCACATTACTCATACGTTATAAACACATTAAAGCAGCTGGCAACTTACGAGCAAAATCTAAACAATAATTACACATGCGAACCGCATGCGGCAGGCAACCTCAGTGCAGCTTTACCGTTGTCTGACATATGTTCAGACGATAGCTCCCTGGAGAGGCCAACTACGAGTTCAAGTCCGTCTAAAGCCGACGTCGAAGCCAACGCCGACGTCAACGCCAAAGCCATCGCCAACACTGAGGCTGAAGCAGAGGATGGCCATAAACGTAAGTGAATTAACCATTCAACTAACATTATGGCCATTAAATCATTTTTGCAAGCACCGCATGCGATGGGCCAACAAAACGAAGGCAACCCCAGAAAACCCCAGGAAATCGTTGAAAGAGGCAAGCCCCCTGATGCCGCATTTGGGGCGTGTTGTGAGTGTACATCACACATTTACTTTGGGGCGCAACCGCACAAAAAGAACTTGTGAACTAATTTGTTGCGCCTACCTCTGCCCCTGCCCCACCTAGGTATTCCAAAAATGTGAACTGTGCGTGTGTTTTGCAATTGAAATTCAACTACAAAGTGTATGTGAAGGGTGTGCGGTCCAAAAAAAAAAAGTGTTTACAGCATTTACAGTGTTTGCAATTAATAGCACTGCACACGCAATAACCCCCGCTGTCTTTGCCAACACCTCTCCCTTGGGTGTGGCACCTAGTAGAAGTACAACATAGACAGGAATTAGATGCACCACCATAGCTTAGTCAGAGCAGAAGGCAATCTACAAAAGAGGTATGAAAATGGCGTGAAATGGTTGGTTTATAACAAACGACGCCAGACAAAATCAATTAATGTATCACGCAGAGCTCTTTTCAAGCAACTCTGTGAACTCAATGTGACACCTAACTAAACCATAAGTTTAGTTCCTGCGTTTAAATATTATCCACAACAGGAATCATCATTAAATTATAGTCAAATACTGTAGATTCTCCTGATAGTGTAAAGTCCCAAATATACTTATATCCCAAGTACAGGGTATATATGTAAAAATCAAACACATAAGCAAGCGGAAACCCACGAAACAACATCCATGAAATCAGGACACAATTTTCGCCTGGGTACTGTTTACAGTTCTTATCTTTATGCAGACGTGGCCGTATATTTATATTGCAAAAGGTGAAGAGAAATACATTTTTTTTAACGAGCAGCGAGCGAGCAACAAAATGAGCCGTAAAGCAATCAATTTACCATGTGTTTTCATCTACTCATCTTGGAAAATGTACTTGAAAATGCAAATGTATACAAAATCATACAATCTGGGCACATCAACATCGCTGACAGGTTCAAGTACAGTCAGACGGGATTTTTAACAGATTTATATTTGCATTTTTACATTTTTACAATTTCACAATTTTACAACTGAATTGTGCGTGTGAAAATGGAATGTAAACAATTATCTGTCTCGAATGTTGCCTTTGATAAATATGATATATAATTGTAAATATTTGCTGTCGTGCACGTATGACAAAGTAAATACGAAGTTAACGCATTGCCATAATACGAGTAAATAAATAATACAATACACACACTGCACACACACACACTCACACACACCACAAAACGTGCTGCTGTCAGCGCTTGTAATTTTTAATAACAATAAAAATAATTTATGGACGAAATGTACGATTACTACAAGTTGATACAAGAAGAGCTGTTTAATCTAGACTCTAGAGTGAGAGATATTCTGTGCTCTAGTGTCACATTCTCAATCTGAAACAATTTCACATTCGCTTAAATAATCAATATTTCCTCCTCCTTTTCAGTTAATTATTCTATACCGATACTGATGAGGTATTTGTTTCCCAGCTAATGTCGGGTAATTTTATGAATACATTTGCACAAGTTCATTAAAGCCCTTTCCTTATTAACTTATTTATTACGAACTGCTTATTATATTTCAGCTTGAACTCTTGCCATATAACATATTCTTATTTCAACTTTAAATTGATGTGTCGGCTCTCCCAACAAGTCTACAGGTCACTGGTCTTAAAGCTGGGTCACTTTGACGGTATGCAACCCCAAAATAAAACTTACAGATAGGAAAAAATATGTTAAGAGGGATGCGTAAAAATATTTTGCTCTCCGCGTGGCTGGGAATTGTCTGAAATTAGTTTGGAGGGTGCATAAAATTATGGAAATGTGTAAAGCGAGGGCGTTACGACAGGGGTGGGGTTGGGCATATGTTAACTATAAGTATCAACAGCATATGCTTTGAGCAAAATTTAATTGATTACAATGGATTTTAATACAAGGGTTTGCATTCTAGTGCAAATGTCCATGATTTTACTCAGACCCTACATTAAGTACATTAAGTACATTTAAGTATATTACATTAACTTTTTGTGATGTTAGGTATTTTTCAAACAGATCACTTAGACTCGAACAAACATGGTTTACGCACTTGACCTCCACTAATCATCTTTAAACAGGGTTAAGGATTTCACTAAGCCAAAGTTCTTGGCCAAGGATCTTGTTAGTATATTTATTCAGGGGCTGTATATTCCTACTACGTCAAAGCAGCGCAGTTGGTTAATTTGGCCAAGTTGGCCCCGTAAAGCCAGTTGGCATAAACAAACATTTCAGAGCAGGTGGGCTTTATATTCTGCCAACTGAGGACCATTTTATATGCCATTCATTTCTTAATGTGTGTATTTTAGGCCAGAAGGGAGGAGTCTCCGTTGTTTCCTCTAATTAAAAGCCGCATAAGTACATATACATAAGAGAATGCTCGTACAGTTGGTTGGATGACTTACAATTTAACACTGTCACGCATCGTTTCGTGTGGGCCTCTTAACCTTTTTGGCCAAAAGGTAAGGCTAATCAAGGAGGGTTTAGGCATTCACTTAACGACTATACTGGCGACATAGTGCCATGCAAGCCCATCCAAGAGTTACAATTAGACTAATGAACGTCGCATCAGAGCTGCGTAATTTGATGGCCAATTCTCATTTAAACCACGTCTAGCGTATGCAAGCAGACAGTCAGAAAGTCAGCCAGAAAGTCAGACAGACAAACAGACAAACAGATAGACAGACAGACGGACTGAAAGTCAAACAAGGGATATTCCTTTGAGCTTGCTGTTAGCGGCTTGCTCTGTTTGTTTTACCGTTGCATTTGCCTTTTGCCAATTAAAATAAATTATAATCCAATTTAGCAAGAAAAAGGCAACGCAATACTCTGACGCTTTTCAAGAACTTTACACAATTACTCGCAGATTTAGAATGTTTTTTGGGCCAACAACAAAGACAACGACACAACAATAACATGATGAAGAAAAGCTGCGATTTGCACGGCGCCAGATACGATTGAGAGACAGTCCCGGAGCTACTTTGTCTCTAGAGAACCAAAATGTGTAATGCAAAATACGAGTATATTGGAATGCGTTCACCCATCGATGGATCCGGACAGACTAAGTGTAGGTCTGTCTGCCTGTCTCCTTTCTTTGAGTTGTACTGCATTTGACATTCAGATTTATTTTACTTTTTTTTTTGTTTGTTTATTTTTGCCTTATTTCTTGCCGCGAAAGTAGACTCGTTAAAAACATTTTACTTTTTAAAATCGACATGAAGGCGCGTCGACAAAGACGACCACTTTGATGGATTAAAAGTTAAATGGCTCTTGTAGACTCCCGGGGAATTTCACTGGCCAGACAATGAGCCAGACATTGGCCGCAAAATTTAAATGCCAAAATACAAAAATGTTAACCAAAAACAAGCTGTTACTCATTTAAGCACGTGTGCGTCCTAAAGGTCAAACACGTTCACAGCTGGTGTTAAAACGATAACAATTTTGGATTGTCTTTCAGAATATTTCAATTCTAAAAATGTTATATTTAATATTTAGACTAAATTTAAATTGCAATTTTGTCACAAGCACTTGCAAAGAGCTTATTTCTTAGGTGCAAGGCAGATGATTTTTCTAAGTAGATACAGGGTAGGCTGTCCTCCTTGGAATACTAGAATATCTCAGCTCGAAGAATGTAAAGTGTAATATTTAAAATTAATTGAAATTGTTATTTTATCACAAGTACTTACACAAAGCAAAGTTATTTTAAACTCGAACAAAGCGTATGATTTTTGTTAGGTATGCTTAGGTACAGGGTATTTCGAAATAAGGAATCCTTCTTGGAATATATGCTGGTAATTTTAGCCGCAACTTGTCCACGGCTATCAGTCTGACCGTCTAGTTTGTTGTCGAGCATTGCATTACGGTCATTGACGGGGTCATCGATATCGTTAATGTATGCTGCAAATGGCAGAATTGCCTTTGGTTGTACCTAATGGGCATGTTAAGCTCATTGATTGCATTGTGTGTGCGTTGAATATTAGAGAGTTGCCCCCATCTATTGGCCGGCAGTTAAATTGGATAATGTGGAGCGTTGAGTGACAGCTAATTGCTGCGTTTAAAGTTTCGTCATTGGGTTGTTCCGTATAACGTATACGATCTGTGGCCATTGACTTTTGGCCTTGTAATTAGCAGCATTGCCAATTAGAGCTACCAAGTTTTGGTTAGCTGCCAGCCACAGATGCTGTAGAATGACATTGTCTGCCTCTCTCTCACTTTTTATAAATTTAATGGCGACTTTTTAAAGCAAAAATGCTATCCTGGTTGACTGCAAAGTTTGTGCCCTGTCAACGCCAGCCAAAGTCTCCGATGTGGCAAAAACTTTTGCGGTGATAAGCGTCAAGTTGCACTGACTTCAACTCCATCCGTGTGGCCCCTTCAGAGCCTGAGCCCTAACCTGGCCCTATCCTGTCTGTCGGCGCATAAAAGTGTGCAACAGTTTTTTTTTAGCTTTCGCATTTTAGCCAACTTGTTACTCAACTAGTACTTACAAGGATGTGCCTCGTCTCGTCATCATCGTTGTCCCCCGTTCTGTTGCATTTTGCATCAGTTTTTGTCGTCATATCAGTTTTCGTCTGAATAGACAAGTTATCTATACACAATATGGCTTTAAGTGAACCCTGGCTGCCACCACACAGAGGTGTTAGCTCGGTTCCCAGAGCCGAGAGCTGAGAGCCGAGAGTAGTGAGTGTTTCAGGTTGCATGTTTTGAATGATATACTCAGCCGCAACTCGTTAGCTTTGCCTGGGAAATACGAAATACTAGTTGTTATTTGTATGTATATGTGTGTGACAAGAATATATTTGTATAAGTGTGCTGTGGCATGCATTGTGGTTGAGTTCTTTTGTATTTCCCTGCTCAGACGTGCATTGTGTCGACATAATCCATTGCAGTCTGCAGGTCCCTTACGGAGTTGCAGGTCTCACTACAAGCCTCGTTTTTTGCTCTTTCAACTTACAAGTTTTGCTCGTTCGTCTTTTGCCAGCAATTACCAAGCTCAAAGTTTATGGACTCTTGCGGCTGCTCGTTAGCCACATTTGTTTTATAAACGTGCACATCTCCATGTGCAAATTAATCAAGCCGAGTAAATCGAAATTAAAGCACTTAGCACCTGCACGACACAATGCAATTGAATTTACAGGGCGCCAACCTTCAACAAGTCGATATTGTATGTTATACCTTGATCACATTCATCGCAGCAAATGCCATTTATTATTACAAAATGACAGGGATAGTTGGGGGTCTAAGCTGCACAAACTTTGCACATATTAAACTTGCAACTCTGTTGCAAGACTCAAGTTCCATTCGGCACTTTGTTTCTGGGAGGAGTCTTGCAAATATCGACAGACATAAATAATTCATGCTTGATAAATTAAACAATATACTGAACAGCCATTAGTTATGCATAACGTATACGCCATGTGCGCCCGACTATGACACCCACACAGAGCCACCGAGCAACACATATAGCAAAAGCAGCTGAAACAAGCGACAATTGCAACGCCTGCATAGCCCAAAACCCGGAAACGGAAATGTGCATAGTGCATGCTATTTGCACAAATGTGACAGTGCCTAGGATGAAGGAACTGTTGAAACGGGTAGTTTAGGGATAAGAGTAAGGGTAAGGGTGCGGATGTAACAGCTGAAACATTGCGAATGTATTTTATCTATTAAAATTCTTAAGAGTTTAACTCATATATTTCCACAATTTTTGTCTCCATTCAAATAAGTCAAGAGGACGTAAATTCTAAGCAAAATTATTCAAGAAAACAGTTTCAAAGATATTCTACCTTATTTAGATGTTTACTTCTTGAGCATACCCATTTAAGACCCTCACATATGCACAAGTGGTAAATGTCAACATGATGGGGTCTAATTATACTTTTAGCAGCGTCTAAACCAACCTAGACAATAGCTCATCATGAGGGGTAAGTACTCGAGGCATCTTCCCCTAGAGGTTGATTGCCCTAATGCAAACACAACTGTAATTATGTAATGCATAAAGGCAACATTTACCGTTGCACCAATGGCGCCAGCTGCCAGTGGCATATCCTTCTCTGTCCCCTCGCCCATGCCTCTATATTCAAATGACGACAGATACTATAATTGCAGTGAAAATTACTGGCAAGACGAAATACTGCAGCACATAATGGGTAACAGAATACAACAAGATGGCCAATGATAGTTTTGTTGTCAATTGTGGCAACCCTCCGCAGTAATTGTGCACACATAACGGGAACAGTAATTACGCATACGCCATGTTGACAGACTGCATAACTTAGGCAAATACATATCTGTCAAAGCTCTGCATTTTGGTAGCATTTAGGTAAAAATTACCAAACATACAAGTGAATGTACTCGCTCACCTAAAGTATGGGTAGACCCGAGATCCACTTGTGGCAAGCAATTTACTTGCGCTTTGTTGTGCAACCTGCGGAAGATTTTAATGACGTGGCAACACCTGCTGTCGACATCTCTTCACTGCGCTTAATATTCACATTTACTGCTTTCAATTTAAGTTTTTTTATAAGATGTTTATGTTAAAAACAGAATTCAGTGGCCTTAATCTTACTTTCACTGTCTGCTCAAAAGATGCAGCTAAGTAAGGTCTAACAAAGTGTGTGAAGCTTAAGATACTTTAGACATAGTCGAAAACTAAAGTCTAGATAGACAATATCCAATTTTAGCTCCATAAGAAGTTGCCTTATTTAAATTAAAATATCAATTAGACTTTTCTCCCATTTTAATATTTATTAGTAATATTAATATTTGTACTAAGTTAATAGTTTTTAGGTGATGTTAATTTGAATATTTTATTGTCAATCGGCAAGAAAATAAACTTAGAACGAGATTAAAGGGTAAATCCTGGATATTTTAAGCTTGTGAAAGTTGGTCTACCTCAAAACTAAGCTACAATCTTAAAATCAATGAATGCTCAGTTATGTAAGTATAGTATATCAAATTTAATGTTATATTTGCAATGATATTTCCCAAAAATAAGATACCAACGATTGGTATTCAAAAAATCACAACACAATAACATCATTTATAAAATTAGAATGGCATATTTGTCATTTAATTGATTTGATTGTGGGACTTAAATCCCAATTATATTAAATGCTACTTAAAAGGCGCCATTCCATGCGATACAAAGATAAAGCTGTCGTCATTTTTCCATATTAAGGGCCGACAATGCATTATAAATACCCATATGACAACACACACACGCATTGTCTCATTCGATGTCTGTGAAGCTCTTAAGCTGCAATAATAACGCAGCATACCGGGATGTAGCCTTAAGTCTGCAAGTAGCTCTACTGAATGACTTTCCACAGTTCATAATAACGCTTTTATGGTATTCTTTTAATTAATGATAAATATTGAACGAAACTGCCGTCAATATGAAAGCCTGTTTAACGCACCAAGTTGATTGAGTTGTTGC
Organism: Drosophila testacea; assembly: GCA_035043265.1. Taxonomy (NCBI): domain Eukaryota; kingdom Metazoa; phylum Arthropoda; class Insecta; order Diptera; family Drosophilidae; genus Drosophila; species Drosophila testacea. Next base: position 1,059,739 of record JAWNND010000211.1, read on the forward strand.
TGAAGATTCTTGTTTAATTTCCACATGATAATTAAAAGGATAATCGATTGCTTACACCTTATCAGGAGTCTAGCAGCTCCGATAGGTATATTTTCCCTGTAAAAGCTATAAGAATTCTTTTGGAGTTTTACAATGTCGTTCTAAGACCAATCCAAGTTCCAAGGTGCGATATAAATTTCGCGGAAACTTCTCCAAGAAGCTAAATTTACCAAAATGTCTCTTCCATCTTCATAAATTGTTTCAGCTTGCTAGTCAGGCTCTATTGTACCCACTGTTCGATTGTACAGCACTTTTCGCCTTAACTTGTTAGTTGAGTTGTAAAGTTGTACAATCCAAGGAAATTGAGAAACTGCCAGAAATTCAAAGACAATTCTGCGAAACAATTTAGGAATCTAATACCACATATACTACATGAACCTAAATTGTTCTATCAAATAGAGATCAGATTTATTTCCAGCTAAATTCTAAAATTATTACCATTACTTATTTCCATAATAATATATTTAAAATTTAATCATTAATAAAAAGTAGATAATACCCATCAACAATACACAAAGCAATTCGAAAAATTGCAAAAATTGTATCAAATACATTAGACCGGAAAAGGCCTTATCCATTTCAAATGAAGTTTCTGAAAGATGTCTTACGCATCCCAAGGTTCCCTTTAAAAATTGTATTACAAACCACCTTGGGTACTCCTGAATTCGTAAGTAGATTCCTGTAGGTCGTGGCACATGGCCTGGTTGGGCTAAAATCGCGCCATCGTTAGAAGTGGCATAAGGTCCCTGGCTCAGAAAGGGTATTATATCCTCGTGCAGAATTAACGGTCGCAAGCAGCGTGGACATTGAGGTTTACCACGTTGACAGAGCTCTGGCCAGAGGCATGTCCAGCAATACAAGTGACCGCAAATCGTAATGACCCCACCACGGACATGATCTACACATATGTTGCACTGAAATCTGGAGACTTGATTTAATTGTGAATTGGTAACATTCTCGACTGGTCCTTTAAGATCAAATGCGTTCGATCGGGTATTCGTAATTTCTTTACTGTCTGTCACGGATTGAAACAATTTATATAAAAACTGCGCAATGCTTCGTGATTCCTCAGCACCGCCTGCATCCATCTTACTTACAAAATATTCGTCAAATAATACAAATTTTAAATTTTAGAAATAGTTATAATCTGATATACAATTTAGTTTGTAAGTATTATACACATAATTTATTCAGAGAAACTGTTTTCAGTCGGTGTTCGTATTTTTGATAGCAAAAGCAAACTTTATAGTTCAAACTGATTCTTATAGCTTGGTATTTTTATTCTAAGCTAAACTTATTAATATTTGTAACAAATGCTGTTTCTTGATTTTAAAATGCCAAAGTATATTAAAACGGTTAAGCTCAATGTAATTTAATTTTTTTTTCCACCATTACATTTAATTCTTTGAATTTCAATTTTTTCCTTCCAATAAATAAATATATAATGTGACAGAAAATGTTAATAGAAAGCACCTTAAAGGGAAGTAATTAATTTTTTTTTTTTCATTCAATTTATTAATAATTGTTTTTATTGTCAAGACGAGTTACCCAGTTTTTAATCGGTGGAAACTATTATAAGTTTTATTTTTATTAAATCTAGTGTTTTTAGCGACCTTTTTACTTTTTTATGTTTATTTCAAATAAGAAAACTATACGCGCAATTTATAAGCATATAAAGCAGATATTTCACGGCGTCTGCCATTGATAGACAGCTTCTTGATTGATGGCTGCAACAGATTGCATTAAATTCAACTTTGTTGCATTTCTGTGGAGTTTGGCTGTAAAACTTTTGTGGGGGCTTCCATACATATACTCGTATTTATGCCTGACACTTGGCGTAATGCCAGAGGCAATTAGACGAGAGCTGTTACTGCCGTCTGTTTCAGGGTTTGCGTAAACTCGTAAATTCCAACCTACACACTGGCACTTGACAGCTTCAAAGTCCGGCGAAAACGCGAAAAATCAGAACCGGACACGGACAGAGACAGAGACAGAGACAGTGTCTGACATATGGCAGCATAATTTATGCGTACAATGAACCAGTGCATTCCAATGACGTTCACAGATTCATTTTGCATTCTCATCTGACGCTACAGTTGACCTTTTGTTGCATGCATTCAAATTTACGCGTTGCGGCTGCAAATTGTATAGGTGTATGTACGAACACGTGTATGCGTGTGTATGTGTGCATTGTCCTTGACAGAATTGAGTGCACATTGAATTGCCCTGGTTGTGGCAATGGCCAATCGACAGCCTTAACGATCCATGACACGTTACTTAATTGACCCATAATTCGTGCTCTTTTTACATAATTAAAATAAATATAAAGCCAGCCCGAACAGCACAGCATTATAATCCTTTAACTCGGTGTGCATAAATAGTTTTTTAATCAAATTAATTACCAAATGAAGTTTTAATGCAAACTTCAAGATTTCAAGAAATCGCAAAAATCAAAATAATTCATTTGAGAGATAATAAAGATAATTTAAATCACACTTGTACATATATGTAATTACATTTATTTTAATTATGTTGTAATGTCTGAAAGAAAATTAAACAAATTATCAGAGCTCTGTGATGTTTTACATGTGATATTTAAGCTTTAAGAGTTGCGTGTCCCGCAGCCAATGTCAGTTCTTTATTGGCTTCATTTGCCTGATGGCGTGGCACCTCAGGCATGTCGAGCAGTTCCGTGGTGTTTGTGGTTCATGTGGATCATTTGATTGTTGTAGAAGCCGCTGCTCTAACCAGTGCGCCTCGTTATTTGCATACAAATAACAGTTTACTCGTAATACACTGCGTATACGCAATAAAATTGTTAAGCGCACTAAAGTAACAAAACCAACAGCAACAACAAAGACAACCGCATGCGCTGGTCATTAAATGCAACGATAAATTCTGTTAAACGTCCAGGAGTCCATAGGTCTCTAGTTGTATAGGTCTCCGGGTCTGACTCCAGCTCCGACACCGATTTCGTATTCGAATCGACTGTCATGGAATGCCTGAAATTTAATTAGTTGGCATTTAACATTAAACATTTTGCAGCTGATGTCATTGTTGTTGTTTCCGCCCATTGCTGACGTAGTCATTGCTATTTCTCTTTTATGTTTTTTTATACCCTTGCCGAGAGCATTGCAGTTATGTCATCAAATGTATATTGCCTGAAAAATGGCGATTCAGAATTTAAAAGCTCTTATACAATCTGAGTATAAACATATATTCACTGCTCGAATTAATATATATACTATCACTAAAAATTAACTGCAAAGGGTATTAATTCTTCGGCACTCGAAACACTGCTATTTATTCTTGTTTTGTTTCATTTTTTTATTTTTCAGTTAATTAAACGCACGCAAACATTTCGTCTTTCTAAATTATACGCAATTAAATTTGAAATTACTTTCGAGTGAGTTTCAGTGTTGTTTTTGGCAACGGCTCGGCAATAACTTAACTGGAAATTTTACTGTAAGCCCCGCTGCTACCAAGTGTCACTTTTGATGGGGCCCCTTTCCTTTGCGCCATTGAAGCGTTCTTGGAACTGGCGAACTCACAACCCAACCCAATGCTAACTTGCCTTTAACTTTTATGCATGGCATGTTCGAGCTGCCTTTAAGAGAATGTTCCCTTAACTTTGTTTGTCTGGCGCTGAAAATTGCACTGTCTACCAATTTCATTATGCAAAATGCAAGACACATACACAGCCAGACTCACTGTCTCATGTGTGCTCTGAGCATCATCTTAAGAGTCAGCTAAGTTTCCTGGGGACAGGAATAAAGAGACTTACATGCTGCACCAAATGCCCGCCCATTTTTTTTCTTTTATCACCTGCAAAAGGCTTTTGCACAGGTGTTGTCTGTACGTCATTGTCTGTGCCATAAGTATAATATTTATATTATTGCTGGGACGCAACTTGGCGCCTGGCGACACATTGCAACGACACAAAATTATTTTGAGATGCAGGAAAACCAAATTTCATACGAAATGTAATCATATCAGTTGTAAGGAAGATGTGTATCTTCTACAATAATAACAAAGCTGCTATTCTATATTTTCCCGGCGACGCGCTTGTTCCTTGTGTTTCTCAACTGAGACCATACAAAGATAAATAAAAACAATCGACAATAGTATGATCGTTAAGATGGTCAGAAGGATCGTGATTACTCTAGAGGTCATACCGAAGTTTGTATGGATCTCACTGATCTCAATGCTCTCATCCACTTTGGAGAAGAACAGCGATATAATAGTCAGTATGAGCACAGTGAAGTGTGAGATTATCATGATCAGCAACATACCTAAAAACTAAAAAAGGCTTCTGTTATTTTATTAAATTAATTCAACTGATAGACAAACCCACCACAATGCGTATATGCTGCCTTGGTTCAGAGTAATTCGAGTGAAACAACCAAGTGCTCAAGGCATACAAAACACAAATGTATGCCGTGCTTGAACTTATCGACTGCTGAGCAAGTTGAACATAGCTCGTTGTTGTGGGAACAATATTGCCAAACGCTGCAGCATTAAGTATGCAAGTCAACTAGAAAAGAAAACCGATTAACCGACCAAGATCGATAAGTCTTAAGTTATAAGTACAACTTACCGCTGTTACAAGGAGAAAAATAGCAACGAATTCCTTCTTCGATAACATCGTAATAAACTTTGGTAAAATACATCAAATTTAGTAAAAGGCGTAAAATAACATTCTAAAAGATTACAAATTTTAACAGAATCAGGCAAATAGATTTAGGATCACATTCATTGATTGACATAGAAATAAATGAAATGGGAACACATATTAAAAATGTTTTCTTAAGGCAAAGGAAGCACAGGAAAGTTGTGGACGGTATAAATATCCAAAATGTTTATCATCAATAGTACAATCAATACTACTATTGAGCCAGTGAACTGCATTTGATTGGAGCTTATACATTGAAGTACACACACAAACACACCCTCAAAAGGTATTCAAAAATTAAATAATTAGCATAAGCTAAAATTATTACCTGTGGCAAGTTGGAGTCTTATAACCAGATCTTTCTTATCTATGCAAGAAAACTTAGTCTTAAAATACACGAATAACCAATGCTTGGCTAAATTGCAGTTTAATTAGCCATTATTCTTCTTCTTTAATTAGCCATTACTCTTCGACAAAGCCTTATAAAAAGATGTACACAATGCCTCAAAGCGTACTTTCAAATTAACTAGATAATATTATTATATGACAACATATTTCATGTATCCTGCAGCCAAGTCGATTCTTTCTTATTTATTTAAGGAAAATGTACTTGAAAATAATTCAATAAGCAATGCTTGGGTAAATTCCAGTAAACTTAACCTTTATTATTTGCACTACAATACCACTGGTTTCCATAAAATTAATAACTAAAATAACTTTATTACTTAAACTTTAGAATGAAAAAATCGTGATGCCATCAAAACCTAACGGCCTACTCTAGGTTTATGCTACAATTCAAATTGAAAGCAAATTGAAATTTCTTTCACAAGCCTGACGTGGTTCGATTGGGCATTGATGGCACTTATCTAACAGGAGCAGGCACTCTCTGGAAGCGCAGCCTCAGCTACATTTCAAACCATATCAAGGCCGTGCCGGCAGACAGAAGCCGACAGTCGGCAAGCCGGCGCTAATTCATCAACAGTAAAGGCAATTTAGATACTCATCTAACCGGATATCGACAGGCAGGCAGCCTGCCATGAGCCACAAGGATAGACAGTCAGACGGAGAGAGCCAAGTAAAGAGATACCGATACCCTTGCCCTAGTCCTGGTACTCAATTTGCCCCCGTCGCCTCGTCTTCTGTCTATATTGCGGCTGCGAGAGTCAAAACGCGTTGTTGGTCGTCCTGCAGACAGAGTTTCATAAAATATTGATAGACGTGAAGTTGGCAGCGCATATTCGCTTCCTGTTCGTGTCTGCCGCAGCCATAAATAATTTGCTGTAAATGCAATCGTGGGGTTACATGGGGCGTAACCGGGCATTAATGTTAAAGGGATGGTAGGGTGGGGGAAGCAGGTACACATACATAGTGGTTTTTGGAAGGGGAACAGCATGATGCTAATGGCAAGGCGGCACGGTGCGAAAGTGTTTTATATGAATTATTCGCTGCGAGCCAATTTGGAGCCACGTTTACGAGCACAATTGAAACCGAACACCGTCGCCATCGTCGACGCCATCGAACGGCATCAACCATCAGGAGGGCATCATTGCCACCATTGGAATATGGCGCTCCTCTTTGCTGTCGAAATGTTGTAATTTGTTATGTCTGTGACTGTTGTGTGTGTGTGTGTCTGTCTCTGTGGCTGTCTTCTCTGCAGCGCTTTTAATAGCTTTCTCTGCTCGCTTGACTCACCGACTGTTGCTGCTTATTGTATTGGTGCTGCCCGGTGCCTTTATCGCTGATTCTTCTTCCTTTGCCGGTCCTCCTCCTGCGAATGGTAATGTGTATTTAATGACGCCATATCATGTACAAACTGAAACATAATGCTCGCAACAACTGGGCCTTCTTTGGTACCCGTTGCTATCAATGGCCACGACCGGTCCCGGTCCACCAAAAAACCAGCGCCTAATGTCCAACGAACCCAGTAACCCGCAACTCGACTGCTGGTGCCAATAAAGCAGCCGGGTGCGCCTGTTTAAGCACATTTAAATTTTTTAATATATTTTAAAGTGGCGCCATAAAAAGTACCCCTTTAGAGAGAAGAGAATGGCCGGGGACATTGGAAAACAGTTGACGTTCCAAAAGCAATAGACATGCAACAACGATAGTTTTGCCTAATTGGAGTAATACGATTCAAGGATTGCTTAGCTCCACTGACTATAATCATACATTAATTTAAATTGTTATTGAACATAACTGATTGCAGTCACTTCACTTAAGTGCAGGCCCTTTAAGCTCATTCTCTTCACTTCAGAATAATGTTTCTTGTACTTAAGAAGAACAATATGCATAATGCTTTTAAATAAAGTATATTATTACGTTGGCTCTTTATGACATTTTTCTTGAATCCTAAATTTGTCCCAGAAGAAGTGAGTTTTGCGTCAACTTCCATACAATTATACAAAACTTTTAACACAACAATCATTTTCATTGGCCATCAGCAGATACCAGGATAATCGTCAAGGAGGGAAAAAGGAAAATAAGGCTGCATCACAGAAAATCGTTGGTTGCACGCCTGATTGCCCTGGGCAGGGAGTTTAACTTCAGATTCGACTTTGCGTGGTCGCTTAAGCAGATTGAAACAATCTCCGGTGTGGGTAAAAGCTTCAGTCGCATTCGCAGCAGCACAACAATAGCTATGGGGAAATGCTTTTTCCTTAAACTGTGATGATACTTTTTCTACTTATTGGTTAGTGTCAGCCCCACCTCTTGCAACTGTCAGCTGTGTAATTTATAATGAAGTTTCTTTATTGACAGTGGCAGGCAGACGCCACAAGAAAGTAGAACGCGAATTGGGGGCCATTTCCGCTGCATTGATTTTGGCTGTCATGCATGCAGCCTGGCTGACAATTGGAATAAATTATGTGCAAAAACAAGAGCAACTCCTAAGGAACCAATAAATAGCTGGTGTGACTCGCGACTGGGGAGCTGCATAAATTGAAATTACCTAGCAACTGGCGGGTATTGGCAGCAGCTCAAAGCTAAGCAAATAACAATCAAAATCACTTTCGACCCCAAGACAATTTATACTCGTATATACCATATATGAACGACCATTAGAGAAAGCAGAGGCTGTGAAGAAGGAAGAAATCACAACTATGAGGCCTTAATCGCTAGGGCCAGCCACATCGTCAGATCGTCAGTTGTTTTGATTTATTGCTATTTTATTTGCGCATATCCTTATTTGCCTTGTGTCGACTTATGTGCCCAGCCCAGTCAACTGTCAGCTCCGACTGCCTAAGGCTATTTTATTGTTCGATAAGTTATCAGCGGTCGAGCAAACAAGCAACCCAGAAAAGCAAACTCTGTGGCTAAGACATGGGACTGTGCCTGTGTCTCAGTTCTGGGCCATAAGATATCATAATTTCACTCGCTCTCTTTGCTTGGAGGACAAGCTGTGTTTATGTTTTTTCCTGGCTGCCATCCCGTCAGAATGCCGTGCAGCGCATAAATCTAAATTAAATGCCTTTTGAGCGGCAGCATAAAAAATAAGAAAACCAAAAAAGAAGTAAAAACCTTCAGCACGTTGTCACTCGAGTAAAAAGGACTTGGACTCGAGCTCGACTCGGAATGGGCCTTCTGCTCAGTGGCCAGCCAACATAAATATATATTAATCATTGTGTAATAATTTTCTGCTGTCAGCTAAATTTAAGCAAAGTATTCATAATCCACAAGTGAAAACCACTTTTGACAAATCGTTTTGCCAGAGCCAAGCTTCTTATTTACGAGTATCGTGTATTTATTTGCGCCAACTTTTCTGGCAGCTCAAATACTTTTCAACTCGCCAACTCTATATCATATATATAGCTCAATGCTTATTTGTTTTCTTATTTTATTTTAGTTTACTTTTACTTTTTACACTTCTGTTGTAAATCTGTATTAGCTGTGGAACTTATGTGCTAAGCAAATGGAATTGCAATAATGAAAATGTAATAAGGAGCAATGCCTTCACACGTCGACCCTTCAGGCAGAAGAAGAAGATGCCATCACCCGTAGGGAACTTTTAACTCGTTGGGTCAAACAAAAATGTTGCTTATGCATGGGTCCTGTGCGTGTGTCGAGGTCGAAGGGTCTACAGTTTGGCATTGTCCTTAGTGGGGATGTTGGCATTCGATGCACGTAACGCATTGTTTGAATTTCATGGTGACTTTATGAGTTTTGTAATCAGGTTGTGAGTAAACACACAAACACAAACACAAACACACTCACACACGGCCGTAACCTGCACATTAATATTCCTGCAGCTTTTACCCTCATGTGGGCGTATTGACAAGCGTTGCGCTTGTTAATGCTAATGAAGGCGAGTGGCCACTGAAATATTAACGCCTTAAACTTGGCTATTTGGTGGCCACCAGACCAAACGACAGCAGCATCCACTTTAAATGTCTGCCTATCCAGAATAAAATTATTTTATTGCATGCCTCTAGGCGCAGACATTTCCTAGGTGCGACGTTAAAAAAAAACGTTGCTTCACAATGTGATTTATTTGTGTGCAGCACTTAAAACTAGACACAACAGACGACACGCCCACTGGGCGTTAGACATTACACTATAGACTCTGTCTGTAAATTGAACGCCATTGTTTACTGGCATTTCTAGAGCAGCTCCAGGGCTTAGTCAGCAGACGTGCTGGCAAACAAACAACAAAGGTTGCCTGATACTCAGGTTGGTCAGAAATTAACTAAGCAACAGTGTTGCCTAAGAGTACCACAAAATGACGCACACATCCTTCACCAAAGGCCACCCACCCACCTACAGTGCAAATATCTAAAGCTGTCCAATAACTAGTCTGATGGTCCTTTGCATGTCCAGAACCATGTCGTGTGGCTATCGGTGAGCATCTATCGGCTGCCTGTTCAAAAGCATTAAATAAATATTTGCTGTGCTCTGCAGGAATTTTTCAACATATCGTAAAACGCATAAAGCACAACACTGCTGTGTATACTGAACAAACACACCCACAAACATAAATTGTGTCCCAGAAAATATTCTAAATATCATATCATCAGCATTTTTCGATAGAGTCGCCTGTTTATTGAGGGCAGTATGCGGTTCTAGGGGTTGACTTCGGTGGACACTTCAGTGTCTACCATTTATTTTTGATTTGGGTATTTAAGGTGCGGATAGGCACTAATGTTTCTGTGGGGGCAAGCGTGCGTAAAGGCTGACCAACCCTAAGGGTGAGGGAAAACACAAAACTGTTGACAGCTTAAGTGGTATTTGGGTGCTTGAGCATTGCTAACTCCAATATCTAATATCTTTTAAAGTAAATAGACACTATATATATACCAGCAAATCAGTTGTTAAACGAGCATTAAGTTACTTAATTGGAATAACAATTAAAGTATGCACAATGAAATACAGATCAAATTCTCAAACACATATTTAAATACGTTCTTTGAGAATTTCTTTACCTATCTCTCCTAGTTTTAAAATATTTAAATATATTTATAAATATTATAAATGAGTAAATTGCTTTTAAACAAAACATGAATACGTTTCCAAAGGAAGGTTGTGAGTCTTTATTAACTTTAAAGTTTTTGGACACATTGGACATATCTGTGGAAATGACAACTTGCATTTATGTGATTGAAATTATTTTCAAAGAATTATTTCCCCTAAATAGATAAAAACTATACATATGTATATACAAAGCTTGTAGTCAAATTCTTTAATCGAAACTGGGCTCCGTTTTGTTTTTTTAAGAACAATCCCAAAATTGTAAATTTTACTCGATGATTTGTTTGTGTGAAATGCTTTCTAAGGTTAATGTATGCATGTACGTGACCAAAAAGCCTTTTAATTTATCGATAATTTAGTTATTTTGACAGCATATCTAATCAATTGATGCTCCTATATAAACACAGTCAATCACCCAACCATAAACATACGCTGAGGGTAACAATAACAAAATGTGCAACGCGTGCTCAACATTTGAATTCAAAATAATTAACTCTCATGCTAATTAGTTGCATTATCAATACAAAGCATTTTCGTGGCAGCTATTTATTGACATTAGTTGGAGAGGCGGCACTTTGTTTATGCCCCAATGGGCTTAAACGATATGGCTATAAAATCATTTAGAAACATACATGGCTTTTACAGTCAAATTGGTTGGATACTGAATATTTACATATACCATACATTAATGTACACTGAAAACTCAGTGAGTTGAACACGGAAACGTTCATTCACTCATCACTATCAAGAAGTGCAATATCAGCAAGTACGTGGCAAGTGTAATTTAAGACCTCATCATAAATAATGTGGCAAAAGGGCGACAGCGACTGCACACAGGCAATTTTTCTAAAGAGCTGCAAGTGTCCTTTTACAGCCTTTAGACTGCCTTGGCATGTGTTGAATAAATTTATTGTTGTGCATTATGTTTCCTAGAACGCAGCTTCTTCATATGCGCATATCAAAATTTGCATTATGAATATAAAATGCATTGCATTTAAACATGGCAACTGCGCTAGAGTCTTAATAGATGGACCAGAATGAGTAAATGATGGCAGACTTCTCGTATAAATGCTAAATTTCCGCGACTGCTGTTTGGCATTTGTAATTATGAATATTAATTAAAGTGTAAGCCACGCGACCACGCCCTGTCAACCTTCAAGTGGGAGCCAATTCATGAATCGTCGTTTAGCAAACAAACGCAGAACTAATGGAGCAAAAACAGAGTCTATGAATAAATCACAGCAGATTAAGTTCCAAATTATGCGAAAAAGGATAAGAGCTCAACTGTGGCAGTCTTTTGTTGGCAGGTCCTAAACAAATATAGATATAACCTAAGCCCAAAAACGTTCACAGTCTGTGGTATGATGAAAAATAAACAGCTCATAGTCGAATGCAGAATATCTGTCAAATTTACATAGGTAATAATCACTTCTACAGAGTATCTACTAGTCGAACGTGCCAAGCTGTAATTTTGTACTCGTATTTCAAGCATTTTGAATTTGTGGTAATTATTTGCCATGCGAGCAAAAAGAAAACTTTGCCATTTTTGTGACAGAGAGCACTTGAAACTTGATGCATCAAGTGCCACATGGCGTATGCGTAATTTTTCATTTTCCATACAAGTAACAAGGCTGTAACTGTTCATCTGTCTTCTTTGTAAGGGTTGACTGTCATGTTTCCCATGTTGTATATGCAATTTTAAGTGCTTCTTTTTTACGCTCTGCTTGTGTTTAGTTTTAGACGACTCGGCAAATATATTTGAAATTTATGCAAATTTTAATTGCTTTGCTATGGAAATTTATGAGCATTTGTCCCACTAAAAAACCAAGTGCATAAATATTTCAGTGGTGCTAAAATAAATAATAGTTAACAGCCAAGTGCATATGCTCTCTCTGGCTTATGCAAATTTCCAGCTTTAAAAGGTGCCTATAATTAGTTCTAAATTAATATACAGTAAGACTCAGAAAAGTCATTTCTAATAATCTCTTTGTGTAAAGTGAACACTGAGCTCGTAACGCTAAAATGATGGTAAAATTTAATTGATTTTAAATTTTTATTAGTGGGAATAACTCTATGTTATACAAATGCTTCATAGCTAAATTATTATTCGTTAATATGTTTGTTCATAACCAAATGCAGCTGATGCTCTACCTGAATTTAAGACAGCAACAAAAAATGTAATGATTCAAACTCCGATTTTACCAAACTACAACAAGTTTAGAATACTAACATATTTTAGCTTTTTATGCATTTATTGCTATGGGCGTGGTTAAAACATGTCCATGTTTTATGCATGTCTTTTTATTTCCTTTACTATGTTCATACATTTTTGCTTTATTGGCAAAATCAGAAATTGTTTTTTACATATTTGGCAAAGGAAGTCATAAATAAGCAAGAAACTGACGCTGACTGGACAATCAAACCCGCGTCTTCATTGTCCAACTTCTTGGTGTTCTTGTTATTCTTGTATCGCAGATTTGCTGACTTCAATGAAGGGCGTGTCCATTTCTGCTGCATCTGCGGCAATTTTGCCCCATTTAGCCTCTTGCCCTAACCAATTCACCCGCATTGTGAGCAAATCAAGTTATTACGCCCAGTTCCATGCCCAGGACCCATTTTAGGGAGGCAATGTGTATGTGTGTGTGGAGGGTCACATATGGCGCGCATAAATAGTTACAGCATTTTCTATTTTCCATTGACTTTGTCGCGCCATCCATGAGGCGGGACTACAAAGTTTCTTTATGCGCTTTCCATGAACATTTCGTGGCAGGTTTATGTATTTAATGGACTTTGCACAACTATTTTTTTCTTATTGTTCTGGTTTCTTCTTGCTGTTGTTGTGCTAAGTTTCTTTTCTTCAGCTTCGACTGCATGAACCGCCTTTTGTAGCTCTGGACTACACAGTAAGAGCAACAACAATGATGATGACGATGTCGCATTATGTCCATTGGCAAAGTTTTGTGACGCCAGCATTTATAACCGCTCCAGCGTCCATTTTGATTATTAGCAGGCCACAAGCCCACATATAGGTCCAGAGAAGCAGAGAAGAGAAAGGGAGGGAGGCATCTTAACATGCATTTGGGCAAACAGTGACGCATTTTATTATTCAATTATTTTTGCAGACATCAGAATCCAACTCATTTGCTCTGGCACATCAGTAAATGACATCGGCATTGGCGCCATATCAGCCATAAATAGTGCAATATAAGCAACAAGATAACAATTTTCTTAACCTTTAACGAATTTTAACAAGCCAGTCTCTTAATACAAGCAGATTTCTTTCTTCCATAGCCTTGACATTTCTTAAAGTTCAAGGATAGACGCTCAACCTGAACTTTCAGATGGCAAACAAAGTGCTTTCAAAAGGCAATTTGTAAGGTTCCTTTCAATCCATAGACCCCTAAGGGCAAAGGTTAAGCAAACGCTCTCATATATACGTATAGCCAGGTGGTACCTATTGCTCTCAGGTACAAAAAGAAAAGAATATGTAGCTCAGATTTCGAGATTTGCAGGGAAATGCATTCAGGTAAATTGCAGCCTGAATTTCTGATAGCCCGAAAATTTAATTTTGAGGGAAAAAAACTGAAAACGTAGAATGTATGAAGTTCAATGGGCTTATGAGAAACAGGTTCAAAAACTAATAACCCGAGCATTGTGAATTTTAAGCAGACATTGGAAATTCTTCTGCTGAATCTGCTTACTTAAAAAAACAAAGGTAGTGGGCGTGGCAGTGCATAAATCTTACACATTCCGCAAGACAAACACTGAAAAAAGTAGTCAGTCAGGCAGCTACTCGCATATTTCAGCAAAGTTTCCATACTGCCTGAATTCAGTTGTCAGGGATAAAGGGGATCGAGGGGCTGGTTGTCAGATACTTTGACTTCCCGCCCTTTGTCTGGCAGCTGTAATAAAGTGTTGTCATGCATTCCGTGCAAACAGGATCTCATATTTACTGCAACGGCAACAACAACAACAACGGCAACAGCAATAACAACATCACAGAATCTCCTTTTACGTCTCGGATGCAAGGAAACTGCTGCAAAAGCAGATTACGATGCTCAGAGCAAGTTGAAAAAAATAATGTAATAAAAAGAGCATAACTCCATTTTAAGTTTAATACATAAATTTGAAGATATAAGATAAAAGAGGTCTTGATATGATTAGATTGCAGCTATCTAGAAGTAACAAAGCAATATTATTTCAACATTACAGCTACGAACTCTTCAATTTCATATCTTTAAATAATTAAGACCCGCTTTAAAATCGTTTGATTTACTATTTTAAGGTGTTTCAATCAATTATAAAGAGCATAAATTTTGAATTTGGGCTGATTTATTGTGCAACTAAGCAAACTGCTGAGTTTAAAGGTGATAGTCTTTATTCAGTCTTAAACTGAAAACTAAAAGCCGTCCTGCAGAATATTTAAGTATTCAGTGTTTGACAGTCATCACATCAAACACACAGACAATTAGACAATGAAGCCTATGCCAAAAACCATTAAATTTGTATGCTCCAACGGAGGCAAAGTTATTTCGCCAGTTGTTTTTGATGCGGTTGCTGTTGTTGCTGTTGCTGCTATTGTTGTTGACGTTGCCGTTGCAGCTGTTGCTGTGGTTGCTACTTGATATGCTGCACTCGCCAGCTCCAGACTTAACATCCGCCTCAGCATTTCCTGTCTGTCGCCAATTTGATTTGTTATTGTTTACCAGCTGAATGAAAAGCGACCGACTGTTACACCAGTCCCCCCTCACTGTCCGTCTATCTGTCAGCTACTTGATAAACATTTTACTGAGCTTAATTGCTGAAATTGTCTACAGCCAGACTTGAAGCCAAAACACTATAGAAGTGTCAGCGAACTAACAGACAATTAAAATGATCACTAATAAATAGATACGCTATGATTTTGATGATAAATTCTTTATCTTAACTAAATATAATTTAATATAAATAAATACTTGATAAACATTTTACTGAGCTTACAGTGCTACAATTCTCCACAACTGTAATCACTTCGTGAACATCTATGGAGTAACATAGTTTAAAATTGATCAGTAATGGATATTCTTGAATCTAGATAGATATGCTATTATTATGATGATAAATTCTTTATCTTTTCTAAATACAATTTAATATAATTTATTAAATACTTGATATACATTTTACTGAGCTGCAATTGTCCACGATCTAACAAACTTTAAAAGAAATCAGTAATGGATATTATAATGGGAAAGTCTTTTTGTTTTCTGAATACAATTTAATATAGAGAAAAGAACTGTATCAACAGTTGACTGAACATCGGTGACAATTCAAATCGAATGGGAAATTGATGAGCTAGGCGAATGACAGTCAGGACACGCCCATCCCGACCCACCTTCCACTAGTTGGAAGCTGCGAAATGAAGAACTCGCAAGTCTCATCAGTAAGAACATCATCATCATCATCAACATCATCATCATCTTTGCATAATGAACACGCGGCGAACTGTGTTCGATAAATTGTCGAAATTCGTTTTGACTAAAAGTCAATAAAAGTCCACTTAAGGCTTCATTGTTGCCCGTTGCCGGAACTGTCCATGTCCTTTCAAGGGGGGAGTAGCTCCAAGTTGTCCATTGGATGTGGATGCTGTTGTTGTTGTTGTTTTTGTAGTTGTTGTTGTGTTGCTGCTGTGCATAAAAATTGTTTTTTAATGCGCGCACATCAATAGTCAAGCCAAATAGTCCGCAGCAAATTTAACTACCAACATTTTGTTGCTCACTTTTCGCGCTGTTTCACCTTTTAACATTAAAAAAAAGAACAACAGCTAAAAGAGGGGGGCGGTTAGGAAGGCAACCTTAGAATAACGGCAATGTAAAGGTCAAACTTGAGGGTTGGTTTGGGCCCCTCTAGATTCAGTGACAGTTACAGCGAGTGCTCTCAACTTTGCCATTCAAATAGTTTCAATTATGGAAAGGCATGCTTTGGGCTTTTCTGTTGCTTTGTTTTGTTTAGACCTAATCCTTTATCAGAGCTTTAAAAATAGCCTTTGCAACCTTCTTTTGGTCATGTTAACAATAAATTACGCCTGGCTTTGGCTGATGCTCGTTAGCCGTGTACTGCTCTGTACCTTAAACGGGCTAATGCGACTTTAACAACAAGTTTTCGGCAGAACAAAGTTTACCACAAGGGGGAAAGCGAGGGAGTGTCAGATGTGAGGGAAGGAGGCTTCACTGGCATTGGAGAAGCCCGTGTGTGGCTAATTAGAACACATTTCTTCAATTTAACCTCGGCAGTTGTAAGGGCAACCCGAGCTGACAAAGGAACAACAGCAGCAACAACATCAGAGGGGGCTGAGTTCGATTTAATGAAAGAGATTACGTGGATGGAGGTGGTGGTTGTAGATTCGGGAGTGAATAAGGATGTGAATGAGGGATGTTGCCAAACAATATGCGCACTTTTGTTAAATCATTTCCAATGAAAACGCTTAAAACTTTTCGCATGAATGTTATTGTTGTTGCCCCTGCCACTAAATATGGTGGTTGTTGTTTTTGTTGGATTTAAGAAATATTTATGCTAATAAAAGTGCCAACAGTTTGGCTTAGTAACAGTCGAACTTTGCTGTAAATGTTGTTGTTATTGTTGTTGTTGTTAACGTCGAGTCACGTGTGTGGCAAAAACTTTACAGGTGAGAGTGTGTGGGACAGACATGGTGGAGTTTCAACTACCATGAAAAGCTTAACGACCACTTAGAGCACCACATTGGTGTGGTCTGGTGATTATGCAATTTTAGTAGAGTGTAACCTGTATTCTAAAGTATACCACTGCGTGTATGTGGTATACTTAACAATTTTCAAACACCCCATTCATATAATATATCCTTTAATATTTGATTTAGGACCTCCTTTCATTGTCCAGATAAATTGATACATAACCTTATTTTAAAAGTTCAATTATCTGTCTTATAAATTTTCGTAAAAGCAACTTGAACTCTTCAACCGACTCATAAATTTATGTACCACATTGAAATAAAAATGGACAAAATGTGTCATTTAATTTCTTGTGAGAGGTTATTGCCAACATGAGTACAGTTGATAGCTCCCTGATTTGATAAAAGTTTCGGAGGCCTTTATTTAGTTCTTTAAAGAAAACGTAGTCTTTGAGACCTACATATATGTCAGATGAATATCCATAAAGCGCTTCAAAGCACATAGTCTTAATAACCTTTATCTGATAGTTTGTTTGACGAATACAGACAATCGTTCTTAGAATTTTATACTGCTCTTTACATTCTATATATATTTCGAATGACATCAAAAGTCGGGTAGTTATTCTCGAACAAGTATGTGGCAAATTTCTCAAGTTATGTTTGAATACTTCAAAGTCTAGTATAACGGGCTTTTGCTCTTAACTTGGCTCAATTAAAGTATACACCCACATAGACGCAGTAGACCCGCAGATCCATAGCCATAGCGGGACCGAATTTGACTTTATTAAATTAACGTTTCATGTTCGTTTAATGAACAAAGTAAAGATGAAAATAATGATGCAGTTAGCTAGCTAGGGGAGGTAAGGGACAAAGGGCCAAGTAAACGTGTCGCACACGAAAACAAAAGACGTCAAAGCGAAAAATGCCGCAAGATGTTGCCGCATTTTGTTGCTGGCAACGCGTTGCTGCGGCTTTTTGCGTAACAAGCCACTCTAATGACAATATTGGCACTTACAACAATAACAACAGCAGCCACATCAGCGACAATGAACATGGTAGTGGTGGTGGTGCCTGAAGAACAACAACAACAAAAAACAACAACAACAACCATAATAATTTTTGTGGTTATTACCAAGATTACAACGACAACAGCAATGGCAATGGCAATGGCAACTTTTACCCCACACAAACAAATACAGAGAAACCCAAAAACAGAAGCATGTCACAGGGCAGTTGACTCTCCAAACCAGCTAACTCACACACACACATACACATTCGTAATCACACGTGTACACACGTAAACGTATATGTATGTGTGTCTAGAAACATTTATAGTCTGCCTTAGAATTGGCGACGCTTAGCAGACTGAGGGGAAAACCAAAGACAGGACGGAGAATTCAAGTCGAAGGAGGCGCAATGTTTTCATTTTTAATGAAAGCACGTAAAATGCGAAAAACTCTCGCAGAGTGTAAAGGAGAGAGAAACAGAGAGAGAGTGGGAAACAGATAGAATGATAGAAAGGGAAACATGCATATACACATGTGTTGGCAGACATTCATAGATTTGGTTTAATTATAATTCTAGACGCGTTTATCACATCAACAACAATACAACACAAAAACTCTCACACTCTACGTGCATACAGACAAAGATTTTGGCTGAAGTTCAACAGCGTACTTGTACTTGAAATATTATACGGACACACATACATACATAATAGAGACAATGTGCCATTATGTCTGAGTACCCACAAAATGCGTTTTTCATCAGCTAAGCAAAAAAAGGACAAAACACTTACAAACTAACTAAAAATCCCATATACACTTACATGTACTCACACCGGTAGGCAAACGAAATTTTGGTTGAAAATTTGTTTTTTAGTTCAACACATACAACACAATGTCTGCACGCTGTAAAAGTCATTTCACAGTTATTTTTCAATTAGTTTTTAATAGCGGAAAATACTCTATCCAATTAAGCGAAATTCTCAAACGGCTGTTTTGTGTAATTTATTTAAGCAACCTTGTGGAAATAACAGCAAACTCTGACAAGGATATGGATATTCACTTTTATGTCTCGCACTTTTATTGTGTAATTAAGTTTCATTGGCATAGGGTATCTAGTAGCTGGCATATTCACTTTGTACATTTAAACCACATTATTCTTATTTATTCTTGCAGTTTTGTTGTCATCTCTTAGCTATCTTTCTCAAGTTGTTCATGTTATGGCTTTACTTAGTCCATTGTTCATTTCAAATATTTATGCTTATGCATGACAACAATTTTCCTACCTTTCCTTTCTTTCTCTTCCATAGGCACTTTGAACTGTTTATGATGTCATTTCTCAGTGCAATCAAAAGAATTCCTCAACAACAGTTGCACAAATTACAAACTTTAAGGATCATTTCGGAAGGGCTGTACTCACTGAGAAAGTAATTCAAGTAACACAACTCAAACTGCAGTCTTAATCCTCAAAGGCAAGAGGTTACAGTGAACAAGTACCTATGCAGTATATAATGAATTATTATGAACGTTATAAATTTAAATTTTATACATTACCAAGTGATTGCAAAACAAATTTTATATTAATTATATAATGTAAAATAATCCCTACAAAATGTTTCATATTTACGAGCTGTATATTAAGCTATTTCCAAGCTAATCAGCTTATGTGCTTTGCAAATTATAAATGTATGTGAGCTTCACTAAAAATGTGTATTGTATTAAAAGAGAAATATGTATATGTTTATTTTGTGGAGTATCATAAATGTGGCATATGCAACATGAAGCACTAATCCCAATTAAGCTCACTCTAAAGCTTATGGCAGCTGTGCTTTAATTCGCCCAACTGACCTAACTTACTGACTGTACAAACTACAGTATGTAAATACTTATCATATTTGTTATATTATCATACTTATATTATGTATATGTGAAAGACTATTGATTTGTGTAACACTTGAGTTGGTAAATGATAAGCACTTGACTTTCAACTGCACAATCATACAGACATCATGGTCAACACCTTGGTTATCCTTGTCACGCCATGTCAAGAGGTTAATACTCTCAAAGAAAAAGTTGTTCAAACAAACGTCAAGGAAAGGAAGGGAGACTAAGCCAAGGAATAAATACGAATAGAATTGAAATACGAAATATGTATGTTTGAAGACTGAAGACTTTTGCAACGAAAGAAATATGTCAGGGTAGAAAATAATATTTATTTGATGTTTCCGTTATCATCGAGCATAACAACAACATGCACACTGACAACGGCAAACATTTGTGCAAGTCTCAAGTAGCACACTAAAGCCAAAGTGCACACAGACACAGACACAGGCAAAAGGACGAAAGAAGTCCTTGTCC
Source organism: Drosophila testacea (assembly GCA_035043265.1). Taxonomy (NCBI): domain Eukaryota; kingdom Metazoa; phylum Arthropoda; class Insecta; order Diptera; family Drosophilidae; genus Drosophila; species Drosophila testacea. Next base: position 1,079,954 of record JAWNND010000211.1, read on the forward strand.
AACTGCCTGAGAGGCAGACAGATTGGGGTGGAGTCAAAGCTGACTGCATTTCATAGGATATGCTTAGGCATGCAATAATCTAATGTGTAAATATGAACGGTAAATGGAGGCGTGGCACACACAATATGTTACATGCCACTAAAAATCTAAATAAGTAAAGTGGAAGTAGAGATAAAAAGATTTCACTACCAGTTGAAGTTTCTCTAGTTGCTTTTATTATGTTACTTCAATTGCTTCATCACATGCACATGATACGAAAAGACCAGGCTCTGGGAAGTCGCCAACATTTAAGGCTCTGACTAGACCCAGACGGAGGCACGTGCACTTGAGAACGCCAAATGCGGCGACGACGACGACAGCTACATGAAATGCCAACATCGCCCACAATGACGCCAATGCCAACACCAAAAAGTCAATAATAATAGGTTGAAATTCAGAAAAAAAAAGAGGGACAGAAATACAAACTACGCAGACAAATTCGTTTGAAAAGGGTAAAGGAATGTAATAATACTTAAAAAGTTGAAATTCGACTAAGGCAAGGCACGCCAAAGCAACAACAACAACAACAACAACAACAACAGCAGCAACGAAGGATATCCTCGTAAGTAGAATGCGTGAGGCTTAGCATAGGCAGTGGGAACCACTAGTCGTATGAGTTATATGCGAAGTTGGCCGATCATTGTGTGTGCTTTCTGACTTTTCTTTTTCCCGAGCCTCCGCTGACTCTGTCTAGCCCGTCTTTGGCTGACTGTTAGTGCTCGCTGCTTGACTTCTAAGTGGTATTTACTCATACTCTCCCACTCCCTTTACCACATACATACATGGGCTGAAAGTGTTGTGTTGCAGTCTGCTTGCTCGCTTCGATTTGTCATTTAACTGCCACGACAAGTCAGGACAGAAAAAAAGAAAAAAACGACTCCTTCAATTCTTTGCATTCTTTTGTGTACCGAATTTGAATTCAATTTCTGATGCTGAAAGGTTTTTAATCTTGTTATCTGGCGACTGTTTTGCCCCTTCGTTAAACTCCTTCTCCAATGCCTTAAGCTCAATTTGAGCCGTTTCCTTAGTGTTGTTATTGTTGTCAGTCGTATCTGTCGCCGTAGTTTGTTGTTGCCCCAAAGCAACCCTCGTTATATTTTGGCCAGTTGATTAGCTTAACCATTTTCTGGTATTATGCTATGCGTTGTGACAGGCCGTTTTGTTATTCAAATAATGCGACCTGAAAAGCCATATCCTCTCTTCAAATTCATACTATATAATGCACTAAAAGCGTTCATAGCTTAGCCCTCAAATCGAGTATGACACTTTAACAACATTACGAATACTTTATGAGAGTAGGAATCCCTGTATATCTAAATGCTTTGAACTTTTTTTAGGCAACCAATTAAAATGTGGCTATTTCGAGGTATTCATGCGCTAAAAATGAATTCGTCTGATATTCGTTTGTATGTAGTAAGAGGATTAAAGTGACCAACGGTCAGATTTTCGTCTAGTGTCAAACGCCCGTTTTTTAGACTGTTAATTGATTTTTGAACAATACAGCAAACCCTGTGACGATTCGCATGGTCACCAAATCCTATCCTATGGTAAGTTCCGTTTACCATGAATTTCGGTGCATTTTTATACATATTTCTGCGTTACGACCACAAAAAAAAAGCCAGCAATCAACAAAAAACGAAAGTGAAAGTAAGCACATGGGTGATGCAAGAATTTTCACTGAAATTCTTTGCGAACCGATAAAATAAAAAATCCACACGCTGTGTACTGTTAGTCTGTGCACGCATTTTGCAAATTTACCACAAAGCGACCCATCCCCCTCTTCGGTACTGCCTCCTGCATCGGCCTCAGCTTTGGTGTAGATTATAAAAGTAAACCTGCGGCCACGTAGCAGAGGGATATAAAGCGTAAACTCACGCACACATTGCGAACAATAAAAAAAAAACCAAGAGAGAGAGAAAGAAAAAAGAATCGCTAGCAGCAGTAACGGCCACGTAACGCCCAAAAATCACACGCCTTCCAAAAAGTGAGCCAAAGAAAAACACATTAAAAATGGCAAACAAAATGGCAGACATATTTTTCTCAACCGAAAAGGTGTATACGAAAACTCACATTTGTTTAGTGCTTAATGCTTTGCATGCCAAGCAGGTGCTACATAACTTATCAGATCGCCTTGCCCTGAAGAGAGAGAGAGAGAGCAACCGAAATGAAACTGATTTATATACTGAAAGTGCCATTGAAAAATGTTTAAGCTACTTACGAGTGTGATTGTTGTTATTGCTGGCAGAGGATATTACATATATTTGTATAATTCCGTCACGAAATAACAATAACATGAATTTACTTATACAAAAACGATCGAATAAGATTACTATACATTCTGTTTTTGGAGGAACGAGTGCTTACTCTCTTTCCTTATAAGAGTGACCATCTGCATTACTCAGGTTACTTTGTACATTAATTTCTATCTCAAAACTCACTATGAAAGTTATTCTTATCAATTGTTTTCCTTAATATTTTCAAAAATGGTGAACGGTGAAATATTACATATATTTTTATAATTCTCTCTCGAAATGAAAATAACTTTAATTTTCTTGTATATAAACGATCAAATCAAAATGATATATCATCTAGTTTCGTTAAAAATGAAAGCCTACTCTTTACCTTTATAGACCTGCCCATCTGCATTACTAAGGTCACTTTTAAAATTAACTACAATCTCTAAAATGAATATAGAATTTATTTTTTATTTATGGTTTTCATCAATAATTTTCAGATGTGCACTGTGGTTATATGTATAAGTATGAATTATCCTGGCATGGTAAACACCTGAATTGTACTTCAATGGTTCGTCCGTCCATTTGGTCTCGACAAACAAAAAAATTGCGAGCTGCAATTTCATTTGGCATCAATTTAATAAATAAGCCTGAGAGGGCAAATAAAAAGCAGACGCTGATGGCGCCACAGTAATTTTGGTTTATAGTCGTGGATCTGTTAATGCGCTGACTGGCGGTCGCCATTGCAATGCACAGCCAATACACAGAACACCTCTTGCATATCCTTTGCCCCTTGCCCAGCAAATGATTCACATAAATAAAAATCACTGAGGCTTGAATTTTGCATACACTTTTTATGTCCTGCGAGAAAAAGCGCGTGAAAATTGCCCGTGTATAAATAATGGGCGCCAATGGCCATGCCCATGTCTACGCCCACCACCACACACCAGACCCACTTGATGCAGCCTCTGCTGCATTATAGTATTTACTGTTGCAATTTGCTAAAGTAATTTATGACTGTGTGAATGCCTCCACTTTATTGGATTTGTGTTAACATTTTTCAGCCAAAGTTCTTGCCTCATTTTATTTTTGTAGCTCTCAGCAACAGTTTGTAGATTCAATTATTATTATGGAAATGTGTATCTTAAAAGTATAATCACTGCCTTATTCCACATAAGGCCTAAACTCTCTACTTTAACTTTAACGTAGCATGAGGCAAATTACCAAAAAGTTTGCCTCCTTTTGGAATGCCACATTCAACTTCAGAAACCGCATTTTGCCTCTAATAAATCCAGACAAAAACTGCCTTTTGGTCAGAGCAAATTTATGGCTTAGCTTCTTGGGTTACTTCCCATCCACACTTTGGCGATTTGTTAGGACTTATAATTCATAGTTTAATTGGCCAAGTCACTGAGAAGGCGCTGAGAAGGCTCGAACGGCGCGTTTATTTATGTCGCCTTAAATGTAAAATATTTGGCACAAAATCAAAAGAAGCGACACTGCTAAATCATAGTTGCATGTGAAATTTATGTGCTCTGTGCAACGCCCACAAAAGTTGAAACAAACAAAACGGCTGCAAACTTGGCAGCCATTTGGCCAATTATTGGTTCTAGCTGTGACTCACAAAAGTTAAGCTAAGACCAATGGAAGTCAGTATTAGGCGTAGTGTTTGTATAATCCCTGGATACAATGAGCCCTATGTTTCTTGCTGTCAGCTGACATTGAGTAGAGAATTCAAAGAGCCTCATGGCAGTTGTGCATAAAGAGCAGCTGTACCAATTAGTCGACTTCTATATGCCCAGACAACCCTCATCAGAGCTTAAACGGGAAACGTCCACAAAGTGTTTCATAAGCTGCTTTAGGCAAGAGGAGTTAGAACTATTGGGCATAACCAAATCAAAATTGAAATCGTTAGTGAGTTTAAAAGCCAAAGTGCAGATATGTAGTTTTCTGAGCTGGACAATCATATAGCATTTATGTGTCATAGTTTTGATAGAACTAAATGTGAGACTCTTAGGTGGATTAATGAATCTTAAGACAACTCTCAGAAATTTCAGTATACTCTGGAACATTGCGAGTCAATAGAATTGTAGAAATGTTCAAGTTGTTAAATTTACTTGAGTATTTTGATTTGAGTTAGAAATCATAAAGTCTTGGATTTATAAAAATATTCAGCTGAATAAAATCTACGATCTGCCTGTGCTTTCAAGTAGGTCAGATTTAAGGAGTTGCTGCACTTCAAAGATATCCTTCGTGTTTTTGTTATGATTTCCCCAACGCCAGGCTGAAGACAGTGAACTGTTTTGTCACACATAAGAGTGAAGCTCCACAGTCAAAGTCAGCAAAGTTTTTTCCAAAGTGTTTTTCTTTCTTTCTTCTTAATACTCCCCTACATCTTTTCGACACCCTACCCAGTGCTTATCACACGTCAAAGATGCTTTTTGTCTTTGCCCAAATCGGCTTCAATTTAAGCTCTGCCATGGCTGTTGCTGCGTGTAAAAAGTTCTGTTATATAAACATTGTGTGATTGTTAGAAAAACATGTGCCGCCGGCATACACAAGCACACACACACACTCAACTTACACATACCAAATAGAGACAAAGGCAAACTCATCAAACAGCGCCATCATCTGCATATGCGATTGTCCTCATCGTCATCGTCATTCTTTATGATGAAAAATCACATATTTTTTCAGCACATTTCGCTCTGTGTCTTTTTGTCTCTATGTGAGTGTGAGTGTGAGTGTTGCATGCGTGAGGAGATGTAGGAATAAAGTCGCTTTTATAGTCACGAGATTAGGTTAATCCTTTCGCTGTTTGCCATTGCTAACTGCCGTTCTTTGTTCTAATGATGGAAATACGCCGAGCATGCGTTAAAGAGCGTGTGAAAAGCCCGGCTATAACTCTTTTGCCAACTTAGGGCTGCGTGTTGGCCTAATGAAAGCAGTAACAGTTTATTGCGCATACAAACATATACAAAAACTGACAGTAACAGAGACAAGTAAGCAATACATACGCACGAACACATCCACAGACATATCCTTAATGAACTCGCTAAAGGAAAAAACGTCTCACAACTTTATAATCATTTTGAGGCAGCCTTAGTCCTGGTGTCAACTCAAAATCCAGCCCATCTTTTGAAGCAACTGCTTTTCATACGCCATTCAACAAATCCCCATACCACCTCCTGCAACAAAGTTCAGCATAATTTACGATGTATTAAGCGATTTTAAACATAAAGTTCCTGTTGTTGCTACTTTTTTGCAACGTCCTCAGACACGCGTATAAAAAGGTGTGGCATACACACACACACACAGACAAGAGAGTACTCGCTTTTTAAGGACACATGCAGTTGACATGTGCGTTGAGGTTGATTAAATTAATGAAATAAATTATGAGCTGCTTTTAAATTGAGTGCGCGCCATCTTGAAATTAATAAAGTAGCTGTACAAAGTGGGTGTGGCATACGCCCAGTCTTTTTACTCGCTCGCTCAACCTTTTTTAATTTCGACTCCAAATAAATAAAGCACTTAAGCCAACGGAGATAAGCAGGTGACAGATGATAGGTGAAAGGTGACGCTGTCTGGTCGTAAGAGTGCTCCGACTTATGCAGTAACTTCAATAGATAACCCATACGCAGTGTTGTGCAGTAAAGCCTAAATAAAAGCAGATATCGGATAATTCAGTATGTTTATAATGCAATTGAAAAGCGAACTTAACGAGTCCAGCAGACATACCTCGAATATGGTCTTAGCTTATGTCGACTTCAAGCCATAAATACAATTTTCGAATAAAATTCCATTTGGGTTTCATCTTGCAAATCAACTGGGTGAATTATATTGATCACTAACTGCACAATTCCCTATACAAGTTATACAAACTTTTTTCCCAGCTTTGTGGCTCAAATTTCAGCAGTTTTTGTAAATATCTAAGGAAATGCAATAAAAACACAATATTCGTTTGATAGTGCAATCTATTTACAGAGCATATCCTAAGCCTAAAGCAATGGATACGAACACAATGCGTGTTCAGTGATGTCCTGACTTTGTATGTGCTCCTCTGTGCGCAGTGGCCAAAACTGGACATTTTCAAGACTGAGCTGTACTTTTGCGCACTTGCTAGGGCTTAGAACACACGAACATAACGAGAAATGAATGCATCGCAATACGAGTACAACTGTTCCTACAACAACAATGGCAATGGCAACTGCAGCACAATAACAACAATGCCAGTTGCATCAACAAAAGCCGTCAAATTAGCAGACACACATACGCACTCACACAATTGCACTTGTAACAGAATAGGGACACTGTCTCTACAGTAGCCTGCTTAACAATGGACCAGCACAAATTGCCAACAAGGCCAACAAGAACACTCCCAAAAGGGAGTCAGAGAGGAAAAGCCACATTCCCTCAGTTGGCAGACAGCTTGGTCTGTAGTCCGACAACTGACTTTTGTTACCTGTATGCCTGACACAGAGGTGCACTAGTCTCCTCGCAAATCCTGATGCATTTCATAAGGCGCCTCCACTGCATTTACCAAAAGGCCCATGTACAGAAAATTTGAATAGAAATTAGTGTGTCTCATTCATCGGATCAAATCGTGTTTGTATTGTTAATCGTTTGACAGCATCCTGTTGGCTCACCTTCTTTTTTATGAACATTTACTGACAATGAGATTTGGTATACTTTTCAAATATTGTAATATTTTTCTTAAAATTAGTGTAATGGTAAAATCAAATTGTATGAAAACTTTGAGTTGAACATTTGCTGAAGTTTTGTTTTATTTCTAATAATTTTGTTTTCTCTTAAGTTATTTTTAAAGGTAAAAACATCCGATTGTAATTTTATAAAAATATTGAAAACTCGCAGTACAATCTTAATTAGTTTGCAAAGTTTATTCAGTAGCATCAAAATTACAGCTATAACTAAATTATAAACTAAAATTCGTCCTCGTCGTCATCATCGATGATAGCCACACGACGTCGCTTAGCTGGCTCTGAGCTAGCTGGCTTTTTGCGTGCCAGAAAGTTGATATCCTCATCATCGGTATCTGGCTCATCCTGTTGGCCATCTTGCTCATTGTCACTGCGTGGGCGTTTGTTTGCCTTGTTGGGTTGCATGGCGCCAGCATCATCGTTGTCGCTATCCGAGTCAATTACATTAGCACGACGTGTGCGCTGCAAGGACGACGAGGATGTCTTAATTGTGTTATTTGCCTGCAATATGGCATTCTCTTTGTCATGATCCGGCAGCGAGACTGATTCTTCTTGCTCTTCCGCCTCTTTATCTGCCTTCTCCTCCTCCTCCTCCTCCAGCTCCAGAAGCCGTGCCCGATAGTCCTCCGAGTTAAAGTTAAGTGCATCATTGTCCTGCTCATCCTCTGCAGCGTCTGTCCGTGCAGACTCACTCAAAACCATATCGTTCAATTTGATTTTAGTGGCGCGTTTAGCTTTCAATTGTTCAAATAAATCATCCGTGTTGGGCTTGCTAGTCTGCTCTGATTTCTGCTCCGACTCTGACGCGTCCTCGTCCTCGCTGGACACATCGGGCTTTCGCTTTTTGCGTGCCAATTTGCGCGCTATTTCATTTACTTCCTGCTCATCCGAAGAGTCCTTTTGTTGTCGTTTAGCTTTGGTCTTGCGTTGACGTTTTCCCTTGTCCTTGCTAATGCTGGCTTTAGATGGCGGCTCCCGTTGTTCGACTTCGTCGTCGCTTTTGCTATACATGAGACTGTCTAGTTTGCGCTGCTGCTCAGCCGTTATATTGCCAGCTGCGGCCTGCTGCCGTTGCCTACTGCGCTTGTCCAGATAATCCTCCTCCTCCTCGTCTTCTTCATCCGAATAGGCAGCTGGCAGTGGCTCCTCTTCGCTTTCATTGTTTTCTTCTACCTCCTCGCCTGCTACAATTTTGGCACGCAACTTGAGGTCCGCCGCATTCAGATAGGTTGGTATACGCCAATAGTTCTCCATGCCTGAAATGGGAGGTTGCATGCCCAACGCAACGAGCATCTTCTGGAATTCACTTTGCTCCATAGCCTCCTTTTGTACCTCAAGCAGTGGTAATAGCGGCACACCATCATCATCCCCCTCAGCCACTTCCTCAGTGTCCTCGCTGGCATCGTCCAGACTTTCCTTTATCCAATCTATAGCCTGTTGATATTTTTCCGTGTCCACCTGAGCTATTAAGGCACGCACTGTGCCCATATCAAGGGGCGTCCTTATGATCTGTCGTTTCTTCGCTTTGGGTGCCTTTTTCTGGGGCGCCATCTTTTCAAAAACGGGCTCTTCCATGTAATCCTCGTTCTCGCTTTCATCGTCGCTGTCCTGCTGCTTTTTGGGTTTTCCTTTACTCTTCTTCGTTTTGGCAGGCATAATCTCTGACTTGTCTGCTATCAAATGGATCTGCAACATGCGTTTGATGATTTGCTGCTTGTTGCGACGTTCCTCAAACGATTCCACAATGCGTTGCAGACAATCTGAAAGAGGTTAAAAAGCAAGAATGAATTTTTGTTATCACAAAATCTGTGCACACTCTGTTTAATGTCATACAAAAAATGTATATATCTAGTAGAAATTCAATTCAATATGTATATCGGTTAGCTTCGGTCAAGAACCGATGCTCTAAAACGATGCACTAACAACTATTTTCGAAAAGTTGCAGAGTAAGCGACCTTGTAGACTTGTTTTAAATAACACTCATTGTTTTTAAATATTTTCAAGTTTGAATGATATGAAGTACAATTTTCCATTGATTTCTGGAGGAGACTTTAAGACGACTCCCATTGGAGTAATTACGTACCTGGCTCCATTCGATGTTGATCGTATAAGCTGCTTAGCTGCTCATCCTCTTCCGGCTGCCAAAGGTTTTTCCCAGCCTGTGCCGCTTTGGTGGAGCGTTTTGTCGGCGCCTTGAAGTGTATGCCCATGTCCTTCAGTTTCTTTAGTACACTGCGTCGTGTGCGTGTCTTGTCTACCAAATTGTCCAGAATCCAATCAATCACATCTGAAAGAGCACACACAATTGAGTTGCAGTTATTGCTTGGTTTTCCTTTTTCGTTTCGTTTCGATTTCTTCTGCTTTTTGTCGATGTAGTTGTCGTTGTTGTTGTTGTCCCCTCTGATTGCTTTCATTCATTTAACGTAAATTGGGTTTTAATTTACAGTGAGAGGGACAGTGCTTGGTCGGTCCAGTTTGATTATTTGTCATAGTTACCCTTCTCGGTTTCTGGATTCCGCTGATTCTCCTCGAATAGGAAACGCAACTCCACCTCCTGGTCCTCGGTCCAAACGCCTTTGGTGCCACTGCAAAACAATAAACAGAAACAGAATAGAACAAGTTCCTTCTCAGGCTGGCTATCATCATTTATCACGTGAAGGTCCCCAAACTAGGGACTCAACGACAGGCGCAGACAGGGCAGCCAACGGCTCAGTCAATCATGTGCCCATTGTGCTGATGGCCCTTTAACCCCAAAGTGACAGAGACCATCACCCAACCCCGTCTGGACCCATACTTACGTCTCATACTCATCACAATAGCCAGTCTCCAGCTCATTCGCCTCCCGGATGCCTTTGTAAAATAATAACTCTGCATAGATTTTTGGATTAGTTGGTGCTACTTCGACAAATTTGCGCAGCACATAGATGCCCAGGCGACGCAGCTCCTCCTGATGGGTGTCACGTTCCACGCTCAAGACTTGTTGAAAGATGCGAAACAGCTTGGCCTGTTTGGGAGTTTGAGAATTTTGGGTGGTGAATGGGTGAGAAGAAAATGCCACTTCATATATTCATATTCAAATGAAAAGTGCCGACAAAGACACAGCTAGCCACAAGTTGAGTAGTTTGGGATTCTATCCTGCCACCCTGTGGTTGCCGCCTGCGGTTCGCCTGGCTTCTGCCAAAGCAAGATATCATTTGCAGTCGGCAAAACTTTATAAATGCCCGTCTCCTCTCCTGTCTCTTGTCTCTTGTCTTTATGTCTCTTCTTCATTCCCTCCCACTGTTCACTGTTCTGTGTCCTGACGGTTTTGTGTATCGTTGTCCTTGCTGCTGGCTGTCGTCCGTATTTGGAATTTAATTTATCCTATGATTGCGCAGACCCATTAGTGGTTTTGACTTTGCATATGATGCTACTTTTGTTTTGCTTGGGGTAACTAACCCACTCTTTCTATATTGCTCTCTCTATCTATCCCTCTCTCTCTCTCTCTCTCTCCTTGTTTGCTTCTTTTGATGGACACTGGACATGAGGAGCTGTGGACATCTGTGTCTGAGTTGCAGACATTGAGCCGGTTTAGATGGCTCTGATACGAATATGCAGCTTGTCTGGTAGACAGCCAGACTGTCGGACATGGTTAGTGGATACGTTGGAGTCTACTCATATGTCTGGCGCTGTTTAGTCCAGAGAATGCACCATTTTTGGTTACTTAAGTGATCAGCTGTGGTGTCGGGCCTTTACATAGTGAACAAATTTAAGCCAAAGTTAACAAACGATGGCAGGAGAAATGCCGCAGCCTGGCGCTGAATGTGATTTATGAACTCTGCTCAAAGAAAAGTTTAATTGCCAGCCGTGAAAAGCAGCGGCAAACGCACACAAAAGACGCACATAAAATATATCTAACGAAAAGTGAAAGCCGTCAAATGGAAGCACAACTGAAAATACTCTATCTGGCTTTTGAGTAAATACATTTTTCTAAAATTTAAAATCTTTACATGGTTTTAGAAAGAAGCGAATATTCATTAGATTGTTTTTGTTTAAAGTTGCTTAGTTGTTTAGCTTAATGTTGTAATTGAGTTACCCTATACCCTATGTTTCCAGCAACGGGCATATTTGAATGCTTCACTCCCCTAACTCTCAGCAGTTAAAAAGTAAAACCCAAGCAACTCGGCGGCTCAAGGCAGCGCGTAAAAGGCTTAAAAAGTTCAAATTCCAGCTGACAGCAGAAGGACTAAAAATGGGACAAAAAATGGGACAAACAACTGAATGAGAGGAAAGGGTTCTTTCCAACTCGTTGAAAAATATAAAGAACTCGCAGTAAATATCGTTTGTGGTTGCCACAAATAGAAAAAAAAAAAGGTTCGCTTAATTTGTACAAATTACCATAAAAATGAAACCAGCGACAGCAAGCAATGAGAGAAAAATATATAAAAAAAAATAAAAAAAACTGGGCGCCTTTGGAGGAGACAATAAGAGTAGGAGATGTAGACAGCTAAGTCGCAGTGTACTTTTTGCATTTGACTTTGATTTATGTGCTCCTGGTGCGGCACGGACACAGGTCCCGGCAAAACAGAATTAAAAACAGCAGGCAGGCTTGCCAGGATTGCCAGGATTGGTAGGAGGAAGCAGCACAAACAACAACCAAATCATTTGGATGTCGCATTAAGAGGTCAAGGGTTGGTCAGGGGGAGGGCGGTACTTACCTGATAGAGCATACCGGGACAGGAACAACCGTAGGCAATGCGATGCAGGATGGTAACAGCCGCTTTTAGCGCCTTTGTTGGTATCTGCGTCCAGTCAGTCAGCACCAGGGTGCAGGCCCTCACAATTTTTGGATGCAGCAATCTGTGGGGTTAAATGTAATCATGCTCGTAATTCAATGCTGGTTTCGTTGGGGATGACGTTGGGTATACACAATCATGGTAAGAACTCCAATTAAATTATGCAAAATTTAACTAATTATGATTTAAGCGTTTATCCAACACACTCACAGAGATACACACACACAGAGAGTGAAAAGTTTTAGAAACATTTCAAAACCCAGCCAGCAAAATAGCAGAACAATTAAAATAAAACCCGCAACGCAAACTTGACGCCATTCTAATATAATTGTTGTAGCACTGACTCTAGCTCTTGTTGTTGTTGCTGTTATTTTTGTCACTGTTGTTGCTTTGGCCATTTAAACAAACCACTCCCTCCCGTTATACTCTGCCCCCTTCTGCCCCATCGCTTTCGACAGCTGTAGCTGTGTGTGCGTCAAGTTCGCGGCCATAAAACTTTTGGCACAAGTAATTTCTGACGCTAATCCTTAATTAGTAGCCTGGAGCTGTTGCGTTGGCGTTGCCACTTGGTTCGCTTTTTGGTTGCCTTTCAATTAAAATTACAATTACAAATACAATTACAGTTTTCAACACAACCGCCAACAAATGGCCATAGAACTTTTCCAAATAACAGCAATAAAATGTGGCCAAAAACGAACAAACTTGCTCAATTCACAAATGTTGTTGGGGTCCAGGGCTAATTTACCTGCGAGCAAAATCCTCAAATTTGAACGTTTTCTCAGTGAGTCTATTATCTGTTTAGAAATGGGGAAACAAATGGAAAACAGGCAAATGCCATTAGTTTACAAACATTTTCCTTTTTTATGGGCTTCATTCAACACTTGCCTTTCTCTTCAAACTCCTCATTTGTCATTTCCTCATCCTCATCTTGGTTCTCGTTTTCATTGTCATCTTCATTTGCCTCGTCTGCGGCATCAACTGCAAAGGAAATCAAATTAAATTATTTAATTACCAACTTTTTTAGGGGTTAACTTTAAGACTTTTCTAGTCTGTTCCAAAGTTACACTCTTTAAATAATTATAAAATGAGAAAAATGTGTAGATTAAATAGTACATTAAATAACCCAATATAACATATAAGAGTCATAACGATTTATTTTTAAACAATGCGGTAAGAATGTTCAAAGTAGAATTTCTTTTTCAATTAAATCTAAAACTTAAGAGTGAGTTTAAGCAATTCGAAGTGACTAGCGCCTTAACTTATAAGCTTTGTTTTAAAGACCAGGAATCAAAAAATATTAAATAAATGAATATAATATATAACAGTAAAATTGTCTATAAACAAAATAAAACGAAACTTATTCCCCTCTCAAATTATTTGACCGTATATTTTTATATACGGAAACCAATTGCAAGCTTAGAGAGCATTAAGATAGTTTCAGTTAATTGTGCGAATGTCCTTTGTGCACTCACAGGATTCACCACTGCATAGTGAATCATCATCCCTCAAATAAATTTGTTTTGAATGAGTGCAGTCAGCACAACAAGCGCTTGGCAAATGGCCATTAACGATTGCAGCAATGCACAAGCAAGTGCACTTCAGCTACAGTCCATAGTCAACACTCGCACACATACATAGACACACAAATACACATAAAGCTAGTGAAGAGTGCACTTCAGTGAAATGAAACTGAAGGGCCACAAGAGGGAGGGAGGGAGGTAGGGAGGTCAAGGGGTCAAGGCATGCAGCAAAGTGACCGAACTAAACACTGCAACAATGCAACACAAATCACATGCCAACTGACGCGGATGGATGCCAAAGGATGTGCTTGTACTCCTGAAGCACCTGAAGTTTGCCCCGAAAATGGCAACAAGGCCAAAAAAAATCTCTCGCTGTGCTGCAGGTATGAGTTGCAACTTCATTATGCTGTTGCAACGAGCAGCGTGCAACGAGCCAAGGTATCTGCTGCGTGTGTCGCTTTATTAACATCTTGAATAGGCAAAGGAGGCAAAGAGAGGTTTTTGTTGTTCTCTTTGTTAGCGACGATGTGCCCCATCATTAAAATACAATTTTCTGTGTCAGGTTCAAGCTGCAGTTCCGACACAGACAAAGAGAGAGAGAGAGATGGAGACAAACGGTGACAACGAACATGACTACAGCACTAAAGCGATGTTTGTGAATGTCCTTTTTGGGCAGTCTTTGGTGCCATGCATCCTGCATTTGTTAGGCGGCCACCAACAGGATACGGGAACAACACGGCCATTAAACATGAACCTCGTTACGGCTTCAGTGCTGCCTGGATTGTTGTAGTTGTTTAGCTTTTGTATGCGCCCTGCACTTGCTGGCCACACTTAATGACTTTTGTGCACACACACACACACACCATCACACACCTGTCCTGACCTTGTCTATGTGCATATGTAGAGGAGCATGCTCTTGTATCCTGTGGCAAACGTGCTCCTTGTTGAGTTTGCGGTCTGCAGCAAACAATCGCCCACTCCGACGGTTATAACTATTTTTCGGCAGCAATTAATTTGAAGTTTAACACGCATCGTTGTCCCAGGAGACGACGACGACACACAGAACAGGAGACACAAGGAATAACATTATTACATAATGTGGCCTCCTGCCAAAAGCAGATACCAAGGACAACACCCAGAAGCAAAGTCAACGCCGGTTAGCTGCATTTTGACTCTGAGCTATAGTTGGGAAGGATAAATGAGAGAAGTGGCAGAATTGTCCTGATTGTCTACGCAAAGCACACAAAGTCGAGCCGCTACTTAAGCAACTGTGGCCAAAGACATAATCCTAGGGCACCACATGCGTACGAGTAAACAGTTTCAAGGACTCGCAAATGCAAACAGGTGATGACAACGACAGACAAGGCTATAAACAAAATAATAACAAAGCGAAGCCAGCACACAACACAAAGAGCAACAAACTGACTGAGAGATAAACACAAAAGCAGAGAGAGAACTCAAAAGAGAAATAAACTTAAAGCGCAGACGCGAACATTTTTCGAAATTCGAATTCGAGTGACAAGTCGCTTAAAAGCATGTCCTGTCAGCATGCTAAGCTCAGTCTAGTGCTGAATTTATAGACGCAAGGACACGCGGAACCGTGACCAAAGTGACTAACAAAGTGATCCTGTTGCCAAGCCGTGTGTGTGAATCCAAATCCAAATCCAAAATCAAAACACAACCAATTAAAAAGCCTTAGGGCAATTAAAAGAACAATTTCCGGCTTAAAACGTAAATGAAACAACCATCAAATATTGGCCATACTCTCGACCTCAACTGACACCATACTGTGCTCTCTGTGTACCGTATTTGTAGGCACTGTTGTTGTTCTCCTATGCCATTTTGTGGCCTGTGGCCTGTGCGTGCCAAGCAAACGTCAAACTTTTTGCAGACATCAAGGCGTCAATGCTGGCAGCTACTTACGTGCTGTGACTTTTGTTGTTATTGCCATCCGAAGGATGCGAATGTTTGAAGGAGACTGTGGACTCAGCTGACGCTATTTTCGTTTAGTCATTCATATTTATGTAGCATACTTCTGAGCTGCTACATAGTTCTTTAGCTTCTGACACAGAACATTCATATTTAGACCCAGTACTTAAAAGTACAAATGGGTCTATTACGTTTGTGCAAATGTGCGTAACAGGCAGAAGGAGGCGTGGCAGACCCCATAAAGTATATATATTCTTGATCAGCATCAACAGCCGAGTCGATATAGCCATGTCCGTCTGTCTGTCCGTCTGTCCGTCTGTCTGTCTGTCTGTCTGTCACTTTTATGAGATCCTAGATCTCAGAGACTATAAGAGCTAGAGACACCAAATTTGGCATGTTGGTTAATCTATATCTTGCATTGATCAAGTTTGTTTTAGATTTTTGCCACGCCCCCTCCGCCCCCGTAAATTGAAAAACAAAATTTTAAAGACGAATTACAAAAGAACCTTTAAGACTAGCGCCTTAATTGTTGGTATATATAATACTCGCTATAGTCAAACTGTCCTAAAAGTTTCATTCCAATCGGTTGATAAACGCGGAAGTTATTTAACTAACAATGTTACAGGCAAATGGGAGAAAAAGAGACGCTAGCGGCCTCTATGTTTATCAAGTGGCGCCATCTATTGATGGTACGCAACATTGAAGAACAAACTTTAGTGAACGCTTTGCACTCAAAAGTACTGGGTCTCCTACTGTCGAGCTTGCTCCACTGTAGCTTACTGCATTTTTTAGTTAGCTGTGTGCTTCATTTCCTTTCTCTCGCCACACACACATTCGTTGTGAGTGTGAGTTTGTATGCGTGTAAAGCTTTTCCTTTGAAAACCTGCTCATTTCCGTTGCACGTCATCCACGCATAGAAGGACAACAACGCCACCCACATACACACCCACACACTCGCCTACACACAAGGGCCACCCACAAGCAGCTGTTAAGGTTGATCAGATGAAATTTTCTCTTTAACTTCAACTTGCATTTAATTTCAGTGCTGGAATTTAAAATAAACAGTGAATTCTCCAAAAACAAACCAAGAAAATAAAGCAAAAGCAAACGAAAGCAACAAAAGAAAAACCAAAACAAAGCAAAATAAAAACGAAAACAAAAACAGAAACTAAAACGAAAACGAAATTTAAACGTCTGCATATTAATCAGTGCTGCCTTCGCGACTCGTCCTTGTGACGACTGCGTTGAATTCGAGCTACGAGCATCAAACAGGACCCTCCTCAGCTGGACAACTTATCACTAAGGATTTACAGGCGCCGCTCACAAAGCCGCTTAGACGTCAGGGACGACGAGTGGTGGCCAGAGGCAACGCTAATCAACGGTCACAGGACCGGACACAAAGTGCGCTCCTGTCTAGTTCGAGGCTTCTCTCAACAACAACAACAACAACATCAACAAAAACAAAAAAAACAACCAGTAGCAAGCGTCGCCTCATTTGGCCACTGCGGATTATGTTAATTAGGTAATTTTTGCTTTGATTACTTGTACCTTGAACACGACACAACCAACCGACCATCCGACCCATCTGTGTCCCTCCTTTAGAGAGAACCTGTGACAGACACCCCCGCTCGAGGGGTTGTCCATGTCGCTTACATATTTATGAAATTTTCATGTAAATCGCGCTAATTCATGCACATTGTACAGCTATTGCTCCCTTTGCTACGAGTCCTGCCGCCTCTCTTTATTTTTTTTTAAATTTGTGTTTGCCTTAATTGCAAGATAATTTTGAGTTTGCATTGCCAAACCAAATTATTTCCCATCCAACTAAAATATGTATAATTAAAATGAAATGCTAAAAACTTATCTTAAAAATTAAAAAAGTTTTCAAATTATTTCTCAATTATGCAATTCATATTTATCTGTATCTTTTCAAGCCATAAACTAACATATATAATAACAAAAGTCTCATTTAATTTATTTTATCATTATTTAAGATATAAAATATCAGCATCAAATTTTATATTCCTTGCTTAAATTGATGGTAAAAAAACAAACAATAGGAAATCAATGTATGCCTCCATTTTTAAAAACACTAATTATACTTAAAACATAATTGTTGTAATAGGAGACATTTTAAATGGAAGCAGGGCAAAATTTAAAACAAAACAGTGATTATCCTTGATTAAAGTTAAATATCAAAATACATTTACAATTTATTGCCAATTGTCTAATGTAAATTTCAGTTGTTAACATTTACTCTCGAATTTCAAAAGGAACATTTGGTTTCAGGCAGATTGATAATTATTATGATTATTATAATCATTGGTCTGAACAAACAATACTTATACGGCAGTCTGTTATGCAATTTACTTAATCAAATAGCAATGCACAGAACTAGTTTCAGAACATGAAAATATATGTATGCTTACGTGTATTTGTTATGGAAATATTGATGAAATTATTATTTTGATTTATTCAATAAAATCCATTTGACACTTGAAACCAATAATAACATCATCATAAAATCATTTACAATTCAATAAATAATTTACTTAAAACAATTCAAAGACCACCGGCTGTCAATTGTGCAACTTGGTTAATTAAAACACACACAATCGAACAATTCGAGAGAAAGTGCACAAAACTAATACAAAACTTATACGAATGCACAACGAACTTGGAAATTTTAGAGGCAGCAACTGAAATGGAGACTGGCAGCTGCTGTAGGCACTGAAAACTTTATGCAACCTGCTTCCTGATAATTTAATTATAAAGCCGTGAGCTTTAGAGAGAACTACGAGAGTTGATTATTAAGTATCGAATCTGTAGTTTTTATACCTATAGAAAAGATAGGGTAAATATATATTTGTCTAAAAAATAAATAATCTCTTAACAGATTCATTTGACCATCAATGACCATCATGTGGTGAATTTAATGTATAAAATGCTTATTAATTCTATCTTTTGCCTGTAAGTCGTATTTTCTAAAACTCTAAATAAATGAGGTCTATTTCTGGTTCAACTTTAAAAGTTTTGCTCTTGACAAGTTTTGTTAGGATTCAAATTCATTAATTTGGTTATTTTAATGTACGAGTAGTATGCGATAATTAACAGGGTCTCTATATAAATATTCACTTACATATTTAGTAATCAAAGATGAAACTTTCAAATTAGCTACATTTAATTCAGAGCAACTTCCCAGTAATACAATAAGGCGAAGAAACTCTCAATTTTAAGACTTTCCAAAGATAACTATTATTCAAAATTAATATTTGTGTTCTGATAATAAATAATAGATTTATTGTCGCAGAAGAATAGGAAAAGTGGATATTTTTGATTGTTATATATGTGTATTTACACAAACTTTGTGTGTAACCCTCGTGTACAGACTTAGTTTGGGTCGTGTGGGCGCAAATCCTTAAAACTTTTGTGCAGCTGCTGCTCAAAAACATCAGAGCAGGACCCCCTTAGTTGTTTGTTTTTGTTGGCCTCTGTCAGGCTCTCAGGCAGTTTATGATTTTCAATTTAATTTTATTGATTTTTGCATTGTTTGTGCATTGGCATATGGAATTCATAATGGACAAATTCAAATACAAACATATAATAAATGAAATTATGCATGCAAAGCTTCTTTTGCTCATATTTCTCACAATAGCTTCTATCGGCATTTCGTATAGAAATGAAACGCTTGAAATACATACAACTTAAAGTGGGAAGTATATAAAATAAAAGTAATTAGATTAAGCCACGTTAATTTGACTTTTATCTATGTTGGCCATAAAAACGTGCAGGTGGCACTCGAAAAGTTATAAAGTCCAAGCATTGGGGCAATTAAGGCTGCCACAGCGTCTAATTAGACGGCGTCAAAAGTGATGCCAGATGGCAGATAACGCACACACACACACACACACACACACACAGAGAAGCACACACCATAGCAAACAGGAGCTGGCTCAATTAGACATACTAAGGTGTCTGGCGTGTATCTTTCAAGCAGCAGTCAAAGCGACCGCAACATTGCGTATGAGTTATGCGGTGGCAGCATTCATCCGTCCCCCTCACCCACTTTCCCAAATAAACAGCACTTATAGCAGGCAGCGCAAACAAAGCTCGGGAGCAGTCTAGTCGAGGTCTTTGGGGTTGCCCTGAAACTTGAATTTCATTGTTTACGGTTAGCCCGGTCTCCTGCAATTCGAGCTTCGAGTTGTGTTATATGCACATAACAATCAAAGTCGTTAGCTGCTATCCACTTTGTTAAGGTGTAGGGGTTGGTGGAGTCGGCAGGCATATGACGCTGTTAGGTGAGCAAGTGTACATTGTACACCAATACGGCAGGTAGTATATAATCAAATATTTTTGTGTGTAGAAGCCCCATTCAGAGCCCAGAGGGGAGCTGGCAAACAAATCTTTAGTGGAATCAGAGCATAGGCTATGCTTATACTCTTCTATAGATCGAAAGAAATGGCCAATAAATTTCATTATGAAAGGTATATTTTGTTTAACCTTTTTTTATACCCTTGCAGAGGGTATTATAATTTTGTCACGAAATGTGTAACGCATTGAAGGAAGCCTCACAGACCCCATAAAGTATATATATTCTTAATCAGGGCGACGAGCTGAGTTGATATAGCCATGTCCGTCTGTCTGTCCGTCTGTCTGTCCGTCTGTTTCTATGCAAACTAGTCTCTCAGTTTTGAAGCTATCCTGATGAAACTTGGTACAGGTCTGTCTTTTTGCTGCACGCAGCACATATGTCGGAACCGGCCGGATCAGATAACTATATCATATAGCTGCCATAGGAACGATCGGTTGGAAATAAACATTTAGTATGAAAAACTTTTTTGTCTTTCAAGATATCTCAACCAAATATACACATTGTGTGTTTGATTAAGATTAAGTTTTAAACAGGCTGATCAAATTTGGTGTAAATCGGACTACTATATCATATAGCTGCCATAGAAACGATCGGATCGAAAACAACATTTAGTATGAAAAACTTTTTTGTTTCTCAAAATATCTCAACCAAATATAAACATTGTGTGTTTGATTAAGTTTTAAACAGGCTGACCAAATTTGGTGTAAATCGGACTACTATATCATATAGCTGCCATAGGAACGATCGGTTCGAAAACAACATTTAGTATGAAAAACTTTTTTGTTTCTCAAAATATCTCAACCAAATATAAACATTGTGTGTTTGATTAAGTTTTAAACAGGCTGACCAAATTTGGTGTAAATCGGACTACTATATCATATAGCTGCCATAGGCACTGCAAGGGTATCCAAACTTTGCGCGCAAAGTTAGCTTGCGCTATATTTTTAAATTAATTTCACATAAAATAAAATACCGGGCGTATAAACAAATTAATTGTAGAAAAAATCGGTTACGGTTTCAGTTACGATAGCAAATTTCAATCGGTTAATACCTGTTACAATTACGGTTTGAATCCCTGGTAAGAAACAATACGACATCATTTCTATTTTAAGATTGGTTGGCTACTAAACTTCTGGTGGGGATTATGTAGACTTAAGGTTTCCACAACATGGCATGTTACATTGTGACTTCATCAGGATAATAAAAATTATCAGTCTGATCTATTGATTCTACAGTGTATGTATAAGTTGTTAAGTTATGAAGTTGGATCACTAAAGATATAGCAACCTTATCTTTAGTGTTCCAGTGATAGCCAGAGTTTGAAAACAAGAGTAATGAATGCAAATTTTAACAAATTAGATCAATGAGAAGGAAATGTTTTACGGCAACATGGAATACGACAAAATTCATATTTTAGTGGTATTTACCGGTAACAGCAAATACTTCTATTTATGTAACTTTTTAAATATAATCATTTTTGATTATTTTTATTATTTTTTTTTAAATTTTAAAATAATAATTAAATTTCCATTTTTATTTAAAAGTTACGAAATAACACAAATATTTAAGTTTATCAGTTACGTTCCCGGCTATTTAAAAGGGTATTTTATTTCGGTCATCTGAATTAGACCTTTAATTTCGGTTTTTATTTTTGGTAGCAACCGCAGCTACTTTTAGTCTACCAAGAGAGGTATGGTTGGGTTAGGAGGCTGCAATTTGCATATTTATGAAGAAGCTCAGGCTGCAAGACAAGCGACATCGCTTTAAGCTGCTTCAAATTGAAAAACGCGTTCAGGGAGAAAGATACAAATGCAAATGGCTGTGTGGCAAGAAAGACTGCTTTTAAAGCAAAGAGGAGAAGTCGGTAGAGGAGTGGGTACTTTATGTAAGCGCAACAATAATCTGTGCTGATTTACGATTTACAGGCGCAAAATAGACAAGCAGCAAAGGGGGAGGCTATAAAGAAAGGAGAGAAGGAGGATGCTCGTTCCGTTTAAGCAGACAATTTGCGTACGCAATTTGCAGTTCATGGGCGGCACACGCCCTCTCCCCGCCCCAATTGACATGCCACCCATCCAGAATAACATTTTTGCGAATGCGAAAAGCGAAAAAAAAAAAACAATAAAATAAAAATATTACACAGATTTTGATCGCTGGTTTTTAGCTGCCTTTTTGAACATTTTTAAAAGCACTTCAAATGCAAATAGCGGGGCGGGGGATATAAAAGCAGAAGCCGCTTTCCATTTTTCTCCTTTTTGTTATTGTTGCTTTTGTTTCAACACAGATGTATACTGGATGAAATATGCAGAGGCAGCCAAAATATGCCACATTCGTTGGGAAAATACGAGTTCAGCACAAATGGAGCAATTTATGAAATTTGTTAAAAGTCTCTATTCAATAAGCTGGCATATTGCAATTTTGACTACTAAAATTTGTGTTATTAAAACTGAACAAAGACCGATTTGCCACAGTTCAAATAACTAGTAAGATAATAACTTCAAAATGTTTATTTCTACCAATTTATTGTGTACAATGTACAGTTTATGAAGCATACTTTTAGAATTTTTACTCTTTGAACGTGCCTTTTGGCAAAATACTCCATTTTATAAGCGTTTTTTGAATAATTTACTAATTAAATACGTATTTATATGTATACTTTTTAACATTTAAACATTTTAGACATCTAACTTAAAATGAATTATTCAATCAATAAGAAAATTTATTATTACTATCATTATTATGTTAGTCAAAAGTAAATATGATTTGATGAACTATTTGACAAGTAATATTTCCTGAATTTTTCTGTTGTTTTGTTATTAAATAAAAAATAAATAAATACATAAAAGTTTGTACGAATTTAGAATTAGTAACAACTCTTAAAGCCAACTATCTTTTCAACTTAGTGTGCTTAAAATATTCCTACTACTCGCAGGAGTAAGAAACTCGAGTACCATTTTTTTGCCAAGAAAAGTAAAACTGACACCAAAACAGAGTTTGTTACACTTTCTACTTTCTACACTCAAACAGTCCGTGACTTAAAATAATTGTATGCGGCATACACATGAGTGGGTGTCTGTGTGTGTGTGTGTGTATGTGTGTGTGTAGCTAGGTACAATGCAAATGGCATACAATAAAAGGAACCAGGACACACGCCGGCAAATCTTACGTTAATGCCTAATCCCTGACATTAAAGTGTTGCGCCAACAAAGTGATTTGTTGTAGACAAAGCGACCGCACTATGAGCTCCCTCCCTTCACCCCTCAGTCCCCCGTCATTTTATGTATAACACCGAGACAATGCCGCTATGTTCCACAATGGCAGCGAGGCATTGCAAATAATCTTTGCAGTAAATACGTAACAACAAAAACGATGGCAACAAAAAAATAAAATAAGGCTATTTTTGGAGCACCAAAGATTTAATACCCTTTCAGAAACCTCTATTCAACACTCGACTGAAAACAGCTACATACTTTTATGATATAGTAGTTAAATTTTAACCAAAAATCTGCAAACTTGTTTGTAACAAAAGTTGTTTTTTGAGCAATTCCAGTCCGATTACAATCAAATTTGGTCAGAATTTCTCGTTGAATACCAAATACGCTATCTGTCAACTTGGTTTAAAAATTTTAGGAAACAAAAAGGTTCCTTATATTTAAGGTGGATTTTTACCGATCATTCCTATAGCAGCTATCTGATATAGGAATCTGATCCGGCCGGTTACGACACGTACTGTCTGCAAGATTAAGTATTAAGATAGCTTCAAAAATTTGAGAGTCCTGATCAAGAATGTAAATATATTTTATCGGATCTCCTTTGATGCGCTACACATTTCATGACAAAATGAAAATGCCCTATGCTAGGGTATACAATGAAGAAAAGAAATGGCATAGGATGTGTCTGGGGATCATTATTTGCGCAAGTGGGAAACAAAACGTAGGCAAAAAGCCCCGAACCAAATGTCGCACATGACTGCGGCGAATGTGTGTGCGTGTGTGTGCCACTGTGTGTGTGGTGTTTGTGTGTGCGTGTCGGCGTGTATTTGAATGTGTAATTTAAGCATTAGAGAAGCGAAAAACCTTAACTCAGTCGAAGTAACCAGCAACAACAGCAGGAAGCCGGCACATGCCGATGCACACACACACACACACACGCACATACACATACGCAGACACGAAAATTGAATAAATTATGCGTGTCATCACATGCCGACAACTGGCTAGGGAGAAGGAGAGAGAGAATAAGAGAAAGAGGGGAAGAAATTGAGGATGCGACAAGCAAGTCCTTGCCTTATCCATTCAGCGGCATACATAGCTCCGCAATTTGTGCCCATCTACAAAGCAACAAACGACGACAACAACAACAAGAACAACAACAACAACAACAACATTCAACGGCATTTAATTAAGCATTTTGTATTCATCGGAAATGTCATAAAAATGGCGGCGTTTGGCAACAGCCGCGATGCGAATTTGTGGCGCTTGTGGCACCATACAAAATGCACATATGCTTCACATGTGAGCCATGTATTATGTACATTGTACATACACAAATGTACATATTATGTACAAGTTAGTCATACGGAAAAGTTAGCTGCAATGCGGCAGCTGCACAGCAATTTGAGATAAACATGAAAAAGCAGACAACTATTTACAAGTAATACGCTTTTCTTGAAAACCAAAACCTATAAATTTCCAGGAAACTTAAATAATTTGCAGGTCTATTTATAAGGAAAACACAACAACACTTGTCAAAAGAAAAGAAACTAGGCTTGTAATACATGTTTCAAGCTGGCGAAGTGAGCTTTTCCTTAAAATTCACAACTAGTTCTCTAAACTCAAAAGTGATTCTGTCTTCTAAGCTTGAATCGCTAGTTAAATCAGCAAAATGGGACTGATGATAACGACGGCATATCTTGAAATATTTACACCAAACTTGCTCCTAGCCATTTGACAAATGTTTTAGTGGTTGCTTTATAAATAAAACTCTATATTTATTTCTTTAAATCTATAGATAAAACCCGGAATTTTAAATCCGAAATTCACACCTGGAATGTGAAATGTGTTGCGGAAATAAAAGCTACAAATTGACAGATTTAGGCTTAAAATGGTTTCAAATTAAACTAAAATACACATGTTATTTGTAATAAAAACCCCAGTTAGATTGTCAGTTTAAATCGTTATAGACAGACGTAAATAGCAATGCCAATTTAGCTCAATTTGGTTGAAAATGTCAACTCCAATGTTTTGCACAAGGGAATAATGAATAAACTATAGAATATACATAAAATGTATAGTATACAAGCAAATTGTATGGGAAATAATGTTTAATTTTGCTCGGCTTGTTTGATAAATAATTAATAGATGGCTTTAAATACACGTTGCGACATTAGACCTGAACCGTTCGCAAAGAGTATAAAACATAAATTGATAATTTATTTATATTCCAGTGGTAGCTGTGGCAAAGTCTGTGGCATGGTTTGCTTCTTAAGGCAAAGTCACGTAGCTTGGCGACCCGTAAAGAGAAATAGTGAAAATATGCAAAGTAGTTGAGAGCAGCGAGGGCGTCTCTGACGTATCCCATTTCAAGGTTTAGTTTACTAAAAAAAGAGAGAGAGAGAGAAGCAACAACAACAACATGAAAAATATAAAAGGCGAGCCAAATGCCAATCCTTGAAAGTGGCAAACAATAAGCGCTCAAGCGATGCATGCCACTAAACAAAGTTTTCGGTCGCCCTTACAACTACATTTGCAAACACACTCACACATTTGTATACATAGCATACCCATATATAGTATGTATACAAACGCAACTATTTGTTTGTTTATCAAGCTATCCTTGAAAATATTTAGCAGCCACTCAGTTGCGTTGAGTATACGCATAGTTAACCTGCCATCATGACGGCGACACCTACAGGGCACCTATGCGACAACATGCTGGAGGGCATATATGTGTGTAGGTGTGTGTGAGTGGGTGGTTGGGTGTGTGAAAGTTTTCAGCTATCCCGCACTTTGATATCGATTTTTTTTTTTTCATTTTTTGCTTCTTGCTAACTTGAAGCTGCCTTGAAGCTACTTATGTTTATGTTAACGCTTTGGCGTTGGCTTTCAGTGCCTCATATATCCGTACACCTACACACCTATAACTCTACACACACACCCACACACACAGACACATACTCGAATGTGCAGTCGTCGAACTACCAGCAGCATCATCATTTCGTATTCAACGTAGCATTAAGGTCAGGATATCTGGGATTTATAAGTTTTGTCAGCAGTTTCGCTTTCGCATCCTTGCTACTTATTTATGCAGGCCGAAAGTGTTTCTAAGGGCACCTCGAGCTAGGTTTGCACTTTGCCACATCATATCTAGCAGCTGCTTAGGCAAGCATTTATCTATTATTTAAATCGAAATTAAATGCCAAAGTCAGTAAGAAATTCATAGACAGAGAAACGAGAACAAAATTTTATACATCACAATTTAGCAGTTGGAATACTTAACATTTTGTTGCACGATCCACGCATAACTTTATCGCCTGTTATACAAACTGTTTTCTCTCTGCTTCCATTGTTGGGCAACAAATGTTGTAAGCCACGCCCACACAAATGGCTCACGCCTGCCTGCACTTTCGACACTTTTGTGCCTCACGGTCAAATGGTTATGGCTTATAATGAAAGCCGAGCCAAAACGAAGGCAGAACAATAAGCGTTGAAAATCAAGAAAAACATGCAACTCCAAGGGGATGAGGTGCTGTGCTGTGCTGTGGCAGCTGTGTGTAGGCGAGTCCAGGCATGCGGTACAACAAATTAAAAACTTGGATGCCTTTTTCTTTGCCAACAAAATGTTTTCCCATTAAAAAATGAAAAATTGCGCAATAAGTTCGCTGGCCCAAGGCATTTAAAAGTATGCATAACAGCAAGCAGCTAACTACATTCAGCTAAAGCTCCAAACGATACGAATTCCAAGTATTTTCAAGTATATCTTTAAGATACATGAATATAACAACTATAAAATTATTAAGTCAACTCAAATAATAAATGCATTGAAGCAGAATTTCGCAAGATCGCTTACAATAAGTATCAATCTATATCTTTTCATCAAAATAAACTTTTTAGTTCTCAACGCTTCCAATAAGATCACAATGTGTTTGAGCTTGAAGATAATTAAGAAGATCTATAGGCAATATTTCTATGTTTCCCAACTTCCAACTTCTTCGAGGCATGCGCATAAAATATACAGGATTAGTTTTAAGACAAATCAATAGTAAATTGTCTCAAGCTATAAATTGACAATTGTTGTCTTCTGACTGGAATGTGGTCTTAAGTTCTAAGAGGCTTAAGATCAAATCACAATGGCTTCAGCTTGTGTATGGGCTAATTGCCACACCAATCATCAAGGGGCAACAAGAGAGCACACAAAAGCAGAAATTACCAACATATATCATGATGCTAATGCTTAAAGCGAACCCTTGCCGTTTGCTTTGCGTGTTGAACTTGTGATTTCCGCCACATTAATTTCAATTTCACAAAAAGACACCCAAAAGCAAAGCACACACCGTACACCAAACCATACCGCAGTTCAGTCAACCAAGCCCAGGTTCGAGTGCGGGACAGTTAAGGACACGGCGCATTTGGTAAATGCCTTAATGTCCTAATTTTTGTTTTCAGACGCGAAGCAAAGGAGCCCAGCACAAAAAATACGACAGTTATGCGTGTAATATTTTTTTCTTCTTGTACCCAGGACTCAGGGGGGCTGGGGCGGAAATTATCATTGAAACTGCGTCTGGCAGGCAATTTTAAGGGTTCAGCGACGTCGCTTGTGGGCCATGAAATGATGTCGTAAATATTTAAAGTTTGTTGTCTTCTGCTGCCTGAAGGCAGCTGCCATCTAGCTCCTGGTCCTGTTTCCTGTCCCGCTGCTTTTGCAATAATTTCCTACTCGAAAAATGGAGCGTAATGTGCGTTAATGTTAATGGCGCGTATTACTGACAAGTGCCTGTCTGATAAAAGACCACTTGAAAGTCGAAGCAGATGCGCTAATTGTCAGATAGGATTCAACTTGGGGCGCCAGCAAAAGTTACTCGTCATATCGATAGCAAAACTTGTTAGCAAACTGTCGATGAAAACTCTGTCTAGGGATCAACAAGCTACTGCAAGCTACCAAAAATTAAAGGACACGAAACAGCCAACAGTTGAGAACTACCAGAAAGAGCAACGGCAGCAGAATAAGGAAAAAAAAGGACGAGCGCAACGCCGTTGACAACCACAATCAAAACAAAAGAACCACCAATGCATTGGGGAAACTGAGGGAGCAGCTAAGGGCAACATAAAAATCTATTCATATACGATACCATGGAATTGCATCAAGTGGCAAAGGGTATATTAGATTTTCTAAAATCATACTCAAGTTAAAGTAAATACATATTTTATTACTCTTTATGTTATAATCTCATATTGCTTAGAATAACAAGAAAGAACGAACACAGCTTTACAAAAATACAATTCTTTGGTTTTATTAAATTGTCCCCAAGATTCGAGCC
Organism: Drosophila testacea; assembly: GCA_035043265.1. NCBI lineage: Eukaryota > Metazoa > Arthropoda > Insecta > Diptera > Drosophilidae > Drosophila > Drosophila testacea. Next base: position 1,108,080 of record JAWNND010000211.1, read on the forward strand.
AAAGCTGTGGGCTTAAAGATGCTCCATCTTTCCAATATTTTTAAGGTTTGAAGTCTTGATCATAGGATCGTATAACTTCTTTTACATGGAAAACTTTTACATGGCATACTCCTCATTACTCTGTTTACAGGGTATTCTATAGATTGGGCATTCTGGGTCATATTTTTGTATTTTCTTGTTTTGTTTAAACGCTTTTGATTGTTTTCCGTTGCAAGGCACGCAAACAGAGAACAATGGCCCAAAGCAACAGAGCAGCCAAGTCAGTGATACACATATACACACACCCTAATACACTCACACACACACACACACGCACGCTTGAAAAGTACATTTAGTTTGCTTTTTTAAGATTTTTTTGAGCTCAATATTTTGGTTGGACATCTATTGCAATAGGAAACCACTTCAAATACGCAGCAGCGTAGACGAATTATTGATTTTGCAATAGTTCCAGATTTTGGGAGCACAGAGATTGGTATGACGACAGCAAAGGCAACTGGCAACTTTAACTGACAACTTTAACTGGAGGACAATTCTCTGTATTCTTGTTGGACTCATTGCTTGGCCAGGCTAAGGTTTCAAGTTACATATATCTGAAACTGACAATTTGGAGCACATAATGCTAGTTGTCCTGCCGTCTGTCATACATAATTGTGTGTGTGTGTGGGATTGAGTATATGTATGTGTGTCCTTGTAACTGTGTACATAATCTGGCTATCAGCTTGCCCAGGATACCACAGACCATCACCCTCATATGTCAAGCAGACACGTATCTCAGATTTAATGGTCAGGCAAAGGCAATTTGGCAAATTATTAGAAAATCATTGTGCCACTTTATGGGCAAGGCAAGGACAAAAAAGGAAGAACAAAAAATATATGAGTGGTCAACAAGGTAGTAGTCTACTGCTGGTAGCTGAGTGGTCAAGCTGTCAAAATCATTAACCAAAATGCAATTTGCTGTATGGTGACCGAAACAATAATAGTGTCTTCAGGCTGAAGTGAAGCAAAAGTGGCAGATGTGAGACTGATACAGATAGAAATTGCGTCCCAAATAGCTACAGATGAAATTAATAAGGCCTAATGCATATAGACTGGCTAAGTGATTGTCCAAATGGTTGGCCAACAATTTATGCGCATTTATTGAAAAACTTTTTCAATTTCATAAAAAGCTTTGCAAACTAAACCATAACCACAGTGAGGCTGCCGGCGTCAAGGGGTTAAAACTGTGAGTAAGACAATAAAAATGACTACTGCCCCTAGAAGTCAGTCAGTTAGACAGAGATGGAATGGTGAGAAGGGGAGAACAAACGAACGTCAACATTTTTATTAAAATATCTTTGTGCGGCATCCTCGAAGCTCAAGGCCCCAGTCGAGAAACAACGCTGCGAGCAACCGAAATTGGGCTACCAAAGTAAAGCCAAAGACGAAGCCAACCAGAAAAACCAAAACCAAAAAAAAAAACACAGGCGGGAAAACATACACACATGGGCCTTCGTGGTTGGTTTTCCCAAGGCCTTGAGCGATTTTTCACTACACAATTTAACAAATAAAAGCAAAAAAAAGAAAAATCATACAACATGAAAATCTACACATAAATAAAACAATAAAAGACAGACACACACTCACACACAACACAGACAGACTCGAGTCTGAAGGCATACAACGAAACAAACAATAACGAAGAAGAGAACAAGTTTATTACGAATTTTAGTTATGTGTTTTTGGTTGCCAGCATTGCTGGGTAGCAAGGATATCAAGGATGCGGGGAGGGGCTCGGCAGTGTCTTTAGCCACAGGGCATTAATAAAGACAACAACATGGCATCAAGATATGGGCATAAGTCATAAGCACAAGTTCCCAAAAATGCTTTCAGCTTGGTTTTGGCAAATTGTCTGAATATGTGAAATATGTACAGAATTTTTCATAAATGTATTTTGAAGCATTTCCGAATTTTCTTATGCTATTTAAATTTGATGTTAATAAATCGAAATTCGATCTAAGGAATTTGTAAGTTTGATAGGCGCCATTAAGAATGCAATGTAATATGACCGGAAACTGAGGGAAAATCAAACATAGGAAATCATTTCACATACACAAACGTACATACATACGTATGTGTAATAAAGCTTTGAAACCAACAGACCCTGAATTTTCTGCCCATTCTCTTGACAGTCAAAAGCTCGAAAAAGAAACTTTAATTTGAAAACTTTTATGCGATGGAAAAAAACCTATCAATGGTGGAAAATGACAAGGCGTTCTTGCAAATTGTTTGCAAAGTGTTGGACATATCGCTTAAAGATTTCAGCACAGTTTAAGAGTCACAGACACAGACAAACTCAAAAAAAGAAGAAGAAAAAGACAAGCTCGCACACGTCCTGTTAATGTTGACATTGACACAGATGCTAAAGGATCCCAATGCTGTCGGCCTTCCTGCCTGCATTGAATGCATGTCACTTGCAGCATCAGCGGGCGGCAGACTCAATAAAACTTGCACAAAGCGGAAGTTTATTAAAACAGCAGCACTGGGAAAAAGAAAGTGCACAAGGCTCATGCATGACAAGTAAAAATGGTTTAGCCGAGAGTTAACGACTAGATAATACCTCGTATACAATTCAAAATACAAATCTTTGAAGTGGAAAATAAATTGGCATTCATTTAAGACTGACATGACAGATCAAAGTCTTTAAGTAAATGAAAGCCTAACTTGATTTAAGTATAATTATTTAAAGCGAACATTCTCTCTTTGGCCCTTGAGATACCCATTTAATATAAGTACAGAGTGTAGAAATGCAGGAAATGCAGCAAAGCAAAACATGCCGGCCACACAAAAGTAAGCTAACTGAATAAAAAGCCAGCAGTCACTGCATTTTTACATGACACAGGACCTCGCACTCACACACACACACACAAATATACAAAAAGGAGTGAACGTTGCATAATGTATACGCCAGGAGGGCAGAGATACAATTTCGTATTTTGTTGCGCAATTGAGCGCGCAACTGAAGCAAGAAACTGCGCAAAAGTATATCAAGGAACTGACAAGAAATTGCACACCAGGCACTCAATGGAATGCATTGGGTGTCAACGTTGTCCTTGCCATCAAATGGCATTTGCATTTTGCTTCACAATGCAGTGCACTGATAAAGCCATGCCAGATCGGGTCGGGGTGTTTCCGAATATGTTGGATAGGAGCTTAGGGCACGGGTGGGATCGCTACCTTTATTTATATACAACAAAATAGGAAAGGGCTAATGTTATAGACCCTGTGTTTGTATGAATAAACAAGTAATAGTTGTACGTTGTGTTTTCTTCAAAAGTATTACATCAGCCAGACGTTGTATAACATTTGTTCTTTTGTGTTATGCCATAACTTAAACTCTATTAAAATGTGCTCTTGGCCTTAATTTTTTTAATTTGTAAATTAATTTTGTAATTTGTAACTTTGACTGTGGAAAATTTGTAAAACAAAATAAGCTTGCTTAACATATAGAGAAACATATTAACATAACAAGTTTGGTATCTTTAGTTCTTACAGTTTCTTCTTTAAATGATAAAGACGGACATGGATGGCTTATAGGGTCCTTCTTCTGCCTGTCAAACTCTTTTGTTTTGTTGACAAACTAAGTAGACCATTTGCATTCAATAAAGTACAGGGTCTAAAAATAAAAACGTTGACGTATAGCAGCTGAATGCTTGCTGCCTGTAGAAATCCAATTTCAGCAGAATAGCAAGTACACAATGGATATTTTTAAAGCAAGCTCTTTATAGCATCAATTCAGTTACTGCTATGGCGTTCTAGCAATTCTATTTGCATTGGACAAAGGGATGCACTTTAAAGGAGCAGCAGCAGCGTCAGCTATTTGCTTTGTCCCATGCATTTGATTAACTGAGAAAACGAAAGATGGCAAAAAGTATGCTATAAATATTCAATATGTTCGGGGTGGCAAATTCCGGGCAACAACCCTCGCTAATGCTCAATCATAAAATACAGTCAGTCGGGGCTCGTGGCAAAATATGGCACAGCAATTCGCAAATTATATTCAAGCTGGCATTAAATAAACTGACAAACTCAGGAACCCTCCGCAAAAAAAACAAATACAAGCAGCTCAAGCTGCTCTGACTGATGAATAAAGGGATGGGGATGGGGATGGGGATGGGGATGGGGATGGGGATGTGGCGGATGAAGCTGCTTCAATCTTGGCAGCGACTGGCGGACAGACAAACAGACAGACAGTCAGCTGTGTTGTTGGTGCTGATATTATTGTTATTTGTTGTTGGTTTTTTAAATCGACTTTCATGTCAACTGACTTGTGTACAACATCTATCTGTCTGCAAAGTGATGGGGCAGTTGCAAGATATAAAGATAAAGGGGAAGCAGGGGCAGATACTTATAGCACACATTTTACTGTTGCGTAAGCAAACGACAACTGAAATGAAATGCCAACTTCTTGATAACATTTGTCAATAAATTTAATATAAGCCAGCGATGTCTATAAATTTGTTTACTCATGCTCATACGACTACGTGTGCGTGAGAAGCTAAAACATTTATGTGACTTGCATATACCCTAACTTATCGTGTATTTTTATGTATATTTACATCTGCAACAATACAATCTTAAACTTTGCTTACATTTTCTGCTTCAAATCACAAATATCATCATATCATCGCAAATAAAATGTGAGTTTCATATACCCACTCTAGGTTAGCAAATTGGCAACATTGACTTTAAGTAGACGTTGACAAATTAATTTTAGGGGGATCGTTCCTGTGGAAAAAGGCACAACATACATTTGAGCATCATTACGCCAACAAGGAGTAAATCAAATTTGCGTCGTTTTGGGGCGAGTTGACAGTTGTTTGTTGTACAGTGGCTTTACTGTCGCTTGTCTACAGCGGAAATGAAATGACCCAGTTAAATGATTTATAGCACACACACACACATATGTCGGGTTTATAACCAAGGCTTAGTGGCATATGGCTGACACGCGGTCAAAAAAAGGTGGCTTGTGGCATGTGGCTTGGTTATGACCCGACCCGTTGCAAACTCTGCTCGTATCACGACATGCTGTTAAGCGTGTTCAAATTATAATTTCATTAGCTGCAATCAGCGTAAAAATAACACTTAAGGAAAAGTGCCAAAGCACTTTCAAGTCGTAAAGCTAAAGCGAAAATTAAAAAACACGACCAGTATATGTATAATAGGGACAAACAACCCCAAGCAAAAGCGTATACGCAGACAAAGCAAATGCTGAGCAAATTATAAAGAACTTTACCTTTTCAGCGTTACCTTTTTGCACTTTTGCATTCGAACAATAACAAGCGTAATTACAACTTTTTTTTCCACCTTTTATTACAGATTTTAAGCACGCGACGACGCCAGGGGAACAATTGACGTTGTAATGTGACAACAGTTGACTGCAGTAGCAACAACAACAACAACAATCAGAACAACAATAACAAGGTGAAGCGATGCGCGCTTTTTAATTGACATTTTCTTGAGTCAAAGAACGTTTTACAGCAATTAGCTGGATGTCTGCTAAAAGGTGAAAGCTGAAAAGCGAAGAATAAAAAACAATTGCAAACAGCAAATTAAAAACAAAACAACAGTTGAAAAAGTGATGGCCAAGTTTAAATTTAATTAAACATTCAGCATTTTTAGAGGCGACGCTGAAAAGTAGGCAACATTTTGTTTCTTCTAATAACAATGGCCGCCATTGCGAAAACAATGGAAGCGGAAACGCCAAAGCTGTCAAACTGTTGACAGTTGTCACATGGTCGACCAGAGGAGCGCACGTGACGCAAAAATCGTGCCAAAAAAATAAAAGGGCAACTGGTGAACGTGAACGTGAACGTGAGTGAATGACTGAATGAATAAATGGCAGGCAAATGAATGAAACGGCCAACGTTTGCCATATTCAAAATTGAGGCAACGGCAACACGCCTTAAACATCTGCACGTACTGGGCATAAATTTTAAGTGAAATTAAAGGCAGCTGCCCCAAAAAAAAAAAAAAAAAAGAAAAGTATAGACAATCGTTGCCAACGAGGCATAAGGCGCCAAAGAATTAAGCGACCCGCCCCTACAACAACTACAACATGAAGCATGCGCGCAGCAACTGCGATCTGTTAGCAATGGCCATACTTGGGACATTACTGCTGGTAAGCACTGTGTGTGCCACGCACTCACTGTCATTAACGAATGCTGCTGCAAAAAAGCAGGAGTTGCAACTGTCGCTGCAACATCTCAGCTTCAGAAGTATCCAGAGCATGTTGCGCGATGAGAACGAGCCGGATAACTACAAAGGAGAACTACGATACTATCAGAAGAGGGAAACACAACCGAGACATGAAATCCAGAAGCGTGAAGTTAGCATAGATGCAACATTGTTGAATCTAACGGCACAAGGGCTGACTGCCTATGACAGCCAGAAGAACAATCAAGGTCAGTTAGATCTTGTTACTCGCATGGATCTAAGCAACAATAAATTAAGCAGTCTGAAACTGGAAAACTTTGTGCAACTGCAACAGCTGGACGTGAGCAACAACTCACTGACAACGTTGCCAGCTGCGAGCGCATCACTGGTTACTTTAGATCTATCCTGTAACCAATTGGGTCAGCTCTCGGCCAGCTTCTTTGCACAGCGCATGCCGCAACTGAAACATCTGAATCTGGCGCACAATCAGCTCGGAAATATATCTCGTCAAGCATTTTATAATTTAATAAGTCTGCAAACGTTGCTACTGAGTCACAACAATATTACGGATATCGACTATGAGACGTTCTTGGCGTTGCCCAATCTGCAGCACTTGGATTTATCTCACAATCAGCTGAGAGGCTCGGCCATACGCGCCTTACAAGGCATACCGGATCTGGTTAGCCTGTCGATTGCCCACAATCCGCAGGTTGGCGCTGCAATGCAGGAGTTTGTCGCTTCCTGGAGCCTTAAGGAATTAGATGCCAGTGGCACAGGATTGTGTCAGGTTCCAGCTGCTCTAGCGCAATCCGTGCGCACTCTCAAACTGTCCCATAATTGGCTCAAGGTGAGTAGTATTAAAAAAGTCTCTAAAAATATACGACGCACATTTTGTAATCAATAAATAAGCGAACCCATGAACCGTATGTGAATTGCCCGTCCAACAATTTGTCTCTTTGCCCCTCTCTTTGTGTTTGTTTGTGTGAAGCCAATGAACCGCAATTCTGACGTTTTTGCCGGCAATTAACGGCACATTCGCGACAGTCACCGACGCCTGTCTCGCACTTTTTCACTGGCTTGGGCATTGGGGTTTTCCCATTTCCCATTTCCCATTTCCCGTTGCTGCCATTAATTAGCATCTGTTTTGCGGTCCGGGTCCGGGTCTGGGTCCGGGTCGTTCCTGCGTGCTTAAGTGGGTCTGTGCCTTTTACAAATGCTGTTGTCGTCCCCTCCTAGTCAAAATATAACCCAGGCGTATGATTTACACTTTGTTATTTTTAAATTTGCGCCACCATTTTGTTGCCTCTCGGCTTCCAACAACGCGCACTTCCGGCTCCGACATGCGGATGGGTATGGAACCAGGGTGGAAAAGAACTTTGCCGCAGAGCTTTAAATAATTTTTATGCTTCGCAAATTCCAACAGAGGGATTCATTTCAAATTAGGAAATTTTATCTATTGGCATTATTGACTAATATTATATTTTATAATTAGACTGTTGAAATGAGCCGCATAAAATATCAATTGATAATAATAATTGATATGTGAAAAAAATACTAAATATATATTTAAATCAGATTTATAGTTAATTATTTATTTATATAATTATATGTCACTGACATTTAATTTTACAAAGGAACCAAACGGAAATTTAGAAAATATATTTACTAAAAAACATTAAATAATACTTATGCTTAGATTAACTATTGATTTCTTCTTTTAAGTAGTAAACAATTAATCCTCTATGGTAGAAAGTAAAAGCCCCATTCTAAATTTGACTTACAAATAAGGAAATCTTTGTCTGTTTACATTTTCAAGCAGCGCTTAATTCGTCGCATTGTGTATTCTACAAGCAGTTAGATAGCTCTTAGCCAGCCACTTAGTCAGTGCTAGACCATAATTAAAATCACAATGCGGCCAACACACAATGGAACAGTTAAGTGCACTTTTCACATTTCACAAATGCAAAAGAAAACAAAAGCAAACAAAAGGCGCTTCAAGTCTTAATAAGTAAAGAGTGTTTGTTTGGACAGACAGGCAGAAAACAGGCGATTAGCGTGTCCATCTCTAAAGTAAAAGCATTCCAAGTTGCAGCAGTTAAATAAATATAGTGGTAAACAGATTTATGAAAGCATAAGTATAACAACAGAGACCCAGCCGATTGTATTATATTCAAACGTTGCAGACGTTGAGGGGCCTTGTTGGGGTATTAAGTAAGCTTAAATGTCTTTAAGTACATATAGAGCAACAAATGCGGGCCATAAATTGTTGCTGTAGCCGTTGCCATTGCCGTTGCCGTTTGTCGATTATGGCAAATGCCATAAAAGGTGCAAAAATGCCGTTCATAAGCTGTTCAGGCCAAAAGACAAAAGCGCGCCTGACGCGCTGGGCATTAATAAAATAAGGATAATTGGCATAAGCATAATCACGTTTAAGCCAACAGCCAACGAGCAGCTGAGACAGGCTAAGACTACGACAGCCTAACTAGTTACAATGCAATCCCCTCGAAGCCGTAGTGAGCAAGGATCCCAAGGATCCTTTTGTTCCCAGACAGCAGGCATATTTTAATTTGTCTGCCGTTTCTTGTTGCCGCTGCTTCTGCTGTTGTCGTTGCTGTTGCTGCTGCCGTTATGCCTTTATCGGCAGTCAACACGCAGCCTTTTCATGGCAAATTATGGCGTTTAGAGGCAACCGGCTGCGTCTTGTACAGTCAACGCTTCCTTCCTCCGTCTCCGTCTCCTACTCCTACTCCAACTCCGACTCCGTCTGGAGTAACAGCGCTTGAAGGCAACGGCTGGCTGTCTGGTTGACTGACTCCGTGCCTGGCGTTTGTTTCATTTAATGAGTCGCGTCTATGTTTACTTTTGGCCCTAGACGAGCATTGCCACTGGCAATGGCAACAGCCACAGCGACTACTAAAAGGAGCAAGCAAGAGTCCAACCAGTCCTTGAAGTAATTATAACGGCTGATTCACGTTAATTTTTAAACATCGTCAGCAAGTCACTCACTTCTCGCACTAATCAAATTTCCATGGCAGTCAGTGTGAGCGAAAACTTTTGAAATATTGTAGATTTGGTTTAGGATTCGGGATGTCAAATAGTCTCGTTACAGTCTCTCTCTAGCCAAATCACTGTGGACGGCAGTTCACGCTAGTGACGCAAGCAGACCCTGAAATAACACACGCAAGAGTGTGGTATTCAATGGGCATCAAAGAGTTGAACTATTTTGCGCAATGTGACGAAAGCCAAACTTTATTTTTATATCCTGGTTTTTCTAGCCCATTAACTTTTTATACCCTGTTGTCAGTTCAACTTTTCGTCACAAGATTTATATCAGTAGTTCTGTGTATTGCTTTCGTCACTAGGCTGTTTTTTTGTGTTTCCTATTGATTTCTACCACTTTTGACTTTCTGATAACTTTTTTACATGGTTTTCCCTTTTATTTTCAGGCTATTAACTGCGGTGATTTGGACAGTTATCCTTTGCTGCAGTATTTGGATCTGTCCTATTCACAAATAGCAAATGTGGAGGACGATGCACTTGGTCGATTGGAGCTCCTGGAATTATTGTTCCTGGATCACAATAGTTTAGTGCGTGTGCCAAACAGTTTGCCCACCTCTCTTGAGCATCTGTTTTTGCAACACAATCACATAATGGAACTGCAACCACAGGCCTTTGGAGGCCTCAGCAATCTGAAAACTTTGGATCTATCTGGGAATCGTTTGCTGTACTTGCCAGCTCTGCCATTGCCCAAATTGCTTACTCTCAATTTGCAGTCGTCGGGCATTGAGAGTGTCAGTCAGTCGATTGTTCATACGCTGCCACAGCTGCGGGATCTGTTGCTGGAGGATAATCCCATCAGGTGCAGCGATCTATTAGGTATTGCTGAATGGGCTAGTCCATGTCGGAGTCCTGATATGGGTCAATCACCGGGTCGCATTGATTTGAAGGTTCGTTTCGTGCAGTTGCAGAACTTTTATCGGCCCTTTAGCAGCCAATGCGGACGAGGAGAAGGAAAAGAAGATGGAACGGTTGCATCTATGCCGCCCACTTGCGGCATAGCAGAAGCGGCAACAACAACACAAGCAACTATGCCGAAAGTGCACAAGTCAAAGGCAACACCAACAATAACAATATCAACATCAACAGCAGCAGCAACACTGGCAAGTGCAGAGCAATCAAGCAGCAACAACATTGTACTGGTAACCACAAAAACTTTAGGGCCAGTTGAAACAACTTCGTTAGTGAAACTGCAGCGCCAACAAATGCCTGGAATGCCAACTGCAACAACAATAACAACCACAACTCTTAGTCAAACAGCAACAGCCAGTGGCATGCCAAGTTTGTACCGCGCAACAGCAGCAACTCTCGCTGCCAATCGCACAAACATTTTGGCAGCAGCAACGAGTCTAGCAATACCAACAACAGCAGCAGACACTGTAAATTTAACAACAACAAGTATGCCAAAACGGCTAGCCACGCCAACAGACATTAGCGATGTTGCTGCGGTCGCCACCATGTTTCATTCGCCTACAGCAACAGCAGCTTCAACAACAGCAACAACAAAGCTCAATGTGCCACAAACAATTTTGACGCTTATAAATTCTAAAGTTCCAGCACAAAAACAAGAGCAAGAAAAGGATTTTGATAATGCAGCCAACAGTTTATTAAACCAGACAGTAACAACAACAACAGCAGCAACATCTACAATAACAACAACAACAGCAGCAGCAAGCTTGAAGCCAATTGAGACTTCCGGTCAAGAGGTTTCATCGATGTCGAAGCCACAACATAAGCACACCACGTTGCAGTTGCATATTAAGAACCGGCATTTAATTGGAACGCCGTTGCTGATGCACAAGGGCGACAACCTGCTGGTGGATGCGGAACAGTTGCTACTGCCTGGAACGGCAACAGTGGCGGATGCGGAAACATTGGATGGCAGCCAGCAGCAGCGACAGGAAGCGACTGATAAGCGACAGCCGGAAGTAATAAAGGGCGACACAAAGGCGACTGCGATGGAGACGTCGACAGCAACAGCAACAACAATGACAACAACGGAATCAAAAACGCACAAGAAGAAGAATCCCTCGCTGAGCATCAAGAAGATGACCTACAGCACAAAGCACGCCACAACCATGAAGACAACAGCAGCAGCAACAACAATGAGAGCATCGACAACACCAACAATAACAAGTGAACGCCCCCAGCATCAACATAGCAGCGTGAATACGCCAAATGCTGTGAAACAGGAGCTGAGCACATTTGCCCAGCTAAAGGCCTTTGTGGAACTAAAGACGGAAGCCTCGAAGTCGGCACAGCTGCTGGACACACGCCAAGAAACGCAACAGACCCTTCCGAGCAGCCATCCTGGCCTGATGTTGCTGCTGGCATGCGTCCTGGTTATTGTATTGTTGGCGGGACTGGCGCATGTTTATCGCTGTGAGCTTCCGTGGCAGCGCAACGGACGTGCCGGACAGACAAGACCGCATCATCAGAGGCAGTTCAATGACATCGACGATGTACATAGCTTTTTGCACTATCAAGGATCAACCAATGCAGATCCTGCTCGGTTGCAAGCCTGGCATCATAGCACTAGACGCGAGGCGCCTTACAGCTCACCGCTGCACAATCTTCAAGCTCGTGAACTGCATCGGGAGAAGCAGAAACTGCAGTTTTACAGTGCCTCTCTAGCTGACAGCTCTATTGGCAGTGGGAGTGGCAGCGGAAGTGCTTGCTCCTCGGGCAGTAGTCGGACTAGTCTGCATTCTCCCAGCAATGAGGATAGCTTTTACATTGAGATGGCGCCCAGCAGTCCCAATGCATCGGCTAATGTGTTATCCAGCCTGCCAATGGAATTGCTGAGCAACAGAAATTCAAGCACAGTGGCTGCCACAGAGCTGGGTGCCACATTGACATCAGCAACGACGCTCAGATCGGTTAGCAGCAAACTTATGGCGCCCAGTTCGCGTCGGTTGGGCATCTGGTGACAAACCGTCTTTGGACAGCGACAATACGCAACCTTCCAGTAAAATCAACGGCAAATAGAAGTCATTATTCTTAGTTTTAAGTAAGGATGGAAGACAGTCTCAATTGCCAAACTGCCAACTGCCAGCTGCCAAGTGGCCAAAAATGACTCATAAAGCGCAGAGAATCCAAAAGTGGTCAAAGTCTAAATCAAGAAATACTTGTATTTATATATAGATACTAATATATAAATGTAGATATATAAATATAGATGTGTGTACATAATCTAGCTTGATTTATGGCTCTGTGTGGCCACACACGTGGCAGGCCTCTTAGCGTCTAGGTTAGCAGCAACAATTTGTCATAAAGTTACGTTACGTATACGCTGCATGAGCCAAGTAGTCAAGCAGCCAAATAGCCTCCTCCTCGTCCTCCTCCTCCTCCGCATCCGCTGCCAGCCTTTTATGGGCCATCAGGCACTCTGAGCGGGCCGACTTCCCTTCAATTTGATGTCCATCATGTGGTCATATTTGGGTCAGTTTACTTGAGGCCAATGCCGTGCCTTGTCTGTGTGTGTGTGGGCCAGTTAACTTTATATATGTACATATGTATGTGTGTGTATGTAAGTGTCTGTCCGTTGGCCAAGATTAAGTGCTTTTGATAGTCGTGCATATAAAAATGAAATATCGATAAAGTATTAAATAACAATTTAGTTTATGACATGGCTCCAGCTATCAATGCTCATTATAAGTTCGAAAACAGACGCTGAGCAATGCAGATTTAAAAAGAAAAAACACATGCTTATAGAGATAACAACTCAATTTGTTGTGGATGGTTGTGAAACTACTAGTCTATGACTTTATTTAACATTCTTCATCAGTTACAGTTTAGCTTTTCAGCTAGTACTGTTCGATTCCACACAAGTGAGAAAATAGGCCAATTAATTTAAGAGTTAATCTAAGTGGAGTACAAAGCATATTTGTAAAATGAACACAGCTGGCATCCACTTGAAATAAAACTCCTAATAGAATCTCTATCACAAGCAGACAACTCTATCCTCAAAGTCCATCTTAACCCACTTGCCCAGTTTCCTAAGCTGACTTTCCTTCAATTGCAATCTAATTAAAATTTCGACTTTGCCTCTGGACTTTTACAGCACACTCAGAAAACCCTTCAAGATATTTTCCTCTCTTTTTTGTGATGTTGTTGTTGTTGTTTTTTATATCGACACCCTTCGGAACCTAGGGAATTGCTTTATTTCCCTCATTCTTTACCCCATTTAAAGCTGAGATGCTGCTACAAGTATTTGGCACTTGTCGAGCAACCGAACTGAACCAACCCCCACTTAACCTCGTTTTATAAATTGACCAAGACAGCATATGGTGTAAATCCTACCAAATGGGCAGACATCTAATCCGCCACGGCAAATGTGAAATGTTGTAAAACTATTTGAAGATATGTGAAAAATGCCAATGTCTGGCCCTTGATCTGACAGAGAGCAACAACAATAGTAACGACAACAACAACAAAGCTGCTAAGGCCAACATCAAAATAATGTGCCAGCAAATCAAATTACAAGACACGCTGCCCCAATGCCATACAGCTTTATCTTTAAGAGGGTGAAGAAATTTTTGGGGGAGGCAGTACAAATACAAAACACAACAATTACATTAAGACACGATAAAAAGTTGTGCAACAATCTTGTGAGCCACAGGAACCACAGCAAACCAAGTAAAAGGACCAAGGACCACAGTCATTGCACAGTTTTTCAACTTTTTGTGGCTTTGTAATTGGAATACAAGAACAAGGCGCGTGCACACGAGCAACAGGAAGATAGATAAAGCTAGATGGAAACAGTGAGAAATGGGATGAGACAGTAAGAATGAGAGCTACTAACAACAGGCGTTCAAGCGTTCGTCTTAAGCAATTCAGAAGGATTTATTTTCGGCCACAAAAGCGAAATGCCGAGCAAAGCGGGCTAACAACAATTAAAGTAATGCTGACCAACAATCTAGGCCCGATTGGGCGGGATTACCACCGACCTACCGACCGACCGACCGACCGAGCGACCAACCGAACCAGAGAAGTGCCATAGACGCACAAAATCTTAATTAAGGAAGTTCCAAGTGGGCAAGTGTCAGGCTGTGCGGGACTCGGAGGGTTGAGGATGCCTTTTTTGTACTCATTTCTGCCAGCACAGCACAAAACTGGACTACAATGGCTCTACAATAGACCCAAAATACAACTAACTACCAAGAGCCAGCAAACAGTTACCCACGTGCCCAGTGCTGGGGCATTGTCAAATTTAATGAAGGTTTTCATGCTCATGACATGCGCAGCTGGCCAAGATTTGTTAACTTTTTAAGATGACTCCAAACCAGTTTTTGACTGCTGGTGCCCCAAAATGCCGACAACAAACTCCAATGAGTTAATTCGATATTTGACACTTTTGGGTCACATTCCCCAAACGGAATTTTAGTCTCACAGTGCAGAGAACAGTTAATAAAGTTTTGTTGAGTCCAGCGTAATTATTTGCCTGCTAAATGGCTTTTAGACGACATTTCTGGGCCATAAATGGGGGGCGATTTACCAAGTTATGTGAAAATAAGTTGCTTTTCCTGGCCGTTGGCCATTGGCTATTCACATTTGGCAGTTGACATTTGGCAGTTGGCTGTGGCTAGATCGTAAATAACGGCACATAATTGGACATTGCCAAAATGTAAAACAATATCCATTGAAGCCAACAATAATTAAACTTAATTGTACTATACATTTTAAATTTCACATGTAAAAATAGAACACAAATACTATTATGGATGCATGGCGAATAGTTTATAAAATTTCAATTTAAAATATTCTGTGTTGAACAAATATTCAGATAGAAAACAATAAATAAAACGCAAAGCAAATATTTGCATTTCATTTTGCGCATTTTACCAACTTGTAAATGCCACAAGAGGTACAAAAACAAAAAACAAAAACAGCAGCAACTAATTGCCAAATATTTAAAAAGCAAAGACAAAAAAAAAACATTATTGAAAAAATAGTTATAGAAAAAAAATATAGAAAACAAAACATGAACAAACTGTAGCATAACGCAGAAAAAATAATTAATAAAAAATACTTCTATTCACACAGTTTGAATATTTACTTATTCAGTTTAGACAAACGCCACGCCCCAAAACGTAGGCGACTCCCAAAATTGACATAGTTCATATGACTAGATCCAAAAGCACTTGCCAAAGTATTAATACTAATTTCTGTGTGTATTTGTAAATAAGTAGATTATTTAATATAATTATATACATTTGTGTAGTAGCTCCTCAAAATTGAAACGTTTGCTAGAAATTTGCCAAGTCTAGTGCAGCGAACATCTTGACACAAGGCGTCAAATATAAATAAAGAGTAAATAAAGATATTGCAAAGATTTAAATAATAAAGAATAAATATTATATGTATTATGTACATAGTTTATAAGTAAAATATAAATAGAACAAGATGAGGAAACGCAGAGAAGCCAAATTTTATGAGAACTTCTCAAATCAAAAATTTTAAGGGCATCTACAAAAAACAATGCTAAATAAAATGGAAAATTATTTAATTACAAAAAACAGTGGTAAAAAAATATTTTCATTAAAGGGAGATTGTAAATGATATGGGAAAATGGTTTGGATTGTTATTTTTAATTAGTGGATTGAAAAAATAAAAACAATCTGCAAAGCCGGTTTAACTTTTTATTATTGTTATTTTGAACATGTTAATCAATGATAATATTGAATTTAGTTAAGTTGTTATATATTTTGGATTGCTTTAAATACCCCTTAATATAATGACCATCTGAAGAGATGTTACAATACCCATCCTTTAGTCTGGAATTGGGTCACTTGGTCAACTCAACTGCCAAGCCAGTTCAGAGTATACACATATTCTTCCATTGTACTACTCCTATTCAATTTTAGCATCTTGACTGCTTTAAGAATTTAACACAGCAAGGGACAGTCGACAATCTACATTAATAATGAAGATTCGACCAGATGCACATGACAATAAAAATAAACGTAAAATTAGTGACGCATGCGACACTTAAACATGGAGTTGTACACAAAAGCAATCCTGAATTATACCAATAAGACACAAACACACATACACACACAACAATACAACTCTTATTGGTTAAGTCAAACAGACAGACTAAACAAAACAGCGAACATTTTTATTTCAAATCCAATTATTTCACATTGGACTGCAATCAGATGATTGTGTCCAGCAACAGGAAAGCATACATATATATATGTATGTTTATAAATGTGTGGGTGCTTATTTTGTGCGCTCGTGTGTGTGTGTGTGTGGGTGGGTGTAAATTGCTGCGCTCGACAAACGACGCTGTGAAAATTGCCGACAAAATGAAAGTCAATTGGCATTTTTTTTCCGATGCCCTTTCTCGCAGCCTTTTTGTTTTTTGTTCATGGGAAGAACAGAAGTCGCCACATTGAGGGCGCATATATGTATATATGTATAAAGAAAATTTGTATGGTCCTTTCATTTGTGTATGTGTATGTTATGCCAAAGATGAAATATTCAATATTGCAACAAGATGAACGTGGCATTCAATAACATTAAAATTCCCATCCGTTTACGGGCCGATGGAGGCCAACAAATGTCAACCGAAATGTGCGCAACTGTCGCCAATAAAAAGGTTAATGACAAAAAAATATATAACAATACAAATAAACATAATGAAATTTGTTGTCGTTGAGCATATGACAGAATCGTATTAACATCTCAATGTTTTTATTGTTATGGAATATATAGTGTTTTATTAGTGAGGGCTTGGGTAACATTTAGCTTTTTATGCAGTTTAAATAATTTTCAAAAGAATTCAAACGGTAACGAGTATCCTGTATTTTTGTAGGATAACTTGAAGACTTTTAGACTTATTTTTTTCTAATTATAATGACTATAACAAAAATGAAAGTAATAATTCCTTTTTTTATTATCTTAAAAGTATCATATAAAAATTTTAATAACAGTTTGCAGAGGTACTGTAATCGCAAACATTTTGGTTTATTCGAACCACTAATGAAATTCATTCATATAGTTGAACTTTTTAGTTAAAATGTTGATCAATAACAATTAATTTCAGTCCCTGCTAAATGGTGAGAAAAACAACTCAAAGCCAAGTCAAGGAAATTGCATTCGAAAGGAAATAAAGTTAACTAGTGGCTTATGCAGAAGCATTAATTGAAATGTTAATTTTTTTATTCAATTAACTGCCGGAACGTTTCAAAAGGAAATTTAAAATTTAAAGCACACACACAAACACACACGTCTGAGTGTGGGGAAAAACTTTGTCTAATTGATTTTGAAGCTGCGGTGCAGTGCAGGCAAATAGCGTTCCATTAGCGTCAGACAAGTTGAGGGCAAAAAAAAAACTGGAAAGAGCACAAGTCAAACTTACGTAATTTTTTTTGTTGCTGTGTTTTTTATATAAATATGCAAACAATTTTTGTGGCTGTTTGGGCCTGGGATGATTCAGATGTGCAAAAAGCTCACACACACACACGGCACACACACAACTTTAAATTGCATTCATATTTAATGCAGCGCCAGCAGTATCGCCAAAAGCGCGGCCACATTACGTATACGCAATGTAGTGCTCCATTGGGACACATTGCTTAATTTCTCTGCAACTCAAATGCATGGGGACAGAGCGAGCGGTCGCAAGAGCAACCATGTGTGACACTCACACAAGCAAATACATATGCACATACAGACACATATCCCTATATATATATTCGAATGTATGTATGTATGTGTATACATAAAAGCAAATGTCAAATGTGAAGAGCAGAAAACAGGAAAAATAAGAAAAAATCGCATAATGTATACGGCATTTTTGCTACATTTGCGTGCAGAGAGAGAGAGTAAAAAACAGGCATTTGGGTGGCCAAGAGACGCTTTTGGAGGGGGTGGTGGTAACGATTTCATTTCATGGTTTTGCACTCGTTATGACTTTTGCCCCATGCCTTATGCTCTGCTTGCTTTTTATTGTCGCCCAGTTGCGATTGCGATGGTGCGTCCCCAAAGTGTGCATCGTTTTATGTTTACTAGAGGTAGAAATCGACTCCACCCCCACCATTCCCCCACAAAAGCACCGCCCCACACTACTACTTTTTGACAAATTTTATTTAAACATCACCCACCCACGAAACACGACAACGGGCTCCCAAGCGCCACAAGTTTTGTTTTTCAATTTAAACTTTAAATTTCACATGTTTTTATAACATTATTCTGAATGTCGCTACCGCCAGCTGTGGCCAGGTCGCCTCTCTAGAGAAAGGTGTTTGCTCAATCGTTCAGGTGAGCCTTGAGATTTCATTTCCAAGCATTTCCCGACGTTAAGTTAAAATACAAGGTGTTGAAAAGAGAAGAGAATCAATTAACAACTAACTCTACGATCAAGCAACTATTATGACATAACTGACATAGTCATAGCTATTCATGTTCTGTTTAATAATTACTGCATTGATTAAAATAAGACAAGTTGAGCTAATGACCGAATAGACCTAACCCAATCATCATAAACAAATTGGAGCTATTAAAAGAAAAGTGTGGAATACTACTAGCATATAGCCAAAGGCAGCAATAAAAAGAGATAAGCCAAACGAAAGGCAAATCAGTGACAAGCTAGCTCGCAAGCTCGTGTCACCTAATTGAGTAAGTATCCTTAGCCGGACCCGGCAAATGGGGTCCTTGTCTGACACACACACACGCAACACAAACACACTCACACACATGAGGGTAAGTGGCTTTGGCTTTGGCTTTAGCTTTGGCGCATCCTTCTAACTGTGGCAGCTGTAGAAGCAGTGCCAACATGGAAAGTTGTGGCCATGTCAAGTTGCAAATGTACTGTATGTGTCGTGTGACTCTCTTCTGTGGATATTTTATTTCATTTTATTGTATTTTATTCGTTTTTTTTTTTCAACAACAACAACACGCGCACTTCTTTCTGTTGTTCTTGGTGAGCTTTGTTGTGTGCTTTTGTTTTTATTTGTGTTCATAACATAAACTTTGTATTTTTATGCGAAGCAGCGAGAGAGAAACAAAAGTGGAAGAGGTTGCAGGAAACACTGGCTGGCAGGACAACCAGGAGGCCAAGTTGTTTGCGCTGGGAAATCAGTTAAGAACTTGGCGCACAGACATGGCTTCAAATACATACACAGACATACTTACATATATAGATACATATATATACTTGATGCTGTTCCCGTTAACACTGTGCACTTTTTGTTGTTTTACCACTTGAGTGGATTTTTGTGTTATTTCTGTGTGTGTCTCGTTCCTGATTTGACTTGGGTGCAGACCGGGGCATCATCATTTATTATGCGCGCCACAAATCGAAATCAGCAAAGCGACTTGATTAAGATTTAACTAAGCGTGCTCATTCACCCACACATATTGTCTCTCTGTTACACACACACACACACACACACTCAGACACAGACACATGTATTTATATATACACTCACACGCATATTTAATATTGAATTAAATTAAAATTGAAATTCAAAGTGAAATTGAAACAAAACACTGGAATACACACACAATAGGCACGCGCCATAAATTATTTTAAATGTCAATTCAATTTTTCGTTGCTTGTCTTGCCAACCAACACAATGCAAAATAAACATAATAAAAAAAAAAGGAAAATGAACACACAAAAAAACGTTAATTAAACGAAAACCACAGGCCACATGCAACATGCAGTTTGTGGTGGCTGGTAATTAATAAAATCCGCAACAACTATATGCAAAGAGGACACAGACTGATCCAAAAGCCACTTTGGGGACTGTCCCATGTTAGGGCATTAGCATTAACATTTAATATTCGTATTAATACCCTTGATCAAAAATGTATCTATAAACTGGTATCTTGAAGTACCTTTTGCTTTCCTCAATACTTACTCTGTCTGGGCACAGCAATAAATCGGTATAAAAGACAAATCTATATACCTATATTCTAGATATTGTGGATATTTACATTCGAAAAAACCTTTTGATTTGATGTGTAGTAAAACATTCTCAAATAAATTCAGATAAATACAGATTATAGTCTTGTTATAAATAATTGTTTGTAGGACTAAGTAAATAAATAGAATAAATTGCAATATTAATTTCTACTCAAAATTGTTATGATCCAGAGTATTTAATAGTTGTGTTCACCAGTTTTCCCTATTTTTCATGTGGATTTGTTTTTTGCGCCGCTTACGTATATTGCACATTGTTATAGTCCGACCACTGTCAACTGGCCATCAATCTATTGGCTGTGCGGAAAGAGGGTGTTAAGCTGTCCAGCAAATCCCATGGATACTGTTAGAATGAGGCGCGGTTTTTGTCTGGGGGCTTAACGAGCTCGACGCTAAAAATGATGACACAGACACAAAAGGGTTGAAACGCTTTGAGCAAATCGAATTCTCTTTCATCTGGACGTAGGACGAACAGGACATTGTGTCAGACGCTTTAAGGCATAGACAGCAGCAATCTAAAAAATTGAGGGGATAACCTTTTTTTGTACGACAATGCAAAGCAATACAGACTTTAGCTAACTATAATCTACAATAGGATACACAAAAAAAATACATTTTTGCATATATAGGAAAAAACAAAAAAGGTAAAGAGTAGCTTATATATAATTAAATTTTACAACTTAGAAGAAACAAGAGAATACTCTCTACTGATATAATGAAGTTTGCTTTAGCAATAAAAACCATAAATTACTTTCAAAAACCAAGATTATCTTCCAGATGCAGCAAAGTTGGAAACTTTATCTTTGCCAAGGTTTTTTGTCCTCAATGGGGTTTCTTCTCGCATATGAGAAATATATATTTTGTATATATACATTTTGCATTCAGCGTGTATGCTCGTATTTCATAAAAAGACTGACAGACGTGGATATGTTTCAAAAGGCTTGTCAAAAACTTTTGGCAGAATCATTGTAGGTGTGCAGCGGCAAAAAGGATGCGCAGGGAAGCAACTGCATTGACAGCGATAAGTCATATAGAATGCAAACAAATATATGTACATACATATATCTATATACATATAAGGTCGCATAAAAAATATAAGCTGCGTATCGTGAGATGCACGTGACGCTCGAAGAGCTACATCAATAAAATCGCTTGAAAATTGAAAAGTCATGTCATTGCTGGCAGAGGAAGCCAAGGAATATATACATATTCCGTGGACTGAAGGAAATGAACACTAAATTGAAAATGTTGCCTAGACTTTTCAATCGAATGAAGCGACAATGCAAACAACAAATTTTTCATGCCAATGCACTTGGCAGAACATCCAAAGTGAATAACAAAACAAAAAGCAAAGAAAAAATAAAGACAATTACGCGTTTAATATATTTTCATTTGGCAGAGCGGAGTCAATCCGCTGTTGCCGCTTTTGACTACTGAATTACAAAGTAGAGCAATTGGCAAGGGAAAGGGAATGAAAATGGAAATGGAAGTGGAAATGGAAGTTGGCCAGTCGTCCTGTAGTCCTGTGATGCCATTTTTTACTTTTAATGAAGCGCAAGAATTTCTGCTGGATAATTTGTTAAGCGCAGGACAGCCAAAAGGCAAAAAGCCAAAGGAGCTTTCGAAAAAAAAAGAACTTAGACATCATCAGACGTAGTGCAACAAGGACACACACCCAACTTTATACAGCTCTGAAAGTTACTCTATACTTTGGCTTATTTCGGCCAGTAAATTTATAAAGTAGAGATGCAAAATAGAGCGCTAGAATTAGCCTAGAGCACAGCTGGAGTCTGAGGGAGGGAAAAAAGGGAAGGGACAGTGCAAGATAAATGACACACAAATGCCAAGTGGCAGACTTCATTTTTAATTAAAAGAACGGTCAGACCACGCTAGTTATTTAATGCGGCCAGGGTGACCTTTCGTAATGCTTTGCAATAAACCATAATTAACAAGAAGCCAGGCACTTACCTGTTGTAATGTTGTGCATGAAAATCTCTCGCAAAAGAAGCAATTCATCTTCAGGTGCAGCGGTAATTGAACCAAATACATCGTCCTCTGGCCAGACCTCCCTGTAAGATAATACATTAGATTGATTAAATACAAATTGAAATAAGATAGCAAAGTTTAAAATAACGAATTATATAAACTTTTAAACAATCAATATTAATATTTTATATACATGTATGTTATAAACTATTAAAAAGTGAGTATGAGCACAAAAGTATAAATTACATGAATACTATAACTAATACTATAACTATAAAACAGTTTGTATTATAAAAACACAATATAAATTTTTTATAGACTAAAGATTCATTTCCTTAATTATATACTCCTGTAATTAAAAACGAAATTTGATCATGTTGCATAACTTGTTTAGATTGATTGAGGGGCTTCGAAAGCATTTCATATTCAAACAATATTGCAAAGTAAGCAAAAGAAATCGACTTTTAGCCATGGCCTATAATGGAACCTGCAGCATAATCGTTACGTCATGAGCAACAAGAATAATAACACTGTTATAGCAACAATAACTGGAGTCCACGTCATGCTGCAAAATCCGGACGTAGCACATGCAACAAGCGAAGCTTTTAGCTTTCACAAAATGAAATTGATGCGTTTAAAATTGCGTTAAAATTTCTCGTGTTGCTCAATACACGCACACACACACACACACACACACACACACACCACCCATTGATACAGTGGAAATTTCTTGTGCCACCTCATGTTGCATTTCTGGTTTCATTTTTGGTGCAGCACACAAATAATCCTTGCGTGATGTTCATGTTGCAAAAAGTGTGCTAGTGCGTGTGTTTGCAGGCTTTGCGCCATTGCCGTTGCTGCTGTTAATTTAATATTTGAAAGCAGCTTAATATGCAACTCGCATACAGATAGAAAGAGAGTGAGAGAGAGCGAAAGAGAGAGGCAAATATCAACCTACAACATGCTCGGCATTGAATACTATGATACTATGTCTCTGGCCATATCAGTAGTAGCCACGCAGCGAGTGGCAGATGCAGCTTTGGGCCATTTCGTTTAGTTGGCGTTGTGTTTGTGGTGCGATAGTGCAACTTATGTTTTTCGCTGTCAAGCGCCAATAAATTGACAGACATGCCACGTTCACACACACACACACACACACACACACACAATCACACAGCCTCACACACACCTCACCCAGGAAGAAGAGCAAAGGGCAACAGTTGAAAACAGTTTTAGATTTTTGCATGGCAAATGACTATCCTATTTCGTTAGAGAACAAGTTATGTCATCCTTATGGACCATTGGGGGGCTCTCTCATTATCCGTTGCCAAGGCTAACTCGTAATTACAATTGCAACTGCCGCCGATGCTGGTCTGGTCTGGTCCGCAGTGTGTTCATTCAAAAGTTATACAACATATTTTATACGCAACTCTTGCGCATTTCCTATTTGCCAGGCGACCCCACGATGCAATTAGTGGTTTCTATGCTGCAGCCCAAAACCAAATATTGGTTAATTATATACCAGGAAAATCTAATATGCGCCACAGTCAAGCTGAACTAGGGGACAGTCTATGGTTTACAGTGATAAATTGTATTTACAGTTAAAGACAAGGGCAGTTTTTCTTAATATCGCGAGTGAAATTGAAAGTTAGATACGAGCTTAAATATAACTTTCAGATATTAAGACGATAAGAGGCAGATACTTAACAATATACCATTTAGCTCTTGATCAATAAATTAATTTTAAATAAGATTTTAAATAGAGAAATACTTTAGATACAACAGCTAACTCTTGACCAATCAATCGAATGATCTAAAATATGATATTACTGGATAGGAATACATAATGCATTGCTTGATTATTTCAGCTTGGCAATAAGCGCCTGATAAATTGGTTAAACATGATCTACAAGCCAGCTTAAAAGCTTTAAATGCAAAGTAGTCACTGGCAACATTGCAACAACTCTAAATAAGCATAGTGCCAGAGGAAGCAGACGCTGGCTAAAATAAGCTTAGTTAAGAGGCTGTTGGGCAACTGGAAAACATAGAGATTGTAAAGGGGAAACTGTGGAGCGAATGAAAGTTGCAACTAAAATGAAGTTTGAATAAACATTTTTCGCATTTACTTCACTTAAAAGTTTTTCAAGCTGACATTTCTGTGTGCTCGGTGCTGCCATTAAACCGCTGGTGGGAAAGCAAAAACCAAAACGTTTTCAGTATCCCTCTTTTTCTTCCATTTTTTTTTTCTTGCTCTTCATATTGTTAATAAAATGAAAAAACATAATAGTGTGACTTGGCAAGTATTTAAAAATGCTGGGCAGACTCGGAAGCACACATATTCATTTGGCATTCGGGTTTGGTTGGATGGCACTTACATGCCAGACCAGACACATATGCAGAGTAAATATATATACACATGTATATATGTATGTATGTTTATATTTATTTGTGGGTATGTGTAAGTATAACTTCAGTTTATTTTCAATATTTTGTTTACCCAAAATTGTTCGCCGAGGAGTCAGTGGCAACAAAAAAAAACATATACAGCATAACTCTCCAGACGGCGAGTGCAAGGCAACAGGGCACAAAAAGTTGTAGACAAAAGGCAGATGAAGTACGAGTGGGCGGTGGGCGGTGGACGAAGGGTAAAGGGTAGGAGGAAGCATTGGGTGCAGAGAGGGTCTATGCATATCGCATTTTAATTTATTAGCACAAAAAGCGTCTAGACCTTTTTAAGCTGCCACTGCAGCAACAGGAACAACTGCTGCCTTCTACATTTTAATGCAACAATTTCGTCGGCAACAATTAAAATGCACATAAATTTAAATGAAGTTACACAGTGGAGAAATTGCGTATACGCCAGAGTACAAGACAACAAAGTTGCAACACAATCAATAGAATCTTAAAATATATGCTTTCAAGTCTTTCAAGTCAATGATTTTTAAGGCACATCTGTGGAATTATTCAGTGAGTATTTCAATCTAAGTGGAGTGGAATCATCAGCTCAGGTAGAAAAATTTAACGATGTTGATAAATAAATGGCTTGGAAATATTTAAGCCACATTTCGATTGCTCCCTCTGAACGATGCGAAAGCCTTTGACCGCGACAGCATCTGTTGAAGTCGTCGTCTGGCTTGTTTAAATGTTGACCCGCAAGAAGGTAAATTATTTTCACGCAATTTTCCAGAGCAAACAATAAACATGGGGCTTTACATAATTGAGCTGGCAATTGAATTGAAACGCAGACGCCTTCAACTGAGCACTGGTTCAACTAAAGCCAGTGACAGAGTTGATTGCGATGCTGAACCCGGTCACATAATGAGCAGCAGCAGCAGTAGCATCAGAGTAAACGACAGGAGGACACAGAATTCCGTGCGCAGCCATTATCTGTAGTTACCACAGCACCTGGAAACTCGACCATCTCACCGGGATACGGGCGTGCGCTGCCTTAACAATAAATAAAAACTATTTAATTTAAGGACCGCACCGAGCTGCTTTTCAGCCAAGGACAGTCTCTGTGCCAGAAAATCGCTGAGCAAAATATGAAATATAAACAGAGAACGTAAAAACAGATAAAAAGAAAATGCTCTACAAAAGGAGAAAACAAGAAAGTGAATACAAGTCGAAAGTGTTCGCCTAAGAGATACCCTGTAGCCAGATTTAAAAACTTATGCAAACATAATCATAACAAAAACTCTGTTAGACGAACCATTGATTTATTTGATCAATATTATTCTGCTGATTAAGAGTATACAACCTTTAAGAAGTTGAAGATGACCTTCTCATACATTTAAATAAGCTGCAGGGTATAGAAGCAACACACTACAGTGCCAACGGATGCTACATCGTTTTCTGCTTTCCTCTTTACCTGGGTTAATTTATTATGCGAATTGCTTTTATATATTTTCTGTGTTGCGAACAATGCGATGAAGAATATGAAGAAGGTACTGACCCGCAGCGAGCAACAGTCAATGTCAAGTTAAAAAAAGAAGGATTTTTAAAAGGATTACTGCTGAAAGTTGTTGCTCAATTTGAAAATTTCAACAATGATAAAGCCCATTCTACATTTGCCTTCAAATGCAAAGTTAACTCACCTGGCAGAACGCAGCAAGGAAATTCCATGTTCCAATTTTCCGCTGCGCAGAAATTTATTAATGCGCACCATACAATCCTCACTGTGAATCAAAGAACGCAGAAATTAACAATGAAAACTATATTTATTATTTTATTTTTTGATAACTCACCGTTGATCATCGATAGACTTGTCGGAAGTCGCGTCAAATGGCAAGGGCTGGTCATGTTCCGGTAATTGCAACTCTGTGGCCAAGAGGAGGCTTACTTCCGATGCCATTTCGGCCCACTTACTTGATAGATCTTCCTGGAATTGTTAATTCGTGATTATCAATAAATTTAATATAAAGTTTCATTTGTGTGACTTTGGTTATTTAATATTTTAAACGTAATACCATGTTATACAGAACTATACAGGTATCTGAATATGTCGACTTTGCAAATATGAAAAATGCAAATACGCAGAAACAAACCACAACTTTGCTAACCGCTGCTGGCTAGCATGCAACATTTTATTGTTGATCAAAAAAATTATCAAACCGTGTAAAAGTCATAAATGAAATGTTTTAAAAAGATTTAAATACCAACAAGAGTATTCAATTGGGCTTTACTTTTTACAAAACTGAACAAAATAATTGTACATTTTCCCGCTTACTTTCCCTCACCTACACTGTTTCACGTACATACAAATATTTGCATGTCCATCCTTATCGGCCTTGTTAACAATGCATATTTTAATTGTGCGTCTATCGATAGCAAGGCCATTGACATATTTTCGTGTTAAATACTACATATTTTATATGAGTACAGACAGAGAAGCATTCTTTACAATACCCTGTGCTTTGAAATAGCAAAACGAGGATTCCTGAAGCAAGCAGAATTTCATATCATCTAATTTATGAAAAAAACACTTTGGTTATTTACTTGAAAATTATTTAAAACGATAAAGACTTGTTAGCAAATTTATTACATATACTCCATAACAATCGAAAATGTGCACAGAAGTTATTCAAGAACTATTTAAATTAATAGCTGCGTTTGTAGGATACGTTTTTGTTGAGCAGTCGTAAATTAACCAAGCTCCGATTTTCAGCTATTGTTCAATACATTTTTTGTGGTAAAATTTTAACAGCTTTTATGAAAAGTCATGCAGACAAAAGCGATTTTTTCAATTGTTTTTACATTTGTTGTATGTGCATTTACAATGTTGTTAGCACTTTTATAAATTCCATACACTTGAATTTACAAACGAATTGTTTAAAAGTTACGACAATGGCCACGTCTGTGCAAATAAATATGTCAAAAATTAGCACAGTTGGAGGGTTTCAGAAAAAAAATGAAAACGAGCACATGTCCGTCCGGTCCACACGGTCCACAGCCACCGAGTACAAAATGGCGGCCAAAGAACTGTAAAACGCAACGGCTGCTGTGGTAAGCGGTAGGTTTGGAGAAATAACTGGCCAAGTGTTGGCGTTTGGCCGGAAATCACGCTTCGTGGTGCATCCAAAGAGCCCAAGTGTTTAAAAACAAAACTATTGAAATTATCAAGAGGTATGGTAAGTAGGAGGAACGAAATATAAATACTCTTTAAACGATTCATAGGTTCGTTTGTTGGGAGATTTTTGACATAAAATCTATCATTTAAAATATATGATAAAATTATTTATAAACACCACAAATTACCATAAACAGATTTATCACTTTGAATATATTTTCAAAATTATCTTCAGAAAAAGTTACCAAATAGTCAAAGGTCAGCACTTTTGGAGATGAATGTAAATCCGATTGTGTGCAGTAGAAGCTATAATAAATAGTTGAACTAAATAGAACATAAATAAATGCAGAAACGAGCAAATAAATGAAACCACCGGCTGCGTCATTGCCGCGGCGAACTTTATTTTATTTTAACCATATTTTCAGTCAATTAAATTTCACGATCAAACCAATAAATCTTCTACGATGGCAGTATAGACGACAATTGTTTTTTGACCCAACCGCTCTCGCTTTTGGCTATTTGTTTTAAATTTTATTGCCAATTTAGAGAATATTTTATGGCGCACACAGCGGGCGGCGTATGGCGGATGGCGGATGCCAAACGACGACCAGTAACCAACACCCGCAACCCAAATGATGTCATTTAATGCAGCAATTTATTTATAAGCATTAAAAAATTTCAATTTCAAACTTGGACTCACCTCCGTTGGCTGCGTCTGCTTTGACTTGGTCACCGGATGCTGCTTCTTGCCACCGCGTTTCCCACCGCCAGCACGTCGTTTGTCCTGGACAACAACTGCATCCTGACAGAAGCGTTCCATCATTTTAATAAATAGATTTGCCGTTTCCACAATATCACGCAGAAAGACCCTATTGGAGAATATAAGAGAAGGAGGTAAAGGAGATGTTAGTAAACAAAATAATTGCATATGCATACAAATAATTCAATTCTTTTTTACGTTCTCAAATTGAATAAAAGCACTGAAAATGTGACCACACATGTGAAAAATTCAATTAAATGCGACAAATGGTTTTTAATTTTACGACAACCTTTCACTAGTTTCATCATACTGCAAATAATTCTATTTCTGAGTTCGTTAAATCAAAATTGTTACAATTTATTTGTGGCTTCCAGTAAATAGAAATGAACATCATAAATGTCTACAAAAGTAAATTAACTCAGAGCCTAATTGTCATTTTTGCAAATTTACTACACTCTGATTTATAAACTTTTTCCATTTTTTGATGTCCTTTACATAAATAGTTGAACGTGTTTTTCCAAAACTCACTG
Organism: Drosophila testacea; assembly: GCA_035043265.1. Taxonomy (NCBI): domain Eukaryota; kingdom Metazoa; phylum Arthropoda; class Insecta; order Diptera; family Drosophilidae; genus Drosophila; species Drosophila testacea. The sequence continues at coordinate 1,137,104 of JAWNND010000211.1, forward strand.
TAAATTAAGTACAAACCAAATGTAAGGCTATACTATACTTGAAAAGGATGCTTTCAAATTTATTGAGACTCATTGAGCGCATTAAATAAGATAAAAAGCCGTCCAAGTCTGGCTCTCACTCTTTAGCAACATTTTAGCCAGAGTTAACTAGCCCAACTCAATTCAAAATCCGTCGTTGACTGATGATGTGGCGACTGTTGTTGCCGTTGTTTCTGACAATGTCGATGCCGGTTCCGATGACGATGACGCCTCCAATTAGCAAATTAGCCTTAAAAGGGAAAATGGCAAAAAAGCAACCTACAAACTGCCAAAATCAGCTGCCGCGTAGTCAAAAAGCTGGCGCAACTTCCGTATTGTTTTTAACCAAAACCAAATCAAGAAAGAACAAAAAAAACGGCTCATAAAAAAGGCAACGTCATTGTGCACGTCAATTTGTTAAAATGATTGATTGCCGTTTGAATAATGAAAATCGCGCGCGTCATAGAAAAGGACAATGAAAGCAAGACTATACAAAATTTACAAATAAATGATAGACAGCACAATGCCCTTTGAACTGCCTAATAAGAGCAGAAAACAAGGAATTTATCATATTTCAAGCTGAGTCAAAAAAAGATATTTACAAATAAATATACAACAGAGATAATGAAAACAGAGGAACAATTTACTTTCAAGTTAAGTCCTCTGAAATATATTTATTTACTATACGTATTACATACCAATCAAAGAATTCAACTCTTAACTCTGCTGGGTATCGAAATTTGCAAAATTGCCTAACGTCCAAAAATTATCGTATAAATTGGCTGAACGGCTGTATATTGTTGAAATTTCCTCTCTAAATGATTTTGCCACATTTGCATATGTCGGTGTGTGTGTGTCTAAGTACATATGTGTGTATAAACTTGTAGTGTGTGTTCGATAAAGTGTCAAGTCCTGCTGCGCGCACTTTAATTGCCAAACCCGACCGTTGACAAACCATCTGACAAAAGGTCAAGACAGAATGTTCAAATAATACACATCCTATGTGAACACATCCTGTGTTCAAATACTACTATATAGATAAGTATCTGTATTTTCGTTTGCATTTTAATTACAATATAATTTGTAAGGTTAAAGGAAACTTTGACTTATCATTTGTCTTTTGATCACATATGTGGGCAGACAAGCTCGAAAACCTTAGTTACTCATCGAGTGTAGGGTATAGAAACCCTTTGGAAAAACTTTACGGAGTGTTGTCAATGAAAATACATTTTCGAAAAGGTCACCATCGATGCGACAGGCACCGAAATATATGCAAATTCATTGTGAATTTAAATAGGCCCCGCTAGAAGCTGACTGAATTTTTGAAAATGTGGTCAACAACAAGACTGGAAAACTGTGCCAAGGGAAATGCATTTGTAATGAAAATGGTTGTCAGCACAGGCACATTTCCTGTACTCCCTGTACTCAACTGCACAGTTCCAAACTCGTGAAATAGTGTACATAGGTAAAAACAAATCGAATGCAGACATAAGCTTGAATGCAGGTAAATTACACTGACAAGTTGTACTTTTCGACTTCCAGTCTTAGTTAAAGAGATGTGTGCAATTTTATTTGGTTTAATATAAATATGTATATAATATCTTTAAGTTATTAAACATTTCGTAAATTATATTTATTAAGCCTTGTTCCCTCTAATTTTGAGTTTTAGTCTCAGTTGAATTACTGAAAAGATAGAGCATCTTTAAATAATTAAATATTTTTACCGTAATTTAATTTATTTTAACCATTTTGCAACATTGCCGACGACTGAATATTTTCTGATAAAATGAGAGGCTTGTCTGTTAATCCAGTTGGCTCATCAAAGCCATCCACCTGCGTGTGGTGTCTGTCTGATAATAACTCAACTGCATTGCAAATCATTCCCAACTATTTCTGCACTCACCACAACGCTGCCAGTTGCTGTGGTCGAAGCAAGTGGCAAGTGAAGCGTAAAAACAGCAACTGCACAATGTACACGATTAGTGTATGGGTGCACAGTGATTTCAAATTGAAATATCTATGCAATTTTCAAGTTGAAAACAGTTTCGAAAATTCCTGTTGGTTAAAGCTGCACTTAACAACATAATAAAAACTCTTGATTTAATGATTATTGCTTAAACAGTAGTTAAATTAAATATTCGTATATTTAATATAAATATTCTCACTGTTGATGGCACCTGAATAACTGTACCTATGGTGGGGCGGGACGGAGGGGAGCTGTTTCTGATGTTTACTGACCGCAACGCTAAGCAACCGCAGTGTAGAATGCGGGTGCAGCACTTGGCTATGAGGGTGTTGTGCAGTATGAGAGAGTATGAGCCAGGTTGGATAATGGTTGCATAACAAATTGCATGCCACAAACCATTTTACAATCGGTGTCGCCTACCTGCAACATTGCAACGAACGATGAGAGTCACACACATAGTATGTGTCACATACCTATGTATGTATGTATGTAGACGCCCAACCCTAAGCCACACTTAAAGGGCCACTCAAACTCATGTGTTGCCAAATGGGACAAAGATAAATCGTTAATAAATTATTTATAATTAATTTGTATGTGCGCGGTTTGTTGTTTGCCACTCATTGTTACTAATGCCATTGCTGCTACTGTGTTGCTGCTGCTGCTGCTGCTGTTGTTGCTGGCCATGGTTGATTTGATATTCGCGTTTACTTTGATTAAATGGACAATAGCAACAACAATGACAAGAACGCCGAGCAGCATTCAGAATTAATTAGAAGTCTTGAGCATAGCTGGGGGAGGATTGTGGGTTGAGGCTTTTGCTCTTGCGCCCACTTTGAGCGCATGTTGAATAAATGATAAAATGTAATTGCGCTTAGTCTTGGGGCAAATGGTTAGCAAGTGATGCTCATTGCCATAAGACGTTTATAATGAAAATATTATTAATTATGACAGCAACACAGCAACAACAGCAACAACAATCTCAACAAACTCAGGGACCACAATGATGAGTGATGGGCGCTGATTGCAGCCTCACAACAGCCCCCACAGAGCCCAGACTGTGGCAGCCCCCAACCCTATAGGCTCATAAATAATTCATGGGAACGGCGAAAGGCTTCAAACCCTCAAGTGCTCAAATTTTGATTGCAGTTCAAAAGACAACAGCACTTAGTTACTTTATCGCTAATTGCATAGATTAATTGAAAGCAATGTCTATGCAGGTTTTGTATAATTTTCCAGTTAATATTTAAGCGATCAATCTGATTTTTGCCACTGCCACTACATGCTCAAGTGGCAATATTAACGCTTCAATAACACGCCAATTGCATTCCAGCAACAACCAACTGTATATATCCCTCAGGAGTGTGCAAATATTTCAATACCCTGTACCCAGGAATATTAAAAGAGAGAGTATACAGTATACTACTTTGTTAATTGTATACAAATCAAACATAACATTAAGAATAAGTAGAATGAGCAGAGGATATCTTCTAGTCGATCAATTGCAGCTATAACTAAACTTGCATTTGGTCTATTGCCGCATGCTGTCAATTTCATGTTTGCACGTTAAATTAATTTAGTCAGAGCTTTGAAAATTCCGAATGCATTCCCATCCGCCTAATGTCTGTCTATATCTATGTGTGTCCATCTCTTCATCCGACTGACTGACACGTTGATAGTTGAACCCACTATTGCAAATGGATGTGTGTGTTCAGTATGCACTGTGGGTCAGCACACAAATCAAAGGATACAATGATAAATTTCAATGCATAATCCCCAACAGAAATGCATGCTGCTTGAAATTATTCCATTGTAATCACAAGCTTAAGAAAACATAATATTTGAGAGAGAGAAATGTTATACGAAAAGTCTTATAATTGCATATCGAATTTTGGGACTGTTGCATATATTGAAATTTACCAGATAATATTACTAATTTCCCATGGTACGCGTTCTGTTTGCCACCGATGACTGGCTGTGACACAAAAACACACTTTCAGACATTCATTGCAGATATGCAGAGGTGGTATCCACACCATGTTGTATCAGTTTGTTTGACAGATAAATTTGTGCATCCGTTTAGAAATATTCAAGTGAGTTTAGCTTTTCATGCCTCGCATGTGAGCTTAAAAAAAAATTGCAATTATCTAAATGGATTTCGATCGAATTGCTGCTGTAAAGAAAAAGGTAAAGGGATCCAAAACTTGTAAATGCCAATTGAAAGTGCATGCACGTGTTGTATGAGCCACATACCTTTGACCAAAAGGATGCTGGTACAGTTAAGCTCCAGTTGAGTTATTCTCGTGGAGAAGTACTTAACTAACTGGGGGGTAACAAACTGGAGGGTAACTGACTGGGGATAACTAACTGGGGGTAAGTGCTGTGTTGTTAATGAGTCTAAAAGCACTGCTGCATGCCAAACTGTGTAAGTAGGTATGTAAATCAGTTAAAGGCCACCACAATGTTGCCATCCCAGTCAGCTGCTAACATGGCAATTAGAATGCACGCAAGGTGCAACACCCTAAATTGCACTAGATCCTCGACATGCCCTAGCTTTCAATGAGGAGTCCTGTCTGTCTCGCTGTCTTGCTGTCTATCTGTCTTTTAGTTACCAAATGCTATAATTTTAATGCCAGAGCACGCGTGCCGCACATGCTTGTAAAATCAATTAAAGTTTTCGCCGACTCCTGCTCTTGTTACTCGTCTTGCTTCTCTTCCAAATTCAAAGCGCAACTAGTTCATTTAACATTGCACTCACACCCACTCTCACACACACTCACATATTCACATACTCACACACACACACACAGACAGACAGCTGTGCAAATAGCCAAACAAACAAGTCTTAAGACAAAAGCATGCCGTCAAGACAAACAATGCCTGATTGTCGATTGGGACCAGAGGTTTTTGGCTGGACAGGAGCTTAGAATTCAGATAGATATATGTACGACTACACTGACAAAAACGATCGGCTTTCAAGATTAACGGATTTTATCTTAAATGTTTTGTTCTTAAAATAAGATAAGATTAAAATAAGAATAAAATCTTTCATTTTTAATATATTTAAGTACTCAGATTTTATATTCTGTTCCCGTTTCACTTTCGGCAAGATTTGTGAACTTCTTTTATCGGTTTTAACTTAATTTCAACAAAACTTTTGCGGATTGAAATCACTTTAAACTGATAAATATAAACCCGATGAAGGGAATACTATACTAACCATCCTAACATAAATGAAACAAAAAAGGATTTATTTTATTAATTAAGAAAGTGAAAACCAGAACAGACATGATATACATGTAAATATGTTCATGAGCTAATCTACCTATTTTCGAAATTGAAATAATACTTTTTGAAGAATTTAGAATGAATATTTTATCAGTTCACTGCAACTCTCAACTGGTTTTGGCGACACAAATGTTACTTTAAGCTTGGTTGCATAGCTAATAAGCAGAATCGGAACTGATGATAGAGATTGACATCTCTTTTTATTTTAATTTTTTGAACCGTTTTTTTTATCAGTGTATGTGTGTATGTGTGTATGTTCTTGGTCTTGGAGCAACTCCAATGGTAATCCTATTAAGCGATAGTCAGCGAGTGTGTTTGCCTTGGTTGTTTGTGGCCATCAAGCAGACTCAAACCTCGCTGTCTTCCAAGACACCCAGGGCACCCAGAGCACCCAGGCCACCCAGTTCACCCAGGCCATGGGGCATGTGGCATGTGATGCCTGGGCATGGCATGCTGTCTAAGTTATTTCCAATATGATATGTACTTGTAGGTGGGGAAATAGTTATGTGGTTAGGTGTTAGCTGGGATACTCACTTTGTGCTATGAGCCTCATTGTAGTTCATTAACAAATGCAGTATTGTCTCTCGATACTCCAGCACATAGCACACATTGTTCAATAACATATCAAAGAGGCCACGTGCGTTGTCATCATCCTTCAGTTTCTGCAGTCCCAGCAAGCTTTGCAGCAATTCGCGGAATGTCTTTAATTAAAAAATTTATAAATATTAAATTTCGCCGGACAAACGACAAGGTGTGAATTGCATTAGAATTAAACTAAAATCTATCATCTACCAATCAACTTATTAATAATTCATATATTTCGATTTAATTAAGTTTAATTAATGTTAGCATGGAAACCATTCATATCTTCCTCTTGTAATTTCATTTAGGCTTTAGCTGGATACTTTATGTATGTGAATTTACATACATAGCTGTATGTATTTATAACTTATATTCGAACTTAAATAATTTAGGTATAAATGAAGCACTTGCATGATGTTCACAATAGACACAATAATAGTTATTGACACAACACATAACAGTTTAATTTGTATTTATGGCAATTTATGTTAATTATCAAGTTAATTGAGCGATAAATTAATGGCAGTTTTATATATTAGTACCTGAAAAGCGCTTTCATTGATAACCTATGCTAACTTAAGGAACCAATTGACATGATTGGGTTTTTCATGAATTTTCGCAGTCATTGTAAAAAAACACAGGAACTTATTTGTCTAATTTAATATTAGTTTAAAATGTAGCGCAAGCTAACTTTGGCGCGCCAAAGTTTGGATACCCTTGCAGTGCCCAGTGTAGCCGTCAGATTTTTTGCAAATTTTGTTAAATGTTGATTTCGAACCGATCGTTCCTATCGCAGCTATATGATATAGTAGTCCGATTTACACCAAATTTGGTCAGCATGTTTAAAACTTAATCAAACACACACTGTGTATATTTGGTTGACATATTTTGAGAAACAAAAAAGTTTTTCATACTAAATGTTTATTTCCAACCGATCGTTCCTATGGCAGCTATATGATATAGTTATCCGATCCGGCCGGCTCCGACACATGTGCTGCGTGCAGCAAAGACGGATGTGTACCAAATTTCATCAAGATAGCTTCAAAACTGAGAGACTAGTTTGCATAGAAACAGACGGACACGGACAGACGGACAGACAGACGGACGGACAGACAGACGGACGGACAGACAGACGGACATGGCTTTATCGACTCAGCTCGTCGCCCTGATCAAGAATATATATACTTTATGGGGTCTGTGAGGCTTCCTTCAATGCGTTACACATTTCGTGACAAATTATAATACCCTCTGCAAAGGGTATAAAAGCTTTTTGTCTAATGCTAGTAGAAAGTCCATTCAATTTAAGCGGTGGTTATATATGACATAGTGCATTAAGTATAATACAATACTCGTAAAATATTAGAGGTTTCAAGCTGACTTTTTTGATGGTTTGACTTAAAACAAAGCCCTGCCCCAGCATGTGAAGTTGGCTTAAGCTCAATCTTAATTCAGGGGAAACGTTGATCTCTGGCAAAGTGCACCCAAAAGTGCACTTACAGTGCCAAAGCAAACAACTGTAAACTAACACACAAGCACACAACAGAAACACACACACACACAGACTCGTAGAGAAAAACGCAGTGGGTTTAAGCTTAGGTGGCCCTCAATGCATTTACTTACCAGGAGAGCCACATGAAGGCGCTTGGCCCAGAGACGAGCCTGTTTCTTGTCGCACTGAATCATGTCCATGTCATGTTGCATGCGCGTCAGAACCCAGTGGAAACATTGCACGCTCAGCGACTCGCTGTGAAAATAAATGAAAATATTTAACTAAAGCTTTAATCTGAATTAGAAAGAAGCACAAGTTTATAAGTAAGTATAAAGTGTATTCAAAAGGCGCATTAAAGTCAAGTGCAGAGAATGAGAAAAAAGGTAAGCAGCTTGCCAGTTGCAAGTTGCCAGTTGCTAGTTGCTGGTTTGCAGGTTTGCAGGTTGCAAGTTGCCTGTTGAGGCACAGTGAAAAACTCATTAACAAAATTAATTTTTAAGTAGCGCTACAAATGAGTGGCAGCCTAAGTTGCCACCACCCCGAATGGGCGGTGAAACATGGGCGTGGCCAAGCCACACGTTTGTTGGTTTATGCCAAGCTGTTGTTGTTGCACTTGCAGTGGTTGTTGCTGCTTTTGCAGGTTGGCAAAATTAGCAACGCGACGTCTACTGCGGCGGTCATTAAAGTTTCTGCAATTGCTGCATGAGGGATCAGAAGGTCGGGACGGAGAGAGGAGGAACATTTGAGAAGGCATTAAAATCAAATTAATTACAGTTTGCGCGACAGCAGCACCAACTCAACTGAACTCAAATAAATAAATTATAAAATCAATAAAAATTGTAAAAGGGCAAATGCTGAAATCGTTCCAGGAAACAGGTGCGCAATTAGTACAATCTCCACATTTAGATCTAAACGAATAAAACGTTGATATGTATAATTTACGAGTGTAAGCCAAGTAGACTCATTTAGAGTTGGAGTTGATTAATTTTAGATAAGCTCTACAGAATTTCAATTTGAACAGGAATTCAATTGAACTATAAATAAAGTATAATAGGCTATTTATTTGAGAATAGAATTCTAAAGTCAAAAGCAATTGATTGCTTGTTACTCTATTAATGCATGTACTTATCTTTAACTCTAAGTTGCTTAAGGTGAATAATACTTTTCTATGCAAGCTACTAAAATGTATCCTTTTTTATATTGCCGGATTGTCACTACAAACTAAATACAATACAACGGATAGCTATAATTAACACTTTAATGTTTTTATGTATTACATAAAACTTAGAATTGTATTAATCCAGAGATATACTAACTACAATGAACTTTTAATAATGCCACACGATCATTTGATGCTACATTATTCGTGTGAACTCCTTTGCAGCAGAACGGAAAGGGGGCTGACCAACAGCAACACCTAAATTAAACTCAAAACTAAATTTCACTTTTCTTTTTTATATACATTTATACTATTTTTTTTTGCAAAAGTTTCTTGTCTTTTACGGTCATACATTATTGCAATAGCATGCTTTATATAGTGCAAAATCAGTAGAAAATGGCAGACGATAAAAAGAAAGTTTGAAAGCAAGCGGGCAGCGGCAAATTGCATTTGCGGAAATAAACAGAAACTTTTATGCCCGGCAAGTATATATGTATGTATGTATGTATATATACTATATATCTATCTATATGTGTGTTGAGAATAGGACAAAACGACATGATAAAAGACAGTGGAAAAGCTTGGCCAAAATGAATAACAGCAGCAGTAGCTGCTAGCCAGAAACTTTGAATAGTGCGGGTGGTGTTCTTTCTTTTTTCACTTTTTTTGAGGGGGGTAGAAAGGAAAATCGGATGAGGCAGGAGATTGGACTCTGGCTGTGAAAACTTTGCAGCAACGGAATGACAACATTTTTGCAAAGCTTCATTGTTGTCATTCAGAAACTAATTTGAAAGTAACCAAAACAATTTTAAAGAAATTTCCCACCACACAGCTAAACGAACAAAGACCAAAAGACAGAGAGAAATATAGGGAGAGTGAAGTGCAAAGAGGGGACTGCGTTAAGAGAGAGAGAGCAACCAGATGACAGCAAAATTTTATTAACAGCATACTGTATAACAATAAAATAGCCAACAACAATGGAAGGGAAAAGCGAGTGACCAGCGAAATGCTTAAATTGCCGAGTTGTCAACTGGACTAGGAAAATTGCACCAGATTCGTTAGTCATAGCACTAAAGAAGGGGCGGGATATTTGTTGACAAACACCCACGTAATTTTAGAGTGACGTAGGTCAACGATTGGCGTCATGACTTTGATTTGTTCACTCAAAATTAATGCAATAAAACTGTGAACACTGTCCACAAAACAGAGTTGGATGCGTGTCACGAACAAGCAAAACCCAATTAAATATAGTAAGTTATTTTAGAAAAGATCAAGTATATTTTTATATATTGTGTAAAATGAATTCAAAACTGTGATCTGCACTATTTCTATCTTTTATTTTATTAGCTGTTCTACAAATGAACTTTGTTGTAACTTTCCCTGACAAATGTGATTTGTGGTTTCCCTTCATTTCTCGTGTCGTGTTTGTATTGAGCACGTGCCCATCTCTATGGTAAAGTCATCCCAACAATGATATACAATTTGTGTTGTGGCCATCGCAATGTCACATTTTCTATTGGACCATTTTCTGGGCAGTCCAACAAATGGGAATTGTGAGGACACAAAGTTTATTTGCAAAATGCATACTGTTTCTATTATCTTCCTTTTCCATTGTTATGAAGCTGAAAAAGGTCATGAAACTCTGTTATAGAAACGACTAAACATTTTTGGCAGCGGTTTTTTCTGGTACACAGTATTCGTTTTTGGGTTTTGAGGTTCGCGGTTCACGAATCTTCTCAGTCAGCAATTCAAATCACACACAAAGTTGAAAGAAACCGCTCTGATTTGGTTAACGGTTCATCTCGATTTAAAGCTTGGCCAAAAGTTCCCAAGCATTTGTGGAAACCCTGGTAAATTGAGTTGGCCCAAAACAAATAAAAATAAAATTGAGCATAGCTTTATCGAAGTGAGAGGTAAATGTAGTAAAGTAATTTGATTAAAAACCCCCTGTGGGATCATGTGCTACAAGATTTGCATATTTGCTGACAAAGCGTTGAATTTTAACCAACTTCAAGTTGACCACTAGGTTATGGATTTTTATTAGCCATTGGAACAAGTCTGCTCGTTCATCAAAGTCATTTTGTATCAAGCTCAGATCTATCTACCTGTCTGTCTATCTCTTTTTGAGTCTCCCTGTTTATCAGTAACTTAGGGTTATGGACATTATCAAACCCATTGGCAATTAATTTGAACGCTTTAGTCAACCACAAAACATATCTCAACTTGGGACAGACAAACACCACAATTGACATTGGTAAATGCAAGTCACACACACCACAGATGCCCACATAGGACCGTAAACTCACCTGACTAGCTGCAATTGTAGACCACTCAAACGATTGAACTCCATGAAAAATCGTATGGCCCACAATAGATAGGAGTCATCGTGACTCGACGAGCCAGCATTGCGTTCCAGGACACGCCGCACCTGCCGCACAAGCGTGTTGTAAGCGGAGCGCAGCACCTCAATGCAATATTCGCGCAGGCACAATCTGCAATGGAGACATGGATGAAAAATGGTTATACCACAATAATATTGATTGAAAGCCAGAGCATCTCCCTCTAACCACACACACACACACACACACACACACATGTATTTCCGTACATACAGTGGAGAACTAGTGTCCACAAGCCCTCAAATTTCAATCTCGGAAAAGTCAAACAGCCAATTTAAAAAATTTAACCATGCAGTATTGAATTGAATTTAATTATCTGAGGGTTTATCTGAGTTTAAATAGCCTATTAAATATGAATGTTTTTATAAAACATTTTTAGAAAATTAAATTTAGAACAATACTGCATAAATACTTCTTTGAGATTGGCAACTGACTTCTCAAATTGCGAAATGGAGCTTGTAGACTTTTATTTTCTACCGTATGCATATGTATGTATAATGTACATTGTACATATATGTACATTTTGTGAGTCTGTGTGTGTGAGTTTATATAACAAATGCGGCCGATGCAACGGCATTTGCCAGCGTTTTATGCAATAAATTTGCCCGGGCCAATTTATTTGAGTAAAGCGCTCGAAAAGATGCATCCAGATCCATTCGTTAGCTCGGCACTTGGCGGAGGCAACAATCTCTGCATCTCAGCCGCAGGCCAAACAAATCCGTACAAATCCAACGCATCGCTGCCGACAAAGATTAATTTATGCCCAAGACAAAAACGGGAAAACAACGATAAAAGAAAAGGAGAAAAAAGAAAAAAAGAAAAACCAGAGGCCGCTTGTCGACTTATTGCAACTTGCAACTTGCAATACTCGTTGAACGGCAACAAATTGTTGTATGTCGAGGGCCGACACGTGACATTGATGAACTTTGGCTGCTGTTAGAACGAAGCGTGCTCCTTAGAGTATATGCATGTTTATCTCCTTCTACTAGTTGGCAGTTTGGGCCAAATATATTGGCCATCTTTTGCGGCTACGGTTTTTTTCCCCCAGTTTGGCTGCCTATTGATAGGACTTTAGGCGAGCGACTTGTCTAATCACAGTCCCAGGCAAGCGATTTATGTTTGCCAACAGATTTGGTTTGGCCGTAAACCAGGCCGGGCCAAGCAAAAGTCAGTCGGACTAACAAGCAAAAATATTGGCCCACATCGCACATCGCACATCGCAAAATGCTTGCACATTTTTGCAACGCCAGCTCTGAGGCTTACTCGAATGGTGTTGCTTGTGGCGCCACCAAGATTACGTTGCCACTGCTGCAATTTTATCTTTGCTCAGGACTTTATGGCTGCTGGACGACAAATCGCAAAAACAACTAAGCAAACCGAACGGATAGCGTCGAGACTCAGATACCCTAAAAAATGCAAAGTGGAAGTATTGTTGAAGGGGAATAAAGTACCCGTTTTAAGGAAGAGTATAGCAACAACTTGCAGTACTGCAAATGCATTTTGCTAACCCAAGCATCCCGGGCAGCATCCTGGCAACTATGGCGTGCGCGTATCCTTTAAGTAGTTTGTTGGTTAGCAGAAAATCATAAAATAGCTGCACCTGGTGGCCATTAGGGAGTACGGCGACAGGAAAGACGTTGGCCAACCGGCGCCTTGGATACGGCCACGTCTTTGTTTCGCTTCTTTCGCTTCTCGACCCAGTCAGCCAGAACCAGAGCAGCAACAACCGGGCCAATATCGTTTGGGCGATTCTATAAAATAGCGCAAGTAACAGTCGACAAGAGACGAAAGGGGAATTGAGGCGGGGTAAAAGGAAATGCCTTCATTTATTATTGAATATTATTTTATACGCTCGCTCAGTTTGACTGCAGCGTAAAATCGAAAATCAATGACCGGAATGTGGCCTGGCAGCCGAACCATAACAATTCCGATGCTAATGGCCACATTCAGAGCCGCACAATAGACACAGGGCCAAAGTGCAGGAAGTTGCCATAGACAAATGGATACAGCAATCTCAATCCAAGACTCAATCCCAGTGCCAATAAGTGTGTGTATACGTATGTGTTATGTGTATATGTAATTCACCTGACGGTAAAGGCGCTACGTCGTGTCACTTGAGCCTCCTCCTTGATATGACGATGGGATCTCTTTTGTGCCTGCTTTTCACGATCAAAGTCAATAGCCGACACACGTTGAAGAGCTTGATGGCAGATGATATCACGATCCGAGACTGATTTCATGTTACGTATAACATAAGTTCCGCCAAAGCGTGAATGTCGACCAGATGGAGGACGAGCCTGACGACGAGCGTTCTCTCGACGACGTGCAGCCAGAAGCTCCTGCTGATCGCGTTGCTTCTCGCTGAGACTGCGTTGAAGAGAGGCATCCGCCAAGGACTCGGCTTTCTGTAAGAGAGCAGAAAATTTTCAATGAGAACATCATGACATAAAGCATTCAGTCTTGTATAGTTGCTATTCAACTTTAGAACAGACTACCACTAATATAGACTAATAGCGCTTGGAAATAATAAGACATAAAAAATCCAAATCACGTTACCTGTTCCCGATACAATAAACATATGATTTCCAGTCCGTGTAAATGGAATTGCTCCTCATCCGGTGAGGAGACTATGAATAGCACTAGATCCAACATGCCTGTCTGATGAAGCGCCCAAATGACCTGATCATGCAAACTGGCATCGTTGTCCGCTCGACATTCGGCTTCCGGATTGGCTGGCACTTGAAGAACATTGCGTACCAATACCAGGATACGTTCAATCAGAAGATTCTGCTCTTCACTGCGTATGGCAAAGGCCTGATAAGAAGGGAGAGGAAGAGACAACATTAAAAGTCAAAATAATAAAATGTCTTGCGGCAAATCCCAGTGTAAAAATCTAAGCGGCAAATCCCGCGAGTCAAGTTAAAATAATCAAATGAAATTAAATTAAATTAAATTGCAAATTTATGTAGCTCGACTGTAAAACGGAAGCCCAGCGCCAAAAGGCAGCCAACAGCCTGGGCCAACATGCCAACAAGCCAAGAAGCAGATGAGTAGATGAGCAGCTGGCAGCAAGCGATTCCACTGACTCCACCACAACAAAGTCAAGATGAAATCAATTTGTGTCGGTCCGGGCGACGAGGAACCAGGAATAGCATGAGAACGAGTAGTAGCAGTTACTGCTGTCGGCTTACAAATAAATACAACTAATGCGGCTTTTGTGCCTACAAGCCAGCTGTGACTCTGGCTCCTCCGGTGGACATGGACACCACCCTCACACCCGTTTCTTCATTCGAAAAGCCATTCCAGCGCCTCATTCAAAGGCAAAGTTAATAATGACTTCCGCTTTTGGTTACCCTGCGCAACATCAACGTGGGCGTGGGCGTGGGCGGGTGGCCGTATGGTTGGTTGGGCGTCTTCTCATTCCCAAAAAAAAACCCCAAAAGCTTTCACATCTCCCTCCAACCGGAGCAAACCCCTCTGGCTGTCCACTTGGCTGCTCGCCGCGCATACATCAAAGCGTGTAAGTCGGAGCCACGCAAATAAGGAAGTAAAGCATAAAAAGTCAGCAAGCAACCAACAGCCGGCGGCACCAGCACCCCAATCCTCCCACACATTCATTATCAACGACAACAACAGGAACAGCAACAGCAACAACTCCAGTTCTGTCTGTACAGACATCAGCCATATAGAAATTCGCTAGCATTTAAGCTAAAAATAAAAATATATATATATATACATATATAAAAAGCGTTAGCTAAAAAATGAAAATCTAAAGAAATCCTCTGGCGACTCTTTGCTGGCAACGCAGCTCCAGGAAAATCCTTTGGAATTGCTCCCCGGAGTGTTATGAATGTCGATTCAATCGGCTTTAAATGAATTTATTTCGCTTTGCCCGAGAACTTTCTCCACGTGTATGTGTGTGTGTATATGGTGTAAGTGAGAGTGTGTGGGTGAGCGTGCAGCTGCGATTACTGTATCAACATCATTTCTACAGTTACTAGAGATTTTCCATTCAATGCTGATAATTGCCAATGAAAGTTGATAACCGATGTGAACTAAGAATTTACAACACTTTTTCATCTGATGGAAAAACAATAATTCCATAAGAGTCTTAATTAAGGACATCAGTATTCCTTTTTGAGGTAAATACAAATAAGAAAAACAACCCTATATGCAAGTACACTTTAAGAGTAGACAAAAATAAACCAGAAAGCAAACTCATAATCTTTTTTATATTAGAAAATAGTCAATTATAAAATAATTCCCAAACGAGCTGGTTGAAAGGTTTTCTCATAATCCTTCTCATAAGAAAATATTCACAATTTTCCGACCTACTCATTTCACTTAATTCCCAGCTGCTAAGCAAGTGTGGGAGTTTTTCATTTTTTTTTTGGTATTCATTTCTTTCAACTACAATTTAGCAATTGAAAACATTTCATTTTCAGACAATCACCCACACAAAATGTTGCAAATTGTACCCAAAACTCTTGTTGCTGTTTTCTTTTCAATTTTTTTTTCACTTTTCTCTATTTTTATTGTGGTTTTTGGCCATGCTCCCCACCCGAATAACTCCCACTTGATTTTGCTATGTGACATTGGGCACGTTGACGACGCCTAGGAAAACCACAGATTTCCTTGTGGGGCCAACAACGTGTTTGATTTCAAGGTGCCTTCTGGCACTTTCGTTTCCTACAATTTTTTCGAACATTTTTTTTTCTTTGGGTATTTGGCGGGTGTTTATTAAATCGACTTGTTGCGGTTTCTGTTGGAGTAAAGCAGAAAAGTTTGTAGCGTCGATTTGATTTCGTGTGATTTTTACAAAATTAAATTTTTAACATTTTGAATTTCCGACACGTTTGTCGAGCCAAACAAAATGCGACGACTTCAAAGACTCACTTATTTGTCGGTTTTAAAAAGGAACTCATCCAGTACTAACAGAGAGATTAAAGGAAAAAAAAAAGGATTTTGAAAGCTGTTTGGGAAAAGATGAAACGCAGATAGTAAATGAAGTTCAAATTAGTTATGAAGCGGACATAAAAAAAAAGATGAGTAAAAATCCAAAGAGCCAACGTCAGAGCCAGCTGGAGGTGGAGCTAGAAGCTGGACTGAAGCTAAAACTATAGCCAAAACAAAAGGCGATGGAGAAGGGAAATGTGAAAAACATTTTCCCAACTTGACTGCTGGCAGCTGCACAAGAGCCATTAAAAGTTTTACGCGGCCGCTGCCACATTAATACTTGTAAAGGCTATAAAGATTACAAAAATAGTTGTGCAAATGCCAGGCCGATAATTGCCTTGGCTTCAGTTCAGTTCAGTTCCTCCATTAAATAGCTCCAATTAACAGAATATTCTAGCGCAAGAGACTTGAGAATATATTTAACACATTTTGTTCAATAAACAGGAATATTTTGAATTTGTTACACGGTTCCTGTCCACGGTTTAGTGTCCAGAGAGATAATAAAGAGATAAAACAGGATGACGAGTACCAGGCAACGTTGTAAAATCGGGCATTCAATAAAGCATACACTGCATGGAGCGTTGGAATGCTCGATAAGCAACTCTGGTGCAAGCGGCCTCACGCGAGGCATCAGTTCTGGTGGCCCAACCACAACTCCGCCAATGAACATTGATGGTTCGGGTGGTAGTCGAAAATAGGAATTAACCTCATTGGATAATTTACGGTGATCTGCAACGGACTGACAACACGTATGGTCATTGTTAGTCGTGTTGACAGGAATCAATGTATTAACGCCAATGATCGCCTGACAGTATGGACACTTGGAAATGCGCCGCGGCGATCTCATCCACATCAGAATACATGGATCGCAAAACAAATGTCCACAGAACGCAACTACAGGTTCCTCGGCTGTATTCATACACACCATGCATGTATAGAAGTTGTTTTCTATCTCAGATTCATCTTGACAACCTTCATCAGAGCTTTTCGCGCTCATGGTTAATTGAGTGTCTTAAATACCGATCGTTTGGAAAAAGTTAATTTCTAATTTTTGTGAGAGCCTTAAACAACAAGATTTTACTTAATACAATTTAAGTACTTACTATTTCCAGGGCTTGCTTTAGCTTTTCAAACAACGCTGTCCAGATTTTGTCCTTTGAGAACGCAGCCTTGTAACCCTGCAGTATGTCGATAAGCTCAAGGAATACCTTCCGACCATGATTATCATTGGGCGGTCCGTCGCGATACAACAACAGTGTCGGGTTAGTCAATATGACCAAAAGACGAATTAACAAGTCCGACAGTTCCTCATGTTGCACATAGTCTGGCAGCATGTACACCAAATCAGTTTGCAACACTTTGGCACGACCCAAATGGCGACGATACTCATGACTTTCAAGATCACGGCGCAGTATCCAAATGAGATGCTGTAATACATATTAAATTGATTGAATCCGTCACTGTCTGACTGTCCAGTCTCGCATTTCAATTTACCTTTAAACCCTCGGCGGCATCGGGCTCTGCTTGGTAACGGCTTCCATCGCTGACACCAAGTGCAGCACAAGTGGCATCAATATCTGCCAACAAAACAGACATAATACGCACACTTTTTCACTGAGTCAAAACTAATTAGATAGGTTTAAATCCAAGTATAAATATTTATTTCACAACGCGCCACACAGAGCACAACTTGTAGAATTCGCGCGCAAAAATAAACTAAAAACAGCTGTTCGATCAATAAGCAGCTGCTACCGATATTCACTACTGATATCGATAGTTGCTCTTTTTGCGTTGCGTGCCGTAATTGGTTTGTGTCACGACTATTAATGGCCGATAAATCGATTGCATTTTCTATGATCTATCGAAGAAATGACGGGAGTTTCGAGTGGAATTCAGATATCGAAAAACAAATAGAATTTTCGCTGCTCGCTGTTTTCGTATTTTTCCTGTAATTTGACTTTCAAAAAACCCAGAAGGTAGATATATTCGCAAATAGGTTACTATTCCAGCAAGTAATACGATTTAAAAAAGATTTTCTTGCCGTAATAGTTAAATTATTGCCCAAAAGCCTTTAAATTGATGAAAAATTTCATTTTTAGAAACGAGTAGAAGTACTTCAATATTCAATGGACACTGGACTCTTCAAATTATTTAAATTCGATTTTGTTCAAAATAATTCGCTTGTGTAAGCCACACACACGCTCCCACACACACATACTCAGATGTGGAACGTAGCTCAAGGGTCCCTCGTAGAGAATTTGAGTTCATATTGAATGTCAATTTGCAGGTTCTGCATACGAAGTGTATGAGGTAGATATATTTGCAAATAGGTGCCAACAACTGGGAAATTAAAATCTTTGCAGCATTTTCATTAGGCAATGAAGCATCAAATTGCTAAAACTAGCCAAGTGAGTTATGCAATGTGTAAGAAGATATTGCAGTGCATCGTAACTAATCACCAACTTCGATTCCAAACAGAGAAAAATGCAAGATTAAAAGCAAACAGCATTTGTGCTTGGATATTTATCTACGATATGGGCAAATACTCACTCGTTGAGTACGTTGTGTAAACTTTGGTCGCAAACCTGGCTAACAGACAATTCAATTCACAAGTTGCCCGGATTCAGTTCCATCTACTGCTGTCAAGGACCGTACACACGTGCAACGTGGCCGACGCGCCCTGCAGCATTGGAAGTGACTCCAATACTTCTTTCGTTCCTGACATTCCCTAAAGAAGTTGAATTTAATTAACTAAGTAAATGCTTAGACATGAGTCCCATGCTATTGCTCCTTATCAGCATCCTCAGCACTGTTGATGAACTCCGGGCGAACAACAAGGACAACATCAACAACGCTGAGCAACTTGTACGTTTAGTACGTTTAGTGACCAAATAAATAAGCAAAGTCCAAGTATGATGTCTGCATCTTTGCCAAGCGCCTTCGGCTTTCAGCTATCATCTCTCCATCTATCCACCTATCCATCTCTTCAGAATAACACCCACCCATCATCATCTCCCAATCATCGCCCAATGCTGGGTTGGTTGTCGTCGGCCCTCCTGTGGATTGGGCCCAAAAAGGACCTCCTGTCGAGCAGTTGACGCTATGCAAACCTGATTATAATGTGTCAAATCCATTATGTGCTGTCAGGATTTTAGGCGCAAAAAGCTCAGTGCCCAGTGCTCAGGTCAGTGTATTGCAGAACTTTAAGACAACTTTGGGCAAAGTCTCTGGTCAGACAAAGTTAATTATAATTTTATGTGTAAGCAAAACTACGTGCCGTAGGCTCAATTAAGCCAGCCACAATTTGTGAGGTTTATGCTCCGTTAGTAATCTTATCCTTATAGTTTCGTTCATTCTTCAAAAAGTTGTCATTGAACAAGAAATCAAATGGATATTCCTCCCGATGCTCCCAGTTGTCTGGTAATGCTGGATGATTTTGGTATAACCAAAAGCAGCAATAATTTTCCGTTTTATTGCCCAGAAAATTTTCATCTGGCATTCCCTTCGTACGCAACAAGGTTTGACGAGTTCGACCCACTGTACGTGGAAACTGAACAGGACCAGGTAGCCGTGGGTGTTGTCGAACAGTTGTTATTTCAATTGCATAATTAAAATCCTCAATTGACTGCTGGGAGTTTAAAGTCCCTTTGGCTTGGCAGAGCAGTAAAGCTGCGAGGAGATAATTACCTTTAGTCCAAAAGAAAGAGTTTAATTGAGTTTATGATGATTCGCTTACCTAACAACGCTGTAAGCACGTTCATTATGATTGCTCTGACTTTAATGACATAGTAAGATTTCATATCTATATCTAATGATATGTTCTGCTGTAAATGTAATTATAACTAATTAACTCACCATAAATCAATTAGTTCAGCAAAGCGTTTATATTTTATCCCCTTAATCGACACAATAGAAAAGCAAACCTTAAATGAAAGTGCCATAATTTAAATAAAGCATAAAACATGTTTTATTTATAATAATTTATATATAGAAGTATCTTTTTAACAGATATTGTTTTTGAACTTTTAATAGAAAAAACGTGGATTTTGGGAAAACTTAAAATCTGCAACCCAGTTAAAAAGTATTTCGTAGAATTATGTTAAAGTTAAAGTTGACATACTTATTATTATTTTTATACCCTGTTTGCCAGGCAGTTAACTCGTTTAACCGCTGGGCGTGAATACACCAAATACTTTTTAGCTGAAAAGCAAAGGCAATGAAAGCATTGCAAAGTTTGTTAGTAAACAAAACGGGAAAACTGCAGGGCAAAGTGAATTTAAAGGCAACATCACCTAAAAGTGTAATCTAACAACAACAACAACAACAAAAAGCTGTTGTCTGTCAGCTTCTGTCATGCAACGGCGTAGAAACGCATTTGTTGGCTTTGCAGCTTGCGGCCGCCATTTTGTCGACATAGCGGCGAGTCGCCATTGTTTGAAGAGCCTTCATCTTGTATTCTGATTGCGTGGCTTAATTGCACAGTGGTCGCGAGTCGCAGTTAGGTACGTCTATGGCTCTACGTCTGTGCCAGATTTTGATGGTTGCCAGAGAAAAGTGAAAGCTGAGCGCACTTCTATGGCCCGCATCAAGCCGACTTAAAAGCAGGAGGAACAAAAAGAACCGAGAAAAAAAATTTGAAAAAAAGGGGGCATTCCAGAGCTTGACTTTTTTTTGCGGGCAGTCATCAAAACAAAGGAAGAAAACAATTTCAGAACAAATAAAACTCACACCTGAGACTATTCGCTAGAGCAATACGTTCCCAAGCGTTGGGTCAGTTTTGTGGGTCTCCGAGCAGATGCTCGCAAAATGAATCGTTGTAAATCAATTTGTACAAATTGGAAAAAACAAGAACACAATTACACGGTATACTGAGGCGTAACGTTTAAGCATGACAGAGTCGGAGATACCCTGCACATAAAAATAAGTTTTTCTTCGTGAAGAACTTAAGGAAAGTACATCTAAAATATTAAATTATTAGAGTTTATCTATTCTTTAAAAAATATTAACTTTTTTCTTTTGAAATGCAAGAACACAACAACTGTACGGTGTGTTGAGGCGTAACGCTTGAACATGACAGAGTCCGAAATACCCTGCAAACTGTAGAAACAATTAAGTTTACTTTCTTTAAGACCTTAAAGCTGCACTTATAACTTTAAACGTATGTGTTCATTTTTTCAATTATAATTCCATTTCTTTTGAGCTCGATAGAGAAAAGTTTTCTCTATATTTTTTGGATATAGGGTATGTAACAAAGGATGAAAGTGAAATCATACACAAGCAACAGGGTCAGCCGCAGGAAGAAAACAATTGAAACCCAACCCCATACACTGCCTTAGCCCCACCTTCCTCCCCTTTTTCACCCGTCACTCACCACACTCCCCTCGTCTAGATGCGACCTTCTTTTGAAACAAATCAAAGAGAAATTGCAAACGACAAGTTAATCTTACTTCAAGCATAACCGGAAGCCATTTTATGACCCAATGGACAATGTACAATGTACAATGGCATCAGCCCCATCTACAACTCCGACTTCCTGATCCAATGCCATCCACTTGGCAGCTGCTTACGCTTATTTACAATAAAAATGGCGGAAACGCGGACATTGGTGCATCCGTAGCCCCATTTAAGATCACAATCGCACAAAGTACGAGAGGAACTTAAATAAAGGAATTTATGCGCCACATTTTGGCTGAGACTGCTGCTTTTGCCGCTGCTGCTTCTGCGGTTTTCGCTGCACAATGGATTAAAGTTCAATAAAAAGCCGAATCGAATACAAAAAACTTTCCTGTATGTCGACAGCTTCTTCTAGTAGCCTTTGGCCTTTGTCTTTGTTCCTTCAGTACTTTTTTTTTTCGTTCATTTTTTTTTATTTTTTGGTGCCTGCGTTTTCATGATGTTTGCACATTTACTCCTTGTTGTTGTTCTTTTTGCTATTGTTGTCGTTGTTTTCGTTGTTGCTGTGCTTGTCGATTTTGAGTTACAAAGCCAAAATCTCGGCTATCGCGAAGGAGAGAGCAGAAGAGAAACCGAGAAATCGGCAACGAAAACAGAAATACCTTTTGCATGCTTCATTGGCGTTGCCTTTCTGCTGAGTGAACATCAAATGGGATTTGTCGGCCAAGGGGGCCGCAACCGGACATATGTTGTTGTTGTTATTGTTTCGTAACAGTTCAATGGTGTGTTAAGCACACCCACACACACAGACAGTTGTATACATACGCACAGTTTATGTGGCAACATCCAATAACATCGACCATCGGTTTAGTGTCTAAGATATGTGTGAACTTTCTTCGCAGGCATTGCAGCTGTAAGGACTGCACTTATCCAAATTAAGATTGTGTTGAGATTGTTGGGCGCAAAACCAGCGCAAACATCAAACATTTGACTTGTGTCTTGTGTCTAACCAGAGTAAAGCGAAACTCCTTTGAGCATGCCAGGATAAACGTAAACAGACGCTTCATCACCCAAAAGCGCCTGCTTTAAGATGGATTATACTTGCCAACTCATACATTTTGAAATATAAGTACTTACATCAAATCATTCCTTCAGCAGAAAGTAGGCAAGGAAAAATAACATATTAATAGCTTCTCTAACTCTTCTTTTCCATTCATATATATTTCATAAAATCAATTTCAATTTGTCTATACCCGTTTAGTTCCCAAGATCTAAATATAAACTTTAAATTCCTATTTTAAGGTATGCAAATACAACAATATTATCCTGTGAATTCCATGGATTCCAACTTTCATAGTCATTTGTAACTTGATATTTATAATAACTTGTTTAATTATGAGACTCATTTGAATAGAATGAAATTGTTTACACTTCTGTTTCATAGTGTCAAATTTCTGTTTTGAGGGTGTGTATATATATTTACACAATTCTTGTATCTGACACGTGTATCCTTGTGGATTTGTGTGTTTTTCTATTTGCCTGCCATTTATTTGTATCTTATTTTTATGTTTTTTGAGCGTCTGCCTGGCGCATAATTCAAAGCGCTTGAGCATTCGATGCCGTGGAGATAATGATGCTAAAAGTGTCGCCTGGTTTGGGAAATCAAGGTAAACCAATCCCACACACACACATGCACACCCACATGAACACACACTTGGGTGTGTCAAGCAAAAAAATAACATATCGAAAAATGATTTTCATTGAGCAAGAAAATGTGGTTGGAGAAAGGAAAGTCGAAAAGAGGGAAAATAAGCGTCAGCGAAATCTGTTTCAATAGCTATGCCTGATAGGGATGCGTTTAAGTTGGAATGGGAAGTCATAAAATCGCGAGAAAGCATCACAACATAAAGCACAACAACAGCAGCAACACCAGACCAACAATAAGAACCACAAACTGAAAAAACGCTGGCGGCAGCTATACTCGTAATGATGTAAAATATATCGTTGAGATTTAGGCGACTTGAAAACCGAAAAGCGAAAAACCCTCGCCAAAAGACAAGGTCTGTGCGTGTGCTGATAAAGCGCTGAAAATAACAAAATAAGAAAAAAAGAAAGAAAGAAAAATGAAAAGTGTTGACTGCGTGTGTCGTATTTGCGCACACTTCAAAGTCAAACAACAAACAAATGCATAAAATATCGCGTTCATACGAATATCGAATTTGAGTAGGGGACTCCCCCCCCCCTCTTCAACTTTTTACCCCTTCTCCCTTTCTTGAGTCACTCACGCTCCCTCTGAATTTTATTCAATTTACTGTAATAGTCGCGCTTAAGTTTGTCCTGGTACACATGGCGTATGCGCAACGTTTAACTTCAGCTCATGCCTCCAGTTAAGTTGAGTGACTGGGCCGCCTTGACTGCCACACTTAATGGCTGAAGTGTATTGATGATGTCGACGCTGTGCTTCCACTTTCCACTTGCCAATCTCCCCTCTTCATCTCTTTCCCACCATCAGCAACGACATCGCATCACAAATCTGAATCGCCGCATTTGAACTTCAATGACGCGCAATTTTATGCGTAAATCTTTTACATAAATTTTGCAAAACGTTTACGTCTGCACGAAAGGATTTACAGGGCATGGAGAAAAGCTGGTAGCTTGGTAACTTGGCTCCTTGGCTCCTTGGCTCCTTGGCTTTTAAGACACTTTGAAGCCCCAATGAACGGCAAAGTGAAGTGCGTAAAAAACGTTAATACGAGCATTGTTGGTATCCCCCCTTTTTTTATGACATTTACTGCTACAATTTAGCAAAAGCCAAACGCACAAAACACACTTTGCTTTTCATGCAGATCAATGCGAATTCAATAAAATTCTTCAATATTTTCTTAATGCATCATAAATCTGCTGCGTTTCGTCATTCTACGAGCTATAAATCAAAATCAAAATCAATATGAGATGTTCAAATAAAATACATATATTCTAATTATGTTTTCTTGATATATCATATATGTCATATATGACAATTTTACCATATTTCTCATTGTCAAATTAAATGTTTTGAGGAAGACTTTAATGGTTTATTTTATATACTTATGTATATTCAGTTTATTTTTGTCACATTTATTGAGTTCTTTTAATCTAATTCGAGAAACCCATAAAGTTGCTACCCTCTTATTTTGACAGCTTTAATTTAGCCAACTCGCAAATCACATTGTCTATATATATTTTTGGTTCAGTTCAACCATTCCAATTACCATTAGAAATAAAAACCAACAAACTGAGAAAAACAAAATTTATTAAGTGATAAATTTGGGACATGTCAGGAAAGGTCAATTGAAAAGTGAAAGCTCAAGAAAAGGATGCTAAGCGCCTTTTGGCACCCATACACACACACATACACCGGCACACACACACATCTTCGCCCACACTCGCACACGTACTCAATCAGCGTCCGTTGTCAGGCAAGCAAATGTCCGTCGTCATCCTTTGTCAATTCTGTCCGTCCGTTCTCCGTTCTCCGTTTCTAACTTGGCCAACGAAAAAGGCGCACAAAACAAAAGCCGCTCAGAACAAATTACCAGAGTTGTCTTTTCTACAACTTTGCGGCTCTTTCCTTGTTTTTCCTTGCCTTTTACTACTTTGCTTTCCAACTACTATTTGCCAATTGCACTTTTCAACTGGCCCCATTTCGTGCCTTTTAAGACCATGGCCAGTGCCAGTGACCAAAAGCCGGATCCCAAGCCCATCCTCCAGGCACTTTAATATAACGGTTAGTTTTCTATTCCAACGGTGGCACTCCCTTGAGTAAAATGTGTGTACAGCTGCGTACAATGAGCTAGGGACTTGAGCTGGACATTGGACACATACATATACACACTCACATTCGCAGAGAGATTTTGTTGCAAGCAATACAGTTTTGTTGCCAACTATTTGCCCACTTAAACATTTATGTAATAGGCTTGAAATTTCCATTTGGCAACCGCAAAACTACACAAATGTGTGCGTCTATGAAATGTGGGACTTCAGAGCTTCAGGGCACAGCACCTGCAATATACATGCTATCTTTCCTGCAACGTGCAACCTGCAACTTGCACGCATTAAATATTTAAATCGGTTACCATTTCCGTGTCCAACCGCAATGAATCTTGAGCAGCTTAGTCTGGCCATTGAAATCTGTTCCAGAGACTGCCCAGGACTGAAGTATGAATACACTAAACACTAAAGATAAGAATTAGTTAATTAGCTCTCTTTAATATGAAATAAATATCAAATGTTTAAGATGATTAGTATATGCATTTATTAATTTCATTACCCTTGCTTAGAAAGCATATAACTACATAGTTATAAATAATTACTTATAATAATTATGTATAGTTTATATTAAAAATGCATTGGCTTAATTTAATTTAATCTATGCTAATTTAAATTTTGATTTAAGTGATTTGAAATATTTTTATTTTATTCAAAGTATTATTGAAGCAACTGAACAATGCATATGCAAACATGAATTCTATATAGATATTATGTCTATGCTATCTTTCGACCTTCATCTTAGTGACATAGTCAAAGTACCCTCTTAAATATACTTAAAGCATTACGAAAAGTGTGTCTTTAGCACATGAGTGAGTTCCATATCTAGTGTAAGTTGATCGTATTTAATTTAAGTAGCATACATTTTGGGGCATCTGTGGCAGCTATTTAGAATGCGTCGCCCGTTGCTGTTTCAAGTGGCAATGCAAACAGCTGGCACGTCGAGTCCGAACACGAATTTTAAATTAAAATCATTTGCACTTGCACTTGGAGCTGCGTTTAAGTCGAAATTAGGTTTTGCATTTCAGAAACGTTCTCGAATATTCTTTCGAATTGGCGCAACTTTCATTATTAAAGTGCATTTCGGTTTCTTGTGCTGTCCGGCGAAGCCAGAAGGCCAAAAAGCCACAGAGGAGCAATGGAGCAATGGAACAGTTGAGCAGTTGTTAAACTCGAACAGCAACAACTCCCACATCTGTTATACGTTTTTTTTCTTTTTTCATTTTTTGGTTTTCCTACTTTTTGTTCATTTATAATATGACTCCTTTGCCTTTAGCTCTCGGGCTGGTCGAGTGAATTCAAGTCAAGTAGAGTCGAGTCGAGTCGAGTTGAGTCTGCGTGGCAGCCTGAAAGTTGTGGTTTGGTTGCACTTAAATTATTGCATTAAGGAAAAGTCCTTGAGCAATGGCATCACCACCAACAGCACCAGCACCAGCACCAGCACATGAACAGAGCCATGTTTTTAGGGGCATCGCAATTAAATAATTTGCGGTCTGTGTGCAGTCGAGGCATAAAACTTTTCGAATGCTTCGAAAAATAAGTTTTCCATGAGTCAAAGTAAGGCACAAAATGCAACTTCAAGTGTTGCTCCAGCCATTGCATTGCCCAGCCTTCGTTTGTGGTAATTGAAAAAGGACAATTAGCCTGGCCTAAAGAGGTCAACCCTTTATCTGCAGTTAGCATATCTCTAAAAAGCCTACTTGGTCAGCACACAAATGGCAGGCAATAAATCAATGACACTCACACACAGTCACAAAAAGGACGTATACATGAACACGGACACTACTGCCCAAAATTGTTTGTTTTGTAGTTGACCAAAATGCCGGTCAAAAACAAACAAAATTAACTAAACATTTAAAGTGAGCTGCAAACAAACTAAGCTAAATTTTCCATTTAATTACAATTTCAACTGCCAAAACAATTCAAGCAAAATATGTGAATTTAACTTAATTAAGTTATATAGAAAGCAGAGTAATATTTTTTTTATTAATTAACTTCTTACCAACACATTTAAAATCACAAGCCGTTGCAAATTAATGTCGATTTAATTTAAATTTATCGATTATCCATATTTTTATAACTGACAAGAAATATTTAAAAAATCAACCGCCATAAATTTGAGTTTTGTTTTTGCAAGTTTTCGCACAAAAGAAAAACAAAATTTTAGTTCCGAAAAAGCGGCGCTAGCAAACAATAGATGGCGCCAGATTTGCAACTTTTAGTTGGAAAACTTGACAGCGCCATCTGTGCGTCACTTTGTTAATGCTGCCGTATTGCTGAAATAAGTACCCTCTATCAAAACCCCGCGAGCTGGCAGTTCTGCAAGGCTCGACGAAGCGAGCAAGGCGCGCAATTGAAATTGATATACTTAATTAAACAACTAGATTAAATTCGAGTAATCGATCGATTCTATTTATAATTTAAATAAAGTAAAGGGGATCATTTAAATACATATTTGGTGCTCGTATATAACAAAATATTATAAACAACAAAAATTAAATTCAAAAGAGGCCTCGGGGGTAAAATTTTTGTCTATGTTGGGAAACACATCTAAAGTTTTGTTGTAAAGAGAATTTAATCGAGGACAAGTCTGACAGCGACGCACAGTGGGGCCGTTTGAGTTTTTACTTTGCGAAAATCATATCTTTTGATCCAAAAGAGATATCAAAAAAATTTAAAAAGCTTTTGTTAGAAAACTTCTTCAGCTTTAAATTGAATGTAAAATCTTAAAAATCGGGCAGTACACCTGTTTTCCACAGGTAGTCAAAGTTGGATTTTGTTTTCACATGATTTTATACGATAGTTTTGCCTCAGAAGCATGCAAACATCAAACAATTTCACTATAAATGTTCGAATTTACATATATATATCTATATCAATATATCCTTAAGCATTTTAATACTTATAAATAAATTTAAATCAATATTTTAATTCCATTTACTGTAGCGAGCATATTTATTATAATTCAAGATTCTAATACATTTATATCGTGTTAATTCCTATTAAAACAAAATTTAAATAAAATAAATCTCTTTTTTAATTGTTTGAAATTAATTTAAAAATATAGCGCAAGCTAACTTTGGCGCGTCAAAGTTTGGATACCCAAAATTTGTTAAATGTTGATTTTTAACCGATCGTTCCTATGGCAGCTATATGATATAGTAGTCCGATTTGAACCAAATTTGGTCAGCCTGTTTAATACTTATTTAAACACACAATGTGTTTATTTGGTTGAGATATTTTGAGAAACAAAAAAGTTTTTCATACTAAATGTTGTTTTCGAACCGATCGTTCCTATGGCAGCTATATGATATAGTGAACCGATCCGGCCGGTTTCGACATATGTAGTGCGTGCAGCCAAAAAGCAGACCTGTGCCAAGTTTCATCAAGATAGCTTCAAAACTGACAGACTAGTTTGCATATAAAGAAATGCACTGCAGGTAGCGCACAAATGCGCTCGCCGCGACGCAGTTTTGCCCAAGCAAATTGCGCATTTTTGCCCAAGCAAATTGCGCATTTTTGCCTAGCAAATTGCGCATTTTTAGGCTAGGTGTATTAATCGTATGTTAAACTGCGCCGAAAACGCAAAAAATCGCACTTTGGAATTATGAAAAATCGTTTTAAAAATATTCATAGTATCACGTGGTATAATTCGCTTGCCTGGACTAGCCTGGACTCGATGTTAAAAGTCTATGTAAAGTCGAAAAATTGTTTCCAAAATAGAGGTTTAGTAAATAATTTATTTAAAATACTTCCATACTCAAAATGTACAAAATTTTTATATTTCTCGCCATGGAATTGTCACAACTTTAAGTTAAAATTAAGAAACTTCAACTCAAATGAACCATTTAGATATAATTCTATCCCAAAGATGAACAATTTTTGCAAAAAATACTCAAAAATGCCAACACGAAAATTTTGTTCATGTTTGAAGAGCTCTACCACCGAAGCAAGTTACCTAATCGAAAAAAGAAAGTTAGGTCAGTAAACTTCAAACAATTCTCTACCTAACTGCATTTCACGTTTTGCCAGATTCCGACTCGTGAGTTTTGATTTTTGCCACGTGAGTCTCGTGAATGAGCCACTGTGCTGCGCCGAAAACGCAAAAAATCGCACTTTGGAATTATGAAAAATCGTTTTAAAAATATTCATAGTATCACGTGGTATAATTCGCTTGCCTGGACTAGCCTGGACTCGATGTTAAAAGTCTATGTAAAGTCGAAAAATTGTTTCCAAAATAGAGGTTTAGTAAATAATTTATTTAAAATACTTCCATACTCAAAATGTACAAAATTTTTATATTTCTCGCCATGGAATTGTCACAACTTTAAGTTAAAATTAAGAAACTTCAACTCAAATGAACCATTTAGATATAATTCTATCCCAAAGATGAACAATTTTTGCAAAAAATACTCAAAAATGCCAACACGAAAATTTTGTTCATGTTTGAAGAGCTCTACCACCGAAGCAAGTTACCTAATCGAAAAAAGAAAGTTAGGTCAGTAAACTTCAAACAATTCTCTACCTAACTGCATTTCACGTTTTGCCAGATTCCGACTCGTGAGTTTTGATTTTTGCCACGTGAGTCTCGTGAATGAGCCACTGTGCGACGGCTGGTGGAGCTACTGTTACCATTGCGCGCAATTTCAATTTGAATTAAACAATAGAATAATAATACTTAATTCATAGAATAACCTAAGAAAGCATGGAGGTATTTTAAACAATATAATAAAAGAAATGATAGTACATGGTTTATAAAATTTAGCTCTAATTCAATAAAATTAACTGTCCCTGTTTTTAATTTCTTTTTGCTCGTGCTCAGAAAACAAATGCCACGAAAAATAAGTACATAAATATGTATAAAATAATATATAAAGATAAATAATGTAATTTTAATGGAAATTAGCTAATGACAAAAACAAGCAATGTTATAAAATACACAGGTTTAATTTTATTGTTCACCCACATAATAATTTGTTTATTCAAATTAGAAAAATTTACGATTACAATTAATGTTACCATGTACAATTATTTACTTGACTTATGAAGATCATCATCATATCAGGATATCTAGGTAAATGAAGAACGAACCCTGCCTTATATACACATTATCGCATATCTACATACAATGTCAACATCACACATCGTCATATTTATAAGTAATCGATGTAAATATGCGATTGTTATAAACGAGTCTATACATACATAGACATGCATACATAATATATACACATATGATGTATGTGTTTATGTATGTAAAATTTGTATGAACAGTGTACATCTAGTGCTTAGAACTAAAATTAAATATATTTATGTTTTTTTTTTGTATTTGCATTTGTATTTGTATTTTTGCATTTGCATTTGTTAACATTGATTATTTTGCAATTTTCAAACGCGCGCCATAAAATAGCGAAACAAATAATTGTGTAGAATAATAATATTAGATAATAAATAGGTGTGCAGTTGAGTTTTGCAGCAGAATTGAGACAGTAGTGGCTCAGCCACATATTACAAATTGAGAAACTGACAAACTGAGAAACTGACGAACTGAGAAACTCCGAGAGATGCACATTCGATAAGTCCGATAGATCAATAACATTGCAACAACTTTTCTTCGTTTTAGAAACAACAGCAAAAAGCGTAGAGCAATACTCTGCTAATGCACAAAATCGTTGGGTATATAATGCTGTGGCTCAACAATGACGCTCGTATAATGGGGCGTGGCTGCCACAGCAACTGCAGCGGCATTCACATTCTTAAAACTCTCGGCAAAGTCGCTTACAACGCGCTGTTGCTGCTGTTGTTGTTGCTGCTGTTGCTGTTGTTGCGGATGCATGGCATATTGTTGCTGATATTGTTGTTGCTGCTGCTGCAGTCGATGAGGCTGATGAGGCTGATGTTGCTGCTGCAGATGCTGTTGCTCTATCAAATGTTGCTGCTGCTGCTGTTGGTGTTGATGTTGCTGCTGCTGTTGCTGCTGTGAACTGTTGTCGGAAAAGTAGCTCAACTCAAAGTTGTGGCTCAGATCACTGTAGGTGGTTTGAGAGGGCGATGTGCCATTCACAATGGACGCATTGCCCGTGGACAGCTGACGATCGCTCTCCGAGCTGCTCGAGCAACTGTTGGAGTTGGCCGAGAAGGGTCGTATCATAGACGTGGCCACATCCACAGTGGCGTCATAGTCATAATAGTAGTGATTGTTGTTGTTATAGTAAAGCGTGCCCGTCGTTGTGTCCGGATACTGCATTTCCGTTGAGTAAACACCCGACGATGAGGCCGATGCACTGGATCCGCCTCCTGCGCTAGAAGCTGTGCCTCCACCCACACTGCTGCTGGAACTAACCACAAGGTCATTGAGCGGCGGATAGAGTTGCGTATAACTGAGGCTATCGTGATCCATGCTCCCTGTCTGCAGCGGATGCAACTGTTGGGCATGTTGATGATGCCACACGACCGGATTGCTGCTGTTGTTGTTGTTATTGTTGTTGTTGTTGGTCGGCACCGGCGTAACGGCAATCGGTGGCTGGGGCTGAACGGACAACGGCAGCTCCGGCTCAAAGTAGGGATCCAGCTTGGGACTAACACTTAACGCTGGCGTGCTGGACGCAGGCAACTGTTGCTGTTGCTGCTGCTGTTGTGGCGGAACGCACGTGGCACTGATGGTGACAGCCGCTGCTGCTGCAGAGGCAGATGCCGCAGCTGCTGCCACCGCTGCAGCCTGGGCCGCCGGTGAGATGGGTTCACGTTTGACCACGCCCGTTTGAATCTCATTCAGGACCAAGTCTTTGACCTCTCGTTCACTAAGCACATAGTTGACGCTCACGATGAAGACCTCGCGGGAGGAGCGCGAATTGTGCACCAGCGTGGCATAGGATTGCACCCAGACCCAGCCGCCGCCTTTGGTCAGAAAGCGATAATATTTGGTGGTAACTTGTCCTTTGTACAGCACTGCAGACGGGAGAGAGGGAAAAGTGTGATTCAGTTAGTAGAGCTTAGTGCACGACGCCTTATTGTTATTGTTTTCTTACGGATTTGATGGGAACAGCGCATGGGCATAATGTCCGCGGCATGGATGTACTGATAAAGCGTCTTCTCGATAAGGTCCTGGGGCTCATAGCCGGTTAGCTGCGATACGCTGCAAGCAAATAAACAAATAAAAAGCAACAATAAGTACAACTTTAGGTTTTGTACACAACCGAGACAGTTCTTTTTTTTTTGTTTTTGCTCCTTGTTATTTACTTAAACAATGAAAGGACATTGGTGTTGTTGATATTGCTGTGGTGTTTGGTCCGTTTACTTTTGTCAACTTCAATTCAATTATGCAGCAAAAACAACAACACCCAGAGAGAGAGAAAAAAAAGGGCTGTTTCCCACTTTGGGGTTGCTCTACACCACATTGGGAATCACATTAGAGAGGAACAGAGACGGAAAGCTGTATCCGCGTCATGGCAACATCATGAGGGTAATTGAGTGACAATAATGTCAGACAAAGTGGTCTGGTTGGAGGGGAGCTGGTAGTACAACCAGCTTTGTACGGCTGCTATAGTCAAGGCACTTAAAGGACAACCTCTTCCTGCTGCCCGCCCCCTTTTTGGAGCCGCATACACAAAGCAAAATCAAGCTCAAGAGGGAAATGATTTGTTTTCCTTTTTGTCATAGAGCCCCTCGCTTAGATTTCTTTTTGTTATATTTTTTTATTATCTTTTGGGGGATGTTATTGAGATTCTTTTTCTTTTTTTTTTGTTACATGGAATAGATTCTTTTTGCGGCCCGTTTAAATATTTGTCTAGTGTTTGGTTCTGTTGGCAAGAAAACTGAGCCTTTTTATGGCCGGGTAATATATTCAAAGAGCCTGGACTTTTTACAGTTTTCATAGTGAATTATTCTACAATTTTTTAATGTGTGTTTCAAGGGATCTTTGAAAACTTTCCCATCCCCTTTCTCTTCATATAAGACATCCATTAATATATTATCAAATCCTTAACTTACCGTGCATCGAAGAAGATCAACTTCATATCGAGCTTGGCACGAAACATGAACATGTTCTGATGCAGTTTGATTTCCGTGATGGCAGATGAAGGCAGCGAGTGACCAACGGCAACCAGGCCGAGATTCTGTATAAGACTGCCCTGGCCATCGCCACAGTCCGGATAAATGCGCGCTTTTAAATAGCCGGAACAATGTATCACCTGTAAAGAATCCACAGATTAACAAATGTCTAAATTAATAAGCTTATTTCCTTGGACTCACCTTGAAGCCAGAGGTTGTTAGGCCAGCATTACGTTTGGCCAAAACACATTTCATGCGCAGGAAGAAGGTCTTCTCAATTTCGATCGTATGCGATCCACGATCATGGCCATATGCCGCCGGATGTTGCACGCCATTCGGACTGCCAATGGGCGTGTGCGTCTGGGCCAGCTGTGAAGAGTTAAGAAAAGCATAAGTAAAATGGAATGAAAATGCTTTAAAAGATACTATAAGCAGAAAAAAGATATTCGGGATTTCCGGGATACAATCAATCTATTTAACTCTCAACATATAACTCATATACCGGGTTTTTTATAAGCTGTGTATTTAAATTAGTTATTTTAGGCTTACTTGCCTATTGGTAGAGTCCCTTATTCTTATATAGTCTTAATTTAATAAATATATCCTGACTACATTTGCACTTTAAACATTCAAGGTGAAATCACGAATGTTAAACTTGAAATTTAGACTAATTTCTATTTTCTGTGAAGACTTTTTTTTCCTATCTTGATTTTTTTAGCTTGATTTTTTCAGTAGAGTTTGAAAAATGCATTTCCTACTTACAGGATGTTGATGCATGTGCGGGTGCAGTGACAATATAGCATTCATTTCATCCTGATCGTAACTGTGTATATACTCGAATATGGAGTTGCCCGTCAGCTCGACCTGTGGAAAACAGAGAAGAACAACAAATTAATGCCAGGTCTGTTTTTGCTTTACATTCCGCGTGAAAGTGCCAATTAGTAAAGTAAAAATCGGAATGCAAATTTTTTGGTCCTTGCGCCTTTTGACGCCAACACTGGAGCTCCTTGACTTGCAAATGCAAGTGGGCCAGACACAGAAAGGACATCCACCACTGAGATGCGAGCATTCACAATTTATGCGCATAAATCAACTCACCTGGCTGAGGCCCAGGTGCACCGAGGCGGTCTCTGAGATGTACATGATTTTACCATCCGGGGCAACGACAAAGATGAAGCCGTCCAATGTCTGCAATAAATGTGAACCCAACTCTTTGATGGTTGCGCCACGTTGCATGGCCGGCGAGGAACCCCAAGCTTCACCCAATCCTAAAAGAAAATTTTAAAATTATCGAAATTAATTTAGAAATGTCAAAAGAATTAATATAGAGTTTTAATATTGATATCAATTAAGAACTTCTTAATTGTTCTTCATTTGTTGAGCTTTCCCATGGCCCACAAATCATGCAACACGCAACTAACTGACTGTCAACTGAGTAAATCAGTTCACAGTGGCAGGACACACGCTCCTGTTACCCACCCACTTGCCCACAATGTCTGACGTCTAAATATTATTCCCAATTAAAGTCATCAGCGCCATAGGTGGCCCATTCATAGGCCCAACCATCGAGAATCCTCACGTCCTCACGCCCAACCCAATTGAGATTCATTGCATTCTCATGTACTTGCCTCATGTTGCACGCAAACTTCCTTGCCCGTTGTTTGTTGCCTATTATTAAAATAATTATTTCAATAAAGCCAGCAAAAGAAAAGCACAAAACGCTTCGCACAATGGAAAAAAAACACAACACAACAACCACATCCACAGCTATAGACCATGCGCCACCCTCCTCCTTCCCCATCCCCCCTATCCGTTGTGGCTGTTGTGCAACCCTCGTTGTCAGCAGAAATCTCAGAATCACACACACACACACACACACATATAGAGTAGTGCCACCCACAGCCACCCACTTCCAGTCGAGCCTCTCGTGTCGTCTCGTCTCGTCTTGTCGCTCTCGCTGCTTTTTGAGTGAAACAACAGGCCGCCATTGTGTTTTCCCTGAATGCCCCCGAAGCATACTTCTCCCCTCACCCCCCACCCCCTCTTGACTGGTTGTTTATTGTCTACCCTGTTGTTGAGTGGTTTTTCCTTTAGCATATGCTTTAAGCAAACATCGCCTTTTAAACTTGAAAAATTTGTCGTGTTGTATTTAATGCTAGAAAATCACAATAACTCGCTCGCTCGCTCGACACTCGCATAAAATAACAAAGGCGCACGGCAGTATCCTGCTGTGTCCTGCGCGAATATGTGCCACATAATGAGCGTGTCGGCCGCGTGGCTGTCAAAGATTCCACATCATTTGACATTGCCGCACGTAATTCACACGCCAGATGAAAAGCCAACGTCAAAGGCGAACAACAAATTGAGCGGCATTTAATTCAACTAATTGGCATTGCATGCCTAAAGAAAGGACTAAAAAGACTAAGGACACTTCGAGAATAACATCGGTACAAAAGAAATCGGACGTAACCTCTTATTAAATAAAAACAAGCTTTGTTTTCAAAATAAAATAAAAAACCTTTGTTCTCGTAATAAACTACAATATGTTCGAAGTTGTTTTTTAAACATCCAAAAAACTCTTACAGCATTTTGGAAAAGTTTTAAGAGTAAGGTACAGCCAAGGATTAAAATTATATTCCTTTAAATAAGCTATAATCAAGAATATTTGTTAAAAGAAGAATAAGAATCATATGCTCTTGACTTTATCAAATTATAAACAAACCTTAAGCCAAAGCAATCAGTTCTCATTCTTATGTCATTTAAGAAAAACCCTAATTCCCCCAAATATTATCTCTATATTGTCTCATTCCTATATCATTTAAGAAAAACCCTAATTCCCCCAAATATTGTCTCTACAGAATTAAAATTGTTTCAGTTCTTATTCCTATATATGTACTTTAAGAGAAACCTTATTTCCCAAACTTGTGTCTTTACACAATGATATTTAATTTCTGACCTCGATCGCACTTATCTTTCTCAGTGTATAAACTTAGTATTGCGACTTACCATCGGGAAAAACTTGGCGCATTTTCAAATAGGATGTGGTCAAACGTATGACGGATGCTTTGTCCAGCTGTGACGTAATCGCCGCTGGCAATGGCAATAATTTGGCCAATTCACAGAATTCGGTATTTTCCTTTTCACGACGCGTGCGTGCAGCATTTTTGCTTTTCTCCTTCATGGCACACGTTTTAGCTATATCTGCAATAAGGACACAAATCAAAGAATAAATCAATTAGTATACATTTTAGTCGATGTGTCCTTAAGGTTCACAGACCATGTAATCTGCTCTCATAACAATCCTTGCGCACTTTACGTTGATTTGTCATTTTCCAAGCAGACGAAAGAAATTCCCAAAAATAAAAAATAAAACTATTGCAACTAGATGTTGCACTTGCTCATGTCCTGGCGATCACCTGTCTGCAACTGAGCACACATCTCCCGATGCAGACAGTTTTAACAGATTTTTCGACAGATCTACCTGAGCTGACTGCAACTACTGACTGCTATTGGCCAGCATAGAATTCTGGGCCAACTACCTGTGCCTGAGCTCAAACCAATTGACTTTTTGCAATGTTACTAATTTGCCCTGATCCTCAATGGCAACCGGAAACTACAGGTCGATGTGTGTGTGTGTGTGTGAGTTTAAGTATTCAACAGGTTGACATAAATAACCGCAGGAGGTTTTGACTTTTGTACATAATGTACAACACCTTTTTGCCAATCCCATCACACACACACTCGGATTATACATACATATGTATATGTATGTGACGTTCCGGTCAGGGCCAGTTTTTGGCTGAGCTCAAAGTGAATTTCCCGTCTTTCCATTGATAAAATAGTTTCGAACGTGATTTTGGCGCAGTTTGCTAAAATTCACGGCATGGCTCCTGCTGATTTTTTGGACAACTCCAGGGAAATGTCTTACAGACCAACATGTATTTGTACATACTTTTAGATACAAATAGTTGACTTGGCTATTTGGAATTCGCACGTAATTACAAGTTTATTGACATAGGTCACGTAGGTCGTCAGTTGCAAGAAGGTGCGGCATGATTAGGCAGTCAGTGTCTCGCTGACTAGACAGGAATAAAACACTTACTTACGAGTACTCGACCGACACATGATAAACAACATCGATTTATGGCAAAAGTAAATCTGTATCATGGCAATAAGTATCTGAAAGTATCTTTAATGGCTTCGCCAAATGGCAGTCCAAAAATGGGACATTTGTCAAAAGTCGCGCTTAGCTTTGTGAATTCGGGATGGGTCGGGATGGTACGGGGAAGAAATTGCAGGCATCCGCTACGCACACGAGGTACATCTACAGGAGCAACAGATTTGCTAAATGATTATAATCCTAAAGAGCATCCGACGCTAATCCGCAACTCAAATGTGACAACATGCGCGTCTGAAGTGCCGCCGAGGTCGTTCATATCCGGCGGTATTGTTGTTGCTTTTATTACTGTTGTTCTTGCTGTAACTGAGCGGAACTCTTGTGCGGAGTATTCCATATTTGACCGTGGTTGTTACGGCGTCAAAACGGCGTCCCGCGGAAACAGCAAAGTAATATTTAGAAAGTAAAGGCTCGTAGGGAAAACCAATGTGAAAATCTATTGTATCGTGGAAAGCAGCAAACTAATGATAGTTTATGATACTCTAAGTGGGTCAAAATGGCTCAGGATATGGTGAATACATATAGAAACATAAATTTGAATCACATAATTTTCGGAATGAACACAAACGGAAATAAGACAAATTCCTATTAGGCATAGAATTAGAGAACAACAAAAGAGCAAGTCAGACCATTAAATGTGTACAATAGCATAAACAATTGAATATGAGAAAATTAACATGAATACTCTGCATAATCTCTAGAGACTAATGAAAATTGTAGCTTCTAAAAACATTAATACAACAAAACAAATGAATTTGGTTAGTAAAATTTTAAACAGCACTAGGCAACAAATTTGACTTTTCTTAAAAACTTTACCAAACCCACTTTTTTAGCCGAAAATATCATTTAAACACTTTCAAAATTTTCTATGTAAGAACTTTTGAAGCGACTACTAATTAATGGAATATTCTAAATACAGGATTGCAATCGATTTAAGAGAAGATTACTATTTTATCCCGAATCTTACTTAATTTAAAAAATAAAAAAGATTGTAAGGAAAATTGTTAAAAAAAACTATTATTTTCTTAAATCAATACATTTTATTTAAATTTAAAACTATGCATAAATAATTTAAAGAAAATAAAACGCTTTTTAAATTCGGGATTTCCCCAGCAATGATGAAACTCAAGCTCACCTCCGAAATAGGGATAGGAAAAATTTGGAAGTGTTTTTTTAACCAAACAACTCTTTTTCAATAGCGAAAAGTTAAAAGAAGACTTAAGTACTCTAGTCCACGTAGCATGGTACGTTAGCTTTACGACTATATTATGACACTCTTCTAGGAAAGAGCATTTAAATAACAATATATACTGAGACCCGGTTCTCACTTCTTGGCCATATCTTGACCTTAATCTTGTTAAAGGCAAACAACAAGACCAAAACAAATAGACAACTTTAAAAATAAATCCAAGAAAATATTCACACTGAACTTGAATTATAGATTCTAGAAAAATGTAGGAGCGAGTAGAAAAGATAGAGTTGAGAATAGAAAGAGAAAGATATAGGGGGAAGTGAGAGAGAGCAATGGATATTATAATTGTCAGCTTTGCGTAGGAGTTGCCCAAAGCGACAGGTACAAATTTGATCGATTCCCACGCAGCAAAAAAAATGAAAGAAAGGAAGAAGCAATGGAAGCCATAAAGCAATTAACGGCACATTGGACGCTCGTTTCACCTCCGCTGGGCGGCTGCTGTTGCCTCTAATGTGGGTGTTGCGGCTACGCGCTGCATGCAACAACAGCGACGCCGACGACGACAGAGCGTACGCTTCCACATTGACAGGTAAAGTTTTGGCTAGTAGAATATATGCTAAAAACTGGACACGCTGACCAGTTGAGTAGTTCTCACGCTAGAGTCTAGCGGGTATTTCCACTGGACCAATTGATAACCAAGCGGGAAAAACACCGAACACATGTAAAGGGCCAGGAATTTTCGCTTGCAGTTAAGTGTGAGAAAGAACTCAGGGACTCAGGTATATCTGCACAGATTCCCACAGTATAGTATAGCCAGATCCTTGTTCATCCTGTGTGCTATCAGGTGCCAGGCGGCAATGGAAAATTCAACATACGTTTTAAATGTGCACAACATATGACAATGCCATAACGATAACGATAAGACATATCCAGTTTGTTCTCTCGCACTGTTCATTTTGTTTGCTCCTGTCAAATTCAACCTACTCCTCCCCCTTATCTTCTTCTCATCCTTTGCCAATCCCTTACCCCACCAGTATAAACCAGTAAACTGCTCGCGCACTCTTTTTGTGTTTTTCCAACGCACATGAAGTTTTATCTTGAAACAACAGCCAACGATGATGGGCAACCCCCGCGAACCGGGGGCGCAAATTTTAATGCTCAGGCCGCGCTTAATTTTCGGATTATAACCCGTAAAGTAAACAGGCAACGCAATGTCCTTAGCAATCCTGCAGCAGCCGTCTACCAACAACAGCAACAACAACAACAACAACAACACGAGCTGACGACTGCACATTAACCCAATTTCAATATGCTTTTTGATTTGTTTGCTCGCCACTTTAACATTATCAAACAACGGTTTATACAGGAGGCGTGGCAGTGCCATATGGGGCGTTTTTGGTAGGGTGTGTCTTTTAATTGCCAGCAATAACAAGTAACGTCGGCCATAACAACAATCACAACAAAAACTTTCGAGGCATTTGCCGTTGCTTTAACTTCCCCCAAAATCCCATATCCCAAATCCAAATCCGCTAATTGCGTCGAGTTTTTGTTGGAGTTTCGGGTTACGGCATTTTGGTTGCCTTTGCAATCGCTACAATTATCCCCAAAGTGCGTAAAGAACTGCGTATTGATTAGCATAATTAGCATCGATATTCATAAATATAAATGTTTTGAGGGGTTTGGTAACTTGTACTTGGCTTTCATTTGGGATGGGCTTGGATAGAATCAATGACAAATTAAACATTCAAAATTATGAAAATTCATAACTTAAATTAATTTTCAAATTTTATAAGAGAATAATCCTAATTAGAATTATTGATGAATTTAAAGCTTCAAAAGACATATAAACAATTAATATAATCTAATTGTGAGTATAAAAGTTAATTTTTATAGGAATATATCGGAATCAATAACTGAAATTAATTTTCAAATTTTATAAAAACTTTAAAGTAATTTGAAAGCCCTAGGTATGTTAATACTATATGCCGATTAAGTTGACTTGAAAGCACTTTTCTAGCTGACGTTCGGCTTAAAGAAACAACTAAATTTATATAAGAATACGTTTTTGGTTTGGTCCGGACCAGTTTCTAAAGCTTCCCAACCTTATGCTTCGGTAGATTCATTCAATTCAATCATCTCAGTTGTTTTAATTGTTTTAAATCTTAAAAATTGACTATTATAAATCTATCATTATTCTATTCTATTGTATTATTTTTTCTAGAATCTAACTTATTATGACTCATTGAACTTTTTAAGTAATTTCTGGAAACTAAGAATATTCTTTGGTTTAAATTAATAATAATTTAATTTAATTTAATAAAATCATTTTATAATAATTTAAATATCATTTTAAACCCGCGTTTAGATTGGTATTGCTAAGCCCTTACAGACATTTAAAATTTTATGAATATAAAATGAATAATGAATATTTTTTCAACTTTAGCATTTACTCTATGAAAATAATTTAGAACTATAAGCCTGTAATCCTTGTATTAAACAATACACTATTTTATTATCATTGTCTAACAAAAATGGCTAACCGAAACAGCATAAATACCTTAAATATTAACACAGCAAATATAATATTGCATTGCAGTATGTAAATAAGTATATAAATGGCCAAATCTGGTTGCTTAACTAAAATCATTCGGTGTGAAATATGTTTCAAGCCCAATGCAAACAGAGAGCAAATCAAAGTGTCGATATGAAGTGAAAATAAACAATGCGAAAAGCTAGACCAGAGGCGAGCAATAATCGTAATTATAATCAGGCAACATCATAATCGTAATGTTCATTACAATATTTTTCGAAAATAATTATGCATGTATTTTATTTGTGTTTGTTAAACAAATATGAAGCGTTCAAATACACAAAGCGCGCTGAGGCGTTCAAAATGCGAAAGTAAACTTTCAAATGAAATAAAAAACAACAACAGCAATAACAACAATATATACATACATATATGTACATAGTACAATAACAATGGCAATGGCAATGGGCAACAACAAATACGGCAGCAGCGAAATGTGTACCACGGAGCAGCAGTGGCAACAGCAGCCAGCTATAAATACGGAAAATCTCGAAAATATCACGTAAAATCGATCAACAATACAAACTTGCAACCAAATGGCCATTGGGCCCCCATAGACCAGAGCCAGTCCCAGTACCAGTACAAGTACCAGACCCATTCTCATTCTCATTACCAGTCCCGGCAAATCAAACAAGTCAAATAGCGGCAACGGGCGACGACGACCAAGGGTCAAATCGATAACCATAATTTTATAGCATTGGCCTATGCACACAGGCTGCTGTTTTTTTCCTCTCTCTCTCTCTCTCTCTCTACCTCACACTCTCACTCTCTCTCTGTGTCTAATTTTTTCACTCTTTCTATCACTTATGCTTTTTTTCTATCAGCATATGCAGAGGACTCCTTTTAGACCGACCTCACCTACACGTAAATACCCAAACACCTCCATTATCACTTACAGCGCGGTACACACAATGATGCCAGCATTGTTGTTGTTGTTATTGTTATTGTTGTTGCTGTTGCTGTTGTTGTTGTTGTTGTTGTTGTTGTTGTTGTTGTTGTTGTTGTTGTTGTTGTTGTCAGTACGTGATGTTCCCTATAAATTTGAATTTGATTTTGAATTTGCTCTAAAACGGCAGCAACAGCAACAGAAACAACAATAGACAATATCTTACACACACATTATGCTGGTGTGACTGACTACCGCGCTGATGGCGGACACTGGACAAATAAGAGTACGAGTGGAAACAGGTAAATGTAAATAGGAGCAGACAACAGACAACAGACAGCGAACCGACAACATCAAATGTAAACATGCCACATATTGAGAGCTACATATCGCCAGAGATTCCCAAGTACCAGCTCTACATAAAAGACCAGATCCCCAAACTGCAATTCAAGATTGAAAAAGTTTGCCCTCAAAATTCTTTAAAAATAAAAAGAATATTTTATTTTTTAAAATAGGATGAGGTATGGTAAATAAAATCAAACGTTACCAATTATCGGATCGGCATAATAGACCAACTTCCATTTCCTGTATGTATATTCCGCAAAAATAACGTATACGACATTTTTACTAAAATACAAACTTGTCTATAAGTGCAAAAGTAATTTAGTTTGATGTACTAATAATACTTTCTATTGTCTATATATTTCCCTTAACATTATTTTTAAAAATAAGAAGAAAGATA
The DNA here is from genome assembly GCA_035043265.1 of Drosophila testacea. Classification (NCBI taxonomy): domain Eukaryota; kingdom Metazoa; phylum Arthropoda; class Insecta; order Diptera; family Drosophilidae; genus Drosophila; species Drosophila testacea. The sequence continues at coordinate 1,179,795 of JAWNND010000211.1, forward strand.
TCTTCTGTAAAATGTGCAATTATTATAATGTCATTTATTTATTGATTGATTTATATTAAAAATATTCTTAAGAAGGTGAATTTACTTACTTTTAGAAATTTGAGTTAGTCAAAAGTAAAAGCTTGTTCATTTAGTTTTAATCTTTTAACAGACTAGTCCGTAGTTTTAAATATATAAATAAATAAATAAATTTATTCTTGCAAAAACAAGTTGAGCTAAAGAATTTCCATTTTCCTTACTTTTATCATTCTGTTAAAAGAATTTGTGGAATTTTATTTACTAGTTTACTTTCTCAGATATCTAAAATATTATTTGCGGTTTCAAACATTGGTATAGGAATTTCTCATTAATTATTCGAATCAAAATTTGACTTGGAAATGAATTTACAATTTGGCTGCATTTAATGCGTCTTACATTTTATGATATTGGCAACTGCAACAGCCGTTGCATCAGTAAATGTGCAACAAAAGACCTAGCAACAACAACACTCTGTACTGCAACAACAACAAGAACAATAGCAACTCGAACTCAGTTGTAGAATGAAACAAATATATGGTTGGAAAAAATCAATACAAAGTCACGTTTTAGAGAAAATCACGTTTCATTAGATACCTACACCATATACTACATACTTACATATAGTATATGTATACCCTACACATGCCCTCACTTATACATACATACATATATCAAAACAATATACAATCATACAACTGGATATAGCATTAAAATTCCATTGTTGCTACAATTTCGTTTTATGTAAGCGAAAACTATTTAAAAAATAAAAAGTCATCTGGGAATTACTTTTAAAATTGCTCAGAAATTCAAAAGCGGCCATTTTTAATGTCTCTATTTCATTTACATATACACTCAAATCGTATGTATGTATTTGTATATGAATGCATATAGTTTCCGTTCTTGTGTATATCGCCCGCTTACCTTGAAATTTACGACTTTCAGTAAAAAGTTTTCACTTTATTATCAAGGTTGACATTTTCTTCGAGCACAGCTCTAAATATAGACGACACCGCGTTGCGGTATTATATTCTTAGGGGTTTCACGGGGGATGTTTGTTGCTCCCCATTCGTAAGCCCCTCTGAATGCTGGGCTATTTGTTGGTTTTTCAAAATGGTGTTGACAACTTCAAGATATTTTGGTCTTAAAACAGATTTAGAGTGATTTTCATGGGGTTGCGAAGCTACTTTTAAACCGAACATCATTAAAATTAATAGCGTATGAATTATGTGTAAACTCCTGATTAGATTTAAGTCTTGTTTCCAACATGTATATATGTTTTTAGCGAATCAAGTAGACGTACTTACAACAAAAGAGCTTAATGTTATTAAGTATTATAGAATTTACAAAACATTTTTACAAAAAGAAACCTTTTTAAATGAATATTATTTTTGTTCTTTTGGAATCTTAAATTTCAAAATATTTAAAGGCAAACTGTGAAAAACTTTAGTTTTTAAAGATATAAATAAAGAAAAAGTCCTTAAATGCGTTCAGTTCCACACAGCCTTGCAGTAAATATAGTAAATGCATTTTTTCGATTCTTTTACAAGATACAAATTTGATTTGACACAATATAAAACAGGATATAACGCATATTTCTGCATCATTGACTAAAAAATTGTGTGTTTTTGAACTATGATAGTCTTTAAAAAACATTCAACTTAACCTTTTCTGTACAGAGTTTTAGTTTAAAATCCAAGATAGTTGTAGGAAATGTTTTTACATTTTCTGAAAGGTGGCAAAAAAATTATGTACTGCATACTTTAAAATCTCTAAATCATTCTTTTATCCTGGGACACACATATAATCCCCAATGCGTATTTTCAGTGGAATGCATTTCTATGCACTTCGCATAACGTATTTCTTTCTCAAGAACCGTAAACAGTGTGCACTGTGAAGCTTACATGTGCGATTTTATCAAGTTCTGAAAATTGCTGGGACATATTGTCCCAGTAGTCCCGATTGGATTAAGTCGCTTATTGATATGAAAGTTAGCAAACTTATGAAGGACAATCGATAGGGAATTTTGTTCCACTGTATAAAATACTTTTCGCTTAGTCAATTATTGAATACATCCTATTTTAAGCTCATACGAGTAAGTATTCGCTGTGTAGACAACAGCATTATTACAGCATTAAGCGGATTTTATCACAAGAAGTCAAACACACACAGAGAGACACAAACATGCAACATTAATACTCACACTCACATACTCAGTCACATAGTGACTCAAGCCCTCAAACAAATCTAGCTTGTACATCAAAAATGTACGAGACAAAAGAAAAAAGCATAAATCCTAGCAGACCAGAAATACAACAACGAGCACAGGAAGCAGCACAACAGCGACAGCAAAAGCAACAGCAACAACAAGCACCATAAACTATACAAAACGACAAACAAATCAAAAAAAAAAAAAGGAAGAGAAGAAGAAGAGAAGAGCAGAAGAAGAAAAGAAAATGGTGTCTCAGCCAGGTAACATTAGAAAGATATTAGGGCCGACGCACGGTTCATTCACCGACCATTGCAATACGGCTGCGCCGCTGCTGCTGCTGTTGGTGTTGCTGCTGATGCTGGTGTTGCTGTTGCTGTTGCTGTAACAAGGAGAAAAAACTGGTTTTCAAATACAAACGCACACACATGCCACCCTCTGTCAAACGACCAGAGTAACAACAACGACTGCACAGTGAGTGCAAGCGAGAGAGGGAGAGAGCAAAGCATTACACAAATACGAGTACATTGGCAACAACATCTCATTGGCTGTCTCGGCGCGCTTAATGCCCCACGAACACACAAATAACGCACACACACAGACACTTAGGCACACATACACACTCGCACTGAAGAGCGCGTACAAACATAGCGCGAGACTGGAACGACAAACTGGAACTGGAACTGGAACTGCCATTGCGGTGTGCGTGCGAGTGTGTGTGTGTATTGTATGTTTGTGTATTGTATCTCGCGGGTCTGCTTGTGGATTTGTATCGCGCCTGTTCCACCTCCTTCCTCTCTCTTCACAACCGCTCCGCCCACACACACAGACGCATAATTGTTGTGTGCACGTCTGGCAACGCCTTAATAATTGTTATTTGAGTTTCATTTTGTTGCCATGTTCCCTTTGTGTGTGTGTGTGTTTGTATTTTACACTCCATTAGCGAGCATTTCAGGCATTCGAGTGTTAGCTTTCTCTTTCAGCCCTTTTGGGCAACAAGATTTTCAGCCTGGTGACGATGTTGTTGATTTTTGGGGCATCTATGTGTGTGTGTGTGTGTGTGTGTGTGTGAATTGGGGGCGTGTGAATGTGTGGAAGCTCTTCCGGCCGTGTGCGCTCGTCAGAATTCAATGTCAGTTCTGTCACTTTCACGTGCATTTGTATTGGTATGTGTTGTGTGTGCTTAAATGTCTCTTTTTATTTACTTGGCCGCCATTTTTTATTTGCAATACAATCATAAAAGACAGAAATCTTAAACATGCACTCATAAAATTTTTATTGAGCATTTTTAACTGGCTTTCGACTCATTTTATGCAGCACATAAAAAATTTAAATAATGTGTTTTTCAAAAATGTCACCAAGTTAACGAGAAATGTAACTTGAGTGTGTCAATAAATAAAAAAGGATTCATTTAGATATTACACAAAAACATTTTCAAAATCTGTATGTTTTATCTATTAAAAAAAAGATGTAAATTGTTGACTGATCCTTAAAGCACTTCTTTCAACCTATATAACATTGATTTCAGTCGATAGTGACCCTCAAGGTCACTTGCAGTTGTTTAATGTCCTTGAAAACACTTTCCGAGCTTATTAAATGTGAATTCAGAATTCTATACGCCATTTTGCTTTTCAAGTTTATCCTTTATTGTTTATTTTCTTTTCAACACTAAACATTAAAATGCAATTCAATATTCATTGTTAAAATTTTGAATACACTTTGACAATTCTGCGATAACAGCAAAAACAACTAAACATTAAGATGAAAACAACAACAACTACAACTGACTTGAAGTTCAGCTCTGTTGTTGTTTTTCGTGTTATTTTATTGGGCAGGCGCATGTCCAGACCGAGTGCCAAGAGGCAGCGAAAGAAGAGGAACAACAACTAGCACCGACAGTAGCCACATCAGACTCGTGCCCACCACGTCTGAGGCCAGACAAAACAAATCATATTTTCGGGGGGGACACTTTGCATGCAGAACAAAAAGTTAAAAAATAAAAATTAAACGAATCCCGAGACACTATGAAAACAAACAGTAGCTGCTAAATGCAGCAGCTGCAGCTGCAATGGATTTTTAGTCATTGTTTGATTACTTTTTGATCCATTTCATAAGCAAAATTCTTTGGCTGCAGGCTGCATCGCACAAATGTTGAGTTGAACAAAAAAATACGAGCGCGAAATCGTAAATTGTTAGCCGCAATAAATAAAACGGGTAGCGCGCGCGTTACGTTGTCGACACTGGCACTTAAAGCTGCCTACTAACACTGGTCACTGGTCGGTCACTGGGTGCAGTGCGATGACTCTGACCCAACGTATTCTCGTTGCGGTTTCTCTGTTTTCTACTACTACACTAAACTAAATAGGTAGGTATGTCGATGCGCGGACTGCTTGATTGTTATGTGCTCAGCTTAAAAACTGAGCTTAATTGAACTGAGCTTTTGCTTTAGCTCATGTTTGTAGTAGCTACTGCAGTTGCTGCTTTGCTTTTGATTGGCTTGCCAACGGTTAACAGTTTTCAATGTCGCCATACGTTACGTACAATGTCACATGTGCTCAATGCCGGATAAGGGGCTACTCTGTCTGAAAGGGGGGAGGGGGAGGGACTGTGGCCAAAGTAAATAAACAAAACTTTCGGCGCGACCGTGACTTGTGCTCAGCTTGCAAAAAAGTTGACATTTCTCTGGAAATTGCTGCGCTTTCTTCGACTTTCTTTCGCCGCAATGCTGACCTATGCAGTACAGAAGGCGAAATTTAAAGCTATTCAAGACATTGTGATTTGACCCCTGAATCAGAAACGAATACACTCACACACACACAATCACATTAACACATTAATAATGCTTAAATCAGCAACCAAAAGCGTTTTATTATTATTATTATGCTCTGAGCACTTGTTATTATTTTTAATGTTATTGTCTTGGATTGGTATTCACACTTTGTACTCCAAACTCTGTACTATCGTTTTCATTCATTGATCCGACTTATGGCCGATCACGCGTACATATGTTTTGCCACCTGCCACTGAGTCCCGTGTGTGGCACGTGTTTTCGATATGAGCAAAGCTTTATTGTTGATATCTTTATAATTGTCGATTTTGTTTTATATTTCACTTATTTTTTTTTTTACTTTTATGAGTTTCCGTCTTTTCAAGTCTTACAATGTTTTGGCTCAGTTCGTTTTTTTTTTTTTGGGCTGTCGATGAGCTAATCGCTTATGACGTTCATATTTTAATGCACGCGCTGCAAAATTTTGAGCTCAGCTGTTGCTAATGTTGTTGTTTTATTGCTGCAGCTTTTACAGCTGTGGTATTTGTTGTTATTGTCGCTACTGTTAATATGAATTATCAACACACAACGTGCAAAAATGTAAATTATGCTATTCTATAACCAGTAAACAGATAGAAGACTGAATCATCATGGCGCCGACCCAAAGATAATACGAGATTTTAATGACCTGAAGCTTATTTCTGCAGACAAATCCCAGAACAAAAAAATTACTTTCATAAATATGATATATATTAGAATACAAGTACAACAGTTTAGATGTACTCACTAATGCAAATGTACTAATATGCATACCTACAGTGACAAACTGAAGTCTACATACGCTTAATAAAGTAATAATTCAGTATTGTTTTAAATTTAATTTTCTTAAAATCAAAGAGAAATCAATTTAAAGTATTAATGTTCATGCAATAATAATAAATATTTTCCAGCCGAAAGCCCAAATAGCTTTAGTTTTTAACTATAAGCATGCAGTTATATAAATAAACCTTTTTACTCTTTGTTTTTAAAAGTTTTCAATTTAAGTTTAGTTGCTGTTTTCAAATAACCTGCAATTAAAATCAGTTTGCTATATGTGAACCAGAAGTACAAAGGAAATTTGTTTTTATGGTTGATATTTTGTTTAATTATTATAAAGAACAAATTGTATTTAATAAACCCCATCGACTTGAATTTATCTTTGTTCTGGCTTTACTCTTTAAATACTGTTATACAGTGGAGTTCCAGAAAGCTCTAGCAACCCAAAACCAACTAAAAAGCAATTTTTGGGGTCCTTAAACAAGCAACCATTGCTTTCAAATGTGAAGAGAATAATTCAAACCTGCGAATAAACTTGGATTTCATTAAATTTAATTTAAAAATAAACATTTGGAACAGTTATATACAAAAGCAACTGTCGGAAAAAGATCTAGTGCTTTGTGGAACACCCTTGATAAAGATTTAATCCTTTAATTCTACAATCTTATTATCATTATAATTATTTAATTAAAATTAAAATTTCTGATTAAATTAAAAATAAACTAAGTATGCAAAAGATACAAATCCAATTGTAAACCAACAAATTTATGACATCAAATGCAAAATTGTGTAAATTTCCCATGCCTACATGGTTAACCACAGATCTATATCTAAAGACGTTCGATCACACACACATCATAATGCACAGGAATCCCATATTTTTCACACAAAATGTTTAACCCTTGTTTGTAAACATGAAGAAGGAAAAAACTTACAAGTTCTAGTCGCCGAAGAGCGAAAGAGATTCAGATACAAAGTGCAGCGAGGAGATGGCAAAATATGAAACGTGGATGCGGGCGCTGTTATCCGATAGCGGAATAGAAGGATACACACAAAGGATATAACCAGCCAGGAGCTGCATTGAGTTTCTTTCAACTTTATTTTTTTACGCTGCTCACTTGGTAACAAAGTTGCGGCTCTTACAACAATTTTTTGTATTTTTTCCAGTTGCAGAGATCGAACAAATTCGATATCGGTGCGATGGTACGTGATCCAAACAATGGACATAACAGGACACAAACTAAGGACAACGGACAAGACAAAGCTATGAAAACAGAAAATGTGTGCCACAATACTTTAGAGTCGTGTTAGCGCATAAATTAAGTCATAAACAAATAGTTGTTAATATGTACTTTTTGAAATTAGTATAGGTACTATATTTGTATATTTTTAGAATTTGGGCACACATTTGTTGAACTGTTGCGCCGGCTGCGTTGCATGCCCCATTGAACATCTGAATATCCCTTGACTTGCCTTAAACGGAAGCTGTTGTTTTTCCACAGCCGGAAAAACCCTCCGGAGTAGCAGGGACAACCAAGTGGATTTGTGGCAGACATTGTGACGGCTGTGTGGCTCAATTACACTAGCGATTGAGCGTAAAATTGTAATGCCTGATTTGATTTCACGTGACAAGGCGACACACACACACGACATACACAGTGATACATTACACATACACTGAGAGAACTGCAATTCCTCAGACTCTCGTCTGACGCTCGTTTTCCAATTGGACACAGCCGCTAATTTGCTTGGCGCGCGACACCTTCGACCAGCTTGGTCGCCTTCGAGTGACCGTCATGGTCACTTCATAGCACTGGACAACGCATCTCTTCAGGTTGAAGCTGTCCCAACGATCGTCGTCACATGTTTGTTTGAGCTTTACGCCTTGGTCGGCTCTCTTTTTGCCTTCCTGGAAGTATTATAGTAAATTTCTCGCATATCTTCAAGCGTCGTTGTCCCCGAACTGCGACTGAAACTCAAACTGCGACTGGAACTGAGTTTTAGTCTTCTCTCGCCAGATTATTAGTTATTATATTTTGCGTTTTGTCATAAATGCAAATTAGTAATGCGCAATTTGCATATTCAACATTTAATACACACAGCATAAATAATTTTGTTAAGATTTGAACATATACTCATCTGAGTATGTATGAACAAAATTTACATAATTGAGGTCTATGTGAGTCGTAGTTGCTTTGAAGAACGCTCGGTGGACAGCATATTGAAACTATGTACGAATAAATTGAAAATCTTTGATGTATTTCAAAATTAAGTTGCTAAGATTACTCTTGAATACAATGTAACATATTCATAAAACGATTGATCGTTTCCAATATAATACCCTTGCAGAGACCTGCATTACAATTTCGACATATTACAGGGTTATGATATATGTATGTAGGACTACAACTACAAATTCAGTTAGATTGTATGTAACGATACCAGACAATCTGCGAGTTTAGTTGATTTAGTTAGATTTAGAAACAAAAACGTTTTTCATACTTAATGTACATTTTTAGCCGATTGTTCCTATATGATATAGTAGTCCGACTCTTACCAAATTTGGCCACATTGTATATACATATCTATTTCAAACACATAATCTGTGAGTTTCGATAAGATATCTCAAGAAACAAGAAAGGATTTTGAAAACAAAATAAAACAATATGAAAGTTCATCTATTGCTAAATTGGTATAAAAACAAGAAGGGATTTTCAAAACAAAAGAGAATTAATAAATAAATTCGTCTATTGCTAAATTGGTATAAAACTAGTGCTTATCATATCTTCCTAAATGTTCCTTATCAAGTAAAGAATGTTTGTCAATAAAGAATGTTTGTTCCAATAATCTCTAAATATTTTAAGCCGAATTGTTATTTTTAAAACAAGCGAACTTTTTAAGACACCAACAATCTACATACATATATAACATTTTAAATTTCAACAAAATAATATTTGTTATTTTTGGTATGTTTTCTACAAATCAATAATTATTCAAAATGCATTTCATGCATTCCTATTCAATTTAAAACATAATTGAACTCAATTCAAAAGATTTTTAATCTAACCAAATCTCTTAACCATTTTCTTTTACGTTTGAAAGCGTTGCTTGGTTGATTTCTGGAGCACCAACTGGAGAACCACTATGTGTTACTTAATCATAATTAATCCAACTTATTATTGATTGACATGTTTTTTAAAACAATCATCAAAACGTTCGGATAGAAACATGATAAATCCAAATCCAAATTTATTATTGTAAGAATTCAGTTGACCAATTTCCCATCTGACTTTAAAAATCTAAGATTAAGAGCTTTAAACTTTTCTAAAGTGTCGATGACTTATGTACACAAGCACAGACACATTCATGTATATATATATTACATATATGTATGTATGTAAGTATTATTTTATGGGGCTACCAACGGTTTCCGTAGAAAATTAGCCTGATGACCGACATGGTCCATGCAGGCTGCGTTTGAGTTTTGAGTTGAGTCTTGAGTCGCAGTTGGAGTTGGAGATGGAGATGGAGTTGGTGTTGGACTCTTGACTGCAATTCGATTTGCTGCTTTTCCCTGTTTCGTTATTATAAAACGGCTTGTTGTTGTTTTTAATATTTGCATTTGGCAGTCGGGCGTTGCGCTTTATGGAGTATATTTTTTCGGGGGTTGGACGAGGCATTTTTTTTTATTATTGCTAAACAATAATTTCTGATTCTTGGTCTTTTACGGCGCAAGAGCAACCGCTGACGACGTCGTCACCAAACGCCAACGCTGCCTTGGAATCATATTACACTACGACTCTGTGACAAGCCTGGACCCTCAATAACGATGATGATGATGTCAATGGCTCGAGGTTTCTTTGTGTTTGAGCATGATTACAAATGTTTTTCAACTACTTTTTTTTGTTCACTCCTGCGATCGCCTACAACTTTTCGCATTGAATTTCACTTGTAATGTTTTGGGTTGTTGCAAGTGTTTCCCTGGTTAGATGGAAGGTTGTTTTCAATGGGGTTCGAGTTATCGCCAAGGGTTTTTGGATCAGGTTCAATGCCGACGGCAAAATGATACACAGACTTGGAATTGGAAATGGAATTTGGTTTGTTCTTGAAACGTATGCAAATGAGTTACCTACTTGTAAGTACTCATATCGAATTGTCTATTTACATCATAAAAGCTGTTGCACTTACCTTGGGCAGCTATCCGTTTTGCCGCTGGTTATTTCAATAAAATGGCCGCCGTCGTTAATCCCAAAAAAGCTCTCCTAACGAATCGCTGGCCGGAGCAACAATACTTTTTAATTGACGGCCAAAGAATGTTAATTGTTGCTAAAACATTTTCTTCTAGTTATTTGCAATGCTTTAACAAATTAGTTTTAAATGTGTTGCGGACGAGCGAGTTTTATGTTAACACAAATTATCGAAAATATATAGCTTTTTATGAGTGCGCCAATTGGGTTCTTGATTTTACGGCACTTGAACAATTGGCGACATATTTTGTTACATGTGAATAGTTTTTGAATATTGTTAAAGCGAAATGTGTACTTGATAAGTATATTTGTATATTTTTGTATGTATGTATGTATATAAATCACTGCACAACGAGAAAACGAACGGTCAGGATGTGGATAGACAGGCGACCAAGACGATGATGACGACAACAACGGCAATGACAACGACGACAACGACAGCGACAACGGGAACGATACGGAAAACGGGCGCTTGAGCGCAGCTGAACCAGCGAGCAGGCGGCGAACGAATGAGTGACTACTCAAATGGACCGAGAGCTGAGCTGCAGTAACCTGGGGGAGACAGCAGCAGCAGCAACGGCAGCAACAACAGCAGCAGCAGCGCAGGCAGCAGGCGATGCCAAAGTGTGTGGAGGCGCAACGAGTGCGCATACGCATACATGCAAACATAGCACTCACAACCACACACACACACGTACATATATTAACGAGTTGTATTTATGTAAAAACAACTGTTTGCCTGAGGGTGTTGGAAATCGGTGGTGGTTGAGCACATGAAGCATTCCAGTGGCTGTAAGTTTGTATCTGTGTATGTGTGTTCGTGTATTAATGAATGAAACGCCAATGCCGCCAGCCGCCCTCCCCCTCCTCTTGCTTACTTGAACCAAACACTTATTGCTCACGTTTTCCTGTCGCACGTGAGCAACAATCCAGCCAGCTCTCGTCTGCTCCGGAACTAAAGACATACAAACTGACATGTGTGTATGTCGCGTGCAGTGTTTTGATTGGAAGTGCGTAAACTGAGAGACACGCTGCGCAGGCGCATTTTAAAGTAAGTATCATATTGCTCTTATTTAAAGACTGTCATAATTAAACATATAACTAGAAGTTCGATTGTATTACAATTTGCAAAGGTTGCATAAAACAATAAATTAAGAAATAAAAAATAGTTTATCATATTAAAGTTCGATAGTCCTTATGGCAGCTTTATAATATAGTCACAGCCCTGTAACAAATTCTATCTAGATAAGTAGCTTAGAAACTTAGAAACTATAGTTGTTTGCATAGAAACAGACAGGCAGGCAGAGGGACATAGCTGTATCGATTCAGCTGGTGGTACTGATCCAAATATATATACTTTATAGAGACCCCTCCTTCAATGCTTTATATATTCTGTGACAAAAATTCTGCAAGGGTATAAAAACACGATTGTTGAGCTAATGATTGTGAAAGATAGAACTGAACTGAAAACTTTTAATGAGTTCTTCTTGAAATTCAATTTTTTGAGTCATGGCAGTTCAAGTGAAAAATATAATTATAACTAATAATACAACTATAACTTAAACAAAGAATATTTATTATATCATTTTATTATCAGAAATACATTTAGATTCAGCAAACTCTGCAAAGAACTTCTGCCAATGTCTACCTATTGTAATTACAGCAATACTTTTTAAATATGCTTATGTTTGGTTTTATCCAGATCGAGCAAACATTTAAATGTATTGTGTATTAATATTTTTCATTAAATTTTTTTTACATTAAGCACTTTATTAAAACTTATACGTGACGCAACTTTGGAAGTGCGTTGCTAAACCTTTGATTAAACATAGTTTTTCCTACATTTTTGAAGTTAGTGTAGGGAGAGAAACAAAATTTAAAAGCAATATCAATAAAACGTGTATTCTCTTGGTAATAGAGATGGGGATCGATTTGTAAATCCCATGATATCGTATTGGGTTAATTGTTAAACTTAAATATTTCAACAAATTGAATACTTCAAGATCTAAATAATAGTAATTAATATTTTCATGCCGCTGAGATTGATCTTCAGTCTGCACAATATTTTGAAAGGATCTTCAATTTATGACGGGTACAACTTTCTTATCAGATGCCCCTCACTATTTCGGTACGCAAATGTTCAAAAAAATGAATATCAAATAATGTGTTGTATTGACGAGGATACATGGTATCGAAAATACACTTACAAGCAAAAACAAACTGTAAATTAATCAATATTTATGAATTATATACAGCCCGAAACCATTGCCTTAATGCATCCGTGTCAAATCCTCCACAATCTTAATGACATCCTCCACATTTGCATCCCTGCGTTCACCATTAAGCGTCATCTGAAATATATATACATATGCAGTTAATATCTTGTTACCATATTGAGAAAATGAAAAGAAAATAATAGACATACCTCTAAGCCAAGGATGGCATCCCTCATCTTTTCCCGCCCCAAGTCCAAAAAGCTTTCAATTAGATCACCATCAATGAATCCCTCGCTAGGCTCCACTTTTGTATTAATTTGGTAATTACGATAGTAAGTGTGATCAATTTTGCCCACAGACTTGATGATCTTTTTAAGCCGCTCCTCCAGGCCATGCAGAAAGTCGTAAAAATGTTGCGGTATCTGGGTGACAATGCCAATGGCTCCGTTGCAGGTGCCATACAGTACACACCCATTAATTGGGGTTGTCCGTTCTCCTACGTTTTGCATGACTAGTGAGCCATGACGAAAGACATTGATGGTATCACCCAGATGGAAGCGCGCCAACTCTGGCAGCAACTGACGTTCCTCATCTGTAGTGGCAGCACTGTAATATAAAAAGTTTAAAAATGCAACTGAAAATAATTGTTCAATCAAGAGTAATGGTCTGCTTACCTATCCTTCTGGCACACAAAAAGATTATCGTGTGTTTCACAGCCGAGGAAAGTATCATCGTCGAGTATCTCCACGGCACGCATCCACTTTGGCTCACAGTCACGGGCAATCTCTACAAAAATGCCCTCCATCTGCTTGTGCTGTAGCAGTGTTATGGAGCGCATTAAATCACCGACTAGAATAAAGTCCCCCTTGGCTTTCAAAAACAATGCTGCAATCATATTCTGTATGTTGCACTCCATGCGCAACTCCTTCTCATTAGTCCACTCGTAAAGGCGCACAAAACTCCCAATTCCGGCCAGGACCTTGCCATTAAATTCCACAAGTGCATAGCAAGTTCCGTCCACTTTCGTTTCGGCCACTTGGGTAAGCTTGTTGTCGTGGTAATGGAATATGATGATTCGACCCACTTTTGGCTCCGGTTCGTCTGGAAAGACCAAAGAGGTGGCCACCACATAATAGGTATTGGGATCATCTCCGAGCTTAGCGGACATCAATGATGAAATGGTTTCTGGTGGCACAAACTGATGTGAATGCAAGACCTCAAAGGTATTTTGATCGATTACAAGCAAGTTGTGAACATCAATCTCTTGGCCAACCTCAGCGTTAGCTGTCGTTGAATTGCCGCCACCTGGTTTTGGCAATATATTGGAGCTGCATGTTATATTTTGAGCCTGTGTCGATGCACTATTGCGCAGTGGTTTTGCCCCACCACGTCCATGCACATCAATGCGAAGCGTGGACACGGCAAATGTCTGAGAAGCCTCCTGATAGGCAATTCGACGCGGTCCCTCACCAAGCGGTACGGTGCGAATGTGCAGCTTTTGGATCTCGTCAATTGTACCCAATATAACAGAGTTTTTGGTGGCTAATGCCAAGCTATCCGGATAGGCCTGCGCATTAAGCGAGCACATGTGATTTACCTCTTTCAGATTTACATTAGAGAAGACAAGCTTATGATTAGACGAGTAAATGACTGTGGGACGATCCGAACAGGCAAACACGTTGGTTGTTGAAAACGAGCGGAAAGTTCGCAATGTTGTTGGTTGTGTGCCCAGTGTAACTTTCTTCTTTTCTGTCAGCTGGCCGTTGGCCTTGTCCAAAATGAAATAGTACATTGAACCGTCGCCCAATGCACAAAGCAGATAATGTATGCCCTCGAAAGTGGTCATCAATATAGAACGTGGTATTATCTCTGTTTATATACAAAGCAAAATTGAGATAAAAACAAAAGTTTATTACTATTAGGGTATCATTAATACTTACCACCACTTAGCTTTTCTGTGTAAATTGTCTCCAAATCAGGCAGTGACAAGATTACTGCCGATATGTCTGTCCACAGACCCACTGCCACCAAATCCGACTTGTTTTGCTTCTCATCCAAAGGTGTAACATCAAGGCAGGCAACCTCGTATGGCAAAGTTTTGCGGCACTTTTCCACTAAGCTACCATCCTCTATGCAAATGTAGAATATTTCACGAGCGGATGCAACCACAATCTGGGTAGTGTTACAGGAGACGACGCCGATGGACCGATCGCCGTCTGGTTTCCATTCACCAACTAGCGTCTTGGTGGCGCTCTTCACCAGGCGAACACTCTCTGCAGTCACTTGTATAAGCTACAAATGTAATGATTTTAAATATACAGATTATAAATAAGTTAATAAGTGTACTCCTACCTGATCATAATCCACATTGGCGCAAAGAAACGATTGCAGATCGCTCGCAAATCCAGGAATGTCGGTTTCTTCAACCTCCTCCCCAGAAAGAGTCAGAATGCGCGTGTGCCCAACAAAGGCCAACACCAGAGTGTTCTCGTATGCACTATCATCAATGCCTACCTTCAAAGACCACATGCCTTTAATGCCCGGCAAATCGATACAAGCATGCTCCTGAATACCAATACCAATACGAATAATGCGTAGGGAACCATCCTTGAAGCTCCCAGAGCAGGTGATAATCTGACCCTGACCCTGCCGATCCAAATCGACCACAGCTATATCCAGAATGGGCGCCAGGTTAGTAAAGTTCTCCACTGGTATGACATAAGATCCATCAATCGACTCCGAGCTTAGTCGCACCAACTGAGAATCGCCATGACGGCTCCCAATGTATAGAAATCCATTGTCCAAATAAGTAATGCACTCTGGTATCGAAATCTCGCCCAACTGCTCCACTTTGATGTCCTTGACGGTAATACCTTTGCTGGTTTCTGTTGTACCTAGGAATAGCATATACAGCTGCCCATCCATGTTCCCCAACAGATAACGCAATCCCTTACTATCGACACGGGCATAGCAATTAATGGTACTTTGGCGGAAGGTGAGCGGCGCTACTGCATGATAGTTGCTACCATCATGATAGACAATAGACTCCCTTCCAATGACTATGACGCCTCCAATAGGCGATGGTACTGGTATTAGCATCGTAGCCTCTGTCTCCACATTGTCCTGTTTCCAGGCCATCTTTATGAATTCCTTGTCGCGTAAATTGATTTCATGCGACTTAACATGACGACCATCATTGTCCTTATGTATAACAATGACTGTTGGATTCAAGCAGCCATGTAGAAACTCTGCATCATAGACTGTCAACTCGTCCATGCTGCGAATAAAAACGGAAGATGAGCATAAATTATAGTACAACAAGCTAATCTACTCACCGCAAATTGGTTGCCTTCAGCTCGCTAGCATCTTTGTCCAAGGGTATAATCGTAAATAGTCCTTGATATAAGCACATTCCGATAACACGCGCTTTTGGATCAATTGCTGCAATGAAACCCCCCTCAGAGAGTATGCCAACCGAGTCGGAGACATTGCCATTGGCCTTAGTTACGACGGTTATACTATCACCCACCATGCGGGCCTCAAGTATCATGACATTGAATCGACGCGTAAGTATGAACAGAAGATCCTTATTGCTATCCGGTGGACGAAAGTGTCGCATTACAGTAATTTTTCCATTTATATTGATCTCCTTTAACGGCCGTAGGCCTTCAGGTGTCACCAAATCAATTTCAACTTGATTATTGCGGGCAATAACCAGATTAAGGTCTGTCGGCGATGTGAAGTTGCCTAGAAATAAGTATAAAATACATAAAGTATTGCCGGCTCCTAGGTAGCCAAAAACCAGCATATTCGGCCTGCCATGCCGTGATTTACTTACCCGTCAGACAAGCGACAACCGCAGTAGGTTTTTGAGCGGTCACCACATAATGATGCGACATTTTGTCACAATTTGTGATTGCAAAAACCAGGTAGAAAAGAAAACACGCTTAGTTTTTTGGAAACTATAAAAATGCGACTTTGCAACACCAGAACGAGCAACAAAACGCGCTAAAAAAAACTCATTTTGTTCAGAATGACTTTTATGTTGGTCTGGCAAGGTCGAAAAATACATACCGGTGATGGGGATTAATACCAAAATCTACTCGGGAATGGCATCTCATAGGAAATTATACCAAAAATTATACCAGAACGCCATCTCTTAGAAAACTCTTACCATAGTCTGGCAAGGCAGAAGGCAGAGTTGCATTATGGTCTGTCTGTGTCTCGTTACGCAACACTATTTATTAATGGCGACCGGACGACTTGCTGAACCCTACATACGTGTTTGATATTATAGAAAAATCATTTTTGTAGTTGAATTACAGTGTAAAGGACACAAGTTTATTGTACAATATATTTATTAACATACGCTCCAGACATTTTACTGTGTTTTGTTGCCACAAAGTGTGTCGTAAAAGTGCCTAAAACTGCCATCGTTGGTCTTCAAAAGAACATGGCGAGACTAACTAAAGTCTATAATACTGAAGATGATGATTCTAGTTATGTAGGCAGAAGGCATTTGCCTTTGGTAGCAGGTGATAAGCTAATGGTGAGTAACAAGAAAGATCGTATGCTTATATGTATTATTTCAAGTATACTGATATGTAAAATGTAATAAAAGTCTTAAAAAATATGACCCCCTTCAACCCACACTCTTGTACTGTTGTATTTGTGTGCGTCTGTCTGTGTGCACATTGTCAAACTTTCATAACACGTACGCGTGCATCTGTGTGTGCTATGTTCGAAGTACATAGATGTATGTATGTACATAGATACTTGGACACATAAATATGTATGCTTGTCATTGGCTGCGCCCATAAATATAATTGGGCGTTCAATTACACTTCAGCTTAAGTTTTTGTAATGATGGTAACTCTGTCGTCTTGGTAAATGCACCTCTGCACCTGTCTCCTAATACCCTGCATCTCTCACGTAGAGTCGCCATGTTGTTGAAGTGGCAACATTGAAAAATCCGAAAACAGGTTTCAAATGCACTTTTCTTTCTCTTTGATTTTGCAACTCTGTTCTCGTACTCACTCTTTCAATGATCTGTTTTTTGTAGATGCTAATGGACCTGAACAGCAAAGGACTTGTCATCGACAGCCCACAAATACGGGGTCGCGAACTGGAGGAGTTCTCACGTAAATTCAATCTGCTCACAGAGACGGAACGAAAGCAATCCCTTGAGATTGACAGCACCAGTTTTCTTTCGGTACTGAATCAGTGCGTCCAATGTGTTGGTTGTAGGCGACGGGTGGAACGTTTGTTTTACCAGTTGACGGAATCTGGACACCGAACACTTGATCCGATAGAGCTGCGATCCACCTGCACGCTGGGCATTACGGAAGAGAAATTAAAAACTCCGCAAGCTCTTGGCACTCTGCTCTATCGGCATCACGAGGTTCTCAACAATCTGCTGGACAACAAGCTGCGAAACAAGACGCGCTGTGTTCTGCATTCGCTAGACACGTTCAGGGCCAAACCATTTTCGGAGACGTGGCGTGAAGTCTGGTCTGCAATGAGCAGGAACTGCCGCACTGAGGTAACCATAATAGAGACCAAGGAACTGCACGAAGTGCTTGACAAGTATCTGAAGAAGCACAAGTTTTGTGCTGGTTGTAGGACAAAGGTTAGTAGAGGAGCATTCATTGCTTTACGAACTTCAGTTAATGTTTTGCCTTGTAGATTGAGCGTGCCTATAAAATACTCATTGGCGAGGTATCCACCAAGGAGAAGGGCTACGCGGCGCAGCTGTATGCGCACATACGCAAGTGTGTGCCCGACGAGCACATACATGTGAGCATGAACAAAATTGAGTTCCTTGATGCGCTGATTAAACGCGCCGAGCCGGAGGTAAATGGCAGCTACTCAAAACTTCGCGAACGCCACGCCAAAACGCTGGAGATCGCCCAGGAAGAAGTACTCACGTGCGTCGGCATGATTATGTACGAACGCTTGCGTCGCATTTATGTAAGTTTGCGTGAGGAGGAGCGTGCCTGCCAAGTGCTGGCCGCTGTCGGTGTGCATGCGCTCTGTCGCAGCTTTCATGAGCGTGTAGAGCAAAAGCAGGGAATCAGCAACTTGGAGTTGCTCTATCAGGAGATCAGTCGCGCTGAGAAGGCCAAGGAGCTGAAACGTGAGCAGAAGAAGCTCAAAAAGAAGAAGAAGAAGGATGAGAAAAAGAACATGCATCGTCTGTGCGACGAAGATAACAATAATGCGAACGACGCTGCCGAATCTGATGACGACGAGGAGGAAGATGATGAGGATGGCGTTAATGCTGAGGCAGATCCTGTTGCTGATATTGATGATACAGTTGATGATGGCATCGTTATCCTCTGTGCAGACACAGATGTAGACGCTGCTGAGCCAGAGTCCGAGCCAAAGCCGCCAACGCCAAGTGACAAACCTACGAAATCAAAATCGAAATCGAAGAAGCAACCGAAGAAAAAGAAGCAAAAATCTGTTAGCAAGAAAGCCAACAAGTTGTGTAATTATGATCCCCTGGACGTGGACGTGGCGAGCTGCCATGACTTGTCCAAAGCTGGTAAATGCAACGACTGTTTGGCACCCACGCCCAACTGTCCCTGCGAACAGGATGTGCGTGATTCTGGCTACGGCAGCGATCCCCCAACATCGCACGGCAATTCGCGCCTCTCCAGCGCCATCCCTTCGCCAGAAGGCTCTGAAGTTTCATGCTCAGACGGTCTGTGCAATCACGATGGGCTGTTGTTGGACGAGGAGCAAAGCGTTGCTGATGTTGCGGCTCGCAACAGCTACGTATCAGATTTGCTCTACGGCCAACAGATGCAAATTGATCACAAGTTCTCATTGCTGCAGATGTGGGTAAGTAACGTAAATTATTACTTACCTATCAAAAAGTAATAGATACTACTAATTAATATTTTGTTTATAGGACGACTTTGACGACTACGATAAAGACGATGAAAACTGTTGTTACATTCCCCAAGAGGTGGTGCTGGCATATCAATACCAGCGTGAGCAAGTGCAACGTCAGCGCGAAAAGCTACGCGCTACATTACGCCAAAATTTTGAGCGTTTGTGCCTGCAGCGTGGCGTACATACAGGCACCGCCAATGCCGCCGCCACCTCCACTGGCCATTAATGCATTAAACCGTTGTAGTTATTCAGTCGCGCGTTACGGTTTCTAAAAATCCACGCGCATGCATTCAAAATACATACATATAATTTTTTTGTTTTTTGAAATAAATGAAGTATAAAAGTTATGCTTATCAATATGTTATACGTATATGAGTATATGTTTAATAGAGGCCCTAACTATTGCGGCATTCCTCATGGAACGGTTCAAGAGTACGCAAGTCACGCCACGTAGGAGGCAATCCGTTGGCTATATATTTACTGCACCTCTTGCAGGGTTCAATAAATAGCTTTGTGTGGCTATTCAACCAGGTCACGTAGCTCTTCACCGCCAAGTCGGGTAATGTAGGTGAGAAAAAGTGCAGCATGGCAGAATGGGCATGCTCCTGCACCTTGCGAAATACTTCGTATCGAGACTCAGCCCACAGATCATCGTACTCAAGAGTCTCATCATAGCCCTTAATTGTCACCCACTCGATAAGGACACCCTTGAAGACAATTGCCGCCTTAAGAACGTTGCTCATAGTCACCATGGCCACGGCATTTGAACCAAACGGTCGAAACACTTTGTAGGAAGTATGCGGCGGGTGATTAATCTCACTTAATAGTTTATCGATGTGACTGTAAAAAAGATATTCTTAGATTCAAAGTCGTCAACACTGAAAGTGAGGCGTACTTACTCAGGATCGTTATTAAAGGAAGAGAACGGCAAACGTTGTCGCTTTTGTGAGCAGTAGTTGTAGGAACGTCGCAGAGTGTTTTGATTAAGGTTGTTAAAGGCAAGAAAGCTGTGATCATGCACTTTATCAATCCATTT